>OV702283.1:343736062-344952728 GCA_916181665.1 Avena sativa
GTAGTAGCTAAGTAATGACAGTGGTGAGTTTACAAACCACTAGAATTCCCAAGCAATGATTCCAGAGCAACCTTATCATCTGATCCATATCAAAATTAACCAGTGGAACCAAACTGATAAGCCAATAGAATCATCAAAGCTAACCATAAGCAGTAATCCACAGCAAACCACCACTCAACATGCTTAGGGATCATCAATACATGATCCAACTCATCAGATATCTAATCCACAAAGGGATGTGAAACCTAAGAAGATCAAACAATCCTAATCAGTATATGACACTAGCCAGGAGTGGCAACTACTAACACATAGCATATGATAGACTAGCACAGAGGACACGAGGGAACCAAGAACAACTTACTGAAGGAGGTTGCTGTGGGCGAGAAGAGGAAGCAGTGGTTGGCGACGAACACGGCGACACAGGGAGCACCCCCAAGGGGGCGCTGCGACCCACACCACGTCGAGGCGGCGACCCTAGCCATGCCTGAAGTCGAGGAACACCCCCACGGCACACGGCAGTAGTGGCGGCGACAGCACCAGCACCACTGCGGTGACCCAGCATACCACTGCATGATGTAGTATACTATAGTCATTGACATAACACCAATGAAACACCGTTCACGAGTATTACATCCCTCTTAAAGGTTACAAATCACTCTTTACATAAGATCCAGAGAACAATCTAGGTATAAGAGGAAGAAAGAACTTCTTTACGAAGAAGAATCAAAGTTAAACAACGCCAGAACGATTATGCTATTAAGTCTAATATTTAGACTAAGAGGCTGGCATTGCTGCTATTGCAACGCTCTACAGAAATAGGTTCTTTGGTTAGAGATAATATTCCTATCGATTCGGTAACCTTCGTCTTCACTTGAGTTGAGATATATGTTGACTTCCATTTCTTTATTGAAGAGCTTCAACTGGTCTTGATAAGTCCTGGAGCATATCTTGATGTAGATATCGTTCTAATGGCTTCAGAATCTAGCATTTTCTATCGCATACAAACAAACAAGCCAAGATCTATCTACTAGATTGTAGCAACGAGTCGATAGAGGAACTCACCCTCGAAGATTCCAAAGCGGTTAACGAGAGCAGATTCTCGTGGGTGATGTAGTCGTACTCTTTCCGACCTCAAGATCGCGTAGACGATCCTTCCGGCGCCACGTTCCGGCAGCGCTCCCGCAGTCGGTCACACGTTCGGTACTCGACGAAGACCTTCATCTCCCTTGTTCCAGCAGGCAGCGGAGGTTGTAGCACTCTCCTCGCGATTCCGGCAGCACAACGGCGTGGTACCGGAAGTAGAGGGGAAATCCCGCAGGGCTTCGCCTTAAGCCGGAGCGAGTACGGTGGATTATGAGAGAGGGCTATTAGTGGTCTAGAGATTAGACACACCAATTAGAAGGCTCTAAACCGCAGGCTAAAGCAATTAGAAGCTCTAAACCAAAACGGCTCTAAACCGGAGATTAGAGGATAGGAACTTGTGTGTCTCAAGGAGGAGGCCCTGCCCCTCCTTTTATAGGTGGAGGGGCTAGGCGCGCCAGGGAGGGAGGGAGTCCCTCCCCAACTCGGCCTAGGGCTGGCCGCCGGCTTGGAGGAGAGGAACTCCTCCTCCAAGTTGGTTTCAAACTCCTCTTGCTTGTTTCCCACAGTTTCTTGTTTTAGCCGTTTGACTTTCAAACTGGACATTTGACTTTTCTGTTTTAGGATTCAATTTAATCCTTTATTTGGGACAGCAAGAACACTTAGTACATGATGCAATCATTCCAATATGCAATGACACATTCATGTACCCTCCCCCCCGGAGTGCCGGACAATCCGGAACCTTCTAGAACATTCCCGATGAAAACACCGGAACCATTCCCGAACTCCGAAACGGGTCTTTCCTTATATGAATCTTATTCTCCGGACCATTCCGGATCACCTCGTGATATCCCGGATCCCATCCGAGACTCCGAACAACATTCGGTCTCTTTCTCATAATACCATAACTACTCAAACAACGTCGAATCCTTAAGTGTGTCTCCCTACGGTTCGTGAATTATGCGGACATGATCGAGACACTTCTCCGAACAATAACCAATAGAGGAATCTGGAAATTCATATGGCTCCCACATATTTCTACGATTACTTTGCGATCGAATGAACCACTTACATACGATACCAATTTCCCTTTGTCTCACGATATGTTACTTATCCGAGGTTATGATCGTCGGTATCTCTGCATACCTAGTTCAACCTCGTTACCGATAAGTACTCTTTTCTCGTTCCCGTGATATGTGATCCCTTTTGAGCCAGTCACATGCTTGCAAGCTAATTGGATGACATTTCACCGAGAGGGCCCTGAGTATATCTATCCGTCATATGGATGGACAAATCCCACTCTTGATCCATGTGTTTCAACCAATACTTTCTGAACACTCAATGCCACCTTTATAGCCACCCAGTTACGGTGTGGTGTTTGATGTCATCAAAGCATCCATCCGGTAAAGGTGATATGCATGATCTCATGGTCGAAGGAATTAGGTTACTATGTATCAGAAAGCATATAGCAATTGAACTATTGAAATGACTTGATCTTTATGCTACGCTTATCTATAGGAGTATGTCCATCACATCATTCTCCTAATGATATGATCCTGTTGTTAATAACATCTCTATGTTCATGATCAGGAAACCATGATCATATATTAACCAACAAGCTAGTTTAACAAGAGGCTTTACTAGGGACTCTTATTTTAGTTTACAAATCACACAAGTATTAATGTTTCCGGTTAATACAATTATAGCATGGTATGTAAACATTTATCATAAGTGTGAAGATATGATAATAACCACTTTATTATTGCCTCTTGGGCATATCTCCAACAGTCTCCCACTTGCACTAGAGTCAATAATCTAGTTTCAAACCTTTGTGTATTCAACACCTATGGCTTTCCAGTGTTGTATGTACACGATTGCTAGTGGTCAACTGATCTCCGGATCTGACACTTCTAGGTCCGTGTGTAATTGCATGTCTTTGCGTCTCTACGCATCACTCATTCTCTAATGAGATGGCTTTGTATAAATTTGGTCTTTCGGTGTGACCTTTAGCTCTTTGGGGTTAAAACATGTTGATAATATTTTCGCACAATATATCTTCATAGTATTATCCCACTGTGAACTACACCTAGTTTGATAACAAACTACTTGACACAAATGCCCTCTTTTGCTGCTAAAATAGCAGTCATATACTTAGCCTTTTGTTGTAGTATCTGTCACAATGTCTTAACTTTGGAACTCATCCAAATCCATTATGGAACTCACTTTCCATTATATTGTGCCACCCTTAGTTTAGATTGAGATAAACTTAATTTTGTACTTTTGTGACAAAACTAGTATCAATGTAGTACTTTTACAATGAACTAACCATCTATTTGTCACTTCTACAAATATTATACTCTTAGTTCTTCCAAAAGATCATAAGAATATCCTTACTATTGTCCAATGATCATTTTATGAATCATTCTGGTATATGCTCACAACATTTAGAGCATAGGACATATCTGGATTTGTACATATCACAGTATGATTGATATAAATACTCTTTGTGATTTCCTACATCAAGTATCAATCTATACTTGATTATTTGTTTCACTTTACCAAATGTCAATACACTTGAATATATCATCAACATTGAACTCATTCAATCCTTTCTGTGCGACAAGAACCTCTCTTGTAGTTTCTATATTGAACCCATTCAATATCTTGTCTATGTACTTCTGGCACAACCATATGAGCGTCTATTGATGCTAAATATTTGGGTTTTGCCTAAGTCTTTCATCGGGATGAAATTCTTAATATGTGTTAATAAAAGATACATTATTTCCAATAAACGATATGTCTTCCACATAATGTATTAGAAAATATGTCTTAGCGCTCCCACTTAATTTCTTGCAAATGCAAGCATCTTCATCATCTCTAATGAACTTTTAAACTCCTTTAACAGTTTCATCACAGTGAAGATTCCAACTCCGCGATGCTCACTTTAACCATTGAAGTTTGCATATGCTTTTAGCATCCTTTGAATTAACAAAACCCTATGGACCTTGTTATGCACATGTCCTAGGTAACGATTCTATTAGAAGAACTTGTTTTGTTTATTCAACTACCATATAACAAATTATATGTAGTGGTTGCTACATTAATCCGTCTAGACTAAATATCACTATGAAAAGATCAAATCTTGTCATAGTCAACCTTTGAACATTTTGTGAACTCTTTCCCAACATGTCGACTATTTCATAGATGTAAAACATCCATGTCTATTTCTTTATAGATCCAGACACAACTGTAAGGTCTTACACCTTTCTCGAGGGTCCTTCAAGTTCAAAACTTGATTTCTGGTGTATGGAACTATCACGGATTTTATGGCTTCAAGCCATTTGACGGAGTCAGGGCCCATCATCGCTTCTTTGCATGTAGTCGGTTCATTATTCTCAAATAATAATTCAACCCTCAAATCTTGGTATTTGATTGTTTACCCGATCTACTTGTTTCAATAGGAACTTAGATCTCCGTGACCACAACCTTTGAGGCACGTGAGCCATGAGCATTGTTTGCTAACTCCGGAACACTTTTCGGCGCTGCGCAACTTTGCACATATAGCTAAGGTTCTTTTAACCTTATCAAAGTTCTATTGTCCTCCCACTTAACTTTTCACGAAAAATTCCTTCTCAAAGAAACTTGACGTTCTAAGCAACAAACACTTTTGTCTCCGGTGTTTATGGAGGAATACTTAATAGTTATACAAAGACAGGTTCATCCGACTTTGGTTGCACACATCTTTCTTATGCATAGCATACCAATGTTTTAAGAAAGGACTACTTGGGTTTTATCCCAAACCATAACTTTATATGGTGTCATTTCAACGGATTATGATGGAGCTCTTTTCAGTGGAAAAACGGTAATCTCTAAAGCTTTCAATCTTTAAAATACAATGGCAGTTTTATGAATTACACCTTCGATCTTACCATGTCAAACAAGGTTTAATTACATATCTCGAACGCTCCATACCCTTATGGTGTTTCGGGAAATACAAATCCACGGAACGATTCCTTAAATCTTAGGTATTATGCTAAACTTGTAACTCAAATATCTTCCTTTATGATCTTTATCATAAACTGTTTATATTCTTGTTACAATGATTTTGCACTTCATCATGAAAGTCTTTGAAATTTTCAAATATTTCACACTTCATCCTTATTAAGTAAATATTCATATATTCACTCAAATTTTCGGAGAAAGCATATGAAGTTGAAATCCATCGCTTTTGACTACACATAATGGATTTCGTACAACAATATGTACAAATTCCAATAAGCTAGTCTTTCGTTCCCTTTTGGCCTATGAACGAAGTTTTAATTATCTCTAGGAAAGTTTCACAAGCGTCATTTGATCAAAAATCAAAAGACTCCAAAATTCCATCCACATGGAGTTTCTTCATGTTTTCTTTCCAATATAATTTAAACGGCGATGTCACTTCCTAATTGATCTTTCAATCAATTTGTCCTTCGACATTTTTAGCACTAGTTTTATGGATGTGATTTCTCCAACAAGATTTTGTGAATCATCCATCTTTTATGGATTACGGCAATTAATTGAACAACCCTTTTGTTCTCATAATACCTGATAAAACAAATCTTGAAGGCAAGCTTTGATGTTTAACGAGCAACACAATAACCCTTTATTTGTTCTCGATGAACATCATCACATATTCTTTTGCTAGTTACTTAGGCCATTGTAGTTCATGAATTGTGTTGTTTCGTATGACGATTCACACCAACAAATTCAGTATCAAATACTTGAGAACCACATTGTTTAATAAGCAAAGAATATAGCCATAACATGTATATCATCTATATACTTAAGCTGAACAATTCTAGTCTTTTCCTTTCTGCCATATACTTATGAGATTTTCTTTCAATATTTCCTTCTCTGTTTGAAAGAATCTATCAACATCAATAGTGGAGTCATACATATGACACATAGTCCAAAACATGTATAGTTAAATACCGATGTCTTTGGACTTGCACTTTGAAGTAGATCACCATAATCAAATGTTTGGTGTTCTTTCAAATTCCTTTCTTTAGTAATCTCTTGGTGTAGTAAACATTTTACCTACATCAAATATTCACCTTATCATGGAATCGTCCATGATCAAGCTACTTTTAGCTTATAACGATGAATTATGAGTATAATGTTGCTATCCAAAACCTTTTGGAGGATTAGGACAACAAGTGTCTACAACCCTTTGCAAATTCTTATCAAAATATGAGAACATGAACTTTGCCATATTATACTCTATCATGTTGCAACCAAAACTTCGTTTCAGATATCACAATATCTTCCACACATCATGGTTTCTGAAACAACTCTTTCAGATCCTAGATAACCTTGATATTAAGAGAATTCTTTGAATATCAAGAATCATGGAGACAAACATGATACTTTCATACTAACACTTGGAATTGTTACTCTTGATTTAATACTAATTATTAAACTTCATGGAGTAACCGGAACTTACTGAAAGTTTGCAATAGGACTTTTAAACTTTAGATTAACACTTCAAAACAATACGATACCAGTTCGTAAAGTAACTAACCAGAATTCTATAGTTCTATCATCTCAATTATAACTAAGCACAAGGTGGTAAACGGATGCCAATGACTACAACAACTATGCAAATTCACTTTGATTTAGTTTATGATAAATTGAGTTTTAATTAATAATTAAATTAATCTAGGTGAACTCCCACTCAAAACAATATCCCTCACATTGTTTTAGTGATCACACGAACCAAATCCACCACATCAAAACCGATCATCACGAGAGTTGATATAGCTTCAATGGCGAACAATCAACATGTTCATCATATCTACTATATGACTCATGCTCTACCTTTCGGTAATCCGTGTTCCTGAGGCCATGTCTGTACATGCTAGGCTCGTCAAGATCAAACCTTAGTTTCCGCATGAGCAAATCTGGCTTGCTCACGTTGTATACACTTGCAGAATCTAACACACCCGATCATCACGTGGTGCTTCGAAACAACAAGCTTTAGCAACAGTGCTAACTAAGGGTGAACACTTTGTGACTTGAAATTCATGTGCATGAGGGATCATCTTATAATGCTACCGTCGTCTACTAAGCAATACAAGATGCATAAAGGATTAACATCACATGCAATTCATAATATGTGATATGATATGGCCTTTCTTCTTTGTGCTTCCGATCTCCATCTTCAAGCACGAACATGATCTCCATCATTACCGGCATTGCATCAAGGTCAATGACGCTGCTCCATGGTTGTCTTCCACCGGCTTCAACTATTACAACTACTTTGAATAGATACGCGGGTCTTAACATAAATTAAATACAACCATATGGCTCCTGCCGGTTGCCAACTTACAATTAGGAACATTGCATACATCAAATATAATCACAATCATGGCCATATCACATCACTGCACACCCCTGCAAAACAAAGTTAGACGCCTCTACTTTCTTTGCATATTTTACGTGGTTTGGGGCTTTCAATAAGTGTCGTTCTAACTTACGAACAAGAACCACAACATTGATACTAGTATTGTTAATCACCCGTTGTAAATTGGATCTTAACTATGCTAGGAGAAACAGGCACCCGCAAAGCCACTTATGCAATACAAGTTGCATGTCAAGCGTGGAGAAAGTCTCATGAACGATGTCATGTAAGGTTAGCCCGGGCCGCTTCATCCCAACATACCGCAAGATGCAAAGTACACAAGAAGCAATCGACAATAAAAGCATCAACGCCCACAATGACCATTGTGTTCTACTCGTGCAACAGATCTACATATAGACACGGCTCTGATACCACTGTAGGGGTTCGTAGCATGGAAAACAAAAAATTTCTATCGCATACAAACAAACAAGCCAAGATCTATCTACTAGATTGTAGCAACGAGTCGATAGAGGAACTCACCCTCGAAGATTCCAAAGCGGTTAACGAGAGCAGATTCTCGTGGGTGATGTAGTCGTACTCTTTCCGACCTCAAGATCGCGTAGACGATCCTTCCGGCGCCACGTTCCGGCAGCGCTCCCGCAGTCGGTCACACGTTCGGTACTCAACGAAGACCTTCATCTCCCTTGTTCCAGCAGGCAGCGGAGGTTGTAGCACTCTCCTCGCGATTCCGGCAGCACAACGGCGTGGTACCGGAAGTAGAGGGGAAATCCCGCAGGGCTTCGCCTTAAGCCGGAGCGAGTACGGTGGATTATGAGAGAGGGCTATTAGTGGTCTAGAGATTAGACACACCAATTAGAAGGCTCTAAACCGCAGGCTAAAGCAATTAGAAGCTCTAAACCAAAACGGCTCTAAACCGGAGATTAGAGGATAGGAACTTGTGTGTCTCAAGGAGGAGGCCCTGCCCCTCCTTTTATAGGTGGAGGGGCTAGGCGCGCCAGGGAGGGAGGGAGTCCCTCCCCAACTCGGCCTAGGGCTGGCCGCCGGCTTGGAGGAGAGGAACTCCTCCTCCAAGTTGGTTTCAAACTCCTCTTGCTTGTTTCCCACAGTTTCTTGTTTTAGCCGTTTGACTTTCAAACTGGACATTTGACTTTTCTGTTTTAGGATTCAATTTAATCCTTTATTTGGGACAGAAAGAACACTTAGTACATGATGCAATCATTCCAATATGCAATGACACATTCATGTACCCTCCCCCCCCGGAGTGCCGGACAATCCGGAACCTTCTAGAACATTCCCGATGAAAACACCGGAACCATTCCCGAACTCCGAAACGGGTCTTTCCTTATATGAATCTTATTCTCCGGACCATTCCGGATCACCTCGTGATATCCCGGATCCCATCCGAGACTCCGAACAACATTCGGTCTCTTTCTCATAATACCATAACTACTCAAACAACGTCGAATCCTTAAGTGTGTCTCCCTACGGTTCGTGAATTATGCGGACATGATCGAGACACTTCTCCGAACAATAACCAATAGAGGAATCTGGAAATTCATATGGCTCCCACATATTTCTACGATTACTTTGCGATCGAATGAACCACTTACATACGATACCAATTTCCCTTTGTCTCACGATATGTTACTTATCCGAGGTTATGATCGTCGGTATCTCTGCATACCTAGTTCAACCTCGTTACCGATAAGTACTCTTTTCTCGTTCCCGTGATATGTGATCCCTTTTGAGCCAGTCACATGCTTGCAAGCTAATTGGATGACATTTCACCGAGAGGGCCCTGAGTATATCTATCCGTCATATGGATGGACAAATCCCACTCTTGATCCATGTGTTTCAACCAATACTTTCTGAACACTCAATGCCACCTTTATAGCCACCCAGTTACGGTGTGGTGTTTGATGTCATCAAAGCATCCATCCGGTAAAGGTGATATGCATGATCTCATGGTCGAAGGAATTAGGTTACTATGTATCAGAAAGCATATAGCAATTGAACTATTGAAATGACTTGATCTTTATGCTACGCTTATCTATAGGAGTATGTCCATCACATCATTCTCCTAATGATATGATCCTGTTGTTAATAACATCTCTATGTTCATGATCAGGAAACCATGATCATATATTAACCAACAAGCTAGTTTAACAAGAGGCTTTACTAGGGACTCTTATTTTAGTTTACAAATCACACAAGTATTAATGTTTCCGGTTAATACAATTATAGCATGGTATGTAAACATTTATCATAAGTGTGAAGATATGATAATAACCACTTTATTATTGCCTCTTGGGCATATCTCCAACAATACTTTGAGTACGAGCATACTCAGCAAATTAACTAGAAAAGGAGCGAGTCCGGCTGTGCGCGCGAGGCGGAGCGGACGATACGCAGAGTGGGGCCAGCGAGCGGCAGCTGCACGCGTGGGTCAACGTGCGGCATAGCGCGTGTGAGGGGATCTGCTGGCGTAGCGCGCGTGAGGGGATCTGCTGGCGGCGCACGCAGAACGAGGGAGCAGGTGGGCCGATCGATGCGGGCAAGCGGGGAGGCTAGCTGGATCTGGGAAAAAATAAACTGGGTCGGCCGGTAGTACCGGCCCACCCGGGCGGTACTACTGGGTCGGCCGGTACTACCGCGAATAGGTACTGGGCCAGGCAGGGAGATATTACGGGGCGCCCAGGGGCGGGCGGTAGTACCGGCCCGCCTGGGCGGTACTACCGTTCAGCCCAGAGAGAAGATTTCCCTTTTTCTTTTTAGAATAAAATTGGCGAATATTCAAACGGTCATAACTTTTGACTGGAAGCTCCGATTGACCCGATTCCAATTGTGTTGGAAATATTGATTATCACCAAGTAAGAAAGTATCAAGTAGATACTGTGAGATACCTCACTTGGTGAGAAACCGAAATGGCGCATAAATCAAAATCGCAACAAGATACATATGGGAGATCCGATTTTGATGAATAAGAGCTTTTATGGAGATTACCACAAGCTCTATATCCTCACATGGATAAGACCAAATAACAACCAAATATGACGATGCAAGTATGCAAAGGTTTGAGCTCTCTCTGAATGATGTGACCGAATTACTCATTCGAGAGCCCCTCTTGATAGAACGGTTATCTATCCTAAACCAGGTCTCCTACACACAACAAGAGACCTGCAAAAGGGAAAACCTATCAAGATTATACCTTTGCCTTGAGCATTCCACTTGAGCTCGATGTAGACAATCTTGCCCTTCTCAATATGGAACGCCTTTCTTAATTCCTCATCATCGACCTCGCATATTGAGCTTGCACAACATATCTTCTTCGCATTTCATCGACCTTGAAGCCAACACATGCTCCAAGCGATGCCAATGGACAATTCCTACAAGTATAACTTAATACACACATTAGTCCATAAATATTGTCATTAATTACCAAAACACAACATGGGGGGCCACATGTTCTTTCACCCTGGATCAATAATCAATAGTTCTCATTATCATTGGAAAATAGTGTTTTCTGACCTTTTTCAAATGTAGGTGAATACAATACTGGATTTGTAAAATACTTTACAGAAAATAAACAAAGGACATGAGCAAGTGTGAACTTGCCTTTTGTGGTTGCAAGATTATGCACTCACGGTCTTCAAGTCAATATAAGATCCAAAAATCTGAAATAAGCATCATTGGTCCGGTAAGGACTAATGTTTAAAGAAGCAATATGCTTTTATGCATAAGTAGTGTGATGCACGTTTTAAGTGTAAATTCCGGAAATAATGTTGTTCTAAGGTTTGGATTTCGAAAGTGGTTACTTTGGAATGTGTGGTCCTTTTGGATAAATTTCGTAGTTGTATTTTTATTCGAGTTTATGAGTGGTTGGAGTCAACACATATGTAGGAATAAAATATACATTCTTATGACATACTAGTTAGGATGACTTATACAAGATTTCTTATTTAAAGTGGCAAAAAGGATAACCTTCGAAGAAAATGTTTCTCTCCTAAGGTCTAAATAACCTTGTGGTTAGTTAGTGATGGTTGATGTTATTTGTTTTAATCAAATGGCTTGAGTTTATGCTGCTTTATAGATTAACTACTTCAGACCAAAGTTAACTATAAAACATGTAGTCATGTGTATGGTATTATATTTATACTCTTGGAGACTAAAGTTAACTTTAAAATATAGATAGTTTTTGGAAGTATGATACTTACACCTTGGTATATTGTATATCTGAAATGTGTTCTTTAAGTTATTTAAGAATGTTTGTTCTATTACTTGAGATAATGGTTTCTTAATTCTATGATAGAGTAGTATCATTTACCTTTTATAGATAAGTGAGTAGAGTTTATAATTCCAGATATAATTTCATTTAACTATCCTTAATTTTTTATAGTGTTGTGGTAATTGTTGATATTTGATAATTTAAAGTAAATGGAAAGGATCTGATTCATTCACAAGATGTTCTTTAAGGTTTCTATCATGAGTTGGAATCCTTTGAGAATATAATCTTCACTTAGAGTTGAAGATAGTTTGATATAAAGATATTTATAATGTTTTTAAACCATTAGAGTTTTATTTCATTAATATTTAAGATTTGTACTATATATTAAACTTATTTTACTCATTTCAAGGATATTAATAAATGTTATTTATTCTTTTATGAATTAGTAATGAAGTAAATAAGTTTATATTTGAGTTGTTAAAATATTTGAATTTTTGGTTTATCTCAAAAGTAAAATATTAGATTTTTAATATGTAATTGTTATTTTTGTGATCATTTTAGTATATTACATGTATTTTTGTGATTTATACATAATAAAATATGATTTTTATAATGCTTATTAATTTTTAGTTATTTAATAAATAATAAATAATAAATATTTAATTAAGTGAAATAATAATATATGATTATATTTGAAATTATAATTCTTATTTTCCAAGATTTTTGAGTATTTTACTTATATTATAAACATTTATCCTCATTAAATATTTATTTAGTATTTTTCAAAAATACTATAATATTAATAAATAACGAAAGTGATTTTTATTTATTTTTATCACCTTTCAATAATTTTGCAAAATTCCATAAGGAATATTTAAATTACAAAATTATTATAAAAATTTGAATGTGCAAAATTTGATATCTTATTTTATTTGAATAGAGTGTATTATTGTGAATCCAAAAATATTTTATTTATAATTTTTTTACTATTAAATTATTTTCTATAATTTTATTGGGGTCAGGGGTATTTTGGTCTTTTACAATTGATCAAAAGATATATTAAATAACCTGGGCTGGCCCCTTGGGCTTATTGGGCCAAAGTGTCCCAATAGGGTAGGGTCAAATGGCTACCCCGCAGGGTTTTGGCCCACCCAGCCCACTCTGCCTCCTCTCTCTCCCTCGACCTTATCTCCTCCTCCTCTGACTCACCCCCGTGGCCAGCGATGCCGCCACCGTCGATTCTCGCCGTCGTCAGCCGTTCTGGACGCCGCTGTGGTGCGAGTTGGGGTTGTCGACGACGCTCTTTCGTTTTATCCGCTTGGATTTGACTCCGGGGCTTCCCCGTGGTCAGTTCCATCCCATTCCCGAACTCTAGGTTTCGGAGAATATGTTGTCGCCGCCGCCGCGATCCCGCCTGTGGTGGTGTGCTGGTCTCGTGCTGCTGCGGCCGCCACCATGGCAGGTGCAGGTTGCAGCGCCCCTCTGGGTGCTCCCTGTGCCGTCGCGGTTCGCCGGCCCCTCTGCTTCCTCTTCGATTCATCAGCAAGGACCTCGGTAAGTGGTATCTATGGTGATTGTCCATGCTACTGCCATGATTCTTTTTGGTGTGTATCTAGTGGCTTCTCATGTTGAGTGACTATGTGCTAATTGGGTTCATCTCTGGATTAGGGTTCATAACCCCCATGTTGATCATATCTATGATGCTTTAGATCTAGTGTTGATCATATTTGATCATGGGAAATGATTGCCTATTGTGGTTAAGGATTGATAGTAGCTTTGATGATACTAGTTGCCTGTCACATTTAGTTCCAGTGGTAATCCCCCATGATTCATGCTAATGTTTCAATGGAATCCTTGATTGGATTATGTTGTTGATCTGAGAGTGTACTCTACTGTCAGAATGCTCATACTGACAGTAGTTCCTTTCAGTGGTTGCTTACTGTCATTATAGTGTTAGTTTGTATGAGATTATACACGCTGAATTAAATCATTACACGTAATGATTTTTTTGTGGATGTATGAATTTAAGATTGATTCCTGACACTTGGCTTCAGGAAAATGATATGTAGTGGTTGTCCCTTTTTATCTATGGAAGCTAAGTGAAGCTTGGTTTTAGCTCATTAAGAACTTGTCCTTGTGATACCATTGTATTCTGGCACACAAGTGATTGGGTTTTTATTTCTGGGCTTAGCTTGATTATGCTGGTGATTAATACTGACAAGTTGACATGAAAACTTGTATTAACTTTCCTGCCTATGATGTTGGTCTGAGGCTTTTGGATTTAATTCCTAGTTGGTTGAATATTAGTTTTTTTTGAATCTTGCAAGAGTAGAGGTGCTACTCTCTCTGAGATGTGCCCTGATCTTGATAAGATCAAATGAAAATGATCTAAGTTGCAAAGTAACACTGAACCCAGTGATGTTGGTCTGAGGGTTTAGTGTTTGTGGTTGAGCTAGATTTCTTATCCTTATACTTGAAATCTCTAGGATAGATTCACCCCTCTTGGGCGCTTATTGAGAGATTATTGCATAAAGAAACACATGCTTTTGTTTAGACATTCTGATGAAAGCATGTGATGGTTTTATGAGACTCACCACAAGATTTGATGTTGGTGTGGTATATCGATGATGATCCTGGTATTGTTCTTGGTCTTGATCTTGATCTGCTTTTGCTGGCTCCTGAGCTTGCTCTTGAGCTTGCCTGCTCCTCCTAGCTCCTGGGCTTGACCTTGCTGTCCACCATATATATTCCCCTCCTTATGTCACCATTCTGGTGATGTTTGGGTTGATCTGGGTGGTTGGTTTGGTTGTTGTTCTTGGTTTAACTGTTGTTCATCCTGGCTATGCTAGTGTATTGTGTGGTGGAGAGATGCACTGAAGGTGCTCCTCCACGGCTGGCTGTGGTTTTGTGATAATGGCTATGCTTGTGAGGTCGACAGCACACCCCTCTGCATGCTTGTGTGTGTGCAGCTTGTGTGCCTGCTATGCACATGAGGATACGCTCAGAAAGTTTGAACTTACTATTACCAATCTACTTTTACCTTGGCTGGTGAATTGGTCCCTTTTGGCTATCATTTGCATTCTGGCCTTGAGTTTTATGAAAGATGAAATCTTTCATATTGGTGAAACTTGCCCCTTTATAACATTTCTCAATGATAAGATTGTCAAGTGCACCTCACTGACATATCTGAGAGAAATATTCTAACACTGATCCTATCTTGTTTTCTATTTAATCTTTGTTTTGCAGGTACAAAAGATAAAGATGAAGATTTATTGTAGTTTTAGGTATAGGATAGTTAGTGGATATACAAATGTAGTTTTCTTATTCTTTTGTAATTTTTCTTTTATAATTTATGTAATATTTATTTGGTTCATTTGTAATAAAGACTATATATTTATTAATAAAGAATATTTTATTCTTTACTCTTGTGTGAATTTTGAAGTTTGGAATAACTTCTGTAAGTTATTCTTTGTGACTTGATTAAGTATGTAAAATGAATTTCACATACAATATTGTTTTTAGATAAGATTTAAATTATAATACTTTTCTCTTAATTAATTTAAGATTCCAATCTTATATCCAAATCATTTAAATTATAAAACACTTAAGTTTTTAGAATCCACACTCATTTCAAAACACACATAACTCCTTTAAGTTCATATCAAAGTTTATAGCAATCCTTCTTTAAGACTAAACCTATTCTCAAAGTAAGAAAGAAACATTGATCACTTAAGTTTTTATTTGGCGAAAATTTTACCCACATTTTCACAAATAAATGCATGCAACAATTCATATTCCTAAATCTACCCTTCGTTAGGTCCTAAATACTGGGATGCTACAGACTTCCCCCCTTAAATTAAACTTCGTCCCGAAGTTTGTGGAGATGTACCAGAATAATTCTGGATAAACCTTTCTTAAATTCTCTTTCTTCTCCCATGTGGATTCTCTCTCAGGGTGATGTTCCCACTGTACCTTGCAATATTCAATTGCTCTGTTCCTCAATCTTTTCCAATTTTCTTCCCGAATCTTACAGGGTTTTCAAATATAAATTAGGTTTGCTTGTAGTTCTAACTCTTGATGTGCTATTGCCTCCTCTGGAATTTTCAAACATTTGCGAAGTTGTGACATATAAAAAGCATTATGCACCTAAGCCAATCTTAATGGTAACTCTAAAGCATAAGCGATAGTTCTGTTTTGACTTAGTATCTTAAATGGTCCGATATATCTTGGACTCAATTTCCCTTTAACTCCCAATCTTTTTACTCCTTTCATTGGACTTTACTTTTAAATAGACCACATCTCCTACTTCTGAATGCCATGATCTTTGGCTTTGATCCGCATAACTTTGCTACCTGCTTTGGGCTATTTTCAGTCTTTCCCTGATCTTATCAATGATGTCTTGTCTATACTTCAACTAACTTCTCGGCATTATCCTTTTGGATTTACTGGAATAAAATGTGCACTCTGAGTGAGTCAGTCCACAATTACCCATATCATATCTTTCCTTTTTAGTGTCATAGGTGATCCTGTGATGGAGTCCATACCTATTTCCTCTCTTTTCTAGTCAGGAATTTCTAAGGTTTGTAATGGTTGCTATATTCCCCACTCCATGACGATCTTCAATGGATTTAATTGGAATATTCCATAACCTGATTAGATATCCTCATTCAATTCTTTTTCTTGAATTAACAGCTTCGTTACTATATTAATTATAATTTGGAAGTTCTCACTACCATGAGTTTTTATATTTCTATATATGAATTTTAATGGTCAACAGACTATCTTACTATTCTTGTCATTATATAGTTGATACTGGTATTCCTTCCAAGATTGAATTTGAACTCAATTTGTCCATACCCATTGTAATTTTTTTTATTCTCGACACTTGTTGCATTAGGGTTCTATATTACTTCTTAAGGGTTACTTAAAAGTTGTGTCCTTTCAAGTTGGATTGTTTAAATGTATCCTTCATCACCCTCAAATTTGTACCTTTTTAAAAAATTTAATTAACTTTTCTTTTTTACCCAAAGTATTTTCTTCAACTATCATACTTAATGTTTACTCTTCCTCATTAAGTTTTACTAATAATTTTGAAACTCCATACATAGAAGCTATTGACTCTTGAACTAAAATGTTGGTTCCTGTTCAGTTTATATTTTATTGCTTTAAAGTCCAATGAAAGATTATACGGTGCATCCACATAGTTGTGGATTTCCAAAGCAATTCTTTCAGCACTAAATGTCGTACTTACTATTGGGCATTCCTGCTGAAATAACTGGATTTTGCAAAGCATCTTGCCAAGCTATCGTCTTCAGATCTGTTAAACTTTCTTATGTCTTTCTTAACTTAGGCCAAATTTAATGATCTTTATGCAACTTTTAATAAGGTATGGTTAACTATCTCAATCAAATACCAGCTGCGGACAAAATACCAACTGTGGATCAGTTACTAGCTATGGATCCAATACCAATGGCGGATTATTACCAGCTACGAACCGTCCTAAGGTGTGTTAATTACCCTATGGTTTCTCACATACCTCTCACATTCCCTCGGAATGGTCAGAGTTTGAATACAATTTTGGTTTCCAAAGCTAACTGTTTGTACTTATCAATGGTACTTCCATGAATTTGGTATAATTCCTACATTACTTCTGAGTAGTATTCCCTACTTCTATACCCAACGTTTTTATTGAGTTTGACTAGGAATACTCTATATTCTATCTATTCTCTAAGTTGTGTTAACACTCCTTATATCATGCTTCTTCCTTCCCGTAAGTCTTCATTTGAAATTGTCGCTCCCTTACACGAATTCCCATTTCTATCTAGGTCTATATCATAAAGTAATAACCGGGTGTTATATCATGCATTTGCACACCTAATTAAACTTCATGTACAGATCTAGTCAATCAAGAAAATTCAATAAGATCAAAATGTCAATAAACAACAAAACATATACCTTGTATTACAAATAGGTTTTAACTAATTTACAAATGTACTAGATGTTCCAACTGTTTGCTCCATACCTATTTACACAACTATCTTACAAGAACCTCTTGTTCTTGTGGATATATCCTCACTTATTTCCGCAAACTCTCCAAACTACAATACGCATTACCCTCTATGTACATTATTCAAGCCTGCATCCCTTGGGATGTTGTTTATCTCTCGCTTTCATCTTCCTCTAGTGCTTCCTGGAGTTCCGTCCATGATGACGTGAAGTCCTACGACTGCCTTCTGGAGCATAGGAGCATCCAGGAGGTGCGTAATCTTGAGTAGAAGTACCGAGACTGAGATTAGTCATTGAAAAATGACTAGAGTTGGCGTAATCTTCCACCGAATAGTTCGGGTTTTCTGGCACCGCCTCCTCATAGTAAGTTGGTTCCTTAGATTTTTCTTGGATCCAGTCATATATGTTGGTGTAGTAGCTATTGGGATACTCTTCTAAGTTGATTGGATTAGTATCACCCCCATATGGTCCATAAGGCTCTCTATGGTTATAGTTGATCTCCTCCTCAATACCCGCATCACAAGGTATATGATTCCCTATGGTTTTACCTTGAGATTCTATGTCCCATCCATACTTGTTAAGCTCGGGTTTATTTGGAATTACTTTATTCCATTCCTGTTGTTCGGAATTGTACTTGTTCCATAGGTCTTCAGGTGGCTTGAAGTCATTCTGGTAATAGGCATAATTTTCTGAGTTTGGGTCATCGAACTCAGTTTCCTCAAACACCTCTCCTGAAGGTATGTATTTGGGATGCCTAGCTTCTTTATCCAACTTCTTCCTACGAGTCATTGCTTTTTAAGGATTATTAAAATCCTCAATGACCGTATCGAGTTCCTGGACTAAAACTTGGTGAGTATTGTGATAAGTGTTTAGTAAAGACCGATAACGATCCATATACTCTGCAGCTAGAGTAGGTTCAGTTTGAACTAAGGTAGAGTGATCTAGCTCATGCTCTAAGTTTGAGGTTTCATGTGGTATAATGGTGTGAGTACTACCTTCTAGAGCTTGGGATTTATGCTCTCGGATCATGGTTATGGCTGCTGCTACGGCAATCTGGTATGCAGATGCCATGCACCTTGCCTCTCCTGCTGGCATTTCTCCTTTAAGTCCTAACTTCCTGGGTAACATGATCATGACACGGTATTTAGCTAATACCTGCCCATCATAGAAAGTGTAAATCTTGACCAAAAGTCTTGATTCACATTCCAAACTCCATAGAAGTTGTCGGAGATTGTCTGTCCAATCCCCTCCGTAGTCATCCAACGTCCTGTTCATCACTTGAACATTCCGGGGTGGATATCGAGGTGCCATGTGGAACTGTGGATAAGAAATTATCATTAGTCACATAGAGTTAAAACTCTTGGGTAATGTTTGGAATTGCAATCATATAAAAGGGTCATCGCACTAGTAACATAACAGGATTATTCTCAAGTGAATATCCCTCATATCACTAGAGAACTCTTCATTATTGCTAGGATGTGTCCTACAGGTTCTACCCATTTACTAGGTTTCCAACCTAAGGTCAAAGCATATGCTCTGATACCGACTGCGGTGACCCAGCATACCACTGCATGATTTAGTATACTATAGTCGTTGACATAACACCAATGAAACACCGTTCACGAGTATTACATCCCTCAGAATGGCACAATAGAAACACAGCGGGTCCAATACATGGCTTAAAGGTTACAACCCACTCTTTACATAAGATCCAGAGAACAGTCTAGGTATAAGAGGAAGAAAGAACTTCTTTACGAAGAAGAATCAAAGTTAAACAACGCCAGGACGATTATGAAATTAAGTCTAATATTTAGACTAAGAGGCTGGCATTGCTGCTATTGCAACGCTCTACAGAAATAGGTTCTTTGGTTAGAGATAATATTCCTATCGATTCGGTAACCTTCGTATTCACTTGAGTTGAGATATATGTTGACTTCCATTTCTTTATTGAAGAGCTTCAGCTGGTCTTGATAAGTCCTGGAGCATATCTTGATGTAGATATCGTTCTAATGGCTTCAGAATCTAGCAAGGATTAAGAAGATACTTTGAGTATGAGCGTACTCAGCAAATTCACTAGAAAAGGAGTGTTTGATGCACTATATCTACAGCCATAGACTGTAGGTCGTAGGCAATGCAAGTTTTCATAAACATTTCTTTAAAGGTTGCTTTTATTTTGAAAATCTATGTCCGTTAGCCTTCACGGGTTTACCAGAACCTTCTTCCTTTCTCGCCGCGTTCGCAGCTCTTCCCGGAATAGGGAGTAACAAGTTACAGTTCTTACACTCTGCAGAGGTGCGTTACTTTACCCATGAGAGATCAACTCTTTGTTGCACAACCGGGAAGCTTATTCCCGTCCACAATTCCATGATGTGGGGCCTAGAAGATGATCCAAGCCAATCACTGCCCCCTTCACGACCCCGCATGCCTCCTTGGTGTACACCATGCCCACATAAATAATTACGGCAATGGTTTGTACAAACCGTTAGATGTCAGAACTATCGTGGGACGTTGAGGGTTCCCACCCATATGCTCCATATCCTCTACGAATTACCAATTAAAATGCATGCTACGAGGATAATAGCCACGACCTGCACATCCGGCTTCATGCGAGAGGAAGAAGATACAGCTGACTTCTCCGTTCCATTCCAAATCTCATGGTCAACGCGTAATATACGGCGCAAGAATCACTGGTGACATTGGTTGTTAAGCCCTAGGTGATATAGTTCTGAACAGTGGTATTCCAACTGTCAGATTTAATAGATTAATTGATCACCCTGGATCAATAATCAATAGTTCTCATTATCATTGGAAAATAGTGTTTTCTGACCTTTTTCAAATGTAGGTGAAGACAATACTGGATTTGTAAAATACTTTACAGAAAATAAACAAAGGACATGAGCAAGTGTGAACTTGCCTTTTGTGGTTGCAAGATTATGCACTCACGGTCTTCAAGTCAATATAAGATCCAAAAATCTGAAATAAGCATCATTGGTCCGGTAAGGACTAATGTTTAAAGAAGCAATATGCTTTTATGCATAAGTAGTGTGATGCACGTTTTAAGTGTAAATTCCGGAAATAATGTTGTTCTAAGGTTTGGATTTCGAAAGTGGTTACTTTGGAATGTGTGGTCCTTTTGGATAAATTTCGTAGTTGTATTTTTATTCGAGTTTATGAGTGGTTGGAGTCAACACATATGTAGGAATAAAATATACATTCTTATGACATACTAGTTAGGATGACTTATACAAGATTTCTTATTTAAAGTGGCAAAAAGGATAACCTTCGAAGAAAATGTTTCTCTCCTAAGGTCTAAATAACCTTGTGGTTAGTTAGTGATGGTTGATGTTATTTGTTTTAATCAAATGGCTTGAGTTTATGCTGCTTTATAGATTAACTACTTCAGACCAAAGTTAACTATAAAACATGTAGTCATGTGTATGGTATTATATTTAGACTCTTGGAGACTAAAGTTAACTTTAAAATATAGATAGTTTTTGGAAGTATGATACTTACACCTTGGTATCTTGTATATCTGAAATGTGTTCTTTAAGTTATTTAAGAATGTTTGTTCTATTACTTGAGATAATGGTTTCTTAATTCTATGATAGAGTAGTATCATTTACCTTTTATAGATAAGTGAGTAGAGTTTATAATTCTAGATATAATTTCATTTAACTATCCTTAATTTTTTATAGTGTTGTGGTAATTGTTGATATTTGATAATTTAAAGTAAATGGAAAGGATCTGATTAATTCACAAGATGTTCTTTAAGGTTTCTATCATGAGTTGGAATCCTTTGAGAATATATTCTTCACTAAGAGTTGAAGATAGTTTGATATAAAGATATTTGTAATGTTTTTAAACCATTAGAGTTTTATTTCATTAATATTTAAGATTTGTACTATATATTAAACTTATTTTACTCATTTCAAGGATATTAATAAATGTTATTTATTCTTTTATGAATTAGTAATGAAGTAAATAAGTTTATATTTGAGTTGTTAAAATATTTGAATTTATTGGTTTATCTCAAAAGTAAAATATTAGTTTTTTAATATGTAATTGCTATTTTTGTGATCATTTTAGTATATTACATGTATTTTTGTGATTTAGACATAATAAAATATGATTTTTATAATGCTTATTACTTTTAAATTATTTAATAAATAATAAATATTTAATTAAGTGAAATAATAATATATGATTATATTTGAAATTATAATTCTTATTTTCCAAGACTTTTGAGTATTTTACTTATATTATAAACATTTATCCTTATTAAATATTTATTTAGTATTTTTCAAAAATACTTTAATATTAATAAATAATGAAAGTGATTTTTATTTATTTTTATCACCTTTCAATAATTTTGTAAAATTCCATAAGGAATATTTAAACTACAAAATTATTATAAAAATTTGAATGTCCAAAATTTGATATCTTATTTTATTTGGATAGAGTGTATTATTGTGAATCCAAAAATATTTTATTTATAATTTTTGGATTATTAATTTATTTTCTATAATTTTATTGGGGTTAGGGGTATTTTGGTCTTTTCCAATTGATCAAAAGATTTATTAAATAACCTGGGCTGGCCCCTTGGGCTTATTGGGCCAAAGTGGCCCAAAAGGGCAGTGTCAAATGGCTACCCAAAGGGTTTTGGCCCACCCAGCCCACTCTGCCTCCTCTCTCTCCCTCGACCTTATCTCCTCCTCCTCTGACTCTCCCTCGTGGCCGGCGATGCCGCCACCGTCGATTCTCGCCGTCGTCGGCCATTCTGGCCGCCGCCGTGGTGCGAGTTGGGGTTGTCGACGATGCTCTTTCGTTTTATCCGCTTAGATTTGACTCCGGGGCTTCCCCGTGGTCACTTCCACCCCATTCCCGAACTCTAGGTTTTAGAGAATATGTTGTCGCCACCGCCGCGATCCCGCCTGCGGTGGTGTGCTGGTCTCGGGAGCTGCTGCGGCCGCCACCGTGGCAAATGCATGTTGCAGCGCCCCTCTGGGTGCTCCCTGTGCCGCCACGGTTCGCCGGCCCCTCTGCTTCCTCTTCGATTCATCAGCGAGGACCTCGGTAAGTGGTCTCTATGGTGATTGTCCATGCTACTGCCATGATTCTTTTTGGTGTGTATCTAGTGTCTTCTCATGTTGAGTGACTATGTGCTGATTGGGTTCATCTCTGGATTAGGGTTCATAACCCCCATGTTGATCATATCTATGATGTTTAGATCTAGTGTTGATCATATTTGATCATGGGAAATGATTGCCTATTGTGGTTAAGGATTGATAGTAGCTTTGATGATACTAGTTGCCTGTCAGATTTAGTTCCAGTGGTAATCCCCCATGATTCATGCTAATGTTTCAATGGAATCCTTGATTGGATTATGTTGTTGATCTGAGAGTGTACTCTACTGTCAGAATGCTCATACTGACAGTAGTTCCTTTCAGTGGTTGCTTACTGTCATTATAGTGTTAGTTTGTATGAGATTATACACACTGAATTAAATCATTACATGTAATGATTTTTTTGTGGATGTATGAATTTAAGATTGATTCCTGGCACTTGGCTTCAGGAAAATGATATGTAGTGGTTGTCCCTTTTTATCTATGGAAGCTAAGTGAAGCTTGGTTTTAGCTCATTAAGAACTTATCCTTGTGATACCATTATATTCTGGCACACAAGTGATTGGGTTTTTTATTTCTGGGCCTAGCTTGATTATGCTGGTGATTAATACTGACAAGTTGACATGAAAACTTGTATTAACTTTCCTGCCTATGATGTTGGTCTGAGGCTTTTGTATTTAATTCCTAGTTGGTTGAATATTAGTTTGTTTGAATCTTGCAAGAGTAGAGGTGCTACTCTCTCTGAGATGTGCCCTGATCTTGATAAGATCAAATGAAAATGATCTAAGTTGCAAAGTAACACTAAACCCAGTGATGCTGGTCTGAGGGTTTAGTGTTTGTGGTTGAGCTAGATTTCTTATCCTTATACTTGAAATCTCTAGGATAGATTCACCCCTCTTGGGTGCTTATTGAGAGATTATTGCATAAAGCAACACATGCTTTTGTTTAGACATTCTGATGAAAGCATGTGATGGTTTTATGAGACTCACCACAAGATTTTATATTAGTGTGGTATATTGACGATGATCCTGATCTTGTTCTTGGTCTTGATCTTGATCTGCTTTTGCTAGCTTCTGAGCTTGCTCTTGAGCTTGCCTGCTCCTCCTAGCTCCTGGGCTTGACCTTGCTGTCTACCAGACCTATTCCCCTCCTTATGTCACCATTCTGGTGATGTTTGGGTTGATCTGGGTGGTTGGTTTGGTTGCTGTTCTTGGTTTAACTGTTGTTCATCCTGGCTGTTCTAGTGTATTGTGTGGTGGAGAGATGCACTGAGGTGCTCCTCCATGGCTGGCTGTGGTTTTGTGATAATGGCTATGCTTGTGAGGTCGACAACACACCCCTCTGCATGCTTGTGTGTGTGCAGCTTGTGTGCCTGCTATGCACATGAGGATAAGCTCAGAAAGTTTGAACTTACTATTACCAATCTACTTTTACCTTGGCTGGTGAATTGGTCCCTTTTGGCTATCATTTGCATTCTGCCCTTGAGTTTATGAAAGATGTAATCTTTCATATTGGTAAACTTGCCCCTTTATAACATTTCTCAATGATGAGATTGTCAAGTGCACCTCACTGACATATCTGAGAGAAATATTCTAACACTGATCCTATCTTGTTTTCTATTTAATCTTTGTTTTGCAGGTACAAAAGATAAAGATGAAGATTTATTGTAGTTTTAGGTATAGGATAGTTAGTGGATATACAAATGTAGTTTTCTTATTCTTTTGTAATTTTTCTTTTATAATTTATGTAATCTTTATTTGGTTCATTTGTAATAAAGACTATATATTTATTAATAAAGAATATTTTATTCTTTATTCTTGTGTGAATTGTGAAGTTTTGAATAACTTCTGTAAGTTATTCTTTGTGACTTGATTAAGTATGTAAAATGAATTTCACATACAATATTGTTTTTAGATAAGATTTAAATTATAATACTTTTCTCTTAATTAATTTAAGATTCCAATCCTATATCCAAATCATTTAAATTATAAAACACTTAAGTTTTTAGAATCCACACTCATTTCAAAACACACATAACTCCTTTAAGTTCATATCAAAGTTTATAGCAATCCTTCTTTAAGACTAAACCTATTCTCAAAGTAAGAAAGAAGCATTGATCACTTAAGTTTTTATTTGCCGAAAATTTTACCCACATTTTCACAAATAAATGCATGCAACAATTCATATTCCTAAATCTACCCTTCGTTAGGTCCTAAACACTGGTATGTTACAACCACCCCGGAACCTAGGGTTCGGGATGGAGCTAGTCTGGTCACGGGGAAGCTCCAAGTCCAAATCGAATTAGACAGGATGGTAGAGCGGGGTAGACAATAATCCAAACTATCCAAATAAATTAAGAAATAAAATTTTAGACATATAAATTTTATTAAGAATTTTGTACTATATTTATTCGTTTTGGAATTTTACAAAATTATTGAAAGATGATAAAAATAAATAAAAATCACTTTCATTATATTTTAATATTGTATTATTTTAGAAAAATACTAAACAAATATTTAATATCAATTTTTGGTATTTAAATGATAATTCTTAAAGGAATTATTAAATAAATAAAATTCAAATAAAATGAAATAAAACAAAAGAATACAATATTCAATAAATATTAAAAAAATTAATATGTATAAATTATTTATTATTAAAAAGAATTTTTATAATTTAAATAATGGGGGAGAATACACACAAAGCTAAATAATGCATTACATTATTTTGCATAATCATTTTGCTTCTTTAAATATTGTCCTTGCCGAGCAATAATGATGTTTTTGTAGACATAGAAGCTCAAGGTCCAGTGCAAGCATCAGACTTCACTACCTTGCCATCACAAGGCAAGTTCATCACTTGCTCATATCCTTTGAAGAGTCTTTATCAAAGTATTTGCAAATTGTGTGTTATCATATATACTCCAAAGAAAGAAAATATTATTTTCACAAATAAAGAAATCTTAGATATCATCCTAAGTGATGATATAATGGAGCAATAGAACTTAGGGTTCTATTTGCAACAATGATGATCAATTAGGGACTTAATAACCCATGACATCAGTGATTCTAGCGCCGTATATTACGCGTTAGCCATGAGATTTGGAATGGGACAGAGAAGTCGATTGTATCTTCTTCCTCTCGCATGTAGCTGGATGTGCAGGTCGTGGCTGTTATCCTCATAGCATGCATATTAATTGGTAATTCATAGAGGATATGCAACATATGGGTGGGAACCCTCAACGTCCTATGATAGTTCTGGCATCTAACGGTTTATACAAACCATTGTCGTAATTCATTATGTGGGCATGGTGTACACCAAGGAGGCATGTGAGGTCGCGAAGGGGGCAGTGATTGGCTTGGACCAACTACTGGGCCCCATATCATGGAATTGTGGACGGGAAAGTACGCCCGGTTGTGCAACAAGGAGTTGATCTCTCATGGGTAAAGTAACGCACCTCTGCAGAGTGTAAGAACTGTAACTTGTTACTCCCTGTTCCGGGAAGGAGCTGCGAATGCGGCAGGAAAGGAACTCCATGAAAGTTCTGGTCAAACTGTGAAGGCTGATGGTCATAGATTTTTATAATAAAATCAATATTTGAAAAAAGATTTACAAAAAACTGCATAGTTCCAAGGACTTATAGTCCGAGGTGGTAGTTAGAGCATCAAACTTCCCACCTTGCATATAATGAACTTGTTGGGTAACGCTGTTACTCATCCTTTCCTTTGATCCCTTGCTTAGACTCTGAGGATCCTGAAGATGTGCCAATGTATGCAGCCGAATGCCAAGAAGATGTGTTCTACGAGGAGCCTGACCTGTCAGGAGGTGTCGAAGGAGTGGATTACGAAATCCTCTATGGTGTCGATGACAACGAGTCCAACTAAGTAACCTAGTTAGTAGTAACCGACAGAGCCGAGCAGCATGAACTCTATAGAATAAGCTGCTGAGCTCAACTGCTAGTTGGAGTTGCTACTTTTAAATTCCGCTGAAACACTTTATATTTTGGTTTGTAAGTTGAATCCTTTTGAAGTCTTGAACTTCTGGTATTGTAATAATAATAATGTGTGAATGTTTGTAATATGGACCCGCAATATTTCTGTTGTACCACACTGAGGGATGTGATATTTATAGAACGGTGTTCTGTGGATGTCATGTCAACGACTATAGTGTACTACACATGAAGTGGTATGCTGGGTCACCGCACTCTGTCAGTTCATATCAGCGCCCAGCAAGACCCTTTCTGCTCGGCCGGGAGCTCCATCGACCGCGCCCCTGCTTCGCGAGATCAGTAAGACGCCCTGTTCCGGCCGCCTCCGCTCCTCGAAGCTCCGTCTTCCTGGACACCATCTGCACAAGCTCCGCCCATGGCTTGCGACCGCGCTTGCCCCAGGAGGCGGGCTGCCCACGCCGCCCGCGCCCCGCGATGGTGGCCTCACCATCCAGGCTTCCCAGCGCCGGCCCCCAGCAGCTGCTGCCGTAGGCGCTGCCGTTCCCCGCGGTATGCGCCCGATGGTATTCGACTGCTCTGGGCTACGGGCGTCCATGGTCTCGCGGCTGCCGTGGTGGCCCCTGCCTCGTCGTCGCCGTCAAAGTTGGTCCGTATGGGCATGCCGGACGACGAGGATGATGTTGCTTCACCGCCGCTGTTGATCCTCCTAGACATGCCGCCTGCCCCTATGAAAGAGCATGTGGGGCCCCATGTGTGGTTTTGGTAATTAATGACAATCTTTATGAGATGATGTGTGTGTATTAAGTTGCACTTATAGGAATTGTCCATTGGCATCGCTTGAAGCATGTGTTGGCTTCAAGATAGATGATACGAAGAAGTGTTTTACAAGCTCAAAATGCGCCATATCTAGAAGATCTCATGTTTGATGCTTGCTGTCCTCGGTGGTCATGGATCGATGAAGAGCAATCAAGAAAGGCGTTCCATCTTGAGAAGGGCAAGATCGTCTACATCGAGCTCAAGTGGAATGCTCAAGGCAAAGGTATAATCTTGATAGGTTTTCCCTTTTGTCAGTCTCATGCTGTTAGTTGGGAGACTGGGTTTAGGGTAGACAGCCGTACTATCAAGAGGGGCTCTCGGGTGAGTATCTCGATCATATCGTTTGGAGAGAGAGCTCAAACCTTTGTATACTTGCATCATCATATTTGGTTGTTATTTGGTTGTATCCATGTGAGGATATAGAGCTTATGGTAATATTCATAACAAGCTCTTATTCATCAAACTCGGATCTCCCTTTTATATCTTGTTGCGATTTTGATCTTTGAGGTTTTCTAGATTCTCACCAAGGGAGGTATATCACTCTAAAATACATGAAGTATTCTCACTTGGTGATATCCAATATTTCCAACGCAATTGGATTCTCATCAAGGAGGTAGCTCTTATCGTCCACTTTCCAACGCAATTGGATTTGGGTCAATCGGTGTTACCAATCTTAAGTTATCGTCGTTTAAAATTTGCCTATTTGATTTGAAAAAGAAAAAAAAATCATTTTTCTGGGTCGAGCGGTAGTACCGCTGGGTACTACTAGCCTAGCCCTTAGAGCGCGCCTCGCCTACTGCCTTGCCCGGTTGCTACGTCCGGTTCTACCGGCTGGCCCACCTTTCCCACCCTAGCTTGCTTGCCATGCTAGCTCCCGACTCGCGCGCGCTTGCCATCCTGCTCCCATGCGGCCCGCTCGCCTGGGCTGCAATCCCACGAGCGCCTCGCGTTGACCAACGTCACGTGCAGCCGCCTCGCGCTCGCCCCGGTGTAGCCTCGCTCGCGCGTGTCTGCCCGTGTTCTCCGGTTCCCTCGATGGCCCCCGATCCCCCTTTTCCCGCGTTGACCATTGGTGTTGCTTCCTCGTTCGTTCGCTGCCTGTCGCCCGCTCGCCGGTTCCTGGCGCTGGTGGGATGGGTCCGGTAGTACCGGCCCACCCAGGCAAAATCGCCCCAACAGGCATATTTTCCCTCTCCCCTATTTAAGCCTTTATGCTTTTTTCTTTTGGGGTACTTCTTCCTCTATATTGTCTAAGCTTTGCCCCATTTGCTCTTACTCTTTGAAGCTTGATTTCTCTCTTTTCCCCAATGATTCTTGCTCATATTTGAAGGAAAGATATAGGAAATCTAGATCTACAAATTGATCAAGCCATATCATCTCTTTGTGAGTGTATCTTTGGGATCTAGATCTTGAGGGATTTTGTGTTCCTCTTTGATTCTTCCTCTCTTGTTCTCCCAATTTCTTTAGTAGCTTTGTTGGAACTTGAGAGTGAGGGATTGGAGCATCTTTGTGGTGTTCTTTCCTTTTGCATTCGGTGCATCGGTTTGAGTTTCTCGAGGATTTGGTTGGTGAAGTTCATTGAAGCTTGTCCCTATTGGGTTCCTAGAACCCTAGAAGGTTGTGTGGCCTTGGTGGTGTGTTCTTGAGGCCTCCAATTAAGTTGTGGAGATTTCCCCAATCTTTGTACGGGTTTAATGAACGCCCTCAAGTGTCCCATAGTGGATTGGGTGCTTGTCGTGCGGCGGGTGCTCGGGAGAATAGGGTGAGGCCTTTGTGGCGTTTGTAGTCTTAGTACCGCCCATCCCTCCAACGATATGTACTTCCATTGTGGAAGGAACTCAGTAAAATATCATCGTCCCCGCGTGCCTTGGTTATCTCTATATCCGAGCTCTTTACTTATGCACTTTACATTGTGATAGCCTTCGTGCTTGAAGTAATCTATATTGCTACCACATTGTTGCTTGTCTTGCTTAGCATAAGTTGTTGGTGCACATAGGTGAACCTTAGTATATATAGGCTTTGTGCTTGATAAAAGAAAACGCTAGTTTTATTCCGCCTTTATTAAGCCCATCTCGTAAAAAATTTAAACCGCCTATTCAACCCCCCTCTGGGAGGCATCCGTGATCTTTCACCCTGTGTCTGTGGCCCCTGCGACGTCCTGGTATGGGGCCTTTGATGCAATCGACGACAAGGACGATGAAGCTGAGCTGGCCTCCCAGACACCGTGGTGGGCTGCTATCGATGGCGAGGCGGGCAAAGGGGCGCCACCCCTCGCAGTTGTGTTGTGGCCTCCATCTTGGGAGTCCGCTTGTGGACAATGACGATGAGGACGGTGAAGAGGTGCTAGCCTCCCAGACGCCGCCGGCTGCCACCAAGTCCTTCAATGCTGCTGCTATTGTCAAGCGACCCGAGGGCACATGCTTGGCTTTGGCCGCTTGCCCAAGTGTGCATCGCGAGGTGGGCGAGCCTAAAGGATGACAGGAGGTGATGCCGCGTTGCAGCCCACGCCACTCGACTCTGTCAGTCCCGCCAACTGTTCGCCGCCCCGTCCCTGTTTGGCTCAAATGAAGATGTTGTAGGTGCCTAGCTCCTGGTCACCGTGCAACTGTTTGTAGTTATCCTTTTAGGCGCTCTCGACGCGTTGTGAACGGTCATCGGGCATGCGACTGTCGCAACGCTTGGCGTCCTCTCAGATCATTGGCAGGCCCTACTATGTCATCATCGCTTCGCCTCGTTGACGAGCATTGTCAAGCGCATGCTCCTCGTCGATCCCAGGTTGAGGTCTCGCTCCCATCCAAAGTGCCTCGTTGTGGGACTTGGGCATCAGTTGTTTCTGCTCATGTTGGTTTTCCGGTCTCAGCCAATATGTCCTTGCAATCCGCTTTGGAGGAGCAAGCTGAGTTGTTGTGCTCTGAGCTTCTTAACGTGGCTTCCATTCGGCTTGAGGAGGTCGTTAGTCCTCTAAATGAAGTTGTTGACTCCTTGCATGGTTGGCTGCTGTCGATTGGGGGATTTCTAGAGCGGGCTGAAGATGCGTTGGGTAGACTCTCTCGGACGCCTGCCGATCCTTTGGTTGTGCCGGTTGTACCTGACGTTGGCAAAGTGGACGTGAGTGGAGCGGGCCTTTATGGATGTTTCTCTCCTCGTGCTAGGGAGAGCTCGACAATTACGACTCCGGTCATGCAGATCATGCCTGAGCTTCTGGATTTGTGTGGTGGTATGGTTTTGCCTCCTTCTGTAGAGGAAGTGTAGCTTGACTCGCACGAGATCTCGGTTATGGCTTCTCCGCATAGTCAGGCACTTGTCTTTGAGGATAGTGGTGATATCGACGTTGTAGTCTCTCTCCCGTTTGAGTCCGGCGGGCATGTGGTTCCTATAGGTGATGGGCTGATAAGTCTGGGGTGTTGACACCGGTGCCCGGAACTATCATCGCTAGAGAGATTTGTGATTTTCTCGTCACTTGGTTGCTGCCTATCCTGGAAGTAAGAAGAGGGGTGTTATAGAAAAGGCATCTGCAGTTGCTTGATGGTGTCATGACTTGTCTTGTCAGTGAGGTGTAGGTGTATTGAGTTTGGAGTGTTTGTTCTTGCCGCTTTGTGGCCTCTAGTGTGAGTGTGGCCCTATTGTTCGGGTCTATGTTACGGTGGTGAGTGCAGGTGTGTCTTTTGGGTGGGATTGGTTGTGTTGTGCTAGGTTTTTGCCTGGTTTTCTTCTAAAAACTGGGTATCTTCTTCTTAATTTATGGACAAGGCAAAGCTTTTGCCTCCGTTTAAAAAAAAGAGAGTTGTTGTTAGGTTTAAAACAATCTCTCAACTTAGGAAATACATCAATACGGTCCTAGATCTTTACGATGTTAGGGTTGTAAGCGGCAACCTGCATAAATCTGAGAAAGTCAAATTTAGTTCAAACTAGTCTAATATTGCTCAATAAATAGAACTATAAACACCAATTTTTTTGACTATTAAGCGGGGTGAATCGGGTGCTGCTTTGCAAACCTAACTAACGTGGAGCTGGATCAAACCCACAACGTCGTTGCCATCTTTGAAATCCCTGAATCGAGCTACTCATCACCGGCGCGTGGCGGCAAGGGTGGCGCAAGAGATGCCATCAATCTCGGTCACGAGGTCGAGTACTCCGTCAGGTTCGAGAATTGCACGTCGGAGAAGAAGGTGATCAAATACGACGGGATGCTCCTGCGTGAGTTCCTCGGAGAGTCGGACCTAGCGAGCTACATTGTCGTGATTGTGGACGAGGCCCACGAGCGCACGCTCTGCATGGACACTTGTTTGGCCTTGTCGAGGACATCGCGCGCCCGATTCCGTCCGGACGTGAGCTAATCTATCGCGCGACGCTCAATGCCAAGAAGTTCAGCACTTCCTCCACGAGGCCTAGATCTTGCAGGTGCACTTCACGGAGCCCACTAACGACATCCTGTTGTTGGCTTGGTCCTGACACGCCGCGTCAACTTTTTTTGAACGGGCAAGGGCCAGAAAGGCTTGGAAACTGCATTATATCGGCAGTGGGAACACAATTACAAAAAGGGCCTCGAAGAAAATAGAAATTACAACGAAGCCCTTCGCTTTATCGCCGATGAAGAAGAACCTCTAGACGCGGCCAGCAGCACCTCCACCGACGACGAAACCACTTGGTGGAGCGGCAACGATCATCGCCTCGTCAAGGTCGGGTAAGATCCTCCACTGAAGGAGGAAGAAACAACTCGAGTAGGAAGGCTCGAGTGCAGTATGGCCAAAGATAGCAGCGGCAAGCCATATCCTGCGCTTGGGATCTACTGTCGGCACCGCATATTCTATAGGCACCCAACACTAGTTCTAGATGCTGATGGCCGAAGCACTCTGCACCTTCTCTCCCTCACCACCATGGTCGTCCGATAACAAAAGATGAGCGATGAGATCACCATAGAGGAACTGGTGGCACTTATTGAAAAGGAGGCTCGCTTCCAGGGTGAACTCCACCGCCATCCACCATGGACGCCGAGTGAAACCCCCTATCAAAGACTTCTCGACGTGGCGCCACTGCGTCAGAGTAGAAGACCCACGTTCCCCTCTCCAATGACTAGAACTTCCATCTCTCCTATTCCCCCCTCGCCTCCACGGACGACCGGAGTGAGAGAAATGAGAAGAAGGAACCCCCAACTAAGAGGAGAGCAACACACCTTGTTATGGATGGAGTTCCCTAAGACCAGGAAGCTCGCCGCCGCCTTTGACCACTGGATGACAGCGAGAAGAAGCCCTATCAAGGTGCACCAGATCTGGCCAAGAACGACCGGTGCCCTACTCCAATCCACTGGCAAGTTGCCGAAAGCTCTAACCCTAGTACTGCAACCTACTTTGGTACCTCCCCTCCACCATATTCGTCTGGCGGTGCCGGCGGGGATGGCTCGGGTTCGGCCCGACCGGACTTTGGGGACTTTCACATTCTTGATGTTTCGATTTAAACTTTGAGTTCCTGCTTATTATTTTTTGTTTCTTTCTCGAGGACGATTAAGGTTTAATCTTGGGGATGTTGATGAGTGGAAAATACACTCACTTTTATATCCATTTAAACAAGATATTACTCATTTATTTGATGATATTATCTCTCTAAACATGCCACTAATTATTGCGTACATGTGAAAATCTCCTTTGTTAATTTTTCCCTATAGATATGGACGTTTTGGTGATGGAATCTAAACTAATTAATAAAGAACCATGAACTGGTGATTTTTCCAAGCCAAAGGGGTTGCGAAGCAAGGACATAACCTTAAAGGTTGGGTGTTCAAGTTACCCGAATTTTTTGGGTCGGGTTCTCCAAAATTCAGGTAATAAAAAATGAAACCCTAAAATTGAAATCCGGGTTCAGGTTTTCCCTGATTTACCCGAATATAATTAGCAACTACTCCCTCCGTTTCAAAATATAAGACGTTTTAGATTTGCGAAGAAAATGAATCTAGACTTGTTTTAGTATATAGGTTCATTCAACTTTGGGATGAATCTACATACTAAAAGAAGTCTAGATTCATTTTCTTTACGAACCTAAAACATCTTATATTTTGAAATGGAGGGAGTAGAAGAGATTATGGCCCCCTTCTTTTCAGCTTCTTGGCTAGCTTCTCCCAGAAGCTATCCTCCACCAGCTTCTCCCAGAATCTCATCTGCCAAAATCGTTTATACTTTTAAATTGACATTGAAACTACTAGTTAAGAAGTTTGAACGAATTTTGAAGATGAGATTCTGGGAGAAGCTGATCGAGGGTAGATTCTGGGAGAAGCTGGCCAAGAAGCTGAAAAGAAGGGAGCCTATATCCTTCACCGCGGTAGCGCAACTAGAGGAGGAAGACATGGGAAAGAGTCATGAGAAAGTCGATCTAGCGTGGCTGGCCACCGACGGCGGCACGCGCGGTGATGCACCAGTCCACACAGTCAAGGGAAGCACAGGCGTAGTGTGGTGCTGCACTACTTCACGCTCTCGAGGGAGTCAACTGACGTTGCCCTCCTTGCTGCTATCAGGCAGTGGCGGAGCCAGCTCAATCACCGAGCCTGGACAGGCTTTGCATGCAGCTGTATTGATCAAGATTTGTCCTAAAAAAATTCTTACTTAAGCTAGCTCTATCCTATAAACCACAAAGGTAATTAACAGCTAGAGCCTTGGCAGCCGCCCGGGCATGCCGGCCTGTAGCTCCGCCACTGCTCTCAGGCAAGGGCGCGAGGGAGCTGCCGACCACGTGGCAGGCAGTGATCATGTCAGAATGGGTGCTAGGTCGGGGACTCAGGGCATGGCGGTGTGAGAGTGTGCATGTCCGTTTGTACCATGTGGATTGTGGTGGCGACATGGGGTTGACTGCTTGAGGGATAACAAGGAGGAGGTGGACATATGGTGTGGTGGCTACTGGGCTGTGCTGGGATGGGCGTGAGGTTAATTTGCTGGGCCTGGCTAATTTTTATACTCAATTTTGGGTTATTCAGGCTATTCGAGTACCAGGAGTATAAACCCGAAATTCCTGAATAAAATCCGGGTTTCTCGAGTTTCCACCCGAAATTGGGTTTTTGGGTTCGGGCTATCCGGGTTCGGGTTTGGGTATTTCTGGTTCGGGTTTTGGGTACCAGGTTTTATGTCCACTGTGATGCCTTTAATGACCTACGATACGGTCAGGGACACCGTACCATCTGACTGTACGGTAGGTCAGCGCCTCGGGATCATTGAATTGACCGACATTCGTAAGGGGCTCATGGTTAATTCTCACAAAAAGTTCTCTGAAAACCTAATCCCGTTTGGAATACTATATAAAGAAGAGGATAGAAGGAGACGACACACCTCCCACCATCATCTTCACCAGGTCGACACGCTACCACGACAGGCGCCATATCCATCACAATCACCATCTCCACTCCATTTCCACCTCATAGCCATATTCCTCTACATGTAGTCTTGGTTCACCTCACGATTGGCGGCATTGTAAGACTACATGTTATTCATCTCTCAAGAATATTCAATACAATGTTTATGATTGTTGATCTAATCATGTGTGAGTAGTTTTCACAGGTTGAGAGCTAATGTTTAGCCTCGCAGCTACATGTGCATATTTTAGTATGTGGTAATTGTATTTATGAAGTAATCTATCAACAAGTATGTTTGTCTCTTGTCTTTTGTCTCGATCCTGGAACTTGTTAGGTACGCAAGACCTCGAGGATCGGTGAAGGTATAAAGGTTAGAGTAATGCTGATTTGAACTCCGTGACGTGAAACCTAGTAACACTAAGAGGATACAATAGAGAGAATAGATTCTCTTGGAAATAAAAGAATAGTGACATCATAAAATGTAATGCTTTGTTCTATTTATCTTAATACTTGTTGAATGACTTGGCAAGGACTAGTTAGTTGGACAATGAATCCCTAGTGCTACGGGAGTAGACTATGATATTTGAGTTATGATTATGTTCTGATACATATTTGTGTTTATCCATATCCCTTGTATCACATATGTGTGTGCACAGTTGCAGGTGAAACCTCGAGCCCATAGCCTATTTCTATCCATTGATCAAATCCCAACAAGAAGACACCAATGTTTTGGTCCGGTAAAGAAAAATTCTACGAGTTATCCAGGTCTTGTCTGTTTTACATTTCCCAATGATTCAATAAATCTAGATCTACTAGGGAAAAAGCAAGTTATCCTACATCCATAATCTGTATCAAAAGTATCAAATAGCTGCTCTTGGCGCTGAACACGTTGTGTTCCTTGTTCAACATCCAGATGGGAGCGAGGACCTTTAGCGACTACTCGTCGATGCTCCATGTTCTCCTTTCCCAACTAGAAGGTTCTCCCGTGGAGAGGACCACAGTCGGCTCCATAGGGCGGCGGTGTCCAGGGACCTGATCGCTTTTCTTTCTAGCTTTTTAGGATCCTTGCTACACTCATATGATTGTGTTGTAATTTCTTTTTGTTTGGGGTCCTGTTTTTAAATTGGCTTGTGACCACCTGGTTTTAATGCACCACATTTGGGGTCCTTAGAGGCCTCTCTCCATGTTCAAGAATAAAGTATACGATGGGTTGTTGTTTTCATGTGTTATATTAAATTTATGTGCTACCCTGTTATAAAACAAAAAGAAAATAAACGAAGTAGATCAAACAAAACAGAGGAGACACAACAATTTTAACACGGAAAACCCTTACAAAGAGAATAGACAAAATCACGGACGCCAACTAGCTAAACTTCACTATATAGCGAGTGTTTACGCCACACCAAGATTACATAGATTCAACTTCTCGTCCTAGCCAGTGGCTTATAAGAGGTATATAAACTTGGATCGATGACGATCCATACCATGGGATAGCCTATATATGAATTTGGATCACAACTCAATATATCCTACTTATGGACTTACTTCAATTCCCAACAATCATTTCTGAAGCACTTCAGCCCACATCGATTTTGGATAACAATTTTGCTCCCCTCATGGAAGGAGCATTTTGGAAGTATGGTGTAAACCAAGTCAAACTCTTAGGTCTTGTTTCATTTGTAGGATTGAGTTCCTATGGATATTTTTTCTACCACCACCGTCTGATTTGTAGGAATAGAACCCGTGGGATTATTTCTTACCAAACTTTGCCTAGTATATTTTCTAGAAAAAATTCATTAGCTGTGAGCTCTTGGAAAAATTCTTATGACTAGCTTTGTGAGCAAGGCTGCTTGTTTGAAAGCTCAAACTTCAATTAAATTCCTGTGGCTTTCCTATTTTGCCATTAAACACTCTCTTTTACCAATTTTCATGGTTTTCATTTCCATAGGATTCAATGGGATATGCCACATCAATCATCCATTTTTCCTACCCCGTGAATCAAACAACCCCTGAGTGAAAAAATGGCGTTTTTCTAGGCGAGTCCGCATGACAAATAGGTCACCCGTTAGTTTCAGTGTCAATTTGTGCTCAGCCTATCATCTTTGCAATTTATAATATTTATGCTATAGAGTGGTAGATTAGGTTGGCAAAACATAAAGTTGTTCAATTTCATAAATTTAGCTTCTTCAAAGCGATGGTTTTATGCTACTAACTCGATCCATACACATGTTCCGTGCTACATCATCTCTCGATAAGAAAAAAGTTGGGTGCTCCATAGATACATAGTGTACTACATGCTAGCACACAATGACTATTTCCTCTGTACTGGTTACTAGGCCAACAGGTAATTTAAGAAAAAAATTTGATTCTAAATTTGGCCTAATACTACCAGTATGAAGGAAGTACACATGCGTCCATGCATAACATCTTTATGATCATTCGGATCAATCACGCAGAGAGCCCACTGAACAATCAATACTTAAATAGCTAGTTATTATTAATTGATTGCCTGAACAAGTAGGTCAGACAAACATGTCACACGTACAGATCGCTAGAGTAGCAAGCAGCTGACACTTCACTAACACACACACATAGACGTACGTACGCGCATGGGCACAGTAAGCAGAATTGAAAACTAGCATACAGAAATATAGATTTGCACAAAGAGTAGTGCAATACACGTGAAAATAAAGAGAGGTGCATGCGACACGCGGCTTTTATTTTATTTTTCTAGCTGCATCATCTTAAATTATCTCAAGGCACTCCATCAACCTCCACACGCGCGTGCATGGCATGGCATGCACGTAGCTATAGTGATCTACTTGACCCTGCAGTATAAATTGAAAAAAGGAAGTTTAGAGAAGAACATCATAACAGTAGAACTACTATTAGCATGAACATCATAAATTGAAAAAACTTTATGTTTTGTGCTATAAAAATGACAAAAACATGTCTCATGGAGAGCCTTATTTTAAAAAGGTTGACCCCCGGGAAATGATCCCTCGCGGGCTATACGTTGTTAGGTAGATGAGACCTCTCGAGCAGCGAATTATACGCGTTCAGATAAAACCCCATTTAATTCTCTATGGAGACTTGAACCCCGGTGGACTGGCTGCGCACTCGCTAGCCTTGCTACCAAGCCCGCGCTTGGTTCTCGGAGAGCCTTATTTTAGCATCTAAAATTGTCTTTTTACAGAAGCCACACACGCGAAATGTCTATTTTCCATGAAACGACCTTGTGAGCACCTAAAATATGGAGATGTATGCATACATATTTTTTCGAATTTTTTGACATTCAAGATTTGTTGAAAATTAAACTTAAATAAAGGGAGGATATGCACCCTAGAGCAAAATAGCCGCGTCCTGCAGTAATTAATTAATAATTAAATGTTGGATATGGATAGACGTCGTACTTGGCGCAGTCGGTGGACATGGCGATGGGGAAGGGGACGCTGACGCCGCATGCGCCGGGCACGCCGGAGACCTTGCCCATGTTGATGGACTTGATGCTGGTGGCGAGGTTCTTCAGGCACTTGCAGGCCATCTGACGGTCCGGGGTGGACCGGGCGAGGCCGTTCAGGCTCTTCACGCCGCTGCAGCAGCCCGGGCTTATCTTCGCCTCCCTCCCCGTCGCGTACGCCACGCACGGCGCCAGAGTGGTGTCCACCTGCCCGCAGTTCAGCGCCGCCGACGCCTCGCCGGCGAACATCAGCAGCACCGCCGCCGCCACGACCATCACGGCCACCGTAGCCTTGCCGTTGTTCAGAGCCATCGTTAAGCTAAGTAGCTAGCTAGTGGATGATCAGATGAGTGAGTGAAGTGCTACTGTTGTGAGCTAGTGTGATGGTGTGGAGGAAATGGTATGGTTTGGAGGGTATAAATAGGGGGGCGATGCACATGCAGGATTGATTGAGCCATTGATGCCCGTCGCTGACAGGCCGTTGGCTGCTGGAGTTAATTAACATGATCCACCACCTTGCAAGTGCAGCATGTAGCCAGGTACGCTAGGTAACATGTGTGTCCTTGCGGTTGTGTTTTTTCATTTTTTTTCTTATATAGTGTGTGGACTCTGCACGTAGGAAAACTCTCATCCCATTCCATGCATCCCGTTAATCTCCGAAGAATACATTTTTCACCTTGAGTCCTGGCCTCTGGCGATGTATCGGTTGTATGGAGACTTATGGTGCACCCGACTCCTTTTCACATGGTAGATGCATCTAAAATGTTCGTTTTGTTTTTTGCCAGAACATAGGTACGACATGTACACACCGCTGCACGAAATTCAAATATTCGGCAGTCGAAAAAGTAAAATTGAAAACTTAAGCTCTCAACAGTATCTAGTTTGAGCTGGGCTATTAAGCGGCCATTATAAAAAGATGAAAGAAAGGGTGTCTAGGAGGAACTAGACACTACTCATATATAGGAGAAGGTGAGATTCAAACTCGGGCTGTCTAGCACACCACCTCTTATGCTAGCCAGAAGACCCCCAGGTCTTTTTCAAGCGGCCATTATAACCGCCATCTCTACTTGTTCTTTTGGTTCAATCTGATATTGATTTGGGTTTTGTAGAATGACATTTGAATTTTTCAGAAACTTTGTGAACTTACTGGCGTAGCACCGCAAGCCCCGGATATCTCCCTCTCTCAATGGCTTTCTTCCCAGCATTAATTTGGTAGGATAAATGTTTTTTGCGAGTAGGAGTATATACTTTTGATTTTTATTAAACACAACAAATCATGACCAATAGTAGCTAACAGATAGAACAATGATGACTAATGAGAATTCTTGATATTTAATTCGTCTACTACATGTTCCATGTCAAGTGGAATCAAACTGGTCACGAGGATCTCTACCACGAGTCCACGACAAGTGAACTTTCGGCCTTGTGCAAAACAAAAGGGAAAAACAAAAACTGAACTATCTCGTCTTCCGTAGCCGAGCGGCACCTCCACAGTACTACCGAAGAAGCATTGATTGATGCCCTGATAGATCCGTAACCTAATTGTTGATGCCTGCTTTTGTTAATGTTATTTTGTTTCAGTCGGACATGACGAGTAACTCCTAGGTCTAAATATACCTATTATATAAAATATAATTTATATGAATTTTAAAATATTAAAAAAATCCGAAACAAAATCTCGGGTGTGCATCAAGACATGCTATGTCCTCACACAAAGTTTTGCAGTCAGAAGACATTCTTTGAGGTCTATACAAAAAGAAAAAAAATCTTGTAAAAAACTATTTTGCAACACCAAAAATTATATTTTTTACATAATTAACATAAAATGTCTTTTTTCGTGAAACTTGGTGTACGTACATAGAATTTCAACATGTATATCCGAATTATTTTTTCCAAAATTTTCAACATTTTGAAGTACTGTCTTTTTGGTATAGTGGTTGCATCTACATCTAGGAGCCAAAATGGATTTCCCGTTTCAGTAGTAGTATTATCAATTTCCAGTTTGTGCAGCTTTTGCCTGTAGTCTTCTTTTCCAAACTAGTGATTCTTTTGAAACGTGGGATGACATGACTGAGAGGAAGACCAAGGAAGCCCAATGACGTCTCAACGGCCGTCTGCTTTACGTTCTATGGAACGCCTGGAAGGAAAGAAACCATAGATGTAGGGGTTCGTAGCATGGAAAACAAAAATTTTCTATCGCATACAAACAAACAAGCCAAGATCTATGTACTAGATTGTAGCAACGAGTCGATGGAATAACTTACCCTCGAAGATTCCAAAGCGGTTAACGAGAGCAGATTCTCGTGGGTGATGTAGTCGTACTCTTTCCGATCTCAAGATCGCGTAGACGATCCTTCCGGCGTTGCGTTCCAGCAGCGCTCCCGTAGTCGGTCACACGTTCGGTACTCGACGAAGACCTTCCTCTCCCTTGTTCCAGCAGGCAGCGGAGGTTGTAGCACTCTCCTTGCGATTCCGGCAGCACAACGGCGTGGTACCGGAAGTAGAGGGGAGATATCGCAGGGCTTCGCCTTAAGCCGGAGCGAGTATGGTGGAGTATGAGAGAGAGCTATTAGTGGTCTAGAGATTAGACACACCAATTAGAAGGCTCTAAACTGCAGGCTAAAGCAATTAGAAGCTCTAAACCAAAACGGCTCTAAACCGGAGATTAGAGGTAGAAACTTGTGTGTCTCTAGGAGGAGCCCTGCCCCTCCTTTTATAGGTGGAGGGGCTAGGCGCGCCAGGGAGGGAGGGAGTCCCTCCCCAACTCGGCCTAGGGCTGGGCGCCGGCTTGGAGGAGAGGAACTCCTCCTCCAAGTTGGTTTCAACCTCCTCTTGCTTGTTTTCCACAGTTTCCTGTTTTCCACAGTTTCCTGTTTTAGCCGTTTGACTTTCAAACTGGCAATTTGACTTTCATGTTTTTGGAACAGCAAGAACACTTAGTACATGATGCAATCATTCAATGACACATTCATGTACCCTCCCCCCCGGAGTGCCGGACAATCCGGAACCTTCTAGAACATTCCCGATGAAAACACCGGAACCATTCCCGAACTCCGAAACGGGTCTTTCCTTATATGAATCTTATTCTCCGGACCATTACGGATCACCTCGTGATATCCCGGATCCCATCCGAGACTCCGAACAACATTCGGTCTCTTTCTCATAATACCATAACTACTCAAACAACGTCGAATCCTTAAGTGTGTCTCCCTACGGTTCGTGAATTATGCGGACATGATCGAGACACTTCTCCGAACAATAACCAATAGAGGAATCTGGAAATTCATATGGCTCCCACATATTTCTACGATTACTTTGCGATCGAATGAACCACTTACATACGATACCAATTTCCCTTTGTCTCACGATAGTTTACTTTTCCGAGGTTATGATCGTCGGTATCTCTGCATACCTAGTTCAACCTCGTTACTGATAAGTACTCTTTTCTCGTTCCCGTGATATGTGATCCCTTGTGAGCCAGTCACATGCTTGCAAGCCAATTGGATGACATTCCACCGAGAGGGCCCAGAGTATATCTATCCGTCATATGGATGGACAAATCCCACTCTTGATCCATGTGTTTCAACCAATACTTTCTGAACACTCAATGCCACCTTTATAGCCACCCAGTTACGGTGTGGTGTTTGATGTCATCAAAGCATCCATCCGGTAAAGGTGATATGCATGATCTCATGGTCGAAGGAATTAGGTTACTATGTATCAGAAAGCATATAGCAATTGAACTATTTAAATGACTTGATCTTTATGCTACGCTTATCTATAGGAGTATGTCCATCACATCATTCTCCTAATGATATGATCCTGTTGTTAATAACATCTCTATGTTCATGATCAGGAAACCATGATCATATATTAACCAACAAGCTAGTTTAACAAGAGGCTTTACTAGGGACTCTTATTTTAGTTTACAAATCACACAAGTATTAATGTTTCCGGTTAATACAATTATAGCATGGTATGTAAACATTTATCATAAGTGTGAAGATATGATAATAACCACTTTATTATTGCCTCTTGGGCATATCTCCAACAGTCTCCCACTTGCACTAGAGTCAATAATCTAGTTTCAAACCTTTGTGTATTCAACACCTATGGCTTTCCGGTGTTGTATGTACACGATTACTAGTGGTCAACTGATCTCCGGATCTGACACTTCCAGGTCCGTGTGTAATTGCATGTCTTTGCGTCTCTACGCATCACTCATTCTCTAATGAGATGGCTTTGTACAAATTTGGTCTTTCGGCGTGACCTTTAGCTCTTTGGGGTTAAAACATGTTGATAATATTGTCGCACAATATATCTTCATAGTATTATCCCACTATGAACTACACCTAGTTTGATAACAAACTACTTGACACAAATGCCCTCTTTAGCTGCTATTATAGCAGTCATATACTTAGCCTTTTGTTGTAGTATCTGTCACAATGTCTTAACTTTGGAACTCATCCAAATCCATTATGGAACTCACTTTCCATTATATCGTGCCACCTCTAGTTTAGATTGAGATAAACTTAATTTGTACTTTGCGACAAAGCTAGTATCAATGTAGTACTTTTACAATGAACTAACCATCTATTTGTCACTTCTACAAATAATATACTCTTAGTTCTTCCAAAAGATCATAAGAATATCCTTACTATTGTCCAATGATCGTCTTACGAATCATTCTGGTATATGCTCACAATATTTAGAGCATAGGACATATCTGGATTTGTACATATCACAGTATGATTGATATAAATATTCTTTGTGATTTCATACATCAAGTATCAATCTATACTTGATTATTTGTTTCACTTTACCAAATGTCAATACACTTGAATATATCATCAATATTGAACTCATTCAATCCTTTCTGTGCGACAAGAACCTTTTCTTGTAGTTTCTATATTGAACTCATTCAATATCTCGTCTATGTACTTCTGGCACAACCATATTAGCGTCTATTGATGCCAAATATTTGGGTTTTGCCTAAGTCTTTCATCGGGATGAAATTCTTAATATGTGTTAATAAAAGATACATTTATTTCCAATCAACAATATGTCTTCCACATAATATATTAGAAACATGTCTTAGCGCTCCCACTTAATTTCTTGCAAATGCAAGCATCTTCATCGTCTCTAATGAACTTTTAAACTCCTTTAACAGTTTCATCACAGTGAAGATTCCAACTCCGCGATGCTCACTTTAACCATTGAAGTTTGCATATGCTTTTAGCATCCTTTGAATTAACAAAACCCTATGGACCGTGTTATGCACATGTCCTAGGTAACGATTCTATTAGAAGAACTTGTTTTGTTTATTAAACTACCATATAACAAAATTATATGTAGTGGTTGCTACATTAATCCGTCTAGACTAAATATCGCTATGAAAGATCAGATCTTGTCATAGTCAACCTTTGAACTTTGTTGTGAACTCTTTCCCAACATGTCGACTATTTCATAGATGTAAAACATCCATGTCTATTTATAGATCCAAACACGACTGTAAGGTCTTACACCTTTCTCGAGGGTCCTTCAAGTTCAAAACTTGATTTCTCGTGTATGGAACTATCACGGATTTTATGGCTACAAGCCATTTTACGGAGTCAAGGACCATCATCGCTTCTTTGCATGTAGTCGGATCATTATTGTTAAATAATGATTTAACTCTCAAATCTTGGTATTTGATTGTTCATCCGACCTACTTGTTTCAATAGGAACTTGGATCTCCGTGACCACAACCTTTGAGGTACGTGAGCCATGAGCTTTGTTGCTGCCTCCGGAACACTTTTCGGTGCTGCGCAACTCTGCACATACAGCTAAGGTTCTTTTAACCTTATCAAAGTTCTATTGTCCTCCCACTTAACTTTTCACGAAAAATTCCTTCTCAAAGAAACTTGACGTTTTAAGTGACAAACACTTTTGTCTCCGATGTTATGGAGGATTACTTAACAGTTATTCGAAATAACATACAAAGACAGGTTCATCCGACTTTGGTTGCAAACATCTTTCTTATGCATAGCATACCAATGTTTTAAGAAAGGACAACTTGGGTTTTATCCCAAACCATAACATATGGTGTCATTTCAACGGATTATGATGGAGCTCTTTTCAGTGGAAAAACGGTAATCTCTAAAGCTTTTAATCTTTAAAATATAATGGCAGTTTTATGAATTATACCTTTGATCTTACCATGTCAAACAAGGTTTAATTACATATCTCGAATCCTCCATACTCTTATGGTGTTTCGGGAAATGCAAATCCACGGAACGATTCCTTAAATCTTAGGTATTATGCTAAACTCTGTAACTCAAATATCTTCCTTTATGATCTTATCATAAACTATTTATATTCTTGTTACAATGATTTTGCACTTCATCTTGAAAGTCTTTGAACTTTTCAAATATTTCACACTTCATCCTTATTAAGTAAATATTCATATATTCACTCAAATTTTCGGAGAAGGCATATGAAGTTGAAATCCACCGCTCTTGACTACACATAATGGACTTCGTACAACAATATGTACAAATTCCAATAAGCTAGTCTTTCGTTCCCTTTTGGCCTATGAACGAAGTTTCAATTATCTCTAGGAAAGTTTCACAAGCGTCATTTGATCAAAAATCAGAAGACTCCAAAATTCCATCCACATGGAGTTTCTTCATGTTTTCTTTCCATTATAATTTAAACGGCGATGTCACTTCCTAAGTGATCTTTCAATCAATTTGTCTTTCGACATTTTTAGCACTAGTTTTATGGATGTGATTTCTCCAACGAGATTTGTGAATCATCCATCTTTTATGGATTACGACAATTATTTGAACAATCCATTTGTTCTCATAATACCTGATAAAACAAATCTTGAAGGCAAGCTTTGATGTTTAACGAGCAACACAATAACCTTTTATTTGTTCTCGATGAACATCATCACATATTCTTTTGCTAGTTACTTAGGCCATTGTAGTTCATGAATTGTGTTGTTTCGTATGACGATTCACACCAACAAATTCAGTATCAAATACTTAAGAACCACATTGTTTAATAAGCAAAGAATATAGCCATAACATGTATATCATCTATATACTTAAACTGAACAATTCCATTCTTTTCTTTTCTGCCATATATTTATGAGATTCTCTTTCAGTATTTCCTTTTCTGTTTGAAAGAATCTATCAACATCAATAGTGGAGTCATACATATGACACATAATCCAAAGCGTGTATAATTAAATACCAATGTCTTTGGACTTGCACTTTGAAGTAGATCACCATCATCAAATGTTTGGTGTTCTTTCAAATTCCTTTATTTAGTAATCTCTTGGTGTAGTAAGCATTTTACCTACATCAAATATTCATCCTTATCATGGAATCGTCCATGATCAAACTACCTTTAGCTTATAACGATGAATTACGAGTATAATGTTGCTTTCCAAAACCTTTTGGAGGATTATGACAACAAGTGTCTACAACCCTTTGCAAATTCTCATCAAAATATGAGAACATGAACTTTGCCATATTATACTCTATCATGTTGTAACCAAAACTTCGTTTCAGATATCACAATATCTTCCACACATCATGGTTTCTGAAACAACTCTTTCAGATCCTAGATAACCTTGATATTAAGAGAATCCTTTGAATATCAAGAATCATGGATACAAACATGATACTTATATACTAACACTTGGAATTGTTACTCTTGATTTAATACTAATTATTAAACTTCATGGAGTAACCGGAACTTTACTGAAAGTTTGCAATAGGACTTTTAAACTTTAGATTAACACTTCAAAACAATACGATACCAGTTCGTAAAGTAACTAACCAGAATTATATAGTTCTATCATCTCAATTATAACTAAGCGCAAGGTGGTAAACGGATGCCAATGACTACAACAACTATGCAATTTCACTTTGATTTAGTTTATGATAAATTGAGTTCTAATTAATAATTAAATTAATCTAGGTGAACTCCCACTCAAAACAATATCCCTCACATTGTTTTAGTGATCACACGAACCAAATCCACCACATCAAAACCGATCATCACGAGAGTTGATATAGCTTCAATGGCGAACAATCAACATGTTCATCATATCTACTATATGACTCATGCTCTACCTTTTGGTAATCCGTGTTCCTGAGACCATGTCTGTACATGCTAGGCTCGTCAAGATCAAACCTTAGTTTCTGCATGAGCAAATCTGGCTTGCTCACGTTGTATACTCTTGCAGAATCTAGCACACCCGATCATCACGTGGTGCTTCGAAACAACAAGCTTTAGCAACGGTGCTAACTAAGGGTGAACACTTTATGACTTGAAATTCATGTGCATGAGGGATCATCTTATAATGCTACCGTCGTCTACTAAGCAATACAAGATGCATAAAGGATTAACATCACATGCAATTCATAATTTGTGATATGATATGGCCTTTCTTCTTTGTGCTTCTGATCTCCATCTTCCAGCACGAACATGATCTCCATCATCACCGGCATTGCATCAAGGTCAATGATGCCTCTCCATGGTTGTCGTCCACCGGCTTCAACTATTACAACTACTTTGAATAGACACGTGGGTCTTAACAGAAATTAAAGACAACCATATGGCTCCTGCCGGTTGCCGACTTACAATAAGGAACATTGCATACATCATATATAATCACAATCATGGCCATATCACATCACTGCACACCCCTGCAAAACAAAGTTAGACGCCTCTACTTTCTTTGCATATTTTACGTGGTTTGGGGCTTTCAATAAGTGTCGTTCTAACTTACGAACAAGAACCACAACATTGATACTAGTATTGTTAATCACCCGTTGTAAATTGGATCTTAACTATGCTAGGAGAAACAGGCACCCGCAAAGCCACTTATGCAATACAAGTTGCATGTCAAGCGTGGAGCAAGTCTCATGAACGATGTCATGTAAGGTTAGCCCGGGCCGCTTCATCCCAACATACCGCAAGATGCAAAGTACACAAGAAGCAATCAACAATAAAAGCATCAACGCCCACAATGACCATTGTGTTCTACTCATGCAACAGATAACATATAAACCTGGCTCTGATACCACTGTAGGGGTTCGTAGCATGGAAAACAAAATTTTTCTATCGCATACAAACAAACAAGCCAAGATCTATCTACTAGATTGTAGCAACGAGTCGATGGAATAACTTACCCTCGAAGATTCCAAAGCGGTTAACGAGAGCAGATTCTCGTGGGTGATGTAGTCGTACTCTTTCCGATCTCAAGATCGCGTAGACGATCCTTCCGGCGTTGCGTTCCGGCAACGCTCCCGCAGTCGGTCACACGTTCGGTACTCGACGAAGACCTTCCTCTCCCTTGTTCCAGCAGGCAGCGGAGGTTGTAGCACTCTCCTCGCGATTCCGGCAGCACAACGGCGTGGTACCGGAAGTAGAGGGGAGATCTCGCAGGGCTTCGCCTTAAGCCGGAGCGAGTATGGTGGAGTATGAGAGAGAGCTATTAGTGGTCTAGAGATTAGACACACCAATTAAAAGGCTCTAAACCGTAGGCTAAAGTAATTAGAAGCTCTAAACCAAAACGGCTCTAAACCGGAGATTAGAGGTAGAAACTTGTGTGTCTCTAGGAGGAGCCCTGCCCCTCCTTTTATAGGTGGAGGGGCTAGGCGCGCCAGGGAGGGAGGGAGTCCCTCCCCAACTCGGCCTAGGGCTGGGCGCCGGCTTGGAGGAGAGGAACTCCTCCTCCAAGTTGGTTTCAACCTCCTCTTGCTTGTTTCCCACAGTTTCCTGTTTTCCACAGTTTCCTGTTTTAGCCGTTTGACTTTCAAACTGGCAATTTGACTTTCATGTTTTTGGAACAGCAAGAACACTTAGTACATGATGCAATCATTCAATGACACATTCATGTACCCTCCCCCCCGGAGTGCCGGACAATCCGGAACCTTCTAGAACATTCCCGATGAAAACACCGGAACCATTCCCGAACTCCGAAACGGGTCTTTCCTTATATGAATCTTATTCTCCGGACCATTCCGGATCACCTCGTGATATCCCGGATCCCATCCGAGACTCCGAACAACATTCGGTCTCTTTCTCATAATACCATAACTACTCAAACAACGTCGAATCCTTAAGTGTGTCTCCCTACGGTTCGTGAATTATGCGGACATGATCGAGACACTTCTCCGAACAATAACCAATAGAGGAATCTGGAAATTCATATGGCTTCCACATATTTCTACGATTACTTTGCGATCGAATGAACCACTTACATACGATACCAATTTCCCTTTGTCTCACGATAGTTTACTTATCCGAGGTTATGATCGTCGGTATCTCTGCATACCTAGTTCAACCTCGTTACTGATAAGTACTCTTTTCTCGTTCCCGTGATATGTGATCCCTTGTGAGCCAGTCACATGCTTGCAAGCCAATTGGATGACATTCCACCGAGAGGGCCCAGAGTATATCTATCCGTCATATGGATGGACAAATCCCACTCTTGATCCATGTGTTTCAACCAATACTTTCCGAACACTCAATGCCACCTTTATAGCCACCCAGTTACGGTGTGGTGTTTGATGTCATCAAAGCATCCATCCGGTAAAGGTGATATGCATGATCTCATGGTCGAAGGAATTAGGTTACTATGTATCAGAAAGCATATAGCAATTGAACTATTTAAATGACTTGATCTTTATGCTACGCTTATCTATAGAAGTATGTCCATCACATCATTCTCCTAATGATATGATCCTGTTGTTAATAACATCTCTATATTCATGATCAGGAAACCATGATCATATATTAACCAACAAGCTAGTTTAACAAGAGGCTTTATTAGGGACTCTTATTTTAGTTTACAAATCACACAAGTATTAATGTTTCCGGTTAATACAATTATAGCATGGTATGTAAACATTTATCATAAGTGTGAAGATATGATAATAACCACTTTATTATTGCCTCTTGGGCATATCTCCAACAATAGAATCTTTACCGAAAAACGTCTTACCTACCTTGAGGTGCCTGAATCGGATTAGTTTTTTCCTTTCTTTTATGTTTCGCGGTGTTCCTGGCATTTCTCCACCTAATTTAATAATGCTTTCCTGTACGGTGTTTGTGCCTTTTTTCTCTTTTAATAGAATAGGCAGTGCTTCTGTCTGTTGCTAAAAAAAAAAACTAGTGATACTTGCTTGAGTCTTACAGCGACTCTTCTTTCTGAAGCAACATTGCTTTCGATCTATGCGTTCCCGGTATATCCCAACCAACCTATCTAACTAGCACTACCACCACTCTCGCAGCTCAAGTAGCACTTCACCTAATTAATCCTCAACAGTGTCCGCTTTAAATTGTTCGTTAATTCGTCACGTCTCTCTGCATCCATCTTAGCGCATGTCCAATCTTTTTTCCTTCGTTTATTAGGACTTTTGCAACCAAAAACATATTCTGTTGAACTGAGGAGTGAGGATCACCTATACATAGCTTTTCGATATACTTTCAATGTAAACGTACTTCCTCTGATCCACAATATAAACTTTTTTTTAGCGAGTTGTTTTAGTTTGCTAAAAAAGGTTTACATCGTGAAACGGACGTAGTAGTAACAAACTTAGTTCTCAATCCAGAAATGGACAATGACTCGTGATACGGAGAGACAAGACGCTGCCTAGCTAGCTAGGGAAGAATGAGCGCTATAGTTGTTTGCGTTTGTAGGACGTCTTTCATCTTTCGTTTTCTCGGCTTAAATGGTGTAAACTCGCTAATTAATCAGACCCCGCTGATCGTTCTCAGCCACGAGATCTGTGCTCACGAATTTAATTTCCAACTGTACATGAGGTTTCTGCTGTATTTGTTAGCTCCTCCGTTTAATTCCAGCAATCATGGGCTACCATGCACCAGCTTATTTTCTGAAGATAAAATAAAGAGGCATGTACAGTTTTAGTTCCACAACTTACAACCAGTGAACAGTTTAGTTTCATAACTAGTAAACTAAGCAAAACTAGTTCCACAACTTACAACTTAAAAACAGTTTAGTCCGATTTAACCAAATCTTAACAAGTTATACCGAATTTATCCATGTTTGAGTTGTCTAGACTATAATTTAAAAACCAAACTGGTACGACCTAAAACACCAGAAACGTAGATCTCACCGGTTCTTTTCTCAATCAGCTAAGCGTTGTTAAAAAGTTAATTGGGGAGGGTGCGGTTCGAACCGTGCAACATAGATCTTTTTTTTTGAATAGAAAAGGGCCAGAAGGCCCCAAAAGCTGCTTAATTAAAACAGGCGGTGGGTACAATTACAGAGACACCCGAAAACAAGGGGTGAATAAAAGATAAGGACAACACATAAGCAGAAAGGACCCTAAAAGGATAGAAGAAAAAGCAATCAGGTCCTCGTCCTTCTCCACCGCATGCGGTCTTCTTCGGCGCCCTGGAGCCCACATCGTCGCCTGGGAACTTGCCACTTGGGACGATGCAGACTATGGAGCACTCACGCAGGACGACAACAAGCTTCCGCCACACGCGGAAGAAGATGCTCGGCTTCATCCGAGCGAAGATGAGGCTCCTGGCCACAGATAACGGCGGCGCAATCTCGCCGACGTTGAGGAAGATCTGGGAACGCAGCTTCACAAACCGCAGCATCCAGATGCTGCAGGCTTGCCGATGCAGAATGTAGAGGAAGAGTCCCAACCTTTAAACAATATAAGGTGGAGTCCCCTGTGTTTACAATGCTAGTCCCTGGATCAATAGCTAGCATCCACAGTTAAGATGTAATATCAGGAAAGAAAGGTCATATATAACTTTATAACCAGGAATAACATAATTTTATTACATCTTACATAGCTCATTAGGCTAATACATTACATTGCAGCGGAATAACTATAGTCATGGGGTCCTTCATCTTCAAAGTGCCACAGGCAGATGTTGGTTGTAGACTTTGTAATCCTAATCAATCAATCTTCACTAAAATCAATCAAACCTGCAACATTACAAGTTACAGCCACAAGGGTCAATACATTTGAATTGTATTGGCAAGTTTCACTACTATGTGGAATATACGTGGATTCTATCACTACATGCATTTTGTCTAAGTAGGGTTTAAGGCTTAATTGCATAAAGCAAAATTTATCCTATCTTTTCAAAATGGTTTTGGTCCTTTGTCAAATCTCCTTTTCAAAATTCCTTGAACTCCTTGGTATCCCCAAGTATTCAAGTCCTTGTCAAAATCCCTTGATCTCCTTGGTAACCCCAAGTGCATCAAGTTTTATCAAAATCTCATGAGTTCCTTGGTAACCCCAAGTACATCAAGTTTTATCAAAGTCTCTTGAGCACCTTGGTACCCCCAAGTGCATCAAGTTTTAAAAGTTTTCTTTTAGAAATTAGAATGTCGAGATCTCCCATAGCTTCAAACTTTAGTTGCCCAGTATTGTCCATAACCGGGGACACGGCTAAGTACTTAGATTTTATTATCTTCTGCAGAAGTTGCACACTTTACCCACATGTCACAATCCCATCCTTTTGCCACCAGTGGCCGCTGGATTAGTGCTCACCAAGATGGAGTACCGGCAGATTGAGAATGTGACGAAGTCTTTCCAGAGGGTCCTCCCATACACCATTGCTAGCTTGTCTTCAAGTACCCATGTAGGATTCCAGGCCCTCATGTCTAGTAGCCTGAAGACAATGCATGGGTCTTCCCAATGTAGTTGACTAAGCCAGAGCCATAATAGCATGTGGTTGCACACGAACGCCACAATTGGAGAAACATGTTCAATCTTTAAGTTTCCTGGGTGGTTTCCTTTGGAGCACAACACAAAGAGATTGCCATTGACATGGTTCCTTTTGTTGCCATGTCACATCCCAAGATTTTCCAAATCTTGTAATGTGAAAATAAATGAATAAAATAAAACTTTGTTTGATTTTCAGAGCCAGAAGAAACTTTTTGAATTCAATTGGAACTACAAACCCATTTGAATTAAATAAAATTCCCAAAGGGAATTAAAAAGTTAAACATTTAATAAAAGGAAATTAAAATATTTTGGAATTACTATTTTGGATCTTTAATAAAAGATTTTGTTTTCAAAAGAAAAGGTGGGTTCATAAATAAAGATTATTTTATAAAGCCAAATTAAACCTTGACCAAGCTTTGGATTAAAACATTTTGTTTTGAATAATAGCAAAGGTTTATTTAAATAAAATAATAAGGTTTTAATATCCAATTTTTATCTAAATAAAAGGTCTTACCATTTTAATTAAAACATCAAAAACTTATTAAATTATTTTAAATAGGTTTTCTAAATATTTTATATTCTCAAAGAAAACCTACTGATTTGGTTTTGAAAACAATTAGATTTCAAAAAGGATTATTTAATTAAAACAAATCCTATTTGATTTATTAAACAAGATCTATTTATTTAATTAATAAAGGACCCTAAAATAAAATTATTATTTTTGGATTTTGGTTTATGTTACTGAACAGAACCAAATTCATAGCTGCAAAGTTTGTTGATTATTTGAATTGATTTGAATGTTGTTTGGTTGTTTGAAATTCAAAACAGAAAAGAGAAGTAGAAAAAGAAAAGGTTACAGAATAAAAAAAAATGGAATTGGATCTGACCCAACCCAGCAGCCCACTAAGGCCCAGCAAACCAGCCCAGCTCCCCTCCCCGAAGAAAACGATTCACACTCGGTATCTAACCCGCAGGAGGCTGACCAGTGGACCCTCCCCTCACTTCTTTTCCCACTGACGACTGGACCCTACTCCTCCTGTTCTTCCTCCTCACCCGCGCGACCTCCTTCCCCCAAACTTCGCTGCCGTTGCTGCCATTCAATCCGCGCGATCAATTCGCAGTAATGCCACGCCTTAAACCTCGCCGTGACTGCACGCTATTAAGCGCCTGCTTCTTCTCCTCCTTTCCCCTTTGTCGCCACTCCTTCTCCGCCCTGAGGCTGCCACAATTTGGCCCAGCACTCCCTCTGTTCCGATGACACCTCGGTGACGATTCCGGCCAAGTTTCACCACCACTTGCCTCCCTGAGCACCCTAGAAGCTTCCCCACTCCCAGACAATCCTCCCTGTGCTCTTCGTTCGACCGCCAGCGCCCCAGAACACCGTCCTCGACAAACTCCGAGCACCGCCGCGTCAGTCTCCAACTCTGGCGCGTTCCCCAGGTGAAATCCGACCGCCCCTCTGCTTCTCGATCACGCGAGCATCTTCACCTTGGTCTTACGCACCTGACCATGCTCCTGTATTGCCTCCGCGTGATCTACAGCGTCGCCTTCGACCGCGGACAGAACCACCCGACGCCGACGAAGTCTCCGGCGAGCAATCGCCACCGTTCCCGTGCGCCTCCTGCCTCTTCGACCACACGTTGAGCTTCCCCAGCCTCCTGCGATCTCGGTGAGCACCCCCTCCGTCTTCCTTGCTTCCTAGAACCACCGCGAGCACCTCGTCTGGCCGTCGCCGCCGTCCACCGCCGCGCAGCGCCGCTAGTTAGTGGTCTGATTGATTGCATCCGTTAGATCTAGATCGTAAGGCTGTAATAGAACATAAGCGAAGAGGTATCGTATGCCTCTGCGCCGCTCGATCTAAATGAGATCCTACGGTCTACAGCGCGCGATCCACCCGAACCGGTACCGTCCAACCAGAGTGCGACACGTGGCCAGATTCGTTTAAAACAAAAATTTGAAATCAGATCAGATTGTGATTTTCAAACCCTTGTAACTTTGGATCCACACGTCCAAAAATTACAAATTTTATGTCGTTGGATTCAGGAGAGCAAGCCCTAGTCAACTGTGGAATTAGTTTAGTAAATAGTATCTGTTAATTTACTTGTTTTTGCAGATTCATTTGTGTGCTTGTTTAGATTATAAAAATTGTTTAAAAATGTATTTAGGGTTAAAACCTTTGCAAAACGGTTTGCTGTAAACTCATTGACCCTAGGAACCAACCCTTGGTGTTAAAAATGATTCTGGTAAAATTTAGGTTGGATTATTTGACTTAGCCAATTTCTAGCCAAATAAATTTTTTGATTTTATTATGAAAATGTTTATGGAAAGAAAACTTTGAGAAAATGGTTTGGACCAAACCTACTGACCCAAAAACACCAAGTTTTGCAATAGCAACTCATTTGGTGAAAAACTTAAAAGTTTTTGTTTTGATAAAAACATTTTTCATCACATAAAATGATGAATGGATTTTAAATGGTTTTGAGATAAAACCCTTTTTGCAAATGACTTTGCCATTTTGGTAAATGACCACTTTGGACTTTACAAAGTTTAGAAGCCTAGTGGAGACCACCTTTGCAATTAGGACCATCTCTTGCATGCTTGCATGCATGATTTAAATCCCATAGTTTTATGTGTGTGTGAAATGTTGTTTGTTTGATTATTTGGAATGCTAGTTGATTTGGTGTTTTGCTTCTTGGGCAAATATTTGAAGGAAAGATATAGGAAATCTAGATCTACAAATTGATCAAGCCATATCATCCTTCTCTCTTTTCTCGTTCCCGTGATATGTGATCCCTTGTGAGCCAGTCACATGCTTGCAAGCCAATTGGATGACATTCCACCGAGAGGGCCCAGAGTATATCTATCCATCATATGGATGGACAAATCCCACTCTTGATCCATGTGTTTCAACCAATACTTTCCGAACACTCAATGCCACCTTTATAGCCACCCAGTTACGGTGTGGTGTTTGATGTCATCAAAGCATCCATCCGGTAAAGGTGATATGCATGATCTCATGGTCGAAGGAATTAGGTTACTATGTATCATAAAGCATATAGCAATTGAACTATTTAAATGACTTGATCTTTATGCTACGCTTATCTATAGGAGTATGTCCATCACATCATTCTCCTAATGATATGATCCTGTTGTTAATAACATCTCTATGTTCATGATCAGGAAACCATGATCATATATTAACCAACAAGCTAGTTTAACAAGAGGCTTTACTAGGGACTCTTATTTTAGTTTACAAATCACACAAGTATTAATGTTTCCGGTTAATACAATTATAGCATGGTATGTAAACATTTATCATAAGTGTGAAGATATGATAATAACCACTTTATTATTGCCTCTTGGGCATATCTCCAAAAGTCTCCCACTTGCACTAGAGTCAATAATCTAGTTTCAAAGTGTGAGACTAGAAAAGTGTGAGACTAGCAAGATCAAGGAGTGAACCATCATTCCCTACCAAAAAGGCAAGTTACACTATCATCCAAAGTCCTACTATTTTTCATTATACTTAGTGGGTTTTGAAAACATGCATGAAAACAATTTTATACCTATGCTATACTAAATCCTAATAGGATTCCCTATACACTCCTTAGATAAAATATTGTAGTTGTTACATGCTTAGCCGTGCTATATTTTGAAAAGAGATACATGTTGAGTTTTACAAAGGTTGAGAAAAGGACTTGTGTTTTACATAATAAAACAAGGACTCAATGAACCACCTAGGTGGAGGATACTTTAAGTTTTGGAGAAGGTGGCAACAAAAGGAACCATGTTTATGGGTATCACTTTGTGTTGTGCTCCAAAAGAAAACCACCTAGGAAACTTAGAGATTGAACATGCTTCTCCAATTGTGGCTTTCGTGTGCAACCACATGCTATTATGGCTCTGGCTTAGTCAACTACATTGGGAAGACCCATGCACTGTCTTCAGTTAACTGGACATGGGGATCTGGAATGCTTCATGGGTGCTGAAGGCAAGATAGCAATGGTGTATGGGAGGACCCTTTGGAAAGACTTCGTCACATTCTCAATCTGCCAGTACTCCATCTTGGTGAGCACTAATCCAGTAGGCCACTGGTGGCAACAAGATGGGATTGTGACATGTGGGTAAAGTGTACTCCTTCTGCAGAAGATAATAAAATCTAAGTACTTAGCCGTGTCCCCGGTTATGGACAATACTGAGCAACTAAAGTTTGAACTATGGGAGATGTCGACATTCCAACTTCTAATATAAAAACTTGATGCACTTGGGGGTACCAAGGAATTCAAAGAGATTTTGTTAAGCTTGATGCACTTGGGGTTACCAAGGTGCTCAAGAGATTTTGCTTAAAGCTTGATGTACTTGGGGTTACCAAGGAACTCATGAGATTTGATAAGACTTGTTTCACTTGGGGTTACCAAGTAGCTCAAGGGAATTTTGACAAGGACTTGAACACTTGAGTTTCTACCAAGGAGTTCAAGGAACTTGGAAAAGAGATTTGACAAAGGACCAAAACCATTTTGAAAAGATAGGATAAATTTTGCTTTATGCAAATGAGCCTTAAACTCTACTTAGCCAAATATGCATGTAATGATAGGATCCACTCATATTACACATAGTAGTGAAACTTGCCAATACAATTCAAATGTATTGACCCTTGTGACTGTAACTTGTAATGTTGCAGGTTTGATTGATTTTAGTGAAGATTGTTTGATTAGGATTACAAAGTCTACAACCAGCATCTGCCTGTGGCACTTTGAAGAAGAAGGACCCCATGACTATAGTTATTCCGCTGCAATGTAATGTAATAGCCAAATGAGCTATGTATGATGTAATAAAATTTTGTTATTCCTGGTTATAAAGTTATGTTATGACCTTTGTATCTTGATATTACATCTTAACTGTGGATGCTAGCTATTGATCCAGGGACTAGCATTGTAAACACAGGGGGCTCTATCTTATTAAATATTTGAAACCCTACAGATGGTATCAGAGCATTGTGTTGCCTGTAGGATTTGTAAACCTAGGATTGGACAAAACCCCTACATGCCACCTTCTCCAAAACTCAAAGTATCCTTGGCCACCCAGGTGGTTCATTGAGTCCTTGTTTTATTATATAAAAACACAAGTCCTTTTCTCAATCTTCATAAAAATCTCAACATGTGTCTCTTTTTCAAAATATAGCATGGCTAAGCATGTAACAACTACATTGTTTTCACTAAGGAATGTATAGGGTATCCTATTAGGATTTAACATAGCATCAGTATAGAAATTCTTTTCATGCATGTTTCAAAATCCACTAAGTATAATGAAAATAGTAGGACTTTAGATGATAGTGTCACTTGCCTTTTTGGTAGGGAATGGTGGTTCACTCCTTGATCTTGCTAGTCTCACACTTTTCTAACTTCACTACAATCAATCAAGCAAAAACAATATCAACTAGCATTCCAAACCAATAATCAAACAATTCACTCACACATAAAACAATGGGATCTAATTTATGCATGTAAGCATGCAGGAGATATGTTTATTTGCAAAGATGGTCTCCACTAGGCTTCTAAACCTTGTAAGGTTCAAAGTGGTCATTTTCCAAAGTGGCAAAGTCATTTGCAAAAGGGTTTTGCCCATAAACCATTTTTAAATCCTTTCATTATTTTATGTGGTGGAAAACATTTTTATCCAAGCAACAACCGATATTACATATAGTTGTGAAACTTGCCAATACAATTCAAATGTATTGACCCTTGTGGCTGTAACTTGTAATGTTGCAGGTTTGATTGATTTTAGTGAAGATTGTTTGATTAGGATTACAAAGTCATTTGAAAGAGCTCATAGCAACCCAGAACCAGTTAAACCAACTGACAGCTCAGTTCATAGCCAACAATAGTGATAAAGATCCAGCACTGCAAAAGTTTTTGGAGGAACAATCCCAACTGATGCTTAAGGTGACTAATCAAATGATCAACATGGAAGAAAGCTATACCAAAAGAGTCTTTGACAACAAGGATGATAGAAATATTGTTCTAGATGGAGCAACAGCTTGCATTATTTGTGGAGACAAGGATCATACTTCCAAGGAGCATGAAGGTCAATGCCCTAACTGTGAAGAAAGTCATCCTGTTGGGCAATGTCCCACCTCTCAAGCTACTTGTTATCTTTGTGAAGGAAACGACCATGTCCCTATCCAATGCCCCATCCATGCCATTGTTGAACAAAGGAAACAAGAAGGATCCAAGTATGCCAAGAATGTTGATGGCAAAGGAAAAGGACCACTTATACCTCCAAACAAGACAACCCAATTCAAAGGATCAAAGAAACCCAAGAAACCAAGACCCGACATGAACCTTGTGCAATGTCGTAAATGTAAGGAAATGGGACACTACTCCAGTGAGTGCCCAGAGAACAAGAAGAATAAAGAGATTGACCAAGTGTGGTGCAACAACTGCAAAGAATTAGGCCACTATGTAGCAACTTGTCCACAAGAGCCACGTAAAGAACTCAAGGACATACATTGTTTCAACTGCAAGAATCCAGGACATTATGCAAGCAACTGTCCAGAAAAGATGAAGAACAAGTTGAACAAGCCTATGGAGAAACTCAACCTTGGCCCATGAGTCAAGAATGGAAACCAAGGACACAATGCAAAAGTTTGCTTAGAGAAGTTTTCTCAGGATCCCAAGAAGGCCAATATGTAATTTTCGTTTGAAATTTTTTAAGGGTGGTAGTACCCTAGTTGTTTTGAACCTGCTTGTAACCCTAGCCTCCCCAAATCTCGGGACGAGATTTATTTTAAGGGTGGTAGCCTGTCACATCCCAAGATTTTCCAAATCTTGTAATGTGAAAATAAATGAATAAAATAAAACTTTGTTTGATTTTCAGAGCCAAAAGAAACTTTTTGAATTCAATTGGAACTTCAAACCCATTTGAATTAAATAAAATTCCCAAAGGGAATTAAAGAGTTAAACATTTAATAAAAGGAAATTAAAATATTTTGGAATTACTATTTTGGATCTTTAATAAAAGATTTAGTTTTCAAAAGAAAAGGTGGGTTCATAAATAAAGATTATTTTATAAAGCCAAATTAAACCTTGACCAAGCTTTGGATTAAAACATTTTGTTTTGAATAATAGCAAAGGTTTATTTAAATAAAATAATTAGGTTTTAATATCCAATTTTTATCTAAATAAAAGGTCTTACCATTTTAATTAAAACATCAAAAACTTATTAAATTGTTTTAAATAGGTTTTATAAATATTTTATATTCTCAAATAAAACCTACTGATTTGGTTTTGAAAACAATTAGATTTCAAAAAGGATTATTTAATTAAAACAAATCCTATGTGATTTATTAAACACGATCTATTTATTTAATTAATAAAGGACCCTAAAATAAAATTATTATTTTTGGATTTTGGTTTATGTTACTGAACAGAACCAAATTCATAGTTGCAAAGTTTGTTGATTATTTGAATTGATTTGAATGTTGTTTGGTTGTTTGAAATTCAAAACAGAAATCAGAAATAGAAAAATAAAAGGTTACAGAATAAAAAGAAATGGAATTGGATCTGACCCAACCCAGCAGCCCACTAACGCCCAGCAAACCAGCCCAGCTCCCCTCCCCGAAGAAAACGATTCACACTCGGTATCCAACCCGCAGGAGGCTGACCAGTGGACCCTCCCCTCACTTCTTTTCCCACTGACGACTGGACCCTACTCCTCCTGTTCTTCCTCCTCACCCGCGCGACCTCCTTCCCCCAAACTTCACTGCCGTTGCTGCCATTCAATCCGCGCGATCAATTCGCAGTAATGCCGCGCCTTAAACCTCGCCGTGACTGCACGCTATTAAGCGCCTGCGTCTTCTCCTCCTTTCCCCTCTGTCGCCACTCCTTCTCCGCCCCGAGGCTGCCACAATTTGGCCCAGCACTCCCTCTGTTCCGACGACACCTCGGTGACGATTCCGGCCAAGTTTCACCACCACTTGCCTCCCTGAGCACCCTAGCAGCTTCCCCACTCCCAGACAATCCTCCATGTGCTCTTCGTTCGACCGCGGGCGCCCCAGAACACCGTCCTCGACAAACTCCGAGCACCGCCGCGTCTGTCTCCAACTCCGGCGCGTTCCCCAGGTGAAATTCGACCGCCCCTCTGCTTCTCGATCACGCGAGCATCTTCGCCTTGGTCTTACGCACCTGACCATGCTCCTGTCTTGCCTCCGCGTGATCTACAGCGTCGCCTTCGACCGCGGACAGAACCACCCGACGCCGACGAAGTCTCCGGCGAGCAATCGCCACCGTTCCCGTGCGCCCCCTGGCTCTTCGACCACACGTTGAGCTTCCCCAGCCTCCTGCGATCTCGGTGAGCACCCCCTCCGTCTTCCTTGCTTCCTAGAACCACCGCGAGCACCTCGTCTGGCCGTCGCCGCTGTCCACCGCCGCGCAGCGCTGCCATTTAGTGGTCTGATTGATTGCATCCGTTAGATCTAGATTGTAAGGCTGTAATAGAACATAAGCGAAGAGGTATCGTATGCCTCTGCGCTGCTCGATCTAAATGAGATCCTACGGTCTACAGCGCGCGATCCACCCGAACCGGTACCGTCCAACCAGAGTGCGACACGTGGCCAGATTCGTTTAAAACAAAAATTTGAAATCAGATCAGATTGTGATTTTCAAACCCTTATAACTTTGGATCCACACGTCCAAAAATTACAAATTTTATGTCGTTGGATTCAGGAGAGCAAGCCCTAGCCAAATGTGGAATTAGTTTAGTAAATAGTATCTGTTAATTTACTTTTTTTTGCAGATTCATTTGTGTGCTTGTTTAGATTAGAAAATTGTTTAAAAATGTATTTAGGGTTAAAACCTTTGCAAAATGGTTTGTTGTAAACTCATTGACCCTAGGAACCAACCCTTGGTGTTAAAAATGATTCGGTAAAATTTAGGTTGGATTATTTGACTTAGCCAATTTCTAGCCAAATAAAATTATTGATTTTATTATGAAAATGTTTATGGAAAGAAAACTTTGAGAAAATGGTTTGGACCAAACCTACTGACCCAAAAACACCAAGTTTTGCAATAGCAACTCATTTGGTGAAAAACTTAAAAGTTTTTGTTTTGATAAAAACATTTTTCATCACATAAAATGATGAATGGATTTTAAATGGTTTTGAGATAAAACCCTTTTTGCAAATGACTTTGTCATTTTGGTAAATGACCACTTTGGACTTTACAAAGTTTAGAAGCCTAGTGGAGACCACCTTTGCAATTAGGACCATCTCTTGCATGCTTGCATGCATGATTTAAATCCCATAGTTTTATGTGTGTGTGAAATTTTGTTTGTTTGATTATTTGGAATGCTAGTTGATTTGGTGTTTTGCTTGATTGATTGTAGTGAAATTAGCAAAGTGTGAGACTAGCAAGATCAAGGAGTGAACCATCATTCCCTACCAAAAAGGCAAGTTACACTATCATCCAAAGTCCTACTATTTTTCATTATACTTAGTGGGTTTTGAAAACATGCATGAAAACAATTTTATACCTATGCTATACAAAATCCTAATAGGATTCCCTATACACTCCTTAGAGAAAATATTGTAGTTGTTACATGCTTAGCCATGCTATATTTTGAAAAGAGATACATGTTGAGTTTTACAAAGGTTGAGAAAAGGACTTGTGTTTTACATAATAAAACAAGGACTCAATGAACCACCTAGGTGGAGGATACTTTAAGTTTTGGAGAAGGTGGCAACAAAAGGAACCATGTTTATGGGTATCACTTTGTGTTGTGCTCCAAAAGAAAACCACCTAGGAAACTTAGAGATTGAACATGCTTCTCCAATTGTGGCTTTCGTGTGCAACCACATGCTATTATGGCTCTGGCTTAGTCAACTACATTGGGAAGACCCATGCACTGTCTTCAGTTAACTGGACATGGGGATCTGGAATGCTTCATGGGTGCTGAAGGCAAGATAGCAATGGTGTATGGGAGGACCCTTTGGAAAGACTTCGTCACATTCTCAATCTGCCAGTACTCCATCTTGGTGAGCACTAATCCAGTAGGCCACTGGTGGCAACAAGATGGGATTGTGACATGTGGGTAAAGTGTACTCCTTCTGCAGAAGATAATAAAATCTAAGTACTTAGCCGTGTCCCCGGTTATGGACAATACTGAGCAACTAAAGTTTGAACTATGGGAGATGTCGACATTCCAACTTCTAATATAAAAACTTGATGCACTTGGGGGTACCAAGGAATTCAAAGAGATTTTGTTAAGCTTGATGCACTTGGGGTTACCAAGGTGCTCAAGAGATTTTGCTTAAAGCTTGATGTACTTGGGGTTACCAAGGAACTCATGAGATTTGATAAGACTTGTTTCACTTGGGGTTACCAAGTAGCTCAAGGGAATTTTGACAAGGACTTGAACACTTGAGTTTCTACCAAGGAGTTCAAGGAACTTGGAAAAGAGATTTGACAAAGGACCAAAACCATTTTGAAAAGATAGGATAAATTTTGCTTTATGCAAATGAGCCTTAAACTCTACTTAGCCAAATATGCATGTAATGATAGGATCCACTCATATTACACATAGTAGTGAAACTTGCCAATACAATTCAAATGTATTGACCCTTGTGGCTGTAACTTGTAATGTTGCAGGTTTGATTGATTTTAGTGAAGATTGTTTGATTAGGATTACAAAGTCTACAACCAGCATCTGCCTGTGGCACTTTGAAGAAGAAGGACCCCATGACTATAGTTATTCCGCTGCAATGTAATGTAATAGCCAAATGAGCTATGTATGATGTAATAAAATTTTGTTATTCCTGGTTATAAAGTTATGTTATGACCTTTGTATCTTGATATTACATCTTAACTGTGGATGCTAGCTATTGATCCAGGGACTAGCATTGTAAACACAGGGGGCTCTATCTTATTAAATATTTGAAACCCTACAGATGGTATCAGAGCATTGTGTTGCCTGTAGGATTTGTAAACCTAGGATTGGACAAAACCCCTACATGCCACCTTCTCCAAAACTCAAAGTATCCTTGGCCACCCAGGTGGTTCATTGAGTCCTTGTTTTATTATATAAAAACACAAGTCCTTTTCTCAATCTTCATAAAAATCTCAACATGTGTCTCTTTTTCAAAATATAGCATGGCTAAGCATGTAACAACTACATTGTTTTCACTAAGGAATGTATAGGGTATCCTATTAGGATTTAACATAGCATCAGTATAGAAATTCTTTTCATGCATGTTTCAAAATCCACTAAGTATAATGAAAATAGTAGGACTTTAGATGATAGTGTCACTTGCCTTTTTGGTAGGGAATGGTGGTTCACTCCTTGATCTTGCTAGTCTCACACTTTTCTAACTTCACTACAAACAATCAAGCAAAAACAATATCAACTAGCATTCCAAACCAATAATCAAACAATTCACTCACACATAAAACAATGGGATCTAATTTATGCATGTAAGCATGCAGGAGATATGTTTATTTGCAAAGATGGTCTCCACTAGGCTTCTAAACCTTGTAAGGTTCAAAGTGGTCATTTTCCAAAGTGGCAAAGTCATTTGCAAAAGGGTTTTGCCCATAAACCATTTTTAAATCCTTTCATTATTTTATGTGGTGGAAAACATTTTTATCCAAGCAACAACTTTAAGTTGTTCACCAAATAAGTTGTTGTTTTCTCAAAACTTGGTGTTTAGGGTCAGTAGGTTTGATCCAAAACATTTTTCCAAAGTTTTTACTCCAAAACATTTTCATAACAAAAACCATTATTTTTAATTGGCTAGAAATGGCTAAATCAAGTTTTTATTCCTAAACTTTCACAAAAACCATTTTTAAATCCATGGGTTGGTTCCTAGGGTCAGTAAGTTCACAACAAACCAATTTGCCAAGGTTTCAAACTCAAAAACATTTTTGAATCATTTTTCTAATCTAAACAAGCATACGATTGTGTCTGCAAAAACAAACAATCTAACAGGTACTATTTGCTAAACAAATTCCATAGTTGGCTAGGGCTTGTTCCACTGATTCCAACGGTATAAAGTTTGTAATTTTTGGACGTGTGGATCAAAAGTTATAGAAGTTTCAAATCTGCATCTAAATCAGATTCAAATCTGTTTTTAAATCTAATACTGGCCACGCGTCGCAACGCTACCGGCTGGTACCGATTCGGCCGGATCGACAGATACAGGCTGTTGGATCAAGTTGCATCGCACGGCACTGGCTGCGTACCCTTTCGCTGTTAAGTGGATCTGTTTCGTTCGTTCGATCTAGATCCTACGGTTGCTAGCATGCTTGCCAAAGATCGGCGGCGCTGGCGGCGGCAGACGGCAGCGACGGTCAGATGGTGGCGGCGCTGGCGAAACAGGAAGCGACGGAGGATGGGAAGGTGCTCACCGAGATCGCAGAAGGCTGGGGAAGCTCAACGTGTTGGTTGCAGACGGAGGGGAGCACTGGAGCGGGCTTAATCTTTCGCCGGAGTGGAGCTGCGCCTCGGCCACGTTCAGTCGTCGTCGAGGACGGTGCTAGGGATCACAAGGAGACAAACATAGGGTGTGGTCAGATGCAGGAGATCACGGAGATGACACGAGCGTGAAGGAGAAGGCTTCGGGCGGTCTGGACTTACCGGAGGAGCTCGACGGAGTAGAAGACAGACGCGGCGGCGCTCAGAGCTTGTCGAAGACGGCTTTCTGGGACGCCCGCGGTTGAACGGCGGGTACAGGAAGATGTGCCAGGGAGTGGTGAGTATGCTCGTGTGCTTGTGGGGGCAGGAGGTGGCGAGTACTGGCTGGAATTGGAGGTGGAAGCTCGTTGGAGAAGTGGGAGGGCGAGCTCGATTCAGAGCAGCCTGGTGGCGTGTTGGTTATGGCGACAGAGGGGAAATGGAGGAGAGGCGCTGGCGATTAATAGGACGTGGTCGCAGCGTGGTTAAGGCGCGGCATTACTGCGAATTGAAGCCGCGGAATCACTGGCAGAAACGGCCGGCGTGGTCGTCGCGAGGAAGAAGAGGAGTGAGTTGGCTGCGTGGGTCCCTGCTGTCAGCAAGGAATGAGAGGGATAAGGGGGTCCACCGGTCAGCTTCTCTGTGGGTTCAAAATCGAGTGCGAATCGTTTTCTTTCGGGGTAAAGAAAGCTGGACTGGTACTGGGCCTTGTGGGCTTTGTCGACTGGGCTGGTCCAGATTCTATTTTTTTTTCTTCCAAATTGTTTTTCCTTTTCTGTTCTCATTTTCTGTTTTGAAAACCAAACAACAAATCAAACAAACAAGACAAAACAAACAATCATCAAACTTTTCATTTGAATTTGGTTCTTTTTAACACATAAACCAAAGTCCAAAATGAAATAATATTTTAAATCTTTTTAGGTTCCATTCATTAATTAAATAAAATGGACCATGGTTTATTAATCAAATAGGGTTTGATTTATTTAATAAAATCTCTATTTGAAATCTAAATATTTTCAAAACCAAATCAGTAGGTTTTATTTGAAAATACAAAATACTTGGAAAACTTATTTTAAATAAATAAATAAGTTTTGATGTTTTGGAAATAGTAAAACCTTTATTAATAAAACTTGGATATTAAATCCTTATTAATTTATTTTAAATAAACCTTTACTATTTTTATCAAATCAAAATGTTTTATTTCAAAAGCTTGGCCAAGGTTTAATTTGGCTCTACAAAATAATCTTTATTTATAAATCCACCTTTTCTTTTGAAAACCAAAACCTTTTATTTAAAAGATCCAAAATAGTAGTTCCAAAATATTTTATTTTCCTTTATTAAATGTTTACCTTTTTAAATCTCTTTAGAATTTTATTTGATCCAAATTGGTTTGAAGATTTCCAATTGGATTCAAAAAGTTTCTTCTCACTCTGAAAGTCAAACAATGTTTTATTTTATTCCTTCATTTTTCACATTACAAGATTTGAAAAATCTTGGGATGTGACACAGAAGATCCACTCCAGGGCACGTCGTCCCTACTCTCCTCGCCACCACGGCCGGCCAGAGAAGAACCGCAAAAGCTCGGAGCAGACCATCGCAGAGCAAGCAAGCTGACCTTATGGGGGGGCCTCCAGCGTCGAAAACCTCCACATCGACTGGCTCCGACCAAGGGAGCACGTCGGCGGAGAAGATCCACGCCAGAAGACGGCAGCTGTGGTCAGACCAGCCGCAAGTCGAGCACCCAGACCGCCTCCCAGAAACAGCGACCACCAGCACGACCTTCTCCCACCCCTCGCCACCATGGCCGGCCAGGGAGAGAAGAACAGCTCGAGGCTGGCAGATCTAGGGGAAGCAGCACTTATTGAGTTGGCCTCCGCCCACGGCAGTAGAAGCCGCTCGCTCCAACCATTGGAGTTCGCAGAACCACCGCGGAGACGGCCGACTGGCGTCGTGCAGGAACGCCGGTGGGTACAGACCAGATGGCATCTCGCCAATCGCCACATGGGCAAACACACAGAACCCTAAACCTAGACCTACGACACCTACGGCGAGAAGCCAACAACCTAGACTACGGGGAGGGTGCGGTTCGAACCGTGCAACATAGATCTTGAAGGCTTTCTACAAGCTTACCATGACCAGCTGAGCTGTGATTCTTTCATGTAGAAACAACAGACAGACGTTATGTGTACATACCATGTACAGAAGTATTAGAATTAAACAAAAAAAAGAATTAAACAAAAAACTAACGGGCTTACTGACATGCATCTAGTACTACGGTACATTGCAGCTCATTATCTCAATTATTATGTCAAACGGATTGTCAAAAGAATATAGACAACTATTTACTTATTGCATCACTTATATATAAAAATATAACACTTTATATCTTAAAAAACCAGACACGGTAAAAATCTATATCAGCCACGCAAGAATAACACACATTCATCTATGTCATCGATTCAGGCTCGATCGAGCTGGCAATGCACTATCGCAAGCACGACGAGGACCGTCGCCATTCTGCAGTCAATGTGCATCAAGACAGATGGAGTTAGACAGAGTGGAGGTGAGTGTTATCGAGGTTCATGAGGGCCTTTTCTGCAAATCACGCGCCTAGACCATAGTTTAAAAACCAGACCAGTGATTAAACCGGTGAGGCTGTTGGGTCAGGTTTTTATACGTCGGATTGTCTGGTTTTTTAATCTATGAAATATTTTTTACTTGTAAATAATACAAAGTAAATAATTGTCTATGCAAAATATTTCAAAATTGGAGTTTGGCATAATAAGTTTTTAAATTAATAACGCCCTGAATGGCATAAGGGATGCAAGATGATATACCCAGCTTACAAAGTAGAACCACACACCCACGTACAAACATGTCTACCGAGAGGCTACGGCCAAAAAATGCAAGCAGCAGGTACGACCATTATATTAGCTACACAAAAGAAGAGCAGAAGCCGAACAGAGCGAACCAACGAACAAGCTACACCTTCAAGGCAATTCCACCCGTGCAGGCAACGCCACCGGAAGCCGACCACCACCACCAGGAATCGACCATCACTGCCCACCACCAACCTGAAGCACCAGAGTATAACCCAATAAGAAAGCCGACAACCACCAGGAATCGACCATCACTACCCCCTTCAAGAAGGGAATGACGTCTGTGAACGTCGTCATCTTCTACCAAACGGGCAAGGGTTTCGCTTCAGCATAAACTCTTCACCAACTACATTGGAAACCGGACCACCGCGAATGACACCCGGACGACGGCCACAGCATGCAACTCGTCGGACACCACACCGTGATCATGATCGTGGTCTCTAGCCAGCACTAGAGTCCATGGTTCGCCCGCCATCCAACATGAATCCCACAATCAAGCCCCCCCGGGCGTACCCAACTCTGCACACTGCCGCATAGAGGAACACCGCCATCACAGACACCGTTTTGGATCTTGCAATGGTTTTTGTGTTTGTTTGGCATAATAATTGAGACAACGAGCTACAATTTGCCTTTCAAAAGGTATCATAGTACTAGCTGCAGGCCATCAAGGCGTTAGTTTTTGTGTTTGTTTAATTCTAAATGCTGCTGTACATATTATGTACAAAATACATTTGTCTCTCGTTTTTTGCATGAAGCAACATACAAGTCAAGTGGTGAGTGACACTAGACTGACAGACGAGCTTCGCCTCTCTGCCTGCCAGGCGTTGTTACACAATCTGGCTTGTGTTGTGCATTAGTGGGTGTTTTGATTTAGGATGGAGCCAGGCCGCAACATGTTTGTGTTTTTATAGAGGCAAACAACTCTAAAATTGTAACCGGCCTGGTACAATGTGTTTTTATAGAGGCAAGCAACTCTAAATTTGTAACCGGTCCGGTACAATGCGAGGACACGACATGGGTGGGCATATGATCATACACTGGTGAATATGGTACCGATTTAATTAAATGGATGGCTACACAAACATGTCCAAGGTAGGCAAAACAATATTAGTCACATTTTGAGATTTAGATGGAACAACTGTCCCATGTCCCTTGGAAAGCCACACACTTTTGTACTATAGATGATCATGCAAAAAAACATGAATTGTTGGAATGGTTCAATTTGAATTCCAGTCCATGGTACAAACCCATCAGCATTTTTGACAAAACAAGGATGTATTAAGTAAAGCAACAATGCTCTGCGGAATGAACAATCAACAAACTATATCATCACAATGCTTATTATAGACATTGCACTTCGGTGTACACCTATCACCCGTATAAGGAAAAAAAAAGAAAACTTGGGATTAGGCCTGAATTTGGAGTAATATGGCTTAAAAAACCAGCCTTGTTGATTGTGGCTGTGATCCTTTTGGCATTTGATAGTTTACCTCACAAGAACATGTTAACATGAGCTTTATGAACCTAAAAGCTGGGATGCCCAGACCTAGAAAATCTCGTCAAAGAGACCATACAGAGACATGTCATTCAACGGGCTTGTGGTTTAGTGGAATATAAATCATCTTTTACCATCAAAATGTGCTTTTACAATAATGAAAGAGCAACAATATAAATAAAATGCAACATGATAAAGAGGGCTTCTTGGACTAATAGGGAACCACCTTATATACATATTAATAGAAAACAACATTCTTTTAGTGGTAGAGCTGATCCAGCACTAACAATCATGAAAGGCACACATCCTTATTGAGCAGCTGTTGTATTACAACAACCGGATATTCCCTTTAAGTCTTTTGTCAATAAGTTCACATAGGCATATAGGTGGTGTTGCTTCATGTTGCTGCTGAAATCAGAGTCCATCATGTAGTATGCCTAATTACATAATAATGTTGAATAATTAAGTATGGACAACACAAACAATGGCATATCTCAACAGAAAGCTATATTCAAAAAAAGGGGAAACATATTGAAAGATGGAGCTTTCACAACCAATACCTATAACCGAAAAAGGGTTTAGAAATGCATGGTATATGTAAACTTGAGATACAGGTAATTGTTAGGATTTAAATGATTTTCATAATTAGAAAGTTTGTAACATTACATATTTACTCTGTTAGGGAAAATACATCGTGCAAATGGGCAGTAACAACCATGTATAATATATGCATACATAATATTATATACATTGTTTGTTAGGTATAAACAGAATATCCACACCAATGAAAGATAAATTTCTTTTGTCTCCACAACATCCTCCCTTAAAATGGTTCATCAATCATTTCCGTGTATAACTAAAGCATGAGGTGTGATCAAAACTAAGATCATACCTCTATGTCGATTCTCTAGATACAAATAGAATCTAAACTATCAAAGCACATTATTGTACCATTACCGAAGATGTCCTCTGTAACAACAACTGGGAATTCTTGTTTACTGTCTGCGTTCCAAAAATTTTAGGAAAAAAAATTGGAACAAAAGTGTTGCCTCAAATTAGATACAGGAAGTTATTTCCAGGAGAAGAACTGTAAATCAACATTAATAATGCACACTTTATTGTAGAAAACTACACACCACACCAAAATGCCACACTTTCTCATGTTAAGGGAGTAAAACTACACCGACATAACAAACCGAAGAACCGAACCAGAACTCAGTTTACCTCAAACGGTATCTATCATCACGTCCAGCACCATGCCGGCAGTCGACCAGCAGGTTGAGAAGGTGACATCCCAATAAGATACATGAACACTGAATCAATTAGCTAGGTTCTTGCCCCCTCTCCCTCAAAGCAGTCAGCGATCTCGAGCGGCAAGACAACCACGTTCTTGATGTAAAGGCCAAAAATATGCATATTGCTATATTTATTGCTGAAACATAAGAGCAGTGTTTTCAGCAACGCACTACTGTATTTCTCCCACGCCAGTAAAAAATAGTATGATATGAGCAAAGAGAAATAATACAGAAGCCAAGTACTTCAGTGCCAGCTAATGGAGGAGAGGATGAAAATTAATGGACCAATTGGAGATGTAGCTGAACATCGGTCTACATAGATACTACCTTGTTGTCGACAATGGCCATATCCAGAAACTCAATGATCATTGTTGGTTCCAGGTCAACATGTCTACTGGTCTGGATTGTCTCATCCTATATATGATGCATTGCTACAGAGGACCAGACTGGACTAATCCCTCAAGCTATAAGTTTTCATAAGTCAGAACACCGGTCTATCTAGGAAAAAATTGATATTAAATATTGGCAAAATAATAATATTAGGAGGACATAGTTACTGTTAAGTTTCCATACATGCAGAAGGCAACATCAAGGTAGCACTACTCGGTAGAAGACATGTAGTGAATAAATTGAATAACATGCTTGAATATGGTACCCATACTCACACGGACCAATAATAACGATGAACACCTAGATTATGAGATGGATAGTGAATTAGAACTGGAAGATAGACCAAAGTAATATTTAGATATCTGAAAAAACATGTGAGCCATTTATCTAGACATACACGACATAGCATTACTTACATGATTAAATGACCAGAAAATTTTGGATAAAAATAACAATGAACACCTCAATTATGAGATGGATAGTGAATTAGAACTGAAAGATAGACCAAAGTAATATTTAGATATCTAAAGAAACATGCGAGCCATCTATCTAGACATACATGACATAGCATTACTTACATGATTAAGTGACCAGAAAGTTTTGGATAAAATTTACAATAAAATAACACTTAGCAATTTACGAATCAATGGTACTCATAATTCAAGTTCTCAAATAATTCTTTGCTCATATCGACCTAAAACTGACTTTTTAATGAACTAAGACAGTTAGGAGCCTCATCAAAGGTATGCATAAATTAGCCCGGTGAATCACCAAAAAATTGATGAGCACCAAATTAGGCATTATCCATAGGTTCCCCTGGTGAGACATTAGATGCTTAGAGCATTATTCTTTCCAATGTTGGGGCATGGTGACCACGTCGAAGGCTTGCAAACAATGGCATTATAGGAGTCATTGCTGTCATGTTGTGGGTCCTCAAGGTCATATGTTTTTGACCTTGCAATAAAATGCTAATACGATTTTGTTGTGCTTTAATAGAATCCATATCAACTTTAGTTGCACCTGCAAATGGCATCAACATTTCAAGTGTGTCAAATACAAAACATAACTTCTCATCACCTTTGCATTAAGATTACACAGCTTGTATGCTTACCTTCTTTTATAACAACAAATTAGCCAGCAGAAGGTAGGGAAGCATTTGGTCTAGGCCGAGATAAAAGATCCAAGAATCAAGACCATGCCACTATAGTAGAATAGCGGAGATATATGACCAAGCAAAGAAATATCGGTGTGAGTACTCGACTCATTTTGTACCAAAAAATAATTATACCAGTGTCATGACAGTTCACCGACTTGACATGAAAACTATAGATCAAACACATCGTATGCAGCCATTCCTAGATTAGTGGAACATGGAAGAAAATCCCAGTGGAAATCCTTGACTCCTTGAGTAATAATCGGCAGAGAAAATCACTCCATATTTTCCTGGAAATGGCCCCACTTCTTTCTTTGCTTGGCTACGAAAATCTCTGCCCATTGTCATCAGTGCCCCCAAGAGTCTCAACGAAAATCAACTACTTCTAAGAAGAGATAAATATAGAGATGGAAGGGATGTCACCTTACACCTACCAAAAGATTATTTCATCACACCAAGTCCTTCATCTCCTCCCGTGTGTGCTGCAAAATCAAAAAAATTAGAGCATGGTCAACATATAGGAAGACTCATATGTACAAAAAGGAATAAAGCATGGGCGATGATGGATAGAAGAGAATTGTAATGCCTAGCAAGAGTACGACATGATAAACTAAGGTTCATGTCGCTGATGCATGAGCGCCTTATTCTGTCCCGCGCATTGCCTCCCTCTCCTCCTCCTCCTCTTTGCCTAAGCACGGCCCGTCCCTGCCACTCCTCTCTACAGGTTCAATCCACCACCCCGACCCCCGGCCTCGAATGGCGCTTTCACGCCCCTTGACCACACGCCTCCCGTGGCGCCTCGATAGTCGGCGGGCCGTCCGTCCGAGCTTCACCTTCACGCCTGCCGTGGTGCCTTGACAACCAGTGGCCATCCACCTGAGCGGCACCTTCACGCTCCACGTATACACATAGGCCTGAATATCAGCGTTGTTCTTGTCAGTCGCTTCCACGTATGCAGATATGCTTGAATATTTTGACCAAATTACTGGTGCTGTTGTGCTGGGTGAAGGGAACGAAGAAATACTTGTCCATTAGTATTTTGGCATGAACTGGATTAGAATCTTGGACTCACTTTTTGATTAAAATTAAATCCAGTACCTAATTATTCAGCAAGAACACACAACTAATATTTCTGCACAAAGCACGGATAGAGAATGACAAGACTAAGACGTGATATTGCATAGATGTGGGCAGATTACCTAGAACCAAGTGATACGTTCGAAACGTATCTAATTTTCCGAACATGTTTGCTATTGTTTGTCCTCTAAACTTGTGTGATTTGGATACAACTAACACGGACTGACGCTGTTTTCAGTAGAATTACCTTGGTGTCTAGTTTTTGTGCAGAAAATCAACTATCAGAAAAAATCCCGGAAAATATGCCAAAAATCCTATTTCACCAGAAGATCCACGGAGCCAGAATACGAGACGGAGTGGAGTCTTGGGGGCCCCACACACCCCTGCCATGCGGGTGGGCCCAACCCGCGCCTGGAGGGGGTGTGGCTGCCCCAGGCACCCCCTCGGGCTCCCTCTTCGTCTATAAGATGCCTCTTGAACTAAAAACCGAGGGGAGGTCGACGTTTTTCCAAAAAGAGTTCTGCTTCGCCGCCACCACCAGAAACCGCGATTCGGAACCAGAAACTCCGTTCTGGCATCCTGCCGGGACGGAGAATTTGGAGAGGATCATCGCCATCGTCATCACCAACGCTTCTCCATCAACCATCCATGTTTCGCTCATCCATGAGTGAGTAATCCCCCGCTGTAGGCTATGGGGATGGTAGGGATTGAATGAGTTCTATCATGTAATCGAATAAGATTGTTAGGGCATGGTGCCTACTATCTCTATTAGTGCTATTTGACTTTGTTGCAACTTGTGCTTAATGCTTGTCACTAGGGCCCGAGTGTCATGATCTCAGAGCTGAACTTATTATTGAATCATTGTGATAGTATTGTTTGTGATCTTATCTGCAAGTTGTGTACACATATCATTGTCCGGATCCAAAGGCCCCGAAGTTACAGAAATTGGGACAACCTAAGGGGATGACTGTGCTGTGAGGATCACGTGTGTTCATGGAGTGTTAATGCTTTGCTCCGGTTCTCTATTAAAAGGAGCACCTTAACTGCCAGTAGTTCCCTTGATGCCCCGCTACAATGGGCTGGCAGGACAAAAGATGTTGTGCAAGTTCTCATTGCGAGCACGCATGACTATATATGGAGCACATGCCTATGATTGTTTAGTACTTGTATGCTTATCTTATTTATCTGCAATTGCCCTAGATCTTGAAGTTACATGTTTAGACTCGTCCATGCAACGCCCGTCCATCCATCCCTATGCCTACCGCGCTCATATCCTACTGTTTGCTACTACTGTTACTATTGCTCTTGTTTTACTGCTGCTGTTACTTTGCTTTTGCTACTACAAAACTGTTGCTACTGATAAACTTCTCTGAGAAAGAACTATTTCCAGGTGCAGCTGAATTGGCAACTCAGTTGTTAAGGCTTGCAAGTATTCTTTGGCTCCCCTTGTGTCGAATCAATAAATTGGGTAATACTACCCCCGAAGACTGTTGCGATCCCCTATACTTATGGGTCATCAAGACTATTTTCTGGTGCCGTTGCCGGGGAGAATAGCTTTATTTGTAAGTTCACTTGGATCTATTATTGTTCACTGCTACTCCTTTCATCATGGGGAAGTCTCGTGATGGAAAGTTTCCTATTTTACCATCCACTACAAGAAGAGGTACCGTCCTAAATACCTTTGCTGCTCTTGATTCACCGTTTGTTTAAGTAAGCTTGTTACACCACCACCACATACTCATGCTACACACACTGCTACTACTTCTGAATATCAAAAGTTTTGGGTTTAAAGGATTTTGGAAACATGAGAAGTATGCCTTCCCAAATCAGGTTTTTGGCTAGCAAGGCTGGGTAGCAAGCAAGAGAGTTGAAAGAAACAAGCAAACATACAAGTAATAAAGCCAAACATGCAATCTTCCTTGAATACACAAAAGAATCTTAAATAAAGAATACTAAGCTTATGAGCCAACAAGAAAGAAAACACATGATACCAAATACCTGTAAGCTTTTTCTTTCTTTATTTTTCTTTCAAATTAATGCCACTGACCAGAACTTGGTTTGGCAAAAACAATTTAGATCCACTTGATGATCCCAAAGTGGTGTCAATACTGATCAACAAGATCCATCATATAATAGAGATTGTAAACTAAAAATAAGAAGTGCAAAAAGTAAAAGATGAGACTTCTCATTAATATTCCAATAAAGGCACTCACACCAAGGGATACATAGATAATCAACTAAAGGAGAGATACTTCCACATGCAAACCAAATTGTAAGATAACCCCTCTACCACAGATATGAATCCACTAAAAAGGTAAAAGATAAAAGATAATGGTGGTGATACCGCGGCACTCCCCCAAGCTTGGAACAAGCCAATGGGATGCCAAACCTGATGACGAATTACTCCCTTGGTGGTGGTGGTGTTCTCTTGATAAGCTCCTCAATAAGTTTCTTCAACTCCTCGAACTCAAAAGTAAGAGTACGGATTAGCTCCGAGTTTTACTCTATACGGTTCATGATCATGTCAGTCCGAGAATCCCAGTTCTTGTTATTCTTTCCCCACTCTTCATCCTTAGAATGATCCTTCTCTGCATTGTTAGAACGACGCATATCCCAAACCAAAGGCAAATTTCCTTTGGGCACATGTTGATATTGATATTCATGTATAAGTGTATGAAAGGGTCTCTTGTTACGTGGAGGAGATGGCCGTGGATTGTAGAAGAGACGTGGAGGTTTCCCTCTTGTAGACATCCGTGTTGTCTTCTTAAGCTTGGTGGGCTGTGCCACCAAACCAATGCTTGCGACGGTAGCGCGGGTGTCCGGTTGCTTGTCATCCTCCATGTCTCCTTCATAACCTACCGGAATCTCCTCCTCCTTTGGAACTTGAGGTTCTTCTTCTTCGGGCTTCTTCCCTTTATCGTCGGTGGAGGCCGTGGTGCTCTAAACTTTAGAAGATTTCCTGACAGAAACCGATCAAATCGAAAACACGACGAGAACACGATGCACGAACCTCGGGGGATCCGAGGGTTATATTATGAAGTTTCAATGCATAAGGAAGGTTTTGACACGGAAACGAGGCGGAGACGGAGTCCGAGGGTGGCAAACCCCCTCCAGGCACGGCCATGCTAGGCCCGCGCCTGGGGTGGGTTTGTCCACCCCGGGCTCCGTTTCCTCTTCAGTTTCGTCTCGTAACTCCACTCATGTATTAAAACCATCAAAAATATAAAAAGATTGAGGTTTCACGAACCTTCTGTTTTCACCACTTTTACCTATTCAAAGACGAACTCTACAGATTCCTTTTCTCTTTCTCCTGAGAATTTCCTTCATACAAAAACCCTTTCACAAACTCAATGAAAACATTAGTGTAAGAAAAAAAATAAGCCTTTGGTACACACTTCAAGTGAAAACCCATCAACACAAAATATTCAATAAGAGGCAAATGCAAAAGACGGCAGAAATCTGTCAAAACAGACCAGCAGGTAAAGATTGATTTTTCCGGAGACCTTTTGTTGCTCAAGTTAAAAAGTGCAGAACTGATGAAAGTTGTATAACAACCTGGAGAACAATGTCAGAAAAATGCAGCTCAATCCGAAGTACTGAGCTTCCTCACGAATTTTTACAATGCAGCACAAAAATCTGTCCCAGGACAGCCACTTTTCACAACTCCTCTACTTCACAAAAGTAGTTGACCTTGACACAAAAACCAAAACAAAAAGGATAAGGAGCGGTTATTACTGAGGTAATAACTTCCAAGACTCGACAAAAACTCTTGGGTTATCTCCCAACAAGTACTTTTCTTTAATGCCTTTAAGTTAGGCTTGAAACTCCCAAAGATGCTCACATAGGATATATATCTGGAGTGAAAGAGAGCATCAAGAAGCAAATAACCAACACACTTGAGTCCAACCCACTTCCTATGCATGGGGGTATCATGAGAAAATGAATTGTTGAAAAAAAGGCCACAAGCATAGGAAGACAAAACAGATGCAACGTTAAAGCTTTCAACATAAAATGGGGAAACTTAACATCATTGAGATGCATAAAACCATGTTTGCCTCTCTCAAAATAACTTTAAGTAGCACTTTGAATAAAGTTGACAATATAACTGTCAGTGGAAACAACTTTATCATCAAAATAAGCATAATTACATTCACCAAAAAGAGGTCCAAGGTCATAGACTAGATCAATTGAAGCAAGTTGTTCCATCCTAAAATCTTTATTAGGCAAGCTATTTTCACAAGGAGCTTTAGCAAATTTGGAAAAGAACTCATAAGAATCTCCATCAAACTTAGTTAAAACTGTTTCCTTCTTACAATCAATAATAGCTCCACAGGTGTTCAAGAAAGGTTTAACAAAAATGATAGGACAAGTTTTGCTAGCTACTGAATTAAGCACTAGAAAATCAGAAGGATATTTAATCTTACCACAGAGAACCTCCACATCTCTTACAATACCAATGGGGCAAATGGTCTCCTTGTTAGCAAGGTGAATAACCATATCAATGTCCTCGAGCTCACAAGGACCAATCTCATGCATAATTTACCTGTAAAGCTCATAAGGAATAGCACTAGAACTAGCACCAATATCACATAAACCATAGTAGCAATGATCACCAATTTTAACAGAAAGCATAGGAACACTATATTTTGTAACCTTACCAGGATGAGAAATAATATTGGAAGCGTCTTCATAAAATACAATATGCTCATCCTCTATATTTCTAGTGACAATATCTTTCACGATAGCTACCGCAGGTTCATCTCAAATGCTTACCAGGCTCCACAGTTTTCATTGTACCTTTGTTATTTGCACTAATAATCATAGAATACTCCTTTACCTTAGCTGGGAAAGGCATTTTCTCAGCATGGGGTTCAGGCACAATATGATTAGTAGAACAAACTTGAGTACTTCTAACGGGAGCATGACTAATAACATCTTTATAAGGAGCATGGTACTTATTCCACTTCTTCTTGGGAATTTCAATGTAAGAGGCAAAGGCCTTAAAATAGCTGGCAATACTTTGGGAATCAATACCAAACTCATTGCTAATATCACGGAAGCTATCAGTTCCCATAAAATATTTAATGCATTCATAATCATAGTTTATACCTGACTTTCTTCCTTTGTCATTCTTCCTTTGTCATAGTTTATACGGTCTAGTAGATCCCATTTAGCTTCTTCCTTCATACGTGTGAATGATCCAGCACAAGAAGCATCTAGTAAATCTTTATCATGAAGAGAAAGCCTAGCATAAACGTTATTGAGAATAATATTGTTAGGGAGTTCATGAATAGGACATTTAAGCATTAGTAACTTCAATCTCCCCCAAGATTGAGCTGTACTCTCTCCATCAAGAGGCCAAAAGTTATATATAAGATTCCTATCCTTATGGATCTCACTGGGAGGATAAAATTTAGAGTAAAAGAGAGATGAAATCTCCTCCCATTCCATGGATTGTCCATTCTTCAACAGCTTATACCATTCTTCAGCTCTCCCTTTCAAGGATCTGGAGAGTAACTTCTTCTTCACCTGTTCAGTTGTGATACCTGCACACTTAAACAACCCACATAATTCATGGATAAAAAGCAAGTGATCACCAGGATGGACAGTTCCATCTCCAAAATAATAATTATCCATAACACGATTAACAATACTAGCAGGTATCTTAAAAGGATCTATCTCAACAGGAGGTGGTTCATCTACTACCCTAGCAGTGGTAGTAGTTTCCCAAATAGAAAACCAAGTGGGTTATCCATATTGGAAACAAAGTAACAAGCAGTAACAAAAGCAATACTCACAATGAAAGTTTCCCTTACTAGTTCCACTCTTCAATAGCACTTCACTCCCCGACAACGGCGCCAGAAAATAGTCTTGATGGCCCACAAGTATAGAGGGTGTATCGTAGTACTTTCGATAAATAGGAGTGTCAATCCCAACAAGGAGCAGAAGGTGCTGAACAGTGGTATAGAGCAGGAAATCCCTGTGAATACTTAGCAAACGGATTGTTAGTGGTTTTCTGACAAGGCAACAAAACAAAGAGCAAGTAATGGAAGTAACGAACAAACAAAGCAAGTGGCCCAATCCTTTCTTATCAAAGGACAAGCCGGTGGAAATACTTATAACCAAACGTTCTCGAGGACACATGGGAATTCTGTCAAGTGCTTTCGCTTTAAATAGCTGAGTACTCTTCTCTGGTGTTTGTAAGTGTTGTGTGGGTGAACCTGTGCTAACATGCTGCCCTTCCTAGGACTAATACATACTTGTGATTAAACCCCCTGCAAACATCCGTAACTATAGGAAAGTAATTAAGATATACATCTAACCACATCCTTAAACTCTGAGATCCTACACTCCCTTGTGCAAAGGTGTCCTAACGGGGGTTCAGGTTTCTGTCACTCCGGCAACCCCACGATTAGTAGCCAAATACACAATGCATCCCCCTAGGCCCATAAATGGTGAAGTGTCATGTAGTCGACGTTCACATGACACCACTATAAGAATAGCACCACAACTTAAATACTAAACCATTGAATAATAACTCATCACAGATTCACTAGTAACAACATGACTTCTCCCATGTCCTCAAGAACTAAACGAACTACTCACAATACATCATATGGATCAAGATCAAAGATGATATGGTAATGGATAACAATCTGAACATAAACAATAATCCAATGGTTCCACTCACAAGCATCAACTACAATAGTAATCAACACCGCGAAAGTTTCCCCTAAGAACTAAAGCAATATCCAACACAATTGTTACAACAGGACATAGTGGTGATGATGGTGCTAGTGGAGATGATGGTGTGGATGATGATGATCCCGATGAAGCCTAGCTTGATGATGGTGTTGATGGCGATGGTCTCCCCTCTCCGGGAAGGAATTCCCCCGCAGAAATCTGTCTGCCAGAGAGATCTTTATCTCTCGGTGTTTTCCGCCCCCAGAGGCGACGGAAATCTATCTGTGGTTGCTACCCTGGTGTTAGGGTTCCGTAGGGAAGATATAGGCAAAGGGGCGGAGTCAGAGGCCGGGCAGGTGGGCCACACCTGCCCTAGGAGCGGGGTTAGGTGGGCCCGCGCCTAGGGGTTGTGGGCCCCCTGAGGCCCATCTCTGTCCCTCCTTCTGGCTTCCTTCGTCTTTTGGTAAAATAATATGTTTCCATATTTTTCTGGTATTTTTCTGATCTTCACGAAATTGCACCGAAACGCCTTCTTTTCCATCAGAATCCAGACTCCGGCATTCCATCCTCCAGGAATCATCCAACATGCATAAACAGATGAAAAGCCATAAGTAATACCTCATAATAAGACAAATATCAATGAATAGAGGTAAACGGTGATATAGAATGGTGATGAAAATTGGGCGTATCAACTGGCATGGGTGGGACCCACCTGAGGCCCTCCAAGTTGTCTCCTCCCAGCCACTTTCTTTCTCTCTCTTGAAAAACACCGGAAAAATTTCTCAAGCTCAAGTTCCTTCTGTTCTTGCTCCCGATTTTCGATCTCCTTGCTCAGCCCATCTTTACTGCTGATTTTTGGAGGGATTGCTCCTTGGTATGTGCCTCCTCCGCTTGTCCAATCTGATTTTTGATTGGTAGATTCTATCTTGAGTATTTTGCTGCTATAGGTGTCAGGTTGTTTGATCTTGCATGCTTGTTGTATGCTTAGAGATTTCATTTTGATGCATATTTAGCCCTCTAGCAAGTTCCTATAGTAGTTTCTCATCATTTATCAACTTAGATATCACTTGGTTTGATTTTTGTCTAAAAATTTCATAAAGGAAGATGAGTGCATACCCACTGAATCAATATGATTTGATGGTACCCGAGCCAATGAAAGTTCATCATGAGGAAGGAGTCTCACCTTCCATATATCCATGCCCTAAATTTATGAGAGTCGCGGGAATCTTCTAGGATTTCCAGACTATGATTACTGATGCAGGGTTGGAACACCTTGTTGAAGAAGAACCATCTCAGTATGTTAAGCTAACCATGGCTGTGGTGCAGGACTCCCGGTTTACTTGGTCCTCATCTAATCCCATGGTCCATTATAAAATATACAATATAGCTATCGACCTGCCTTTTTCTTATTTCTGTGAAGGAATTAGAGTACCTCATTGGGGATCTTGCAAGAAGATCAAGGAGAGGCCTAAGTCACTTATGGATTCATATGCTGAAATTTGCCAAGGTTTCGACTTCTCAAAGGAAAGTGGTAAAATTCGAAACATTCAGTTACCATCCATTAGGTATTTTGCCTATTTCATTACCAAGTGTGTTCTTTCTAGAAAGTTATCTTCTTTTTATCTAGCTTTTATCTCAGCTGCTTTGAATAGGGATAGATCTTATAACCTGGGTGCTTTGATAGCTTACCGTCTTACCACTAACCGCGAGAAGGGTGGAATTTGTGGAGGTCTCATTGCCTCTAGGTTGCTAGCTTTCCATGGTTTAGAGCCTCACCATTCAGATTATTGGTTCCCCATAGAGAGACTTGATCTTGATTCCATGGTTCAGCATAATTTTGTTTCTTCATGGGCTACTGTGAGAAGTTTACTGTATGAATTATCTTTTGTCAAGCGTGGTTGGAGAGGGGGTAGGACTAAGAAAGTGGTCTATTTTCCTGCACCTGCTTTGTTTAATTTTGATAACAGGCAAGGATGGTCGCTCACGAAGGAGGAGTTTGACACTTACATGGCGGAGCTCTCCCAGCAAGAGGTGAATGTTGGAGAGGATGCCGAAGATGATTCAGTTCAGCCCTCCAACATGGGAGAGTCTTCATACCAGCAACCCTCCTATGATTGGGGCACGTCTTGTTCTTGATCGCAAGCGCCTGACTATGATCATTCCTATGATGACCCACTAGCTTGGGGTTACTACCCGCACTATTGAGCCTCACTTAGGCCAAAAGCCTAAGCTTGGGGGAGGTATACCAACATCACACTCATCTATATATCATGTTTTGTCGGTTCTTTGTATATCCATTGTTTCGCTTTCCTTTTGGTTTTTGTTTCTGTTTTCTTAAAACACAAAAAGATCAAAAATAATGTCATTGTTTCTCTTGGTTTGTTTCTTTGCTTTTTACCTTTGGTTTGACTTAAAGAAAAATCCGAAAATATTTCGCTTTGTTTGTTTTTGCTTTGTGTGCTTGCTTTTAAAAAATCAAAAACACCAAAAATATTTGTTGTTCTTCTTTGGTTTTGTGAAGTTCTTTGCATGGTTCAGCAGTCCTTAGTGGAGTTTGGTTTGATGTTATTATTCAAGTCACACAAGTGAAGGGCAATAATGAAGATTAAGACAACTTGAGGTGTGGTAAGAGGCTGGTAACAAACTCTATTTGTATTCATTTTTGTACATATACTCATCATGGTGAGCATGCTTAGTCTGTTCATGTAAGGTGTATGTTATTTATGGATGCTTAGTAGTTCTTGCTCTCTTATGATTAGATCCATCTTGCTAATAGTTTGTAGCATGTCATATAAATGTTTGCTTGCATTGTTTTATTCATAACTTTGTATGAAATTGTGGTATCCTCCTCCGAATGTTTCATGTGAATCAACTTGGCACATGCTCACGCATGCATATGACTAAACAATAGTCAGTAAGCCTCGATGATTTATTTTGCCTCAGAGTTCTTATATCACTTTCATGCCATAATTAGTCCTGTTTTGTTGTAAGCATGATTATGACAGTTATTGCTCTCTCGTTTGTTGCTCCCTCTCTATTTATAGCTTTCACTTGCCCTGAGTATGAGCTCTACTTGTGCATCCAACTCCCCAAAACCAATATTGCCAACAGTGTCCACCTTACCTACCTACTAGCATCATTTGCTATTCAGTGCATATTCATTATGCCTCGTTTTCTTCCAAATAAAATGTTTGACTGTTTTGGGAAAGTTAGTTAGTAAAGCTCTCACGAACTTGATGGCACACTTTATTTCTTGCACTTAATAAACCTGAACCATTGTGACTGTCCATGAAAGTTATATGCTTGCAAATTATAGGATGAGAATTAGCAGAACCGTGCTGTCACGGGGAACGCTTTCAACACTTATAGATATATATCCAGTTGATATCATGCTCTTTTGTTTGTGGATGTCATCGGTGTGAAATAAAAGGGGAGCTTGTGAGTTCATGGAGTTATATATATGTGTTAGAGAAACGCTTGGGCTGCTAGCCTAAGCCATGCCTACTCATGGTGGAAACTTGCAGCATAAACATAATGAGAAATCTATGAAGCATCCTCAATAAAAACCTAAGAAAATAGCAAATAAAAAGATCGCTGAGATTCTTATTGTCTGCTTGCCTTGTCATTTTGATTATGGGATAGCTCCTGTATCATGTGCAAGGGGTACCCCGTTGGCGGTTCTCTATGATACGCATGTATTTACGATGACAAGAACTTACAGGTAACTAAAGTTGAGTAGCATGAGGAGCGGCCCTCGTAGTCAAGGGACATGAGATTTCTAGTTTATGGTCTATCAAGCATATAACTCATATTGGATCTCACTTTCACCTTAGCCATATAAAGATGCCTATGATAGGGGAAATGCGAGCTCAAAGTTAATGAGTACCTTACTTTCAGCATTTGGAAGCCTTTCAAACTTTTCAAAATCTTTTTTCACTTCCTTGTTGAGTCACCACTTATTTTATGAGCACCTTGTTGAGAGCATAGTTTTCATTCTTAGTGTAATGTGCTTGTCTCAAAACATGGTCAATTATGTTATGACTTTGATGCTTGTATCTCTGATATCTTTACTTCTAGTCTTCACTTGAACTTCATAGGTGCCTTGGCATTTATATTGTGCTCTACAAACAAAGGCAAGCGAGATCTCGCTCTATCATACCTTATTATGAGCATTGCAGTGTTGCTTATGTTTATGTTTCATGCTACTTATTATTGAGTTGGTTTCTCTTCATAGCTTGCAATGACTATTAAGTAGACTTAGTTGCATACTCTTTATTATTAATTGTCTAAGTATCTACTCCTGTGCTGAGAATATATACATCATATGAAGCAAATGTGTTCATGAAAGTTCTTTTATCGCACTTAGTTTTCAACTGAATTGCTTGAGGACGAGCAATAAGCTAAGCTTGGGGGCAGTTGATACGTCCAAAACGTATCTACTTTCCCGAACACTTTTGCTATTGTTTGTCCTCTAAAATTGTGTGATTTGGATACAACTAACACGAACTGACGCTGTTTTCAGCAGAATTACCTTGGTGTCTAGTTTTTGTGTAGAAAATCAACTATCAGGAAAAATCCTAGAAAATATGCCAAAAATCCTATTTCACCAGAAGATCCACGGAGCCAGAATACGAGACGGAGTGGAGCCCTGGGGGGCCCACACACCCCTGCCGCGTGGGTGGGCCCAGCCCGCGCCTGGAGGGGGTGTGGCTGCCCCAGGCACCCCCTCGGGATCCCTCTTCGCCTATAAGATGCCTCTTGACCTAAAAACCGAGGGGGGTTTGACGTTTTTCCAAAAATAGTTCCTCTATGCCGCCACCACCAGAAACCGCGATTCGGAACCAGAAACTCCGTTCTGGCACCCTGTTGGGATGGGGAATTTGGAGAGGATCCTCGCCATCATCATCACCAACGCTTCTCCATAAACCATCCATGTTTCCCTCATCCATGAGTGAGGTATCCCCCGCTATAGGGTATGGGGATGGTAGGGATTGGATGAGTTCTATCATGTAATCGAATAAGATTGTTAGGGCATGGTGCCTAGTATCTCTATTAGTGCTATTTGATTTTGTTGCAACTTGTTGTGCTTAATGCTTATCACTAGGGCCTGAGTGCCATGATCTTAGATCTGAACTTATTATTGAATCATTATGATAGTATTGTTTGTGATCTTATCTGCAAGTTGTGTACACATATCATTGTCCAGATCCAAAGGCCCCGAAGTGACAGAAATTGGGACAACCTGAGGGGATTGTTGTGATGTGAGGATCACGTGTGTTCACAGAGTGTTAATGCTTTGCTCCGGTGCTCTATTAAAAGGTGCACCTTAACTGCTAGTAGTTCCCTTGCGGCCCCGTTGCAACGGGCTGGCAGGACGAAAGATGTTATGCAAGTTCTCATTGCGAGCACACATGACTATATATGGATCACATGCCTATGATTGTTTAGTACTTGGATGCTTATCTTATTTATCTGCAATTTCCCTAGATCTTGAAGTTACATGTTTATACTCGTCCATGCAATGCCCGTCCATCCATACCTATGAATACCACGCTCATATCCTACTATTTGCTACTACTATTACTATTGCTCTTGTTTTACTGCTGCTGTTACTTTGCTTTTGCTACTACAAAACTGTTGCTACTGATAAAACTTTTGTGAGTAAGAACTATTTCCAGGTGTAGCTGAATTGACAACTCAGTTGTTAAGGCTTGCAAGTATTCTTTGGCTCCCCTTGTGTCGAATCAATAAATTGCGTAATACTACCCTCGAAGACTGTTGCGATCCCCTATACTTGTGGGTCATCACCAAGCCGCATGGGAAGAAGCCGCCGGTGACCTCCCTCCATCGTTTCCCCTATCGTCGTCATTCCCTAACCCACCTGGCCGATCTAGGGTTTCATGCGGGCTAATGGAGGGGTGGACTATGTCGGTTCAGCACGCCGGCGAGGAGGACGTGGGTAGGGAGAGGGGGGCGGGGAAGGGGAGAGGGAGATAAGGATGGGGATGAACTCACCGTTGATGCTTCCGGCTACCTCCAGGTCACGCGAGGAAAGGAGCTCGAGCCTTCTCCTGTAGAGCAGAGCGGTACCCAAAAGGAGATTCCAGCGATTTAGGATCTGTCGTCCCACAAGTCTGCGAGCGGCGCGATGCGCAGATTGCCACACGGGCGGGCCTAGCCACAGAGACAGTGAAACACCACGATTGCTCACAGCACGCCCTCGCCACCACGATGAAGCCATATAAGAATGTTCTCCCAGTTATGATTTTTTTTGTTAGGGGTTCGAACCCCATCTGTGCCAAATAATGTTTTAACAACGTCCGAGCTAATTAAGCCAGTCGTCATGGTTTAATGTGTAAAACAAATCTTAGTTCAGCCGGTTTATTTGAAATCTGTGCCGTGTACGGTCCAATGCATTTAAAGAGCAAGCAAGGTCTACGATTTCTGGTTTTCCTGAGGTTGAACCGGTCGATTTTTTAAACTATGGTCCAGACAGCGCAAGTGTGAACGAATTCGGTCAAAGTCGGTCAAACTTGTTAAAATTTGATTAAATTGGACTTAGTTATTGTTGGGTTACAAGTTGTAAGACTAGTTTTTCTTCTTTTGCAAATTGTGAGACTAAATTGCTTCCGCATTGCAAGTTTTGGGACTAAGAGAGTATTTACCTCTAAAATAAACATCTCAAGCATGGACTCCCAAGCTATACTATAATTAACGAGCTGTTCTATTTACAAAGCGTATAATTCAGAGCGCAATTCTAGCCGACACTATAAAGGTTAGTCGTGTGAAACAATTGTACTAGAGAACATTGAGGGTGCAACTTTTTCAGATCCTGTAATTTTCTGCGGTTGATCATGCATATAAACTGTACTCCACCCCTAATTTGACAACACTTATCAGCACTCGCCATCATATATAATACAATAACATTTCAAAAGCATTAGAAATATTTAAACTCAAACATAAGGTCCAAACACATGATCAAAAATAGTTGGACTCCTATCATCTTCCTTCCCATCTTCATCATAATCTTCATTCTCATGAGGGGACGAGGTACTTGACCTTTGGTTTCTTCGGTGGAGGTCCACTTGTCATTATGCTCGAGCACTTTCCAACAATGTTGAAAGATAAATAGTTTGACTTTGAAATTTTATATTTGCTTGTACTTTTTTTGAGCAATGGTGCTACACCAGTCATAAACAAAAAAATTGGTTTCATAAAATAAAGAAGTTTGAGGTTCAAAAAATAAAGTAAAGAAGTTGCAAAATTTGATACACATGGACATAACAAACAAAAGACATTCACTCACATAGTCATAAATTGCATTACCACTAGAAAGTACATTCTTCACTTGATCCAATCAACCCGACCTTCGGTTACAACACTCTTGGATAATTTCCCGCTGGCTATGTTGTGACTTGGGTGTACAGTTCAAATGGTTCCTTCAAAAAATGGTGTGGAACATATTAAAAACATGAACATTTGGAGTGAATTAAAAGCTAGACTGTCTAAAGATAAAACAATTGATAAAGAGTGGCAGCAGAAAATCACAAAGGAGAAGGAACGTTTGAGAAAGGTGCTAGTAAGACGTGTAGCCATTGTAAAATATCTTGGTAAACATAATTTAGCTTTTCATGGATCCAATGAGGAGCTATACCAACACAAGAAATGGTAATTGTTTGGCATGTGTAGAGATAATTTCTAAATTTGATCCAATAATGCAAGATCATCTTACGTGAATTCAATATGATGAAATTTATCATCATTATCTCAACCATAGGATTCAAAATGAGTTGATTTCTCTTTTAGCATCTATTGTTACAAGTTCTATTTTGAAAAGAGGCCAAAATATTTCTCCATAATTATTGATTGTACTCCAGATGTTAGCCATTAGGAAAAATGACCTTTATTAATTGATGTGTTAACATGCCAAATCACAAAAAAATAGCTTTATGGATTTTTTGAAAGTGGATGGGACATATGGTTTGGGACTTTTTTAATGTACTTATGGATGCTCTCAAGTCATATGGACTAAATATTGATGATGTGAGGGGCCAAGGTTATGATAATGGTTCAAATATGTGCGGTGACCCAACATACCACTTCATGTGTAGTACACTATAGTTGTTGACATGACATCCACAGAACACCATTCCGTAAATATCACATCCCTCGGAGTGGTATAATAGTAACATTGCGGGTTCATATTACAAACATACACACATTATTATTATTACAATACTAGAAGTTCGAGACTTCAAAAGATTAAAATTACAAACCAACTTAAAACTATTTCAGCAGAATTTTTAAAGTTTCAACTTAAATCTCGAATTGAGCTCAACAACTTATTATATAAGGTTCATGCTGCTCGACTCAATCGACTACTAATAACTAAGGCAACTAATCTGACTCGTTGCCATCCACTCCATATTTGATCTCATAGTCAACTCCTTACACTCCTCTAGATAGATCTGGCTCCTCGTAGTAGACATCCTCTTGACCTTCAGCTGAGTACAACGGGATATCTTCTGGATCTTTAGAGTCTAAGTAGGGGATCAAAAGAAAGGGTGAGTAACAGCGTTACCCAACAAGTTCATTATATGCAACATGGGAAGTTTGATGCTCTATCTACCACCTCGGACTATCAGTCCTTGGTACTATGCAATTTTCGTAAATATTTCTTCCAAGATTGATTTTACTATCAAAAACTATGCCCATCAGCCTTCACAGGTTAACCAGAACTTTCATGGAGTTCCTTTCCTGCCGTCTTCGTAGCTCCTTTCCGGAACAGGGAGTAATGTAACATCCCAAAAATGTTGAACAATGATTATCAAATTCCAATCACCAAAATTAGGGTTAACAAAAACTTTTGTTCATTCCAAATCATTATGAATGCATGTGTGTATGTGATGATTATGTGAATGCCTAAATGGACTTGTGAGATTGATCTAAATAGCAAGGAATGGTTTGAAGATGAAAATAACATCATCTAAAACATTTCTAAGCAGAAACAAATCAAGAGAAAATAAAAAACAAAACAAAGAAGGCAAATGGTCATTTTTGCCAATCTTGCTCATTAGGCCACTTTGAGTGTTTCTAGTCCAAGATTTCAAACAGAAACTTTTACAATTCTTTTCACCCCTTGCAAGACCAAGTAAAATTGAATCAAAGCCCACCTTTCAAACTTGCAGAAACATTTGGCAACTTGATTCAAATCACAGTTCAATATTGAATCTGATTCATATGTGAAGATCACCCCTTTTCAAAAACCAACCAAACCAATTCCACTTGACCTTTCCAACTAACCAGAGACTCCCTAGTATGTAACCAACACATCCACCAAGTTTGACTCCAAAATTCAAATTTGAATCTCTTGCGGCCCTTTCATCAAACACCTTGCTGACACCAACCAAACAAACCACAAACACTATTGTGAGCAGTAAATTTGGCCTAACTTGTTCCCTCTATAGCTCACACTACACTCTCAGTAGATGATCTAGCTCAATTAACAAGATTTAGCACTACGGTGAGCATGCCATAGCCATCAATGGTGCCCATGCCGATCCTAACTTGCCACCCCCATGTCGACAACAAGCTAGAAGAAGCACCAAACATAGCAATCATGTCTGGGACACTCTCCACCGTCCACCGCCACTCCCTGTCCAAGCCTCGAACGGAGCCAACCCCTGGACCACACAACCCGAGCATGCAAGCCTCTCTGCGAGCGAGCCGAGAGCGCGCCAGAGCGCCAACCTCGACACGCGCCCACAGACCGGGCGCCGCCCTCGCCGCGTGCAAGAATGATCGCCACCACCCCAGGAACACCGCAGACATGCCCGTTCGCCACCACGCGGACCGTAGATGCAGTGCGCCATTAAAACTGCCGTCGGACCTACCCAAAGCGCCGCGACGTTCCGACCGTTTCACACCGCCCCACGCCGCGTAGCCATGCCGTCGAGCTTCGCCAGGGAGCACAACACCGCCCCCTATCATTGCACATGACTTTAGCTCGCTGTGCCGATGACCACGACGAGCTCAGCCCGCACCCGTCGGTCCCCTTCAGGCACTATAAATAGAGGACATCCCAGCAAGAAGTCTTCACACCATCTCACTCCCCTCTCTCTTAGAAGCACCCCACCTCACTCCCGGAGCAAGGCGAGCAGCGCATCGCCGGAATTTGGCCGAAGTCTGCCGCTGCTGGAGGAGAAGGGCGCTGTCGATTGGAGCCACCCCAGGAGGAGCTGCCGGTACTAGGAGGATCGCCGTCATCGACTTGGTCGTTCGCCCCCATCGTCGACCATAGCCTGAGCCCCGGTAAGCCTCCCACGACCCCCACTGGCTGCGCTAGGGTTCTGTCTCGCCGGCGTTGCCCGACGTGGACGATGAACCGCAACCGTAGGATTAGAGCTTGATTGTGTGGTCCACATCCACCCATACCGCTTCACACCCCTCTGTCTCACTAACGAGTGGGGACAGCCACTTAACCAACCCGCGCGCGCTGTGCATAGTGGGCCGGCCCAGTTAACCTCCCGCGTAACCCAGTAATTCAAATTTAGGTTTATTCTTTTAGTTTCAAACTCAGTTCTGTATCTAGATTCAAAAATCAACCCAGCTCGATTCACTAAACCAAAATGCATGAAACCAATTTTGTTAGAAAGGTACTGGAATGCTTAATCCAAGCCTGTTGGATTCAAACCAATTGGATTTGTATATCACCTATAGTAAAAATAACAAGGCAGAACCTTTTTTGCATTCAAACATTTTTCAAAATTCAACCACAAAATCTTTTGAGTTGATTCCAACTCTCAAAAATCACATTTAACAAGACCTTTCTGAATATATAAAAATATCTAGGTTTACTTGCAGAAATAATGATCAAGTAATAAAAGAATGCCTCATAGGCATTTCTAGTCACTTTATTTAATTAAAATAAAAAGGTTAAACCTTATTAAATTGTGACACTACTTTAAATCACATTCCCATGTTGTAACACCCTCAGAATTGGACCTATGCAAGTTTTAGCGAAACCCGCCAAACCCGCATAGAAACGATTCAAAGGTGCCCACCAGGCACTTTCGTGCGGTGGAAAACGAAGTAATAACATTACACAACAGTCCTCGATGGGACCCACAGAACAGATATATATACAGCAGCGACTCAATGAGTCAAGAATACAGATATAATGTACAAAGATCCAAATCACCTTGAAAAATGACACAGCGTCCGACTACGGACAAGATGCAAATGGGGCTAAGAGCCCTGAAGAATAACCAATGGCGTCCATAACCCTGCCCAGGCCAAGCCGGAAGGGTAACCCTGCTAACGGCGTCGATCTCAAAACCTGGTTAAAAAAAAGGGGTGCCGACAAAGGGCAAAGGAAAAAGAGGAGCGTCAGTACTGAGGCCAGTACACGGCGAGGCTAGAATTCGGCGGTCCTCGCCTACATAGGTATGGTGGACTGAAGCGGCAGCGGCAGCATGCACTAAACAACCTACAGAGACCTGATAGTACTGGCGGCTATCAGAGAGGGGTAAGGGAGACCTATTCGGATCCAACCTGATACTATCATCAAACAAACCCATCCTGGCGTTTCCCCCTCGAGACCAAACGAGGAAGTCAACCGAGGAACTCACACAGTTGGCAGTTTTACTCATTCAGTTATAGTTGCGGCACTTTACTAGTCAGGTTTAGATAATCATCCTGATAAAGTAAGCAGTGGGTACTTTTAATTAACCATTCCGTTATAGTTGCAACACTCTCTAGTCAGATACAATTAGCATGAGATAACCCCAAAACCCAGCAGTTGTTGGTACTTTTATTTAGCCATTTCCGTTGTAGTGAAGCTGATTACTAGTCATATCGGATACAAGTCACTTTATAACAATAAACTTTAGTTATAGTTGTCTATGATCAAGCACTGTGCTCCAAGTCGTCCATAACCGCGGACACGGCTTCTCGAAAAGATTTAACCCTGCAGGGGTGCACCAAAGTATCCACAAGCACTTCGACCCTTTTTGCCAGATCAGTTAACATACACCCATCGGTATGTCGGCGGGGCCTAAGTCACGACGTTCCCAGACCCAAAGCAAGTACATGGGGGCCACCCCACCAAGTCGACACCCGCAACGAAGTCGGCCGGTCTCCGAGACGGACTTAGGGTTTGGGTAGACGGCTGTGAACGACAGCAAATCCCAAAACTGGGACTGTCGACACCGCGAGACGTGACCCGATCCTAAACAGTACAGTGTGCTCCTCGCACAAACGTAAATAAAGCAGTAAAGCATGGCATAAGTACATGATAGTAAATAAAACCTCAAACTAGTTTGTGGCCCCCAGTACAATACTTTGAAATCAGGTAATAATCAATGGGGGGCCCATATCTCCCCACCTGTGGTTAGCGCGCTCGATCTCGGAACAGGTGTCAAGAACTCGGGTCCTACGGGACACAAGTGGGCGGTCGGAAACCAAATATTACCTATCACCCACCGATGCCTCTGCTTACTTCAATTTTAGTTGTTAAACAGGAATTAAAGTGAACGATAAAGTAAAGCCATGATCATTTCCAACATCAACATGCGGCATTACTCCAACAACTGTGGCACTTGACGACACGCAGCAGCAATTGAGCAAGCGACTACAACGCGCAGGTCCAACTATCTACCAAACAACAGGTAATAGGATGTGTCCAAGGCTATATATGGCTGCAAGGGGTATCACGGGTACGAGAACTAGAGCATCGCAACACAGATAGCAAAAGATCAACAGGAGGGAATAAATACTAGAAAAGTAAGATAGGTAGAAAGGGGAAGATGCTCGCCTGAAAACATTGCCGAAAGGTTCATCCGAAGATCGGGCGAAGCTCACATCAACTCAACGGCCTTATCCGCGAAGAAGCAAAACACTAGAAGAAACACCGGATGCAATATTTAATACAACGGCAGAAGATCGGCATGATGCATGTATGATGCATGACATGGCAAAGGATGCGATGCAATTTGGTCATATTAAGCGGTACCGGGGTCCCGACAATTAATTATACGGTTCAAGTTATTTACCTACCCCGCAATTTAAATGTTGCATTAACATGGCAAGAGATAGCACCGGTTCGCTACATCAATTTAAATGAGGCCGATATGAGACTAGATTTGCCCGCATATGGGCCCCATATTTAATTATGAGGTGAATCGGCATAAGGCCCCCAGAACCACACAATATGCATGCGAGTATGACAATTCAATATGTGACAAGTTGTTATTATATTATAAAATAGGGTGTCGGGTAGGGGTTCACACATTAGAGGGTCTCGACAAACTTGGGGTTCCGGGGTTCGGGGTCCGGTCTCGGGGTTTAGGGTTCGACGGATCGTTCTCGGATTACTGGGTAGATCTTGTCGCTTCCGGGAAGCAGGACTTGGCGTTCCGCGGCGAAGATCTTGGCGTGCCGAGGGTTCGGGTGCGGTTCTCGGCGAACTGGTCGGTTCCCTGTCGGAGGTCTCGGCGCTTCGGATCGGTCTTTGGTTCGGGGACTCAGGGTCTTGGGGTTCGCGTCCGTGTGGCGATCTTGTCGTTCCGGGTAGGCGTTCTCGGGGTCGATGGCGTACTTGAGTGGGTCGGGTACCGGGGTCTTCAGATCCGCGAAGAGCCTTGTCGGGTCCGGGGTTCGGGTCAGACTTGACGTCCGGGGAAGTACTTGGCGTGCCGCGTGGGAGTCCTTACCGTCCGGGTTCTCGAGCATCGCATCCGGGAAGGAGAACTTGTCGCATTCGTGGTCCTCAGGTCCGCGTAGACGATCATGACGTTCAAAGAGGAGATCTTGGCGTTCCGGTGGCGGTCTTGGCGGCTTCGGAGGGTTTGAAGATCGGTATTCGGATCCATGAGGTAGTCCTTGGTGTTCCAGGTTCTCGCCGAACTTGGCGTCCGAGAAGAAGATCATGTCGGCCCACGGGGTTTGGGCTTCGGGGTTCGACGTGGAATCGGGGCCTTCGGATCCGAAAATGGATCTTGCGGTTTCCATGACGGAGATCTTGTCGATGAAACGGTCTTAATCGGCACCACCTCCACCGAATCCCTGTACCCCAACTGGCGATCGCGACCAACAACAGAACAAGGGCAACACAGATACACACGCACCCATGGTACTTCCTGCGCACGCACGAGCGACAAACGAGGCCGACGCGGACTGGCGAGCCGGCAGCGGCGGACCTGGCCGGAGACGGCGGACGGCGGAGCATAGCGGGCCGAAGGAGGGCGACGGCGAGCTTGGGCCGGAGGGGGCCGCGCGGGCGCCGGCGGCGAGAGGAAGAGGGAGCTGACGCGGCGAGGTGCTACGGGGCGGCGGCGCCGGAGGGAGGAGGAAGGCGGCGGCCGGAGCGCGGGCCGGCGGTGGCGCAGACGCGGTTGACCGGCGGCGGGCTCGGGGAGGGCGGTGCAGAGGCGGTTGACCGGCGGCGCCGCTGGCGACCTACGCTGGAGGGGAAGGGAGGCCGGAGGTGGACGGGGGAACGCGGTGCGGCGGCGATGCGGGCGTCGGCGGGGTGCAGACGCGGGCGGCGCACGGTGGAGGAGAGCTCGCGGGGCGGTGAAGAGCTCGGGGTCGGGGTTGGTGGCGAGGGCGGGGCAGGCCAGAGGGGGAGGAGGCGAGGCCGCGGAGGCGCCGGAGGGAGGAGCGGGCGGCGGCGACGGGTGGCTCCGGCGGGGAGGAAGAGAGAGGGGGCGGCGGTCGCTGGAGGGAGGAGGAGGGAGGTGCTTCGGGAGGGAGAGGAAGGAAGAGAGAGAGGGTGGGTGTTGCGGGGTGAGGGAGGGCACGCGGGTTGGGGGTGGGCCAGGGGGCTGTCGGTCAGGGGAGAGAGGGCGGGTCAGGTGGTGGGCCAGCCGGGGTGGGAGTGCGTGCGGTGTGGGTGGGAACAGGCGGGTGTGAGTGCAGAGTGTGCGTGTGTTGCGTGGAGGGATCAGGGTGAGGTGGCGCAGTTGGATTTGATGGGGAATTGGGCCATGTGACGTGTCGCGATAGGATAGGTTGAGGTGAGGTGGCCAGAGGGGTGGTTAGACTAGATCTGGGTGTAAAAGGGGGTTTAGGGTGACCGATTTTTATTCTGGGGGTGGTCGTTCGGGTCGAATCGGCCCGTTCGACTGCCCCACTAAAATAATATAGTTTTTATTTAACTTTTGCAATAAGCTGGTATAAATAGATTTTAGACAAACAAAATATCCGGAAGCGTCCGGGGGTTTAATTTGAAATAGAAGGAGGGTAAATTCTAGAAACGATTGTCTTTCGCAAATAGTTTTTAGGCAAATTAATATGCATGATGATGTCGATGCTCAAATGCAATGTGGCATGATGGCATGAGCATGCGGTCATGATGATGCAATGCACAAAAACAACGCGATTTTCTAGTAGTGGTTTTGCGGGATGCCACACATGTACTGAAATATGTGGTGATGATATGTGTCAACATGATCCCATGTTTTAGATGGAGAATATTAAATCTTAAGCAGTTTTTCAAAGAGTAGAAATTACCTTTCTAAAATAAAGGAATTAAAACTAATTTCCTTAATGGTTGTAATGTTTGTGATGATCCTATATCATCTAGTGAAAACCTTGGTGTGATAAATAGAAATAGTTAAGTATTGTTTGGTGATTGTGTACCTTGTGTTTATGTATAGACGCTAGTACCGACCAAGGATACGAGGAGGAACGAGGATACTACGAGGAAGAAGCTGAGGAGAACTTCAACCACTGCTCTGCACAAGGCAAGCTAACACTTACAGCTATGAAAGTTAGATAACCTATGCAATGCATTAAGCATGCTTGATTAGATACATTTGATGATACCCAATCCTACTTTTACTTACAAGCTCAGTATTTTCTTTCTTTATCAAATCTTTTATTTGAGTTTACTTGGTGACTTGTAGATATTAGAAGGATAATTGAAGGTAGCATAAAGAGCATAAAACTTGGCCTAAGTTAGGTAATCTTGATGTCATCCTGAGGCATGAGATTGAACTTAGCTAGTTGACACTTGTTTACCACCCCTCATTAGTATTTACCCCCACTTATAGATGCTAGTGCTAAGCATATAACTTGATAAACTTTAGACGAGAATACTTGGTGAAAATGGTTATGAAAACCCTAGAATGATGAGTCATTCTATTGAAATGTTTTGCCATGTGTTCTTGAACACCAGATGATTTTGATGATGAAAATCTTAAGGCATGAGCCTTAGCCCTTTATAAAACTGATGGTTGTCTGGATGCGATACCATTCCAATTTTACCGTATAACCACAATACCCGAAATTTGGGTAGGGATTGACTGGAAATTTATATACCTTAGTATGGGTTCCCTTGCGGCCAAGGTTGAGCCGAGGCTACCTTGTGAAGATTGTCCACCTATGTAGTTCCCAAGATGACAGTTGGTCATGGTTGGGAGGCCAAACTCACAGGAGAGGTGCCTGTACTAGGGCATGTAATTGAAAGGTTAGGATTGATTATCTGCATAGTGAGTATGGTGAATTCAGGATTGTTCCTGACAGATGTATTGAATGTTGTGGTGAAAGTGTACCACCTCTGCAAAGTGTCAAACTATTCGAATAGCCGCGTCCGTGGTTATGGACAGTTGGAGTGGCCATATTTTTCCGTTGTCACATGTTTTCAAAATGACTTGTGAAATGATTCATGACTTTGACTTGATCACAACAGGGTTGTGATATGAAATTCAAGTTCCCACTTAGGTGTTATAAAACTTTCAACTAGCTTTCTTTGCTTCTGAACTCAGAAGAGATAAATCTGGCTTTTTGCAAAACAACCTAGAGCCTAGTACTTCCTACTCAAAACCACTTCACTTGTTAGTATTAGTTTGCGAGTACTTAAAGAGTACTCATGGCTTGTCCCTGGCTATTCCCGTGGCCAGACTATGAGGAGGACTATCAGGAAGATGGACAGAAGGAAGGTTACGACAACTAGGATCATCTCCCATCGTCAGCATTTCCTGTGACCATGAAGATGGAGCCTCGCCTACGCTATCGTTATTATTATGTTATTTCCGCTGATTGAATTGTATTAAGACTGGATCATGAGATCCGTATTTGTGTAATACCTTATGTATGGTTTGTAATGGATGATGTACTGTGATATCCAATCTGTTATGTCTCACAAAAATGGTAATCCTGGGATTGCGATGTATGGCATAACAGGCATCTGGGATTAAAAATCCGGGTGTTGACAAGTAGCAAGTTATAGTTCTTACACTCTACAGAGGTGTGTTACTTTACCCATGAGAGATCAACTCCTTGTTGCACAACCGGTCATACTTTCCCGTCCACAATTCCATGATGTGGGGCCCAGTAGGTGATCCAAGCCAATCACTGCCCCTTTAGCGACCCCGCATGTCTCCTTGGTGTACACCATGCGCACCCATTGAATTACGGCAATGGTTTATACAGAGATGCCAGAACTATCATGGGACGTTGAGGGTTCCCACCCATATGCTGCATATCCTCTATGAATTACCAACTAATGCATGCTACGAGGATAACAGCCACGACCTGCACATCCAGCTACATGCGAGAGGAAGAATATACAACTAATTTCTTCGTCCCATTCCAAATCTCATGGTTAACGTGTGATATACGGCACTAGAATCACTGATGTCATGGATTGTTAAATCCTAGGTGTTTAATTTCTTTGCGAATGGAAACCTAAGTTCCATTGCTCAATTATCCATATCATCACTTAGGATGATATCAACAATTTATTGGTTTGGAGAAAATAATATTTTCATTCTTCTGAACATAGATGGTAACACACAATTTGTAAATACTTTAAAGACTCTTCAAAGGACATGAGCAAGTGATGAACTTGCCTTGTTATTGCAAGGTAGTGAAGTCAGATGATTGCACTGGACCTTGAGCTTCTATGTCCACAAAACACCATTATTGCCTAGTAAGGACAATATTTAAGGAAGCAAAATGAATATGCTTAGTAATGTAATGCATCATTTATTATTTATCTTCTTTGTGTGTTTTACCCAATATTTTAGTATCTGGAATTTCTTTATGTAATAAAGGAATTCATTTTAAGGAATAACCTTAATATTTTATAAATATTACATTCACTATTTTTATAATGTAATATATTATTAATAGAGTTAAAATTAATTTTTATTTAATTTTAACTCCTATAATTATTTTCTTAATATTTCCTTTTAAGAATAAGCATTTTAATTTAGAAGATTTTATTTTGATATCTTAAGTATCCATTTAGTATTTTTCTAAAATACTATAATAATTAAGGATGTTAAAAGTTACTCCCTCCTTTCCTTGATATAAGGTGTATAGTTTTCTGTAAACAATTCTGGAATATAAGGTATATGGTGGGATCGTGTGATTTTTTTACATAATTTTGGAGTCAAACTGATTTGGAGAGATGAGATACCGAGATTTTCCTATTTTCCTCTATTCTCACATCAGTCACCTACATGTATTAACATCTAAAAGTATCGATTTTTTCCTTTTAGCCTATCGTTAATATTCTTGCAAGAAAACTATACACCTTATATCAAGGAACGGAGGGAGTATTTTTATTTATTTTTAGGTATTTTATTGATTTTTATAAAATTCCCTAAGTAATATAGATTATAAAAAATCTTTAACCTAAATTTATTCTATTAAAAATAGACTTCTTAATTTAATTAAGTATCTTGTATTATTATAAACCTTTAAATATATTATTTGTATTTTTAGGGGTTTTATTTTATTTACTAGAATTTATTAAATCCTAGGGGTATTTTGGTATTTTGTTAATTTATTAAATTCCTTTTCTTTTAATATTTGGGCCAACCCCATTGGGCTATTTGGGCCCATCTTGGCCCAATTGGCCTGGTCAAAACAATTCCCCGAAGTGGTACTAGACCCTATCAACCCAGTACGCTCCACTCTCTCTCTATCTCACTCACTCACTCGTTCCTCTCCTTCTTCATCTACCCCGTGGTGTTGCTGACACCGCCGCTATGCGATTCATGCCGCCCTGGTTCTTCCTGGTCGCCATCATGGTGTATGGCGAGGTTGCTGACCCCGCTCCTTCGTCTGGTCCAATTCGATTTGACTTTGGAGCTCTCCTTCGGCTAGGCTGGCTCTGTCCCGACCCCTAGGGTTTGGGGTGTTGTCGATGATGCCTTCGCCGCTGCTTTGTCATATCCCAAAATTTTCCAAATTTTAAAATGTGAAAAATAACTAAACGAAAGAAAAAATTGTTGAAATTTAGGGTGAAAAGAAACTTTTTGCTTCTAAATGGAAACATAAAAACCCTTCTTAAACAAAATTTGAATGAAAAGGGCATCCAACAAAATTTCAATCAAGTGAAATGCATTCATCAATCAATGTATCTTAAAATTTAAACACTTGGAAAAGTTAAACCAAAACCCTAAAACTCTAATGAAAGAAATCATTTCCAAGATCTCTCCAAGACTATGGATTTGTTCCATATAAAAATTTATCAACAAACATTTATAAATGATCAAAAATTATAAATAAGAATATTATAAAACCATAGAAATTGGTTTCATTCAATTTGGAGCCATGGATAAAAACTTATGAATCTAATAAGATAAAAGGAAATAATTCCCAAAGCTAATAAAGATCCTAACCAAAATCCATACCAATTGAGAGCAAAGTAATCCTAAAAGGATTTAAAAAGATAAACAAATATTAAATAAAAACATACAAATTGGAATCACCAATTTTGGAGCTATAAATAGAAAGATATGGATTTTATAGGACAAAGAAAGAAATAAATAAATAAGGAATATTTAAAAGATAAATTAAATCTTGGCCAAATCCATAAAAAAATGAAAGTTTACTGAATAATAAAAAGGAATAAAAGATTATTTAAATAAAATTATATGGATTGAACCATATTCAATTTTATTTAAATAAAGACAAATGCCTAAACTAAATAAATAATAAATCACAAGAAAATTATTTGGAAGACAATTTAAAACTTGAATTAAATTCATAAGCAAATGGAATAAAGAAAATCCAAATAAAAATAAAGGAATAAAGATTATTTAAATAAAATTTTATGGGCCTTTAACCATATTCAAATTGAGTAAAGACAAAATTCCTAATAATAAATGATTAATTAAATCATGAGAAAATAATAATTGAAATTGCCAAAGTGAATTAAAAGTTATCTAATTAACTTAAAATGAATAAAATAAATTGTTTGAATAAAATTTATATGGTTTGGAACCATATTCAAATTATTTAAATAAAGACAAAAGGCCTAGTTAAAATAAATAATAAATCATGAGAAAATATTTGAATATTTTCCAAAGTGGGCCAACTAATCAACTCCTAAATGATTAAAAACTTAATGAAAAGGTTTGGTCAAAATTAAATTCAAATTAAAACTGAAATAAAAAGGTTTGAATTGAAAACAAGAAATTGAAAAGGAAAAAGAAAAAGAATCAAGAAAAAAAATATAAACAGAACAAGCCTAGCCAGCCCAGAAACCCCAGCCCAACACTTGTCCTAACAAGCCCACCCGACAACTCTATCTCCCCGCGAGCCCCCTTTCTCACCGCGCATCGGACCCGTACCCTCGCTGACACGCTGGACCCACACTGCCATGTCATCTTCATCTCCACCTGCGCGGCCCGTTCCCCTCTCTCCCCGAACGTTTCTGCGTTGATTCCTCTACGTTAATTCGCGTTGATGCCGCGGCAATTACTCCCCGCGACCGTGCTCTCTTAAACACCCCTCTCCCCTCTCTCTTTCCCCTCACTCGCTGCTCCCTTTCCGCCACCAGGCTGCTCCAATTGATCACTCGCTCCACCACTGCCTCGGACGAGTTTCCCGGCCAATTCCAGCCAACCCAGACCCTCCTCGGCCCCCTAGCCTTCACTATCTTGCTCGCAAGAACCATGCACACCTGCCAGTAGCCCTAGCTTGCCCGCGCGTGCCCCATAACCTTGCCTCCATCTTCGTCTAAGCACCACTGCCATCTGCATCAGCTCCAGCGAGCTACTGTTGTCGACTCCTGTAACATCCCAAAATATTAAACTAGAATCATCAAACTCTAATCATCAAAATTAGGGTTAACAAAAACTTTTCTAATTAAAAATATGAAAGCATTCATATGTGTATGTATTAAAATTTGGATTCTTTTGAATTGCCATGATTATGTGTTTCTTTGCTTGTAAAATGATTCTTAGGTGAAATAAACATCATCAAAACAATCCCCAAACTTTTCCCAAAGGCAAACAAATCAAAACAAACAAATTAAGTGAATGGTCACTTTGGCCAATTTAACTCCCATGCCTACTTTGGCTATCTCTAACTTTCATAACTTGACAGAAACATGTATGGATCTTTGCACCCCTTGATAGTACTCATAACAAGGTACCAAGTCCCACTTTTTGATCATCCAAAAACATTTGGAATGCATAGTTTAAATGACAGTTTAAAATTGAATCTATTTCATATGGGAAGATCCCACTATTTCAAAAACCACTCAAACAAGCTCAATTTTCAAAACCCAAGCATCCACAGAATCCTCAACACATGCCTAGCACACCCACCAAAAATATTTTCAAAATTTAAAACTTAAGTTCATGCGGCCATTTCATCAAACAGGTTGCAGATGCAAATCAAACAAAATCAAAACACTATGTTGAGCAGTGTTTTGGGCCTAACTTGTTCCCTCTCTGGTTACACTAGCCTCAGTAGATAATCTAGCAAAATTAACTAACCTCTAGCCCCACTGTAAACTCGCCAATGTCATCAATGGTGAACAGGCCGAGAGCACCCATGTCACCCTAGTGTGGACAACAAGCTAGGAAAGGAACTAGACGTGCCAACCTTGTCTGGGAGGTAGCCCATGCCTCACCGCCCCCTCTCGACCAGCCCTGCCTCGCAGATAGCAACTAGAACCGCCAGGAACGCCGCGCCCGCGCCGCTGTCGACCATGCCGACGCGCACCGCAGAGGACGCGCCATTCCCACGCAACCTGACCACCTCGTGCTCTCGCCACCCGCCAGCATGCACCCCACCGTCCCAGGAGACCGCCGGACATGCCCATTTCACCGCTCGTACCTCGCAGCCACCGCTCGCCCCAGAGTTCGTCGCCTCTGCCTCGCAGAGCACCACGTGTTCCCGACCGTTTGCCACCGCCCCTACAAGCGCATTTAAACCTTAGAGCATCGCCAGGAGACCATAGATCAATTGCCACCCTCGTTCATGCCTCTAGAAGCCCGTAGCCGTGTCGCCACCGTCACCTGCCCATCCCTCTCGGTCTCGCCGTCGAGCCTATAAAAGGAGGCCACCCCTAGCTGATTGAAGCACACCATTTCACTCCCCTCACCTCACTGATCATTCCACCCCTTAGCCGGAGCAAGGCGAGCCGCGCATCGCTGGAATTACGCCGGAGCATGCCTCCTCTGGACAAGAAGGGAGCCGTTGATTTCGACCACCCTAGGAGCTGCCGCGACCACCCCTGAGTTTGCTGTCATCGACTTCGTCGTTTGCCCGCCTCGCCGTCGTTACTGGAGCCCCGGTATGCCCCCTATGCACCCCCACCGAGCCGCTAGGGTTCGAGCTCGCCGGTGACTTGTTCATCGTCGACGACGACCCTCAGTCGTCGATCTTCATTATAATCCAACGCACCACATCGCCTTGTACCGCTTCGCGTTTAAAGAGTCACTGACCAGTAGACCCCCTATCAGTTGTGCCCCGCGCTGCGGAGTGACACTGGGCCGGCCCATTACCCCTTCCCGCGCAGCCCACTCATTTGAATTTAGCTTTTTCTTTTTAAGTTCAAACATAGTTCTGTACCTAGTTTCAAAAATCAACCCAACTCGATTCATTGAACCAAATTGAATGAAACCAATTTTGTCAGAAAGGTATTGAAATGCTTAATCCAAGCCCGTTGGATTCAAATCATTTGGATCTGTAGTTAAACCTTGGTAAAAATAACAAGTCAGAAGCTTTTCTGCATTCAAACATTTTTCAAATTTAAACCATAATAGCTTTTGAGTTGATTCCAACTCTCAAAAATCATAACTGATCATACCTTTCAGAATATATAAAAATATATGGGTTTACTTACAGAAATAATGTTCAAGTAATAAAGGAATGCCACATAGGCATTTCTAGTCATTTATTTTTATTTGAAATAAAAGGTTAAATCTTATTAAATCGTGACACCACTTTAAATCACATTCCCATGTACTGAAATATGTGGTGATAACATGTGGCAACATGATCCCATGTTTGGTTTGGAGAATATTAAATGTTAAGTAGTTTTTAATGAGTAGAAATTACTTTTCTAAAAATAAATAAATAAGACAAATGCTTTATTCTTGTGATATTAGTGATGATGCTAGATCATCTATAGAACACCTTTGTGTGATGATTGAAAGTAGTTAAGTATTGTTTGGTGATTGTGTACCTCGTATTTATTCATAGACGCTAGTACCGACCAAGGGTACGAGGAGGAAGGAGGATACTACGAAGAAGGAGCCGAGGATAACTTCAACCACTGCTCTTCACAAGGCAAGCCTAATACTACTAGTTGATTGAGCAAGCTAACACTTGCAAGATACTCTACTTTAGCAAGCTATTAACCTTGCAAGCTAACACTTGCAATTATGAAAGTTAAATAACCTATGCAATGCACTAAGCATGCTTGGTTAGACATATGTGATGATACCTCCACCTAGTTTTACTTGAAAGCTTTCTACTTTATTTCTTTATCAAAGCTTTCTCTTAGAGTTACATAGTGAATTGTTGATGCTAAAAAGATAATGCAAGGTTGCATAAAGAGCATTAAATTTGGCATAAGCTAGATAATCTTGATGTCATCCTAAGGCATGAGATTGAACTTAGTTAAACTCCACTAGTTTACCACCCCTCATTAGTACTTACCCCCACTTGTAGATGCTAGTGCTAAGCATAAAACTTGATCAACTTAGATGGGAATACTTGGTGGAAAATGGTTATGAAAACCTTGGAATGATGGATCATTCTATTGAGATGTTTTGACATGTGTTTCCGAACACCAGATGATTTGATGATGAAAATGTTAAGGCATGAGCCTTAGCCCTTTATAAAACTGATGGTTGTATGGATGCGATACCATTCCAATTTTACCGTACAACCACAATACCTTAAGATTGGGTAGGGCTTGACTGGAAATTTATATACCTTAGTATGGGTTCCCTCACGTCCAATGTCTGAGCTGAGGCTACCTTGTGAAGATTGTCCACCTGTACAGTACCCAAGATGACAGTTGGTCATGGTTGGGAGGCCAAACTCACATGAGAGGTTCTTATACTAGGGCGTGTAATTGAAAGGTTAGGATTGATTATCCGCATACTGAGTATGGTGAATTCAGGATTTGTTCCTGACGGATGTATCGAATGTTGTGGTGAAAGTGTAGAATCTCTGTAGAGTGTCAAACTATTTGAATAGCCGCGTCCGCGGTTATGGACAGTTGGAGTGGCCATACTGTTCCCCCGTCAGATGTTTTCAAAATGACTTGTGAAATGGATTGAGAATTTGACTTGACCACAACAGAGTTGTGATATGAAATACAAGTTCCCACTTAGGTGTTATAAAACTTCAACTAGCACTCTTTGCTTCTGAACTCAGTAGAGGTAAATCTGGCTTTTTGCAAAACAACCCTAGAGCTTAGTGTCCTACTACAAAAACCCCTTTCACTTGTTAGTATTAGTTTGAGAGTACTTAAAGAGTACTCATGGCTTTGTCCCTGGCTATTCCCGTGCCAGACTATGAAGAGGAGTACCAGGACGAAGGAACCCAGGAAGGTTACGACAACTAGGATCATCTTCCATCGTCAGCATTGCCTGTGGTATCCAATTCTGTTATGTCTCGCAAAAATGGTAATCATGGGATTGCGATGTATGGCATAACAGGCATCTGGGATTAAAAATCCGGGTGTTGACAAGTTGGTATCAGAGCCATCCTGACCATAGGAGACCCTAGTTAGACTGGACGTTCGAATCAAAAACTTAGTTTCAAAACCAAAGGAAGCAAATATTTACAAAAACTTATTCCCATTCTTATCACCTTGATTCTTTCATAAAAATTCACGTTCCTCAAAAACTCTTGCAAAATACATAAAAATTGACACACTTGATCACTCTACTAACTTACTCATCCTATATTCTTATAGATGGACGTGAAGTACAACAAGTTTTATCAGTTGGGGAATGGAGGAGACCTCATCTTTGAGAGGGATTTGGACCAGCTTTCGGAACTTCTGGAGCATCCGCACCCCGAGTTCTTCGGAGCTCAGCTCAATGATCAAGGAGGAGAAGATCTAAAGTGGCTAATTGTTGCAAGTCTCCGATGAAAGATTGAACCTCCCACTGCCGAGGGAATTCAATTCACCTTGCGAGAAAACAACTAGCTCGATGGACTTGCCAGGGCCATGCAGGAAGCTCTTGCCCGTCTGTGTGGGCAGAGTATCAGCAGATCAAGGGTACCCGCTTTGAGTTTTGTCCAAGGCGTGATGCTATGGGATAGCCACTGGAAGCCCCATACCACCACGAGCTGAAGACTCAGTTGGACCACCTTAGCTTCATGATCTATGATCGTCAGCAGGAATTAGACAATTGTGGTGACTACTCCAACCACAAGTCCGCCATCAACAAGACAAAGGATCAGACCATCGCCATGCTAGCAAAGGATCGCAAGTCTCACCGCCGTCATCTCGACAAGAAGGAGCGCATCATTGCCCGTCTTCGCCACCGTATCTCGGATTTGGAGGAGACCATCCACGAGAGAGACATGCAGTTGGAAGAAAGGGAGAATGCCGGAGAGGATCTTCGTGGAGACCCCTACTCCTATCTCAGCGATGATGATGATTTTCTGGAGGATCAGGCTATGGATTTCTTCACTGATGAGGATGACGACTACACCGACTCCGAGGAGTAGTAGCACTTGAGCACTAGCATAGTGAGTTAAATTCGGTCCCACTGTATCGTAGTTTCTAGTATGGTTCTTAAAACCATCTGTTTACCTTTGCTGTGGTGTGTGTTTGTATTGCATGCTATGAATGAATGAATGAAAAGCAAGTTGCTAGAAAATCTGATTCAAACTTTAAAAACTTTTCAAAGTCCCGGAACCTTAGAAATTTCCCTCTTTTCTCATGATCTATCTCAATCTTCAGATGCCACGCGGAGGAAGTGGTTCATCCCCGGACCTGATGTTGCAGATCCTGCAAATGTTGGTTTCTGACCACGAAGCGGAAAGAAACGAATGTCAAGCCAACCTAGCCACCCTTCAGCAGATAGCTCAGCTAGCCCACAACAATCAAGGCCACGGAAATCAGGACAACCATGGATCTAAACTCAAGAATTTCCAGAACACCAACCCACCTGTTTTCACTAAGTCGGAAGAGCCCCTAGACGCTGACGATTGGCTGCAAACCATGGAGAATAACCTAGAAGTCGCCAGAGTGGAAGCCAACAAGAAAGTTCTGTTCGCCACCCATTATCTAGCCGGAGATGCAAGAGCATGGTGGAACATCGTTCGTGCAATGACCGGAGGAGAGATGATGACCTGGGAAGAATTCAAGGTCAAGTTCAGCAGAACCCATGTGCCACCGGGTTTGATCAAGAGGGTGAGAGATGAGTTCAGAGAATTGAAGCAAGGAAGGATGACAGTAGTGGAATACTATGACAAATTCTTGTCATTAGCTAGGTATGCCCCAGATGAGATCGGCACTGAAGCCAAGAAGAAAGAGAGATTCCTGAATGGTCTGCATGATGAGATGCAGACTGTGTTGGTCAATATCCCCTTTGCGGATATTGAAGCCCTTGTTGACTCTGCCATCCAGATGGAAGGAAAGATCAACCAAGCCAATGAGAACCGCAAGAGTCACATGATGCGTCAGCCAGGAACCCATCAGACCCGAAAGTATCGCCCTAACCTATCTCCAGGATTTGCCCCGAGAACCAACAGACCCCTGATGAACCGTTCCACCTATCCAAACTGTGGAAACCCAAGGCCCGGAGGAAATCACAACAACCCCGACAACTCTAGCAATTTCAACCGTATCCCACCCAAGTTCAACAACAACAATGCTACCGCTAACACCAACACTGCCCCGAGGACTGGAAGCAATGTTGTGACTGTTGCAGCAAAGGACAAGTCGCAAGTGACTTGTTATGACTGTGGAAATAAGGGTCACTACTCCAATGAGTGCCCCAAGAAGAATGCCACAGCCCCCAATGCAAATGCCCCAGCTCAGCAGCAGCGTCGTGTTCAGCCCGGAAGAAGGTTTGCCCCAGGGAATTCACGCAACCGCAACGACCGTCTTTTTCTTATGCATGCTGAAGAAGCCCACGAAGCGCCAGACGTCGTGCTGGGTATGTTTTCTATTAATTCAGTACTCGCTAGAGTGTTGTTTGATTCTGGTGCATCGCACTCATTTTTCACCGAAGAATTTGTATGCACTAGTAAGATTCAACCAACCAAACTGAAGCATGTTATGATTGTTCAAATCCTCGGTTCAACCACCAAAGCTAGGCAAATTTGCAAAGCCGTCCCTATTCGAATCCATGGCATAGATTTTTATGCTAATCTGATAGTACTCAGAACTAAAGGTTTGGAAGTAGTACTAGGGATGGATTGGATGTCCAAACATAAAGTATTAATTGACTGTGCCAAGAAAGCCATAACCATGACCAGTACAGCCGGAATATCAGTCGAGCATGTATCTGAAACCTTACCTCGTCAATTCAAGTGCAACAAGAGTATAGCCCAACCTACCATTGACCAAGTCCGGATAGTGTGTGAATACCCCGATGTATTTCCAGATGTTTTGCCCGGTATGCCCCCAGATCGGGATATCGAGTTCATCATTGAACTAATCCCCGGAATAGGACCCATAGCTCAGAGACCATATAGTATGAACCCGTCTGAGCTAGCAGAACTAAAGAAGCAACTGGATTCCATGTTGGAAATTGGATTAATTCAACCAAGTGCATCACCATGGAGATCACCTGTCTTGTTTGTGGACAAGAAGGATGGAGGTAACCGTTTGTGTACGGATTATCGGAAATTGAATGATGTCACTATCAAGAACAAGTACCCATTGCCCAAGATAGAAGATTTGTTTGATCAGTTGACCAGTGCCAAAGTGTTCTCTAAGATTGATCTTAGAACAGGCTATCATCAAGTCAAGATTCATGCAGAGGATATTCCAAAGACTGCCTTTACCACCAGATATGGATTATACCAGTATACTGTCATGTCTTTTGGATTAACCAATGCCCCCGCTTATTTCATGAATCTCATGAATAAGATTTTTATGGACTTCCTGGATAAGTTTGTCGTTGTTTTCATCGATGATATTCTGATTTATTCCAAATCGGAAGAAGAACATGAGCTACACCTAAGTACCATTCTTGGAACCCTTAGAAAGCATCAGTTGTATGCCAAGTTTAGCAAATGTGAATTCTGGTTACAGAAGGTAGGATTCCTCGGCCACATTGTATCAGCCGGAGGAATTGCCGTTGACCCTGCAAAGGTGAAAGATGTCGAAGATTGTCAAGCCCCAACCACTCAAACCCAAGTTCGTGCATTTCTCGGATTGGCGGGATATTACCGCAAGTTCGTAGAAGGATTCTCGAGTATCGCCAGACCCATGACCCAATTGCTGAAGACGGACAAGTAGTTTGAATGGACCAACAAATGTGAAGCGAGTTTTCAAGAACTCAAGAGGAGATTGATTTCAGCCCCAATCTTAATCATGCCGGATATCACAAGCGCTTTGACGTGTATTGTTACGCATCCAAGATCGGTCTCGGATGTGTGCTAATGCAAGAAGGCAAAGTCATATCTTATCTATCTCGACAACTGAAACAACATGAGCAAAATTACCCAACCCATGACCTCGAACTCGCAGCCGTAGTTCTAGCCCTGAAGACATGGAGGCATTAACTGATGGGAAACCGTTGTGAGATTTATTCGGATCACAAGAGTCTAAAGTATATATTCACTCAGAAGGAGCTGAATATGAGGCATAGAAGATGGATTGAGCTAATCAAGGATTACGATCTGTACATTCACTATCACCCTGGTAAAGCCAACATGGTAGCAGATGCCCTTAGCAGATTTCCGTGCCGCTTGAACTCCATGACTTTGAAGGAGCAACCAAGCTTGCACAAAGAGATGGAAGATTTTCGAATGAAATTAGTGAGTGAACGATTTTTGGCTAGCATAGAACTTCAACCCACTTTGATCAGCCATATCAAAGAGGCGTAGAAAGTAAATGCTAGTATCGACGGAATCAAGCGTCGTATCGGTACATGCAAAGTACCCGGATTCACCGAAGACGAAGAAGGAGTTCTGTGGTACAAAGGATGCCTTTGTGTACCAGCAGATTCTGATTTGAAAGAAGTGATTCTGAAAGAGGCTCATGATACTCTTTATTCTATCCACCCCGGAGGAACAAAGATGTATCAAGATTTGAAAGAGCAATTTTGGTGGCATAAGATGAAGAGAGAAATCGGAAGCTATATCGCCAAGTGTGATATATGTCAGCGGGTCAAGGAGGGACATCAAAGACCCGCTGGATTGTTGCAACCGTTGCAGATTCCGGAATGGAAATGGGATTCCGTTGGAATGGACTTTATCACCGGATTGCCTACTTCTAGTAGGGGAAATGACTCTATCTGGGTCATAGTGGACAGATTGTCCAAAGTCGCCCATTTCTTACCTATCAAGACCACATATCAGAGTTCGAAACTAGCAGAGTTATACATCACTAGAATCGTCAGTTTGCATGGAGTTCCCAAGAACATCGTATTGGATCGAGGAACTCAGTTTACCTCGAGATTCTGGAAGAAAGTCCAAGAAGGTTTAGGAACCCGCCTAGATTTCAGCACCGCGTATCACCCTCAGACCGATGGACAAACAGAGCGAGTAAATCAAATACTCGAAGATATGCTAAGAGCATGTGTGTTAGAATATGGATATAAGTGGGAAGACTGTCTGCCGTTTGCAGAATTTTCATACAACAACAATTATCAAGCTAGTTTGCAAATGGCCCCATTTGAATTCATGTATGGAAGAAAGTGTCACACCCCTTTGAACTGGTCGGAAGTAGGAGAGAGTCAGATTTTCAGACCCGACATCCTACGAGAAGCAGAAGAGAAGGTTCACAAGATCCATGAGCATCTCAAGACAGCCCAGTCCAGATAGAAGAGTTACGCCGACAAGAGACGTTGAGACCTCGCCATCAACATAGGAGATTTTGTGTATCTGAAAGTGTCTCCATTGAAGGGAATGCAGCGTTTCCAGCTGAAAGGAAAGTTAGCTCCCAGATATATCGGACCCTTCAAGATTCTGAACCGTCGAGGAGAAGTGTCGTATCAATTGGAACTAACCGAGGAGATGTCAGCCATGCACAATGTGTTCCATATCTCATTACTTCGCAAGTGCCTCGAAGTCCCAGAGAAGACTGAAGTGTTCAAGAATATTGATCACCGGACTATAGAAATCAATGATGACCTGACCTATCCTGAAGTACCCATCTGTATTTTGGAAGAAGCCTTCAGAACTACCAAAACCTGAAGCATCAAGTTTCTCAATATTCAGTGGAGCAACCACACATAAGAGGAAGCTACCTGGTAGCGGGAAGATGACATCAGGACAGAGTTTCCCGATCTCTTCAAATCCTAGGTAATCTTTTCCGTCCTTTTTCAAATCTCGGGACGAGATTTTATTTAAGGGGGGAAGGTTTGTAACATCCCAAAAATATTAAACTAGAATCATCAAACTCTAATCATCAAAATTAGGGTTAACAAAAACTTTTCTAATTAAAAATATGAAAGCATTCATATGTGTATGTATTAAAATTTGGATTCTTTTGAATTGCCATGATTATGTGTTTCTTTGCTTGTAAAATGATTCTTAGGTGAAATAAACATCATCAAAACAATCCCCAAACTTTTACCAAAGGCAAACAAATCAAAACAAACAAATGAAGTGAATGGTCACTTTGGCCAATTTAACTCCCATGCCTACTTTGGATATCTCTAACTTTCAGAACTTGACAGAAACATGTATGGATCTTTGCACCCCTTGATAGTACTCATAACAAGGTACCAAGGCCCACTTTGTGATCATCCAAAAACATTTGAATGCATAGTTTAAATGACAGTTTAAAATTGAATCTATTTCATATGGGAAGATCCCACTATTTCAAAAACCACTCAAACAAGCTCAATTTTCAAAACCCAAGCATCCACAGAATCCTCAACACATGCCTAGCACACCCACCAAAAATATTTTCAAAATTTAAAACTTAAGTTCATGCGGCCATTTCATCAAACAGGTTGCAGATGCAAATCAAACAAAATCAAAACACTATGTTGAGCAGTGTTTTGGGCCTAACTTGTTCCCTCTCTGGTTACACTAGCCTCAGTAGATAATCTAGCAAAATTAACTAACCTCTAGCCCCACTGTAAACTCGCCAATGTCATCAATGGTGAACAGGCCGAGAGCACCCATGTCACCCTAGTGTGGACAACAAGCTAGGAAAGGAACTAGCCGTGCCAACCTTGTCTGGGAGGTAGCCCATGCCTCACCGCCCCCTCTCGACCAGCCCTGCCTCGCAGATAGCAACTAGAACCGCCAGGAACGCCGCGCCGCTGTCGACCATGCCGACGCGCACCGCAGAGGACGCGCCATTCCCACGCAACCTGACCACCTCGTGCTCTCGCCACCCGCCAGCATGCACCCCACCGTCCCAGGAGACCGCCGGACATGCCCATTTCACCGCCCGTACCTCGCAGCCACCGCTCGCCCCAGAGTTTGCCGCCTCTGCCTCGCAGAGCACCGCGTGTTCCCGACCGTTTGCCACCGCCCCTACAAGCGCATTTAAACCTTAGAGCATCGCCAGGAGACCATAGATCAATCGCCACCCTCGTTCATGCCTCTAGAAGCCCGTAGCCGTGTCGCCACCGTCACCTGCCCATCCCTCTCGGTCTCGCCGTCGAGCCTATAAAAGGAGGCCACCCCCAGCTGATTGAAGCACACCATTTCACTCCCCTCACCTCACTGATCATTCCACCCCTTAGCCGGAGCAAGGCGAGCCGCGCATCGCTGGAATTACGCCGGAGCATGCCTCCTCTGGAGAAGAAGGGAGCCGTTGATTTCGACCACCCTAGGAGCTGCCGCGACCACCCCTGAGTTTGCTGTCATCGACTTCGTCGTTTTCCTGCCTCGCCGTCATTACTGGAGCCCCGGTATGCCCCCTATGCACCCCCACCGAGCCGCTAGGGTTCGAGCTCGCCGGTGACTTGTTCATCGTCGACGACGACCCTCAGTCGTCGATCTTCATTATAATCCAACGCACCACATCGCCTTGTACCGCTTCGCGTTTAAAGAGTCACTGACCAGTAGACCCCCTATCAGTTGTGCCCCGCGCTGCGGAGTGACACTGGGCCGGCCCATTACCCCTTCCCGCGCAGCCCACTCATTTGAATTTAGCTTTTTCTTTTTAAGTTCAAACATAGTTCTGTACCTAGTTTCAAAAATCAACCCAACTCGATTCATTGAACCAAATTGAATGAAACCAATTTTGTCAGAAAGGTATTGAAATGCTTAATCCAAGCCCGTTGGATTCAAATCATTTGGATCTGTAGTTAAACCTTGGTAAAAATAACAAGTCAGAAGCTTTTCTGCATTCAAACATTTTTCAAATTTAAACCATAATAGCTTTTGAGTTGATTCCAACTCTCAAAAATCATAACTGATCATACCTTTCAGAATATATAAAAATATATGGGTTTACTTACAGAAATAATGTTCAAGTAATAAAGGAATGCCACATAGGCATTTCTAGTCATTTATTTTTATTTGAAATAAAAGGTTAAATCTTATTAAATCGTGACACCACTTTAAATCACATTCCCATGTACTGAAATATGTGGTGATAACATGTGGCAACATGATCCCATGTTTGGTTTGGAGAATATTAAATGTTAAGTAGTTTTTAATGAGTAGAAATTACTTTTCTAAAAATAAATAAATAAGACAAATGCTTTATTCTTGTGATATTAGTGATGATGCTAGATCATCTATAGAACACCTTTGTGTGATGATTGAAAGTAGTTAAGTATTGTTTGGTGATTGTGTACCTCGTATTTATTCATAGACGCTAGTACCGACCAAGGGTACGAGGAGGAAGGAGGATACTACGAAGAAGGAGCCGAGGAGAACTTCAACCACTGCTCTTCACAAGGCAAGCCTAATATTACTAGTTGATTGAGCAAGCTAACACTTGCAAGATACTCTACTTTAGCAAGCTATTAACCTTGCAAGCTAACACTTGAAATTATGAAAGTTAGAGAACCTATGCAATGCACTAAGCATGATTGGTTAGACATATGTGATGATACCCCTCCTAGTTTTACTTGAAAGCTTTCTACTTTATTTCTTTATCAAAGCTTTCTCTTAGAGTTACATAGTGAATTGTAGATGCTAAAAAGATAATGGAAGGTTGCATAAAGAGCATTAAATTTGGCCTAAGCTAGATAATCTTGATGTCATCCTAAGGCATGAGATTGAACTTAGTTAAACTTCACTAGTTTACCACCCCTCATTAGTACTTACCCCCACTTGTAGATGCTAGTGCTAAGCATAAAACTTGATCAACTTAGATGGGAATACTTGGTGGAAAATGGTTATGAAAACCTTGGAATGATGGATCATTCTATTGAGATGTTTTGACATGTGTTTCCGAACACCAGATGATTTGATGATGAAAATGTTAAGGCATGAGCCTTAGCCCTTTATAAAACTGATGGTTGTCTGGATGCGATACCATTCCAATTTTACCGTACAACCACAATACCTGAAGATTGGGTAGGGCTTGACTGGAAATTTATATACCTTAGTATGGGTTCCCTCACGTCCAATGTCTGAGCTGAGGCTACCTTGTGAAGATTGTCCACCTGTACAGTACCCAAGATGACAGTTGGTCATGGTTGGGAGGCCAAACTCACATGATAGGTGCTTATACTAGGGCGTGTAATTGAAAGGTTAGGATTGATTATACGCATACTGAGTATGGTGAATTCAGGATTTGTTCCTGACAGATGTATCGAATGTTGTGGTGAAAGTGTACAATCTCTGCAGAGTGTCAAACTATTTGAATAGCCGCGTCCGCGGTTATGGACAGTTGGAGTGGCCATACTGTTCCCCCGTCAGATGTTTTCAAAATGACTTGTGAAATGGATTGAGAATTTGACTTGACCACAACAGAGTTGTGATATGAAATACAAGTTCCCACTTAGGTGTTATAAAACTTCAACTAGCATTCTTTGCTTCTGAACTCAGTAGAGGTAAATCTGGCTTTTTGCAAAACAACCCTAGAGCTTAGTGTCCTACTACAAAAACCCCTTTCACTTGTTAGTATTAGTTTGCGAGTACTTAAAGAGTACTCATGGCTTTGTCCCTGGCTATTCCCGTGGCCAGACTATGAAGAGGAGTACCAGGACGAAGGACCCCAGGAAGGTTATGACAACTAGGATCATCTCCCATCGTCAGCATTGCCTGTGACCCCGAAGATGGAGCTTCGCCTACGCTACCGTTTATTATTACGTATTCCGCTGCTTGAGTTGTATTAAGAACTGGATCATGAGATCCTTATTTGTGTAAGACCTTATGTATGGTTTGTAATGGATGATGTACTGTGGTATCCAATTCTGTTATGTCTCGCAAAAATGGTAATCCTGGGATTGCGATGTATGGCATAACAGGCATCTGAGATTAAAAATCCGGGTGTTGACAACTCCGTGTGCCCCTTGCCCTCTGGTGAGTTCCTTCACAACCTCTGCAAACTTGCGCACCCTCCTGACGCGTTTCCTTGCTCGCTTGTGTCCCAAACACCACCTAAAACAATGCCAGTACATGCCCGACGCCGACACCATCTCCGGCGAGCAATCACCAGCACCTCCGTGGGCCCCTCGACCAACGACTACCACGTTGAGAATCAGCACGGCCCTGCTAATATGGTAACACCCTCCGTTCTCTCCCTTTCTTCCTAGATTCACCAGAACACCATCGCCTGAGCACCACCGCTGCTCACCGTTGCCCAATGCCGCCCATCTCTGGTCGAATCGCTGTGAGCCGTTAGATCCCGATCCTGTGGTTATGTTAGATAACTTTAGCGAACCGTTATTAGATGATCTGAGCCGCACAGATCTAATTAGATCCAACTATCCACATCGCGCGAACCTGCCAAATCGGTACAGACCAATAAGAACAAGACACGTGGCCCTGCCTGTTGTTTTAAAAACAGAAAAGAATCTATTAGATGGTTGATTTTCTAAAATTCATAACTTTAGTTCTACACATCCAAATTTTGTAAATTTTATATCAATGGATTCAGAAAAATGGGAACTTAGAAACCATGCCCTTATTTTACTATTTTGTTTTTGGAAAATTAGATGTTTTTGCAGAAACATTTGTAAGGTTATTTTGGTTATAAAAATTATTCTAAAAATGCTTTTTGAGTAAAACCTTTTGCAAATGGTTTGTTTTGAACTCTATGACCCTAAAAATAACTTTTGGGTTTAAAAATATATTTGATTAACACTAGAAAATTATTCCTTTGAATAAAAGCATTTCTAGTAAAACAAAATGTTGCTATGATTTGAAAATAATTTTTGAGTGAAACCTTTTGCAAATGGATTTGTTTTAAACACTTTGACATAAACACTAACATTTGTGTTTTAAGAACATATTTGGCTAACACTAGAAATTATTTATTTGGATAAAAGCATTTCTAGCAAAACAAAAATGATATAAATGGCCTATTTTCACTAACTTGATTTAAATGATTTTACCACATTTATAAATGACCAGTAGGTGTTTTGAAATGTTAAACCTGATTAGAAACTAGTTTTCCAAATAAAACAACCTTTTTTATGCTTGCATGCATTGCCTTGTTTTTATTATTTTATGTGGTGAATTGTTTGAATGCTAGTTTGAATTTGTGCCTTGCTTGATTGAATTGTAGTGAACTTTGAAGAGTGTGACAATTGCAAGATCAAGGAGTGAACTTAGTTCTCTACTAAAAAGGCAATTGGTGCTTCATACATTTTGTCCTATTATTTTGACTATGCATTAGTGGTATTTTAAGTAGGACTTGCATGGAATTTTCTATGTGTTAACTATGCCTTGGGAAATCCTAGTAGATGATGCCTAAGTAGAATTTTCCCTAAGTTAAGATTCTTGCTACTAGTATCCTTAGCCTAGATAGTAGAAAACAAGGGTGGATTATTTATGCTATGAAATATTTCTAAGTCTATGACTTGTGTTTTTGCTTAATAAAACTACTAAGTGAATGAATCACCTGGGTGGAATGGTGAGAATGGGTTATGTTGAGTGGTTACACAAGGCCAGTGAACTGGAACATTTTGTATCACACTTGTGGAAAGCCACCCAGGAACAAAGAAATTTGAGATGTTAAGTGTTGAGAAGCTTCTAGTGCAGCCACATGGCAATATGGGCTCTACCTGGATCATATAGGTTTCAATAAATTAGCTAGATGGACATAAGGTGGTAGGGTGTTAGGTTGGAAAGGGAAGGCTTCTGAAAGATCTTGTCTCGATGCATGTCGAGTCTTGTGGGGAAAGTGCACCACCTCTCGAGAGAGTAAAACCTAAGCACTTAGCCGTGTCCCCGGCAATGGACAATTTGAGCATCAAGACATTGAAGCAATCAAGGATCTCCTCATACCAATTTCTAAGTTAAAAACTTGTGGTTGAACAAGGGTTAAAGGTTAACCAATTACTATTGGTTGTTCCTTGGGTGATTTTGACAAACAAAAACTTAGTGTTTTCAACTAATAAGGAAATCCTTATTTTGAGAAAAGCAAGCCTAAGCTCCACTTAGCCAAATGCATATAGATTATAGGTACCACTATTCTACCATAGTATCACTTGCCAATACAATTCAAATGTATTGACCCTTGTGGCTGTAACTTATTATGTTGTAGGTTTGTTTGATGTTAGTGAAGTGTGTTGAATAGGATTACGAGTCCACAACCAACATGATTGCATGTGGCAAATGAAGATGAAGGAATCCATGCTATATAGATATTTCTGCTATATTGTAATGAGATAGCCATATGAGCTATGTAAGATGTAATGACTTATTTTATTCCTGGTATTAAGTTGTAATATGACCTTTGTTTCTTGATATTACATCTTAAACTGTGGAAGCTAGCTATTCGATCCAGGGACTAGAAGTGTAAACACAGGGATCTCTACCTTATAAAGGTGGGGTTTTACATATGGTATCAGAGCACTGTGTTGCATGTAGGATTGTAAACCTAGGATTGGACAAAACCCCTTAGAAAAATAGAAGTTATATTTGTTCAAACTTATTTACAAACAATCTTGTAAACTCTTTCCTCAACCTTTTGTTTTGATTCTACATCACCCCTCTTTTCAACTTGATAGACAAAACTTCAACATGAGTAAAGGACTTCAACATCACCAATGGCTCAACATCAGATTTTAACCAAGGACTTCAACTTGGACATCACTAAGGACTAGAAGTGAGACAAGAATATTACTCAAGACTTGGAGACTAAGGAAACACAACTTAGGAGAAACCATTATCACCTTTGAATCTTTGTGACCAAGATGCATGAATTTTTCCAAGGAAACCATGATCTTGTTCATGAAGAAACAACCAAGAAGAACAGGATGATCTCAAGTGAAACCTATAGTTGGACCACCATACTAGTGTTTAGTTTAGATCAAATTATTGATCACACCAACTTATGTGGTGTAGCAAAAATATTTTGTTGCCTAAACATATGCTTGAAACTTGTTGATTAAATGGAATGTTTGATTGTGATTGCTTGCACATTGCTTGTGTGAATTGCTGTGTGTGAGTAAACTTCTTCTCTAGAAATCTTTTTCCTATTCTAATCCCAATCCAACCCAAACAGATGACTTCTCCAAGAGACTCCAACATCAAAGATGGTAACAACAACAACCAAGAGATGCACATGAGAGAACAACTGCTAGCAACCCAAGCCCAGTTGAATCAAGTGACAACTCAGTTTTTAGCCAACAATTGAGTTAGACCCAGCTATGCAAAAATTCTTGGAAACCCAATCCCAATTGTTGCAAAGGATGACCAATCAAATGATCAACATGAGAAGCAACTTTTCCCAAAGAGATTGTGACAAAGCTGATATCAAGGATGATGTTATAGAAGGAATTCAAGTTTGCAAAATTTGTGGAGACATGGGACACACTTACAAAGAGCATGTGGGCCAATGCCCTAATTGTGAAGAGAAACATCCAACTAAACAATGCCCCACATCTCAAGTTACATGTTTCCTATGTGAAGGGAATGATCATGTCCCTATCCAATGCCCCATCTATCCTATAGTTCAATAAATGAAACAAGATGGAAAACATCAAGTGTTTGGAAACCTCCATAAGGGAACAACTTCTACCAAGAATGATGAAGACAAAGTCAAGACTCAGTTTGCACCTCCATACATTGTAACCCAGCATGGTGGACAAAAGAGGAAACATGGACATTATCCTAGGAATCGTTCAAGGAATCGAGGAAGTTTTCCCACCTTTGTGGTGAAATATGAAGAGCATGAACTGAGATCACTCCTAGCTTTGGAGAAACCCAAGAAGAAGAAGGATATTAGCCAAGTGCAATGTTACAATTGCAAAGACATGGGACACTATGCCAATGAATGTACAGAAAATAAGAAGAGCCAAGGAAACAAACAAGAAATAGTGATGCCAAAGATAAATAGTGATATCAGCCAAGTGATGTGCCACAAATGCAAAGAGCTAGGACACTATGCAAACAACTGTCCAGAGAAGATGCAACAAGATCCCAAGAAAGCAAAATTGTAATCTACTTGAAAATATTTTAAGGGTGGTAGTACCCTAGTTACCTTTAAGCCAACTTGTAACCTCTAGCCTTCCCGAATCTCGGGACGAGATTCCTTTTAAGGGTGTTAGTCTGTCACATCCCAAAATTTTCCAAATTTTGAAATGTGAAAAATAATTAAACAAAAGAAACAATTGTTGAAATTTAGGGTGAAAAGAAACTTTTTGCTTCTAAATGGAAACATCAAAACCCTTCTTGAACAAAATTTGAATGAAAAGGGCATCCAAAAAAATTTCAATCTAGTGAAATGCATTCATCAATGAATGTATCTTGAAATTTAAACACTTGGAAAAGTTAAACCAAAACCCTAAAACTCTAATGAAAGAAATCATTTCCAAGATCTCTCTAAGACTATGGATTTGTTCCATATAAAAATTCATCAACAAACATTTATAAATGATCAAAAATGATAAATAAAACTATTATAAAACCATAGAAATTGGTTTCATTCAATTTGGAGCCATGGATAAAAACTTATGAATTTAATAAGATAAAAGGAAATAATTCCCAAAGCTAATAAAGATCCTAACCAAAATCTATACCAATTGAGAGCAAAGTAATCCTAAAAGGATTCAAAAAGATAAACAAATATTAAATAAAATCATACAATTTGGAATCACCAATTTTGGAGCTATAAATAAAAAGATATGGATTTTATAAGACAAAGAAATAAATAAATAAATAAATAAATAAGGAATATTTAAAAGACAAATTAAATCTTGGCCAAATCCATAAATAAATGAAAGTTTACTGAATAATAAAAAGGAATAAAAGATTATTTAAATAAAATTATATGGATTGAACCATATTCAATTTTTTTAAATAAAGACAAATTGCCTAAACTAAATAAATAATAAATCACAAGAAAATTATTTGGAAGACAATTTAAAACTTGAATTAAATCCATAAGCAAATGAAATAAAGAAAATACAAATAAAAATAAAGGAATCAAGATTATTTAAATAAAATTATATGGGCCTTTAACCATATTCGAATTGAATAAAGACAAAATTCCTAATAATAAATGATTAATTAAATCATGAGAAAATAATAATTGAAATTGCCAAAGTGAATTAAAAGTTATCTAATTAACTTAAAACGAATAAAAGAAATTGTTTGATTAAATTTTATATGGTTTGGAACCATATCCAAATTATTTAAATAAAGACAAAAGGCCTAATTAAAATAAATAATAAATCATGAGAAAATATTTGAATATTTTCCAAAGTGGGCCAACTAATCAACTCCTAAATGATTAAAAACTTACTGAAAAGGTTTTGTCAAAATTAAATTCAAATTGAAACTTAAATAAAAAGGTTTGAATTGAAAACAGGAAGTAGAAAAGGAAAAAGAAAAATAATCAGGGAAGAAAAAAATATATAAATAGAACAAACCCAGCCAACCCAGAAACCCTAGCCCAACACTTGGCCCAGCAAGGCCACCCGACAGCTCTATCTCCCCGCGAGCCCCCTTTATCACCATGCACCATACCCGTACCCTCGCTGACACGCTGGACCCACACTGCCAGGTCATCTTCGTCTCCACCCGCGCGACCTGTTCCCCTCTCTCCCCGAATGTTTCTGCGTTGATTCCTCTATGTTAATTCACGTTAATGCCGCGAAAATTACTCCCCGCTACCGTGCTCGCTTAAACACCCCTCTCCCCTCTCTCTTTCGCCTCACTCGCCGCTCCCTTTCCGCCACCAGGATGCTCCAATTGATCACTCGCTCTGCCACTGCCTCCGACAAGTTTCCCGACCAATTCCGGCCAACCCAGACCCTCCTCGGCCCCTAGCCTGCACTATCTTGCTCGCAAGAACCATGCGCACCTGCCAGTAGCCCTATCTTGCCCGCGCGTGCGCCACAGCCTCGCCCCCGTCTTCGTCTGAGTACCACCGCCGTCTGCATCTTCTCCAGCGAGCTACTGTCGTCGACTCTGTGTGCCCCTTTCCCTATGGTGAGTTCCTTCACAACATCTGCAAACTTGCGCACCCTCCTGACATGTTTCCTTGCTTGCTTGCATCCCAGACACCGCCTCCGACGACTCCAGTACATGCCCGACGTCAACACCATCTCCGGCGAGCAATGGACAGCAACTCCGTGCGCCCCTCGACCAACGACGACCACGTTGAGCATCAGCACGACCCTGCGAATCTGGTAACGCCCTCCGTTCTCTCCCTCACTTCCTAGATTGACCGGAACACCATCGCGTGAGCGCCACCGCCGCTCACTGTTGCCCAGCGCCGCCTGTCGTGGGAATGGTCACGGCAGATGCTGCAATCGGCAGCGAGTAGTAGAACGAGGGGCAAGGGCGGCCATCCATCTGCGGTGCGAGATGAGGGCAAAGACACAGGGTTTTACCCAGGTTCACCCTCCTGGAGGGTAAAGACCTACTCCTGCTAGATTGTATTATGGAGGTGTTACAATGGGCGAGCTCGGCGGCTAGGCGGCGAGTCGCTTGGGTGTATGAGGGAACGTGCCTCTACTCACCCCATAGGGAGGTTTATATAGGCTCACCTCTCCTAGGGTTTACATATCTCAACCGATTCGGTTACAGCTTCAGTAGTCGTTTTAACCTAGTCCGACTGGGCCTATCTACTCGCCTGGGCCTTCAGCTTCCAGTCGCTCGGTACCTTGCTGGGCTTTAATCCACTCGCCGTTCTGCAGGCCCACTCGCCAGCTCACGGGCCAGTCGGAAACGCCCTGCTGGGTATACCCCAGTAGGCATATCCCCATCAGTAGTCCCCGAGGCCGTCGTCGATGAGGCGTAAGTGGCTGCTGGCAGTCGGAGTACACGGCTTCAGAGTAGGCATCCGGTCGAATCGTCGGCGGGCTCCTGTATAAAGGAGAAAATCCGGTGAACCAAATCGCGGCTTGGGCGAGTCGAGTCGGCAGGACGCGGTCATGGTGATTGACCTGGCGAGCCGAGTGGCTGGAGTTGGACCGTCAGGCGTGGTCAAACTAGTCGTTGGGGTAATCCAACGGTAACTTTCGGCGTAATCATCGCGCGGTAACGGCCCCCTGATTTGGCGGGTAACTCCCGCTATATAAGAAGAATGCCAGGCAATCGTGGAGCCAACTGCCCACCACTTCTTCCGAGTGCGCGCATTTTCCTTCCTCTGCTCCGCGATCCAATCGACCCGAAATCCTCCGACCTTCAACCAACCTTTCGGCCATGGCCCTTTCCACCGAACCATGGGGCAGGTCCAAGTGCACGAGGGTGCAGCTGGCCTCTTTCGAGGAGGCCGGGATCCTGCGAGCCGGCTGTTGGCGTATCCCCGCAGCCGGAGAAACGACCCCAAACCCACGAGAGAGGGAATTCGTCTGTTTCACCAGTCATCTCGAGCGGGGGCTAGGGTTTCCCACGTCTTTGTTCTTCCGGCGCTTTTGCGCCTACTACGGGATCCAGCCTTCAGATCTGGGTCCCCACAGCATCGAGCAGCTCGCCATCTTCGTGGCGTTCTGCGAGTGCTACTTGGGCTGCCGGCCCTATTTTCCCTTGTGGCAAGATCTGTTCCACGGACGGATCAGCCGCGAGGAGGCAGGCGGCCCAATGCTAGCCGCGGGCGGCTTGACGTTCCAGCTCAAGTCCAAAGCTTCTTTCTTTGATCTGATGCTACCCGCCAAGGCAGCGAGCGACTGGAAGAAGTCGTGGTTCTACGTGGCCGAGGCGACCCCGGAGGACGAGGTGGCGATCCCGCGGTACTCGGCCAATCGTTCTGAGCCGCGCCATCTTCAAGTCGGCAAGCTCCCCGACGACCAGCGGATGGTCGTTGACGAGATGCTTCAGACCATCCGTGGTCTAAAAAAGAAGGGCCTTCAGACGATAAACTTGTACAATTGCTGGCTTGGGCGACGGCTCGTTCCACTCGCCCAACGTGACCACTATATGTACCAGTACACAGGCCGGGGAGACTCGACGAAGGCCTGCCTCGACGAATGGAAGCTGGAGGATTATCTCCCAGCGTTGAAGAAGATCACCCAGGCGGTGTACCTGGATGCGCAGGCCGGGGTTGCCCCCTACACCGCGAAGCGTCCGGCTCCAACGGTAATTTCCTTACCTTGTTCGCAGTCGCAGTGTATGCAGTCGCGGTAATTCTGATTCTGTTTTGTATTCATCGCAGCTATTCCAAGTGGTGGAAGGGTGGCTCCCACATTCGGATGATGAGAGCCCGGGGCCATCCGCCCTGGACATAGGCGAATCGCCACCCGCGAAGGGCAGCGAGGACGACGAGGACGAGTCCGAAGAAGAAGTCGCCCCGCTGGTCCGAAAGACCCGCGGGCAACGTCAGCGCGAGATCGAGGCAAGCAGAAGCCTTGAGCGTCATGATGACGACGACAAGCTCCCGGAGACCACCTCGCGCCGTCAAGCCACTCCGTCGAAGAAGAAGAAGAAGAAGGAAAGGGAGGCGAGGGCCCACCCGAAGAAGAAAACGAAGCCGTCGAGGACGGCCTCACCGCCGCACTCGGCGAGCAGCTCCGATGCTCCCAGCCCAGCTGGTGACGGCGCGCCCCCAGCGACAACCGCGCTGGACACGGCGACCATGGAAGTGCCGCTGGCCTCAATGCCTCCGCCATTCGCCCCAGTCTCTGGGCTGGGGGAGGCTCCGGCTGCAGCGAATTCGCCTCGCAAAGAGGTTCCGGCTGCAGCGGCTTCGCCCCGCAAGGAGGCTCCGGCTGTAGCGGCTCCAACTCGCGAGGAAGCTCCCGCCGAGGATGTCCCAGAGGCGCCAGCCGCGGCCTCAACGACGAAGAAGCCGTCCGTGTCTTGGGCACGCGACGTCCTGGAACTGGGGCTCAGTCGCCGACTGGGCCCTGAACTGGAAAAACCGGCCGGCCTTCGTACAGGGCTACGTTTCATCCCAGTCGCCAAGTGAGTGCGCTCACCCTTCCTCATTTTCCATAACTATATCAATTGTCTTTGTTGACTCAATTAATGCGCAGGACCGGAGTGAAAAGGATGGGCCATCCGACCGTGGCCACGGTACCCTCCGCCGCTAACGAGGAGGATCCTTCCCGTAAGAGGAAAGCGGACGAGGTCGTCGCCTCAGCGGATGGCAGTAAGAAGGCCAAGGGCGACGACATCGTCACTATCTCTGACGACACGGCGGCCGCGCCGGCCGGGCCCGCGGTGGAGGCAGCCGCGTCTACGAAGGAGGGCGCTTCCTTGCCTGGAACGGCGGAGGCGACTTCCTTTGGAGCGGGTGCCTCTATCGCTACCTTCCCCCGCTTCGTGACCAAGGAGGCCACGGCGAGCGGGGCTGCGCCCTCGAGCCTCGCTCCGGGGACCGCCGATGCTGAAGTCGACCAACGTCGTGGGCACACGCCAGCGTTACTCGCGTCCGTGGACGCGATACAACTCCATGGCATGCTTGGTGCAGCCATCCAGGTACCTCCAGTCCCCGAGGATCAGGTCGGTGCTTTGCAGCGGCTTGATTCTTATAATTTCTCGTCTTTTATTTTCGTATCCAGTCCCCGAGTGCGCACGCGCTAAATTTTACCGGGTGGGCACTTAGGAATTTCTTGATCGCCAGTCCCCGAGTGTGCACTCGCTGAATTTCAGCGGGTGGGCACTTAGGAATTTCTTGATCGCCAGTCCCCGAGTGCGCACTCGCTGAATTTCAGCGGGTGGGCACTTAGGAAATTCGTTTCAACTAACTTTTTCGATGATGTGCAGGGTCTGCAGCTTGAGTCGGCGGACCGATTGGCCGCGAAACAGCGCGCTGAGAAGGAGCTGGCCATCGTCCAGGAGGCGAACAAAGGGCTTTAGGCTGTTGCTGCGAAGGCGGAGGAAGCTCGCCAGGGGCTTGTCCCCGCTGGTGAGTTGGCGGTGGCGCGATCTGCTCTGGGTGCCGCTGAACAACGGATCGCCGACCTCGAGCACGAACTGCGGGAGGCGAGAGAAGAAGCGAGCTCGGCGGACGGGCGAGCTAAGGCCGCCATCGCGGCCGCAGAGGAGGATCGCAAGGTGTCGGAAGTCCTTATTGCTGGGCTTCAGGACGACCATACGTCGCTTCAGTGCTTCATCACGGGACTCGCCCGCCCGTTGCTTGGTGAGTGCATCTTCCCTTTCTATTAGTTGTGATTTTGTGGTGTCCGTCGTACTCATCATTGTCTTTTTCTCGCAGGTCGCATCATTGATAGCGAAGAAGAAGCAGGCTCGCTCGACGCGAGGCAGTGCGTAAGCATGCTCGTCGACTCGGCGACGCTGTCGGCGACGTGCATCCGCGCCTACCTCCAAGAAATATCGCCCACGGAGGTGATTCCCAGCGACCTCGTTGAGGTGTGGAAATATTTGGAGAAGGCACCCGCGGTCGTTGAGTTCATGACGCGGTCGGCGTTTCGGCGTGGAGCGTCGACAGCACTGAGCCTTGGACTCGCCCACTTCCCCGAAGATTTCGACGTTGACGATGTGACGAGTGGGTATCCATCGTCGACTGGCGCGGTGGATCTGTCCGAGGTTCTCAAGTTGCAAGAGCGTGCCGCCACGTACTCGGAGCGCGTCTGGGCGATGGGCGACCTCCTTCCCTACCAGGAAACGGTCGTCGCACCGAACGACCCCGAGCCGCCGCATCGTGACTTCAAGGTCGAGCAGCCTTTTCGCGCGGCGATGGCGGGTGAACTGACGACGTATCCATCAAACCCGTATACCGCGTTCATCCGTAATCGCCGGGATGCTGGCGAGTCGTCATCGAAGCCTGCAGAGTAGGGTAGTTTGCCTTGAAGCGTTAGCAGCAGTTCTGCCACGCGGGCATATTTTGTAACATAAGACAAAGCAATATGCGATTGAATGGGACGTCGTGTCTATTTTGGTATTTGTTTGTGTGTTTTGGATTGATTTTGGACGAGTCACCGAGCGCGCCCGCCCTTTTGTGGGGTTTACCTCGTATATGATGTGTGTTGTTATCATGTGTTTTGTTGCTTTGGTCGACTCGCCCGAGCTCGGAGAGCCAGTAGCAAGGCGACTCCCTTGAGTGCTCTGTACTTTACCGTTTTCCCGTACGCGAACGAAGTCGGGTGGCCGAGTCCCCGAGCGTGGTACTTGGTAGTTCTAGGCGCGACTCGAGGGTGGTTGAGGACTTAGCGCGTTGGTGTGAGCGCGTCACTCCTGCCTGGCCCGTAGGGTCAGTCGCTTGGCGAGTCCTGGGCATGCTCTCTTACTTGGCGTTTTCCCTGACCGCTCTTGACGAACTGGTATTCAGTCCCTGAGCGTGGTACTTAGCCGTTCGAGTCGCTATGCCGAGGATGCGGAGGACCAAGGTCGCTGTGAGAAGCGAGGGCAGTTGTCTTGGCTCGTAGAACCAGTCGAGGTAGGCGACTCCAATGGGGCTCCGGGTTGGCGTTTTTCGTGGACGATGCAAGACCCGAAGTGATTCGGTGCTCTTACACCGCACTACTTAGCCGTGCCGATCGCTGTACCAAAGGTTGACTTCTGCATTTTAGCATACCGCTGTTATTACGAGTGCGAGTGGCACAAGTCATGGAGAGTGGGCGCAATTTGCGGTAACCGTTTCTTTTATTTCATAGCGACTGGAGAGTACATGTGTGGGGTTCTAGGAATAGAACTTCCGGAGGAGGTTTACATTCCATGGTCGCTTGACGTCAAGCTCGCCGTTCCCGCGGACGTCGATGAGGTAGTAGGCGTCGTTGCCGAGTACGCGCCCGATAGCGAATGGGCCTTCCCACGGAGGGGAGAGCTTGTGCATGCCCTTCTTGTCCTGGATGAGGCGTAACACCAGGTCGCCTTCCTGGAAGGTGCGGGCTTTCACCCGTCGGCTGTGGTAGCGGCGGACTCCTTGCTGGTAGATGGCGGTGCGTGACCGAGCGAGGTCGCGTGCTTCGTCGAGCTGGTCGACCCCGTCTTGGCGGGCCAGCTCGTTTGCAGCCTCCGTATAATGGACGACTCGCGGCGAGTCGTGTTCGAGGTCGGTGGGCATGACTGCTTCGGCGCCGTAGACCATGAAGAAGGGAGTGAATCCCGTCGATCTGTTAACCGAGGTGCGGATTCCCCAGATGACGGAGGGCAACTCTTCGACCCAGCACCCAGCGGTGCGCTCGAGTGGTACTTGGAGTCGCGGCTTCAGGCCGTGGAGGATGCTTTGGTTGGCCCGTTCCGCCTGGCCGTTGGACTCCGGGTGGGCGACTGACGCGAGGTCGAGCCGGATGTGGTGCTCTTCGCAGAATTCGGCCATGGCTCCCTTGGCGAAGTTTGTGCCGTTGTCCGTGATGATACTGTTTGGGAACCCGTAGCGATATATGAGCTCGCGTAGGAATTTGGTGGCGGTCTTCCCGTCGCATTTCCGGACTGGCTTGGCCTCCACCCACTTAGTGAATTTGTCGATGGCGACTAGCAGGTGGGTGTAGCCGGAGGGGGCTTTCTTGAAGGGGCCTACCATGTCCATGCCCCATACGGCGAATGGCCAGGTGATGGGGATTGTTTTGAGCGCCGAGCTCGGTACGTGCGTCTGATTAGCGTACTTCTGGCACCCGGCGCATCGCTGGACGATGTCGACGGCGTCGGCATGTGCGGTGGGCCAGTAGAAGCCGTGTCGCATAGCCTTGGCGACTAGGGAGCGAGCGGCGGCGTGGTGGCCGCAGTCACCTGAGTGAATGTCGTGGAGGATTTTGCGTCCTTCAGCCGGTTGGACGCAGCGTTGGAACACGCCGGTGACGCTGCGCTTGTGTAGCTCGCCGTCGATGATGGTGTAGGACTTGCATCGGCGAGCTATCATTCGAGCGTCTGTCTCGTCTGCTGGCAGGGTGCCGGCTTCCAGGTAGGCGATATAGGGCTTGGTCCAATCGTCTGGCTCGGTGATGAGTGCGACCAAGGCTGCCTCTGGTTGGAGTGGGACTCCGATGTCGATCTCCCTCGGGGGAGAGACTGATGGTTTGGAGATTGTGTCGAGGAACACGCCGGCGGGTGGTGCGAGTCGAGCCGACCCGATGCGAGAGAGGGCATCGGCCTCCTCGTTTTTCCGCCTGTCGATCCACTCGACAGAGTAGCCGGTGAAGTGGCCGCCCAACTTGTCCACCGCTTGGCGGTACGCCGCCATGGTAGGGGAGACGGCGTCGCAGGTGCCGACGACTTGCCCCGCGACGAGGTCGGAATCTCCGTAGCATCGGAGGCGATTGACGTTCATCTCCTTAGCGGCTCGCATGCCGTGGAGTAGGGCCTCGTATTCAGCCATGTTGTTGGTGCAGGGCGTGAAGTCGAGGCAGAGGATGTAGCGGAGCTTGTCGCCCTTTGGTGAAGTCAACACTATCCCTGCTCCTGCACCGTCCGCGTTCTTGGAGCCGTCGAAGTGCAGGCTCCAGTAATGGAGGTACGACAGCTTCTCTGGCTGCTGGGCCTCCTCCCAGTCGGCGATGAAGTCTGCCAGCGCCTGCGACTTAATCGCCTTTCGTGGCTCGTATTTGATGTTGTGGACGCCGATCTCGACGGCCCACTTGGCGACCCGCCCGGTCGCCTCGCGATTGCGGATGATGTCTTGCAGTGGTGCTGAGGAGACGACCGTGATCGGGTGCTCCTGGAAGTAGTGCGGCAGGCGCCGCTGAGCCCTGAAGACCGCGTATACTAGTTTTTGGTACTGTGGGTACCGCTGGCGCGACTCGGTGAGGACCTCGCTGATGTAGTACACTGGCCGCTGAACCGGGCGCTCCTTTCCTTCCTCTGGTTGTTCGACGACCATCACAGCGCTGACGACGCGCTCGGACGCCGCGACGTAAACCAGCATAGGTTCTTTGTCGGTGGGGGTGGCTAGTAGTGGTGCGGCGAGTAGCACCTTTTTGAGGTCGCAGAGCGCGTCGTCCGCCTCCTTGTCCCACTGGAAGGTGGGGTTCTTGCGCATCAGGCGGTACAGGGGCATCGCCTTTTCTCCTAGGCGGGGGATGAAGCGACTGAGAGCCGCTACTCGCCCGGCCAGCTTCTGGACGTCGCGCAGGCACTCGGGTTTGCCGATCCGGGCGATCGTGTCGATCTTTGTTGGGTTCGCCTCGATCCCTCGTTTGGAGACGACGTACCCCAGTAGTTGTCCGGCGGGTACACCGAAGGTGCACTTGCCTGGGTTGAGCTTTATCTTGTACCTTCGCAGGTTGGCGAAGGTTTCCGCCAGGTCGGCGAGTAGGTCGCCTTGGCGGGCGGACTTCACGACCACGTCGTCGATGTAGACGTGGATGTTGCGGCCAATTTGGCTCGCGAGGCATTCTTGCATGCACCGCTGGTAGGTTGCCCCGGCGTTCTTGAGACCGAAGGTCATGGCGGTGTAGCAGAAGGCTCCGAATGGCGTGATGAACGCCGTCTTCTCCTCGTCTTCGACAGCCATTTTGATCTGGTTGTACCCAGAGTAGGCGTCGAGGAAACATAGCGACTCCGAACCCGCGGTTGAATCGATTATCTGGTCGATCCGCGGGAGAACGAACTGCTCTTTTGGGCAGGCGCTGTTCAGGTTTGTGTAGTCGATACACATTCTCCAGGTCCCGTTTTTCTTCTCGACCAGGACTGGGTTTGCCAGCCACTTGGAGTACTTGATTGGCCGGATGAAGCCGGCAGCGAGTAGACGCTGCACTTCCTCGGCGATTGCTCGACAGCGTTCTTCATTGAAGGGCCGTAGCGACTGCTTGACAGGTCGCACTTTGGGGTCAGCGTTTAGTTTGTGCTCAGCGAGCTCCCTAGGGACACCGGGCATGTCGGAGGGTTTCCATGCAAAGATGTCCCTGTTCTCACGGAGGAACTCGATGAGCGCGCCTTCCTATGCTGGGCTCATGCCTGTCCCGATCGTCACCGTCTGGCTGGAGTCGCCTGGGACCAGCTCGACGGTGCGAGTGTGCGTCGTGGCCTCAAAGGTTGAGGTGTTCGCGCCCTCTAAGTTGGGCTTCTTGAGTATTGTGGGGTCGTCATTGTTGACCCCGCTCGCGTATTTGGCGAGCTCGTCGGCGTGATTAGTCTCTGCCGTGATGACGGCGTCGGCGAGCTCGGCTCCTTTGGCCTCACACTCGGCGGCCATGTCGGGGTCGCCGTTAATGGTGATGACGCCGCACGGCCCGGGGAGCTTCATCGCGTTGTACGCGTAGTGGGGCGCTGCCATGAATTTAGCGAACGCCTGGCGCCCCAGGACAAAGTGGTAAGGGCTGTCGAAGGGCACCAGCTCGAAGACGATCCGCTCGGTGCGGAAGTTTGCCGGTGTGCCGAAAGTGACTGGTAGCGTGACCTTGCCGATCGGATACGCCTTCCGACCGGGGACGATGCCGTGGAACGTGGTGTGGGTCGTCTCGATCATCGACTGCGGGAGCCGCAGCCGCCTGAAGGTGTCGAGGTAGAGGATGTTGATGGAGCTACCGCCGTCCATCAGTGTCTTGGGGAGCCAGTAGTCGCCAACCTTGGGCTTGACCACCAAGGCGACTCGTCCTGGGTACTCGATGCGCGGCGAGTGGTCTTGCCGGCTCCAGGTGATGGGCTGTTCCGACCAGTTCAGGAACTGGGGAACGTCTATTTGGGCCACCGCATTGACGGCGACGGCGCGGGCGATGACCTTCTTCTCGTGCTTCGTGTTGAAGCCTGTGAAGGTGTGGAGCGAGCCGGCTACTTTGCCGAATTTTCCGCCATTTGGCGGGTCGTTGTCGGTGTCCTCCCGCGCTTGCCGTGCCTTCTCGATTTCCCTGAGGGTGTGGCAGTCGGCGGTGGTGTGTGTTGCGGGCTTCCCTTCCCTGCTATGGAACGCACACGGTTGGTTAAGGAGGGCCGCGGGATCGAACCTTGGCTTGTTCTTGTAATCGCCGCCATCGCGGCGTTGCCCTCCGTCGCGGCAGTAGCTCTTGGGCTCGCGCTGTGCGTGCCCGGCGTTGGTGACAAAGTCGACTCGCCCGTCATTGCGGCGCTTGCCAGTGAGGCGGGTGCCGCTGTAGCGTAGGTCGGTTCGGCGTCCGCTGTCGTTGCCGCCCGTGCGGTGTTGCCCTCCTGACTCGTCGTCAGTTTCCTGATTTGGATCTTCCTCGGCGTACCGTTTGGCGATCTCGAGGAGGTCGGGGATGTTGTCGAGTGTGCGGGAGTGTCGCTTGAGCTTGGCGACTAGAGGCTCGTAGCGGCACGAGGTCTTGAAGCAGTGGATCGCGGTGTCCGGGTGGATGCCGACCGCGTTGTACCAAAGCTCTTGCCACCGTTGGACCCAGTTGCGGGTCGACTCACGGGGTCCCTGGACGCATCGTTCCAGGTCCTCAATAGTGGTGGCGCGGGTGTAGGAGCACTCGAAGTGCCTGACGAAGGCGTCGCGCATTTCCTCCCAGGAGTCGATACTGTCCTGGGGGAGAGTGTTGATCCACTGCCTGCACGTCCCCTCCATCATCAGTGGGAGGTAACGGGCGGCGAGTAGGTCAGTGTGACCTACGATCCCCATTGCCATGAGGTATGTGTCGAGCTAAACTGCGGGGTCGTACGAGGAGTCGTACTTTTCTATCTCCTTTGGCGCCTTGAAGTTTGGCGGGTACTTCTCGCCTCGGATCATTGGTCCGAAGCACTTGGGCCCGAGTCGACTGAGCGACCCCATAGGCTCGCCGTCGCGGCGATTAGTTAGGGTGTGCCGCAAGTCGTCGGGCTGGCGTGCGCGCCAGCTTTGGTTGTTGATGATGTGGGTGCGGGCGTCGACGGGTTGTCCATTAGCGGCGACGAAGTTGGTCGCCGGCCTGGGGTCGTTGGTGGAGAGTGCCGCGTTCGCGGGTCGGTGTTGGAGCTGCAGTGGCTCTGGTGGCGGGCAATTGAGGGTGTTTGCCGCCGCTGGGCGGCCGCTGGAGGCCGCTCTGCTTCCCGAGGAACGTGAGTATACTCGACCTTGCGAGTCGGCGCCCGCTTTTTGCTGCTCCACGGCCTTTGCGAGCAGGGCCCTGACGTACTGGATCTGTAGGGTGCCGTCGCCAGTGGCCGCGATGCTGTCGGCTGCTGCTCGGCCTGCCACGAGGTTGTCCATCGGGGTGGAGAACAGTGGGAGGCCGTTTGCGTCTCGCTCCCGTGAGGAGACAACTATCCGCGGCTGGTCCCTGGGAGGGGTGCGGTTGGGTGGTGGTGGGGCACCCATCGCCGTCGATCCTGGCGGGGGCCGGGCGCTTCCTCCTGGTGGCGCGTTCTCACAGATTGCGCGCTCGGCTATGCGGGCCGGGTCGTTTTCGTCGTCGAAGTTCAGGGCACGCCCTTGAACGGTGGGGTTCAAACGTGACCTGATCCGCTGCTGGTGGTAGCGCGACAGCTCCTGCGCCGTCACCTGCTCGGGGCGAAATTTTTCGCGCTCGGCCTGCTCCTTGCGCATCGCCTCCGCCAGTTTCAGGCGGAGTTCCTCGACCTCCGTTGCCGTGGCGTTAGGAGGGATTGGGGTGGAAAAAGGATCCTCCGGCGGATCGGCGCCGGTGGCCATGTAAGCCGCGGCGTGGCGACTGGCTCCGTCGCGGAGGTCGGCGGACTTCTCTGACCCGGAGTCGAATTCGAAGATCCCGAGGATGGAGGGGTCCTCGAAGTCTCCCGCGTTGGAGACCTGGGCGATGGAGCCCGCGGACGAGGCCGCGGTGATGGATCCGGCGAGTGACGCCGGGGTCGCCGAGTCGGCGTCGTCGGTGAGGGCCACATCTTCTGCGGCCGCTGAATTCCCGGCCACGTTGCTGTGGGCCGAGTTGTACTCGGAGGCGAGGCGGTGGATCGTGCGGACCTGGCTCTCGGAGAGCCGATCGCGTGGCGGCGACTCGCGGATGCGAGCCGAGTCCTCCGAGATTATGACGTCGGTGAGGCCGACGAAGAGGCTGATCGTGCCGATTGGCAGGATCACGCTGCGCGTGACGGGTCGCGCCGCCGGGACGTAGCTGCTCGGCAAGATCTGGAGCATCTCGCCGATCGCTATCATGCGGCCGGTGGCGACCGTCTCGTTGATGGGCAGATTGGATCTCGCCGCAGAACACCGGCCAGACCGGCCAGGCCCCACGGTGGGCGCCACTGTCGTGGGAATGGTCACGGCAGATGCTGCAATCGGTAGCGAGTAGTAGAACGAGGGGCAAGGGCGGCCAGCCATCTGCGGTGCGAGATGAGGGCAAAGACACAGGGTTTTACCCAGGTTCGGCCCCCTGGAGGGTAAAGACCTACTCCTGCTAGATTGTATTATGGAGGTGTTACAATGGGCGAGCTCGGCGGCTAGGCGGCGAGTCGCTTGGGTGTATGAGGGAACGTGCCTCTACTCACCCCATAGGGAGGTTTATATAGGCTCACCTCTCCTAGGGTTTACATATCTCAACCGATTCGGTTACAGCTTCAGTAGTCGTTTTAACCTAGTCCGACTGGGCCTATCTACTCGCCTGGGCCTTCAGCTTCCAGTCGCTCGGTACCTTGCTGGGCTTTAATCCACTCGCCGTTCTGCAGGCCCACTCGCCAGCTCACGGGCCAGTTGGAAACGCCCTGCTGGGTATACCCCAGTAGGCATATCCCCATCACCGCCCATCTCTGGTCGAATCGCCGTGAGCCGTTAGATCCCGATCCTGTGGTTGTGTTAGATAACTTTAGCGAACCGTTATTAGATGACCTAAGACACACATATCTAATTATATCCAACGATCCACATCGCGCGATCCTGCCAAATTGGTACAGACCAATAAGAACAAGACACGTCGCCCTTCCGATTGTTTTAAAAACAGAAAAGAATCTATTAGATGGTTGATTTTCTAAAATTCATAACTTTAGTTCTACACATCAAAATTTTGAAAATTTTATATCAATGGATTCAGAAAAATGGGAACTTTGCAACCATGATCTTAGTTTAGTATTTTTCTTCTGGAAAATTAGGTGTTTTTGCATAAACATTTGCAAGGCTATTTTGGTTATAAAAATTATTCTAAAAATGCTTTTTGAGTAAAACCTTTTTCTAATGGTTTGTTTTGAACTCTATGACCCTAAACACTAACTTTGGGTTTAAAAATATATTTGATTAACAATAGAAAATTATTCCTTTGAATAAAAGCATTTATAGTAAAACAAAATGTTTCTATGATTTAAAAATGATTTTTGAGTGAAACCTTTTGCAAATGGATTTGTTTTAAACACTTTGACCATAAAAACTAACATTTGTGTTTTAAAAACATATTTGGCTAACACTAGAAATTATTCCTTTGGATAAAAGCATTTCTAGCAAAACAAAAATGATTTAAATGGCCTATTTTCACTAACTTGATTTAAATGATTTTAACACATTTATAAATGACCAGTAGGTGTTTTGAAATGTTAAACCTTATTAGAAACCACTTTTCCAAATAAAACAAACTTTTGCATGCATTGCCTTGTTTTTATTATTTTATGTGGTGAATTGTTTGAATGCTAGTTTCGATTTGTGCCTTGCTTGGTTGAATTGTAGTGAACTTTGAAGAGTGTGACAATTGCAAGATCAAGGAGTGAACTTAGTTCTCTATTAAAAAGGCAAGTGGTGCTTCATACATTTTGTCCTATTATTTTGACTATGCATTAGTGATATTTTAAGTAGGACTTGCATGGAATTTTCTATGTGTTAACTATGCGTTGGGAAATCCTAGTATATGATGCCTTAGTAGAATTTTCCCTAAGTTAAGATTCTTGCTACTAGTATCCTTAGCCTAGATAGTAGAAAACAAGGGTGGATTATTCATGCTATGAAATATTTCTAAGTCTATGAGTTGTGTTTTTGCTTAATAAAACTACTAAGTGAATGAATCACCTGTGTGGAATGGTGAGAATGGGTTATGTTGAGTGGTTACACAAGGCCAGTGAACTGGAACATTGTGTATCACACTTGTGGAAAGCCACCAAGGAACAAAGAGATTTGAGATGTTAAGTGTTGAGAAGCTTCTAGTGCAGCCACATGGCGATATGGGCTCTGCCTGGATCATATAGGTTGCAATAACTTAGCTAGATGGACATAAGGTGTTAGGGTGTTAGGTTGGAACACGTCCATTTGGTCTAAGGGAAGGCTTCTGAAAGATCTTGTCTCAATGCATGTCGAGTCTTGTGGGGAAAGTGCACCACCTCTCGAGAGAGTAAAACCTAAGTACTTAGTCGTGCCCCCGACAATGGACAATTTGAGCATCAAGACATTGAAGCAATCAAGGATCTCCTCATCCAAATTTCTAAGTTAAAAACTTATAGTTGAACAAGGGTTAAAGGTTAACCAATTACTATTGGTTGTTCCTTGGGTGATTTTGACAAACAAAAACTTAGTGTTTTCAACCAATAAGGAAAATCTTATTTTGAGTAAAGCAAGCCTAATCTCCACTTAGCCAAATGCATATAGATGATAGATACCACTATTCTACCCTAGTATCACTTGCCAATACAATTCAAATGTATTGACCCTTGTGGCTGTAACTTATTATGTTGCAGGTTTGTTTGATGTTAGTGAAGTGTGTTGAATAGGATTACAAGTCTACAACCAACATGATTGCCTGTGGCAAATGAAGATGAAGGACTCCATGCTATATAGATATTTCTGTTATATTGTAATGAGATAGCTATATGAGCTATGTAAGATGTAATGACTTATTTTATTCCTGGTTATAAAGTTGTAATATGACCTTTGTTTCTTGATATTACATCTTAAACTGTGGATGCTAGCTATTCGATCCAGGGACTAGCATTGTAAACATAGGGATCTCTACCTTATAAAGGTGGGGTCTTACATGCTCCCGTGGTGCTATGAGGTGCTCGTGGTGATGTAGTGGCCCTGTTCGTCCTCGTGTGTTGTTGTGGCTGCCGCCTCGGCTCGGTGCGGGTTGCAGCGCCCTTCGGGTGCTCCCCGTGCCACCTTGCGCTTGTCGGCCCCTCTGCTTCCTCTTCTAATCGACATCGAGGACCATTGGTGAGTTTAGTCCTAATCTCCCCTCGTGCCTTCTGTCCTCTGCCTCTCTTGATCTCATGTGTGTGCTTCTAGTGGCCATCCCTAATTATGGTTCATGTATTGATTAGGGTTCACCCCTCTGTGTTGGTTAGATTCATTGGATTGGAACTAGTATTGGTGGTTATTGAGGCTGGTGATTAAGTATCATCACTGTCTATTTTGATAAAATGGTTATTGAGGCTGGTGATTAAGTCCAGATACTTATTCTTGAGTCATTTTGATAAAATGGTTGCTGTGCTTATTATGTTATATGGATCCATAAGATCTATGGATTCCGAGGTGCTACTCTTTTGAAGAGATGTGCCTAGAATTCATAATCTTGGCTATGATCATATTAGAATATGAGATTTGTATTAATATCTAGGATCAATGATGTTGGTCTGAGATCTTGGTTTGATTTGTAGATTTTTAATCATGGCTTTTGTATTCAAAAATCTTCTATGATGGATTCACCCCACTTGGGTGATTTCTAAGAGATTTAAATATAAAACAACCCATGAATTCTTATCTAGATAAGATGGTTAGATCATGTGAGGGTTTTATATTACTCACCACAACAGTTGGGTTGTTGGTCTTGTTGTTGGTTGATCTGGTGGCTTGATCTTGCTAGGTTGCTTTGCTGGCTTGATCTTGTCCTTCACCTCCTGGTGCTGCTCCTGCTACTTCTGGTTCCTAGGACCTTGTCCTTGATCTTGCTATCCACATGCTCCACCCCCTCCTTATGTCACCATCTGGTGAATGTTTGGATGGTCTGGTGTATGGTTTTGCTGGTGGTTTGCTTGGCCTTGGCATTCTTGATGTGTTCCTGGTTTGGTGCTTGAGAGTGAGAATAAGCTGCTGGGTTGTGCTACTGCTGTGCACTTATCCTTTTGCTTCTGTGGGCTGTTGCTGCTGTGTTGACAACACACACCATGCAGTTAGATGACTGTGCTGCCTGGATGTTTGGTTCATTGTGTGGATCAGATCAATGAGGTGTTTTCACCTTTTATCCATTCACATTTCACTCACATGGTGAAACTTTCCCCTTTTACTTGCTGTTGATAAATGTACTTGTGGCTTATTTGATATGAAAGAACAGATACTTACACATTGGTGAAACTTGCCCCTTTTTACTTTTACTCAATGATGTAATCTTGAGCTGTGCACTTCACTTCTCTCAACTAAGAGTAAATCTAACAATTAATATTTTATTTTCATTTTATTTGTTTTTGTTTTTATTTCAGGTACAAGATCTGGATGCTCAAGATTTAGTATAGGATTAGATATATAAATAGGTTCTCATTGCAATATTTATTTTATTCTTTTTGTAAGAATCTTGTAATAGTTTATTCATATTTGAATTTCTTTTATTGTAATTTCTTTACTATAATGAATCATTTCATTGATTGAATGAATTCATCTTTGTAGAATGGTTATGGAATACAGATAATAATTAAGCATTCCTTTCTTATTTGAATTTATTAATCTTAAATTATTATTATTATTTATTATATCTTTATCATAACAAATAATATTACTAAATGATTTTCGAATTCATTTTAAAATACCAAAAACCTAATTTTAAAATATTCTTCAATTGATTCAAAATTCAAATTTGAATTCAAATTATTTCCCCCAAAACACACTAATTCATAAAGATCATGTCAAAGTTTATAACTATCACTTTCAAGAGCTATTCCTACCTATAGAAAGTGAAAGAAACTCTGATCACTTTAGGTTTTTGTTTGGCAAAAAAATTACCTGCATTTTTATAGATGAAGGCATGCATATGCACAAAATTCTATTTCTATCCTTCGTTGGTTCCTAAATGCTGGGATGTTACAGTCTTCCCCCCTTAAATTAAACTTCGTCCCGAAGTTTGCTGAAGTGTACCTGAATAGTTCTGGATATGTTTTTGTTAGGGCTTCCTCTTTCTCCCACGTGGCTTCCCGCTCAGGGTGATGTTCCCATTGTACTTTGCAGTACTTGATTGCCCTGTTTCACAACCTTTTCCAGTTTTCTTCCAAAATCTTACAGGATTTTTTGACATAGGTCAAATCTGCTTGTAACTCAATTTCTTGATGTGTGATTGCATCATCGGGAACCTTAAGACATTTTTGGAGTTATGAAACATGGAAAACATTATGCACTTGATCCAGTCTTTGTGGCAACTCTAAAGCATAAGCTATGGTCTTGTTCTGACTCAGTATCTTGAATGGTCCGATATATCTTGGACTTTATTTTCCCTTAACTCCGAATCTCTTAACTCCTTTCATTGGGCTTAGTTTGAGATATACCATATCTCCCACGTCAGGATGCCATGCTCTTCGGCTTGATCCGCATAACTCTTTTGTCTACTTTGATCTATCTTCAACCGATCTCTGATGATATCAATGATATCTTGCTTTTCCTTGATATAGTCTGGTGCAAATTCCTTGCTACTGCCAGGTTCATACCAACATATTGGTTATCTACATTTCCTCCCATAAAGTACTTGGTATGGAGCTGCCTTCAGTCTAATCTGGTAACTGTTGTTGTAGGAAAATTCTACTAATGGTAGATGATCTTCCCACGAAACTCCAAAATCTAATGCACATGCTCTAATCATGTCTTCCAATATTTGATTGGTTTTTTCTGTCTGACCTCCAGTTTCTGGATGATAAGCTGTGCTGAAATCTAATTTCGAACCAAGTGCTTCATGTAATTGTTTCCAAAATGATGAAGTAAACACAGATCCTCTATCTGATACTATCTTCTTGGGCATTCCGTGCTTACTTACTATTTCCTTGACATATACTTCTACTAACTTCTCGGCATTATCCTTTTGATTTACCGGGATAAAATGTGCACTTTTTGTGAATCTATCCACAATCACCCATATCATATCCTTCCGTTTCGCTGTCATGGGTAATCCGGTGATGAAATCCATTCCAATTTCTTCCCGTTTCTACTCCGGAATTTCCAAAGGTTGTAATGGTCATGCCGGTGATGTACATCTTTGTAATTCCTAGATGTATAGAATATAGTGTCTCATGTGCCTCACGGAGTATCACTTCACGAATTTCTGGTACATCTGGAACACAAATACGATCTTGGAACCATAAAGATCCGTAATATCCTAAACGAAAAATTGATGTTTGACCTTGGGAGATTCTTCTAAGTTCTTCAGCAATAAAAGGATCTTCATTTTGATGTATAAAAATCTCATTCTGAAGATCACTACTTCTTTCTTCAACTACTTGCATGGTAGCTAATCCTCCAAGAATATATGTTCTTATGAGCTGAATTTCCAACCTTTCCAAATATATCTGCAACTCTTTTGGCAGTTCTCTATTAATAGGCTGAGTATCTGTGCTCTTCCGACTTAAAGCATCTGCCACAACATTGGCTTTTCCAGGGGTATAATTGATCGTCGGATCATAATATTTAATTAGCTCTACCCAACACTTCCGTCTCATATTCAATTCCTTTTGAGTGAAGAAATAGTTGATACTTTTGTGGTTAGTGTATAACTCACACCTTGCTCCATAGAGAAAATGCCTCCATCCTTTCAAAGCAAAAACTACTGCTGCTAACTCCAAATCATGAGTTGGATAATTGACTTCATGTGGTTTGAGTTGTCTTGATCCGTAAGCAATTACCTTCTGGTTTTGCATTAACACATGTCCCAATCCTTCTTTGGATGCATCACAATATACCGTGCAATCCTTTCCTGTTTTAGGAACTGCTAAGATTGGTGCGGCAGTTAATTTGGTTTTCAACTCCTGAAAGTTTGCTTCACACTTATCACCCCAGATAAATGCTGTATTCTTTCTTAGCAATTTGGTCATTGGTCCAGCTATCCTGGAAAAACCTTCAACGAACCTCCAATAATAACCGGCCATACCCAAGAAACCTCGGTTTTGTTTCACATTGGTTGGTGTATTCCACTCTAGCACTGATTGAAATTTGGATGGATTTACAGCAATTCCATCCTTACTGATCACATGACCAAGGAATTCTACCTCATCCAACCAGAATTCGCACTTGCTGAACTTAGCATAAAGCTTATGTTCTCTTAAGATTTGCAATGCTATTCTCAAATGATCTGCATGCTCTTCCTTATCCTTTGAATATATCAAAATATCGTCAATGAACACTATGACAAACTTGTCCAGCTAAGGCATGAAGATTTTGTTCATCAAATTCATGAATATTATTGGTGCATTGGTCAATCCAAAAGGTACGATGAGATACTCATGATGTCCATACCTTGACACAAATGCTATTTTGGGAACATCTTCAAGATTAATCTTGATATGATGGTTTCCAGATCTTAAATCAATCTTGGAGAACACTCCATCTCCCTTGACTTGATCAAACAGATCTTGAATTCTTGGTAATGGATACTTGTTCTTGATAATAACATTATTGAGATTTCTATAATCCCCACACATTCTTCTTCCTCCATCTCTTTTATCCACAAAAATTACTGGAGTTCCCCATGGAGATACACTTTCCTGAATAAATCCTTTCCTAGCTAACTCATCAATTTTCTATTTAAGCTCTTTTAACCCCTTTGGACCCATCTTATATGGTGCTTGAGCTAAATGTGATGTATCAGGGATTAAATCAATAGTGAATTCTATTTCCCGATCCGGTGGCATTCCTGGTAACTCTGCTGGAAAAACATCCTGGAACTCATTTACTACAGGAATATCCTTCAACTTGACCTCCTTCATTAAGTTCAATTTGAAGATCTACCATAAGATGACTGTGTTTGTCAGCCTGGTATACCACCCTTGCTCCACTTGGAGTCTTGATTGAAACAGTTTTGTCTTCATGATTTATCTGAGCTCCATGTTCAGTCATCTAGTCCATACCCAACACTACTGCAATTCCCTTCAAAGGAATCACATAAAGGTGTACAGAGTATGTATAACCATAGATCGAGATAACTTGATCTTGTTTAATGTGGCGTACCACTACATTTCCCCTGCCGTCACTACGGTCATAGGGTTTTCTAACGTTGCCCTTCTAATCCCGAACTTATCACAGAATTCTTCCGATATGAATGAAGTAGTTGCACCGGTATCAAATAAAACTTTTCCGGGATTGGTAAGGATATTGAGCGTACCTATCACTGCATCCTCGGAGTTATCCACCTCCTCCAAGATTGCACAATTCAGCTTCCCGGTAGGCCTGATCCTTTTGCCATTATTGTTCTTGACAAAGTTTCCTCCTTTATTGGGCTATCCATTGCCTCCACTAGCTTGTCCTCCACCCTTAGTAGGACAACCACCCGGTGGTTTACTCGGACAATCTGGCTTGATATGGCCTTTTTGCCCACAACCATAACAGGTAACTACTGACTTCTTGCATTCTCTTTGGAAATGCCCTGGAATTCCATAATTGTTGCAAATGATATTCCTTCGAGAATTGGACTGACTTCCACTACTGTTCTTGTTGTTATAAGTTTTGTTTCTAGGTTTGAACTCTAGATTAGGTTTAGGTTTACTTTCCTGAATCCTCTTTATTTCCTTCTTGGCCCTTTTCCTTCGGTCCTCTTGGACATTCTTATAGTCATATTCAAAGGTAATGGCTGCATCGAGCAACTGTTAAAAAGTTTGCTTGTTGGCCAACCTCAACTGCATCTTCACAAATGGATTTAATCCTCACAGAAAACACTTCTTTATCTTTTCCTCAGTACTCACTTCATCCTCAGCGTAACGAGATAGTTAACTGAACTCCCTGATGTACTCCATGACACTAGTATATCCTTGATGAAGCTCCTCAAACTCCCTACGCTTCAACTCCATTACGTTCTCAAGAACATGATACTCACGGAATCTCTGTTTGAACTCCTCCCAGGTGTACTCCTTTCCTGGTGGTTGCATTGCTAACTAATTCTCCCACCACGATGTTGCAGGTCTAGTTAAGAGATGGGTTGCATACCTCAACTTCTCTTCATCATTGCAACCAACAGTCTTTAGCTTTCTCTCAGTATCTGCTAGCCAATCCTCTGCATCCATTGGTTCTGGAGCTGACGCAAAAGGAAACGGCCTTGCATTGACTTACTCCTCCACCTTCAGGTGCTCTATTGTTTCCTGCTCGTCCCAGCAACTCTTCCATAAACTTGTTATGGGATTCTTAGATCATTTTCATACACTGCATAAATTTCTGCTCCATTAACGGCCTCATTGGTGGTGGTGGTAATGATCCTTGATTTCTAGCATCTGCATCTGCTTTCTCCTTAGCCTCGCGCTCCATGCGCTGCTGTTCGGTGTCAGTTTCTACACCCAATTCCATGACCCCCTAGTCCTGCAACATAAAGAGAATACTCATAATTACATCATGCACATGTGTTCTGAGATCAACTTCATGCACAAAACTAGTCACACAATGGAAAACAAAATCCAAATATGCATTTTCACATATTATACATTACAAACAACTTAATGAGTGCAAAGTCATTACAAGCCTGTACCATATAGGTACGATATCATATATGGATACTACCTCCTTTATTTAGGTACATCATTCTCTCCTACTACAATACGCAATACAAGATGCTACTACTAAGTAGTCCATGCCCTTAGTATCTGCAACGCTCATTATACATGCCTGTTGTCCAACCGTGTTGACGTGACGTCCGCCGCACAGTTTGTGGAACAAATGGCCTTCCAAATGGAATGTACTCAGTATCTGAAGTATCAGGACTCGAGTTATCACTCAGCCTGAGTGCATTCACTCCATCTAGCTTAGTTGAAAAGTCTGCATAAACCTGTTCATCACTATCACTCACTTGCATCTCTTGAGCCTCATTTCTAGAGTTACCAATAGAATACTTAGATTCTGTTGCTCCCTAGGTGCTCTGTTGGGCAAGATAGTTAAACACTGGATAATGTATATTCCCTGGATTTTGATTGGATATTGATGATTCAAATACCCTCTCCTCCGGATCTTCTTCCTCATCCTGGCTTTCTACAAACATAGCATTCCTGCTATGTTCATTAGTGTTATAACCCGCACCCATCCAGCTGGATTGTCCAACATCTCTGTCAGACCCGTCCACTGAAATTTGGTTACCTCGGGATCCATTAGGTGATACCATTCTCCATCCGTCAGAATTATCAATAGGAAGTTCTGAATCAGATTCTTCCTCGGAAGTCTGTGGTATAGGATACTTGATATATAAAGTTGGATCATCGGTAGGTTCTGGTCTGGGTGAATTTGGATACGGTGTAAAATATTCTGGATCTATAGGTATATCCTTAAAGATTGGTTTTACACTACTCCTTGCTTCATTCTCTAACTGAGATGCTAACTGGTTCCTTCGTTCAGGATCATTTAGATCCTCTAACATGTCATTTTTATCCTCCACTATGACTTGATGTGTCTTATACAAAGACCCAACAATCAGTCGATATCGACCCATAAACTTGGAAGCTAGTTTAGGATGCTTCTTTACCAAAGTAAGATGGTCTGGTACTGGCTCCATATCTATAGAATCATGAGGAATCATAGAAAATGTGCTCCCTTCTAACTCCTGGGCTTTGTGCTCCTGAATATTGGTTATCGCCTCCAAAATAGCAACATGGTATGCTGCTAAATGGATCCTACCTTCACCTATAGGTAGATTATGATATAACCCAAGATCCTCTAGAAGTTGGATACTTGGATAACATACGGCCATCGTAATAGGTTATGGTATTCACTAGAATCTTAGTTGGACAACTAAAAATCCTTAAGAGTTAACGAAGCTGATCAGTGAATGATCCTTGATAATCATCGAGAGTCTCCTCTTTCCTTACCAAAGTTTGTTTTGGAAAGTTTGGTGCCACAACATTGTATACAAAATATTTTGATTATTAAACAATAGAAATATTACATCATAACAAAGAATTATCGCACTAAAATATACAACGGAATATTCTCTTTTGAATACCCATTATACCCTTTTAGAGAATTCTTTATCGTTGCTATAAGATCCTATAGGTAATACCCTTTACTAGGTTTCCAACCTAAGGTCAAAGCAATTGCTCTGATACCATCTGCGGTGACCCATCATACCACTGCATGTGTAGTACACTATAGTCATTGACATGACATCCACAGAACACCGTTCCGTAAATATCACATCCCCTCAGAGTGGTACATCAAAAACATTGCGGGTCCCTAACACAAACATACACATATTATTATTATTACAATACCAGAAGTTCCAGACTTCAAAAGATTAAAATTACAAACCAACTTAAAACTATTTCAGCAGAATACTTAAAGTTTCAACTTAAACCTCGTATTGAGCTCAACAACTTATTATATAAGGTTCATGCTGCTCGGCTCAATTGACTACTAATAACTAAGGCAACTAATCTGACTCGTTGCCATCCACTCCATATCTGATCTCATAGTCAACTCCTTCCACTCCTCTAGATAGATCTGGCTCCTCGTAGTAGACATCCTCTTGACCTTCAGCTTAGTACAATGGGATATCTTCTGGATCTTCAGAGTCTAAGCAGGGGATCAAAGGAAAGGGTGAGTAATAGCATTACCCAACAAGTTCATTATATGCAAGGTGGGAAGTTTGATGCTCTATCTACCACCTCGGACTATCAGTCCTTGGTACTATGCAATTTTCGTAAATCTTTCTTCCAAGATTGATTTTATTATAAAAAAATATGCCCATCATCCTTCACAGGTTGACCAGAACTTTCATGGAGTTCCTTTCCTGCCGTCTTCGTAGCTCCTTCCCGGAACAGGAGTAACAAGTTATAGTTCTTACACTCTGCAGAGGTGTGTTACTTTACCCATGAGAGATCAACTCTTTGTTGCACAACCGGGCATACTTTCCCATCCACAATTCCATGATGTGGGGCCCAGTAGGTGATCCAAGACAATCACTGCCCCCTTCACGACCCCGCATGTCTCCTTGGTGTACACCATGCCCACCCATTAAATTATGGCAATGGTTTGTACAGTCCGTCAGATGCCAGAACTATCGTGGGACGTTGCGGGTTCCCACCCATATACTGCATATCCTCTACGAATTACGAATTAATGCATGCTATGAGGATAATAGCCACGACCTGTACATCCAGCTACATGCGAGAGGAAGAAGATACAACTGAGTTCTTCGTCCCATTCCAAATCTCATGGTTAATGCGTGATATACGGAGCTAGAATTACTAATGTCATGAGTTATGAAGTCCTAGGTGTTTAATTTCTTTGCGAATGTAAACCTAAGTTCCATTGCTCAATTATCCATATCATCACTTAGGATGATATCAACAATTTATTGGTTTTGAGAAAATAATATTTTCATTCTTTGGAACATAGATGGTAACACATAGTTTGTAAATACTTTGATAAAGACTCTTCAAAGGACATGAGCAAGTGATGAACTTGCCTTGTGATTGCAAGGTAGTGAAGTCGGATGATTGCACTGTACCTTGAGCTTCTATGTCCACAAAACACCATTATTGCCCAGTAAGGACAATATTTAAGGAAGCAAAGTGAATATGCTTAGTAATGTAATGCATCATTTATTATTTATCTTCTTTGTGTGCTTTACCCAATATTTTAGTTTCTGGAATTTCTTTATGTAATAAAGGAATTCATTTTAAGGAATAAACTTTAATATTTTATAAATATTACATTCACTATTTTTATAATATAATATATTATTAATATAGTTAACATTAATTTTAAATCCTATATTTATTTTCTTAATATTTCCTTAAGAATAAGCATTTTAATTTAGAAGATTTAATTCTGATATCTTAAATATCCATTTATTATTTTTCTAAAATACTATAATAATTAAGGATGTTAAAAGTTATTTTTATTTATTTTTAGGTATTTTATTGAGTTTTATAAAATTCCCTAAGGAATATATAGTATAAAAAATCTTTAACCTAAATTTATGCTATTAAAAATAGAATTCTTAATTTAATTAAGTAGCTTGTATTATTATAAACCTAAAAATATATTATTTGAATTTTTAGGGTGTTTCTTTTATTTAGTAGAATTTATTAAATCCTAGGGGTATTTTGGTCTTTTGCTAATTTATTAAATTACCTTTCTTTTAATATTTGGGCCAACCCCATTGGGCTATTTGGGCCCATATTGGCCCAATTGGCCTGGTCAAAACAATTCCCTGAAGTGGTACTGGACCCTATCGGCTTAGTACGCTCCACTCTTTCTCTCTCACTCGTTCCTCTCCTTCCTCGACCTTGTGGTGTTGCTAACACCACCATCGTGTGATTCACGCCGCCCTGGTTCTTCCAGGCTTCCTCCCTGGTGTATGGTGAGGTTGCTGACCCTGCTCCTTTGTTTGGTCCAATTCGATTTGACTTTGGAGCTCTCCTTCGACCAGGTTGGCTCTGTCCCGAACCCTAGGATTTGGGGTGCTGCCGGTGATGCCTTCGCCGCTGCTCCCGTGATGTAGTGGCGCTTCTCATCCGCGTGCGTTGTTGTGGCCGCCGCCTCGGCTCTGTGCGGGTTGTAGCGCCCTTCGGGTTCTCCCCGTGCCGCCGTGCGCTCGTTGGCCCCCCTCTGCTTCCTCTTCTAATCGACAGCGAGGACCACTGGCGAGTTTAGTCCTGATCTCCCCTCGTTCCTTCTATCCTATGCCTCTCTTGATATCATCTGTGTGCTTCTAGTGGCCATCCCTAATTAGGGTTCATGTATTGATTAGGGTTCACCCCTCTGTGTTGGTTGGATTCGTTGGATTGGAACTAGTATTGGTGGTTATTGAGGCTGGTGATTAAGTATCTCATGTTGGTCACTGTCTATAGTTGATTTTTTATGATGCTAGTGGCTTATTATACTGATTCCAATTGGTAATTGGACATGGCCTAGATTATAGTGCTATTGTGGGACTATTACTTATGGTTCTAGTGATTTGGAATTTCACTACTGTCATGATCTTGATATTGACTGTAGTTCCACTACAAGAAATGTGCTATACTATGACCTTTTGATAGTGACCCCGAAAGAAATCGTCATAAATTTATGACGATCTTGCTGCAGTTGGTCATGAGCTGTTTGGAAGGGGCAAAGGATAGCAAATGCATGATGATTTGTCCCAAAAACGTCTTAAATTATTTACACGAAATCGTCATAAGCTGGTGTGTACTGTTTGGGGCCTTGATTGGAGCATACTACGACGATATAGAATCATCATAGTCACTTATGACGCTATAATAACGTCGTAGTATGTTAAGCACTAGGATGACTGTGCCGCCACCTCCTCAATGTGATCCACGTGTCGTGTTAGTTGTGTGCTAGGGATTTTTTAGGTCGGGCCTGGATGGGCCGATTCTTTCAGGTCAGGCCCAACAGCTTCTTTGGCCTAGATAATATTGTTAGGCAAAAAAGATTGCACTAGTTGGGACTTGAACCCACGACCTAGCGATGTGAGGCAGCTGCCATAACCACTATGCTATAGTTGTGTTGTTGCAAATAATGTATAAACAACTGTATCTATACTATTAGTATTATCGAACAGAACATGACCACAGAACCAAACCTTACCACACAGAGAACCACACAGAACAGAAGGGCGGCTCCCTTCGTGGTGACCGGCGGCGGGCGGGGCGACGCTGGACGGCGGACCGGCGGCAACGGGGGCGACGCTGAATGGCGTACCGGCGGAAGGGAAGATGCGGTGGTTGCCGGCGGGCGGAGGGGCTAAGGCGCTGGCGGAGGGGCTGCGGCGGTTGTGGCCGGCGGAGGGGCTGAGGCACCGGCGGAGGGGCTGCGGTGGTCGTGGCCAGCGGAGGGGCTTCGGCGGTGGTGACTGGAGGAGGTGCTGCAGCAGTATACATCGGTTAGCACCCTCTCCTCTCTCCCCTGTTTACTTCCCTGTTAATTTCAGAGCCTGGTTTCATTAGGGTTTCAAAATCCATATTTTCAGATGATGTTTAGAATCAATTCAAGCCCAAACCTTCAGGTCTTTTTTGCCTTTAGCTAGATGTAGGCATAGAACTATATTGTTGGAGCTTATCTAGGTTTTTATTTAATTTCTGCTAGCTAGTGTGTACACTTCAGTGCAATTCTAACTTGCAATATTTTTCGGTCTTTTGCAGATGGACAGAAGCTGGATAACAAAAGGAGTTAGAAGGCTTTCATATGAGCATCTAAGGGGAGTGGATGAGTTCATGCGATTTTTCCGTAGAAGTGTTCCCGATGATGCTCAAGTTTTATGCCCATGCCCCAGCTGTATGAATCGTGTTGAACAAACTCTACCAAATGTAGAGGCTCATCTGCTAATGCGTGGGATGGCATGCACGTATGATAGGTGGATCCATCATGGAGAGCCTTTACATCCAGAACCCGGAGCTGAACCTGAACCTGGTGAAGGCGCAGATCATGTTGATGATGGCGGTGAGTTTGTACAAGATGATGTTCCGCAAGAGGATGTTGGTTTGGAGGCAGAGGATGGCTATGAGGATGATAGAATCCCTGATCTGTTTAGGGATTTGTACGAGTCTGAACCGCAAGGTGCTGGAGAGCATACAATCTATGCCGAGCTGATAGAGGAGGCCAAGCGCGCAGCTAGTGATGGTGGGACATTGTCCAGATTTTCTTTTACCGTGAAGTTACTCCATGTCAAGTCCTTCTACCGAATCAGCAATGTTTCCTTCAACGCAATACTCCGTATCTTGACCATCCAATACCCTAAAAGTGCAATTCCCAAATCTTATGAAGAAGCATTGGGTATAATCGGTAGATTGGGGCTTGGTTATGATTCAATCCATGTCTGCCCGAACAACTGTATCTTGTTTCGGAACACGTACGCCAAGCATGACAGGTGCCCGAAATGTGATGCCTCAAGGTGGAAAGATGCAGATGGGAGGAAGCAGATACCAGAGAAGGTGTTGAGGTACTTTCCTGTGATTCCAAGGCTACAGAGGATGTTCATTTCGAAGCAACAGTCGGAGGATGTACAGTGGCACAAGCTAAAGCGGCAACCCGTGGATAATGAACTTAGCCATCCAGCCGACGGAAAGGCATGGAAAGATTTTGATGATAAACATAAAGAGTTTGCCGCCGATGTGAGGAACATCAGACTCGTCCTTGCCACAGATGGCTTTAATCCATTTGGAATGAGCTCGAAATATAGCATGTGGCCGGTATTTGTTGTGCCGTACAATCTTCCACCATGGGCATGTATGGAGCAGTCCAACTTCATGATGGCTTTGCGAATCCCCGGTCCAAAATCTCCAGGAAAAGATTTTGATGTCTTTATGGAGCCCCTAGTAGAAGATCTCCTCAAACTCTGGAAAGGTGTCCGTACCTATGATGCCCTGAGTCCTGATAAGTTCGATCTCCGTGCTGCGGTAATATGGTGTATCCATGATTTCCCAGTGCTACACACTTTGTCGGGGAGGCTCACGTCTGGTTATCAAGCATGTGTGCGTTGTGACAAGGATCCGTGCTCGGAAAGAATAAGGAACAAGATATGTTAGACCGGGGGCGCCGTTTTCTTCCCCGCCACCATCCTTGGCGAAAAAGCAAAGATTTCAATGGAAAAACTGAAACCCGTGACCAGCCGGCGGAGTTCACTATAGAAGAGCTCGAGCAACAGCTTCACAATGTGAAAGATGTGAGACCTGGAAAACATCAGAAGAAAAGGAAGCGTGAGGATGGACAATGTTGGGACCGGAGGGCTATTTTGTGGGACCTCCCTTACTGGGAGATCTCAAGTTGAGGCACAACCTTGATGTAATGCATATCGAGAAAAACATATGTGATAATCTGCTTGGCACATTTATGAACATCGACGGGAAGTCAAAGGATACAGTTAACTCTAGGCTTGATTTGGAAGACTTGGGCATAAGAAAAGATTTGCATCTTCAGCCTGTTGAAGGTGGAGAGTCGTTTGAGATGCCAGAAGCATGGTATACAATGACTAAAGAAGAAAAGCTTGCATTCTGTGAATTTATAAGAGCGGTGAGATTTCCAGATGGGTATGCCGCTAACCTAGCAAAATGCATGTCTTATGATGGATGCAAGCTCCAGGGACTAAAAACTCATGACTGTCACATCCTCCTTCAAAGGATTTTACTGGCTGGACTCCATGGAATTTTGGATAAAGAAATATATGAAGTAGTTGCTGAGCTGGGGAATTTCTTCAGAGAGTTGTGCGCCAAAACACTGAAGCTATCTGTTCATGAAATACTCGAAAAAGAAATCGTAGTTATCCTTTGCAAGCTTGAAAAGATCTTTCATCCAGCCTTCTTCACGGTGATGGTTCATTTGACTGTGCATTTACCCAAAGAGGCAATGCTTAGAGGCCCTGTACAATACGGCTGGATGTACCCTGTCGAAAGAAGGATGCTTACATTTAAGTGTTATGTACGAAACACCGCCAGGCCTGAAGGGTCGATTGCTGAGGCATATATTGTTGATGAGTGCCTTACATTTTGCTCGAGGTACTTCGACGATCTGGAAACAAGATTCAATAGGCCGGGTAGAAATAGAGAGCGGGATGATTCGCACGTTGGTGATGTCTGTGTTTTCAACCATGGTGTAAACCTTCTTGGAGGGTCAGAGTACTCGGAGGCTGGTGATGAATATGACAAGATGCATTCGTATGTGTTAAGGAGTTGCCCCGAGGTTCTACCGTATATCGAGTATGTCATCTCTTGTGCATGCACCCTTATCTTTTTTATTGAGTTGGAAGGAACCCATTTGCAAGCCTGATGATTTAATTAATTTTATGTTTTTGTTGGCATTGCAGGTTGTGCAAAATAGAGCTGAATAAGCAAGGTAGCCGCATCAATGTTGATAGATGGCTCGCGAAGGGATTTGCTAGGTGGTTTAAGAATCATGTGAGATCTTTAGTCTTGGAATCAATTGCCACATGTTTTTTTTGTGTGTGTTTTTGTTACTAACCCTGCTTTATTTGTGCAGATTGGAAAATTGCATGAGGACAATAAGGTCAGTGCTGATCTTTTTGCTTTGGCATGCGAGCCGGATAGGCGAGTGAGGCTGTATTCAGCATGTATTGTTGACAGTGTTCGCTACCACACAGTTGACCGCGAGAAAAATAGAAACACGCAGAACAGTGGAATAGTTGCCGAGGGAGACCATGATGGTGAAGAGATGGACTTCTATGGTCAACTTAAAAGCATCATAATGCTCCAGTACAACTCCAGTAGAGGCGTCCATCGATCGGTTGTCTTGTTCCGTTGTGATTGGTTTGATCTTGGTGGCAGAAAGAAGACAGGGATCCAAGATGATGGACACTTCAAAAGCATTAACACTGGAAGGTGCTGGTATAAGAGTGATCCATTTATTCTAACGACACAAGCAACAAAGGTGTTCTATGTGCCAGACACCGACTTGCGTGGAAATTGGCAAGTTGTGCAAAAGTTTCAGCACAGACATTTGTGGAGTGTGAAAGAAACTGAAATGGAGAAGGGTCTCAATGGTGGTGGTGGTCTAACATACCAAGATGATAACACTGAGGAAGTTCCAGTGCAAGAGAAAGAACCCGGTGTGCATACTAGATTGCGAAGGAGACAGGAACGAGTGTTACTTGATGCTTCATTCGTAGAAAACATTAGGAAAAGAAGGAAGGAGGTAGTGGAGGGCCATGAATGCGATGATGAAAACATGGTAGATGACACAGTCCTCCAGTACTGTAGCGATGGTGAGGATAAAAGGCAGATGCATTTCGACGATGATGATTAGTGGATCACTGGAAACATGGTAGATGACAACATGCAAGGTAAATTCTATCCTCCATTATCTTTTCTTTTTTATTTCATTGCTAGTGGCTCACTGGAAATTGCTATTCTTTGTTGCAAATGCTCATAAGAAAGCAGTGGTGAGGATCAAGATCAGATCAGGAGCAGTGGTGGTGAGGAGCAAGATCAGATCAGGAGTAGTGGTGAGGATCAAGATCAGATCAGGAGCAAGATCCTTTTAGTTGGATGAGCAAGATCAGTACTACTATTTCTGCCTATTGTTGCCTTGTAATCTTGACCATGTACTACTATTTCTGGATGACCATGTCATTTTAGTTTCTGGATGAGTTATGAATATCATTGTGACTTCTGGATGATCATTGTGATTTTAGTTCTGAATCTTTGAGTGCATATCATTGTGAGTTCTGAATCTGTGCAAAAAAGGAAAAATGGTGAGGCCTGGGGATCGAGCCCAGGACCTCCTACTACTATTTCAGCGTCAACTGCCACCACACTACACAAGTGACCTTGTTAGGTATCTGATCACATGATACAAGTAGCATTGTATATTGATCACAAGACCATTTAAAAACAAAGCAACCTGATCATTTCATAGATCACAGGACCATATTTACAACCTGATCAAAAGCAACCATTTCACAATGCAACCTGATCAAAAGCAACCATTTCACAATGCAACATGATCAAAAGCAACCATTTCACAATGCAACCTGATCAAAAGCAACCATTTCACAATGCAACCTGATCAAAAGCAACCATTTCATAGATACTAGTAGGTTTAAGAATCATTTCATAGTCTGGGCATTACAGGACCAAAAGCATTCTGATAGCTAGGACCTGATAGCTAGGATCATTCCATAGTCTGGACAAGTAGCACCAACAGCACCCTGATAACAACACAACCAGCAACCTAGAGGACCATTTTTACAAAACAGCACCAACCAACACAACCAGCTGATTACATGACCTTCTTAACCTCCAGCTTAAGTCCGTCGGTAGGGCTGCGGCGGAAACGGAACATGAAGACATCTCCCTTATGCATCCTAGACGCCGCCACCACCTGGGAACATTGGGTTGTAATTTGTGCTCCTTTACCCTTCCCTTTGCTCATGATGAGGGAGACAATTATGGGATAGCGGCCTCCGCAGAAGACCCTCAGCTTTGATGGGAAGTCCTTGTACGGCCTGATGTTGGCATTGGTGAAGTTCCTTGGGAAATACTGCAATGCAAACAACAATGCAATATACAATCAGCAATGCAATCACCAATCAGCAAAATGCAATCAGCAATGCAAGGACATAGTGCAAACAATTCGTTTACCATTTTAGCTTTTGGCTCCTCGGTGTTTGCTAGCTGCATAGTGCATACATACACTGGTAGAGTGGGTTTCTTCTTTGCAAGTTCCCTCATGAACAACACATGTGTGTGTTTCAAAGCAATCTTGTTGCCATACACATACCACTTATCAAAACTGACACTTGCCTTTGACTTGGGACCTACATGCAAAGAAAAAGGCACATTTTCAAATCAGCAAACTGCATAAGTAAAAGATAAAGAAAAGGAACAATGGCAGAAAAGGATTTTACCTCGGCACATGATAATCTTGTTGGCAGCGGCGGCTTCCGCGGCAGCGGCTTCCGCAGCAGCTTTCTTAGCACGCCGCTTAGCCTGAGCAGAAGCTCTCTTAGCCTGAGCAGCAGCTCTCTCCGCAGCAATGACAGCTTCGTCATCCGAGCTAAGCTCGATGACCCCCGGAGAGTCCATGGTCACCTACAAAAAAAACTGAATCAGTACATGCATCAACTAGCAAACTAGGCACCAGGCAGTTATCATAAATAGGACGAGTCACAGTTACACCAAACGAGTCACAGTTGACAGTCATGTTTTGTTTATAAATAGGACGTGCCACTACTTAGCTTTCAGACATATCTAAACATCCAAGTTTATTGTTGGGTTGATATTTTTTCATATCTAAACATCCAAGTCCAAATAAGAGTACTTCATGAGTATAAGCACAACATGAAGGCTAGTTAACAGTGGTAAGGAGGACGATTAATTAGTAATGTGGCGAGCATGCTAGTAATCTTATGCAGTTTCTAATTCTTCCAAAAACAAAAGATCGGAAGTTCCAAGCTAGTTGCTACACATTTAATTAATCAGAAAAAATCAATCCAGTTCGGGCTTGGAATTGGATACACAACGTAATTATCGATCAAAAAACAGCAGGCACCAGAAACAACAACATACATAACAAATCAATATATGCCTATTGATCAAGATGCCACAAAATCCACCCAACAGAAGGAGAGGGCGAGCGGCCAGAGGCGGGTTCCCGCCGGTGAATGCGGGTTCCCGCCGGTGCCGGAGAAGTCACCAGATCGGCGGAGAGCTCGAGGAGGGGAGAGGGAGGGAGAGGGAGAGGGGCTTGCGGGGAAAGGGAGGGAGAGGGACTTGCGGGGGAGGGGAGAGGGACTTGCGGGGGAGGGGAGAGGGGCTTACCGGCGGTGCTCGAGGAGGGGGGGCAGAGGGAGGCAGATCGGCGGAGAGCTCGAGGAGGGGAGGGAGGGAGGCGAATGTCTAGAGGAGGACTTGGAGGAAAGGGAGGGACTTGCGGGGGACTTGGAGGGGGAGGAGAGGGAGGCGAGTGGCTCGAGGAGGCGGAGGGGAGGGGGAGGGGGACTGAGATCCTCTGACTTTGGTAGACCACCTTACATTTACAAATGTTAGCACCACATTTTTCTAAAATGATAGACCACCTTACATTTACAAATGTCCCAACTGGGTATCTAAAACCTTTCGGTCCACCCATGGCGAAAAAGACAAATGTCTGCCGAATCGGCAGGAACTGGGTCCGATTTGAACTACAGGTACATTATCGTATGCTCATGATTTTTTGCAAAAATCATTTTTAGACTCACAATATTCTATTTTATTAGAGATCCAATGCAAGTTTGGCGATACTCATCCCCTAGCTAAGAACCTTCATGCCCGTCGTTTTGACCATAGTTTGAAACTGGCGTAAAATATTCAAAAACTGTCCGAACAATGTAAATCTTTCGCGTGGCGTCATTTTATGTGACACGGTTGCAAGGAAAAATACCAAACTTGGTATATTGATTGCATCTCGAAAAGTCCTTCTCAAAATGAGCTATCATGGCTTTTCGGTCCAAATGGCCAATGTTATGGCAAGAATCGCTGCATAGTTTGTGATAACATGCCCATATTGTGCATGCATGTGCATCCTGGGATGGCGAACAATGTTGCAGGAGAAAGTTTTCCTTGTCGTCGCACCGAAAAACCATTTTCTATTTTTCGAGCGCAAAAAACAGGCCGTTTTGTGAATCAACCACCAAATGAAAGTTTCGAAATGCCAGCACCACATTTTTCTAAAATGATAGACCACCTTAAATTTACAAATGTCCCAACTGGGGTATCTAAAACCTTTCGGTCCACCCATGGCGAAAAAGACAAATGTCTGCCGAATCGGCAGGAACTGGGTCCGATTTGAACTACAGGTACATTATCGTATGCTCATGATTTTTTGCAAAAATCATTTTTAGACTCACAATATGCTGTTTTATTAGAGATCCAATGCAAGTTTGGCGATACTCATCCCCTAGCTAAGAACCTTCATGCCCGTCGTTTTGATCATAGTTTGAAACTGGCGTAAAATATTCAAAAACTGTCCGAACAATGTAAATCTTTCGCGTGGCGTCATTTTATGTGACACGGTTGCAAGGAAAAATACCAAACTTGGTATATTGATTGCATCTCGAAAAGTCCTTCTCAAAATGAGCTATCATGGCTTTTCGGTCCAAATGGCCAATGTTATGGCAAGAATCGCTGCATAGTTTGTGATAACATGCCCATATTGTGCATGCATGTGCATCCTGGGATGGCGAACAATGTTGCAGGAGAAAGTTTTCCTTGTCGTCGCACCGAAAAACCATTTTCTATTTTTCGAGCGCAAAAAACAGGCCGTTTTGTGAATCAACCACCAAATGAAAGTTTCGAAATGCCAGCACCACATTTTTCTAAAATGATAGACCACCTTACATTTACAAATGTCCCAACTGGGGTATCTAAAACCTTTCGGTCCACCCATGGCGAAAAAGACAAATGTCTGCCGAATCGGCAGGAACTGGGTCCGATTTGAACTACAGGTACATTATCGTATGCTCATGATTTTTTGCAAAAATCATTTTTAGACTCACAATATGCTGTTTTATTAGAGATCCAATGCAAGTTTGGCGATACTCATCCCCTAGCTAAGAACCTTCATGCCCGTCGTTTTGACCATAGTTTGAAACTGGCATAAAATATTCAAAAACTGTCCGAACAATGTAAATCTTTCGCGTGGCGTCATTTTATGTGACACGGTTGCAAGGAAAAATACCAAGAATTTTTTTTCATGCTGCATCATTTTATGTGGGCATCATTTTATGTGACATATATAGCATAAAAACCCTTATATAAACCCAAACCCAAAATTCTGCCGCCAAAACCCAAAATTTCCCCCTCTCCCGCCTCTCCCGCCGACGTCTCCCACCCACAGATTTCGGCATGGGCAATTTGGACAATTGGACTCGGTCCACCCATCCCCACTCGCCCACCGAGTCGACCGACCCACCCATCCCCACTCGGCCACTCCATCCATCCCCATCTCCACCCACCCCCATCTCACGACGCGAGCGGCGACGGCACACTCGCTCCCGACGGCCACGGCGACCCACCCCTCCCTCCATCTCCCTCCATCTCCCTCCATCGGCAGCGCTCGCTCCCTCCCTCTCCCTCCCTCCACCTCCCTCCATCGGCAGCGCTCGCTCCACGACCCACCCCTCCAGTGCTCGCTCCACGACCCACCCCTCCCTCCATCTCCCACGACCCACCCCTCCCTCCATCTCCCACGACGTCCCACGACGGCCAGAGCAGGTGAGTCTCCTAGCTATCTCCCTAGCTCCTCCTACTTCCTGCTTTCTAGGGTTAGGGTTTGTCTCATGGCGTGTCTAGGGTTAGGGTTTGGCTCCCATGGCGTGTCTAGGGTTAGGTTTTGGCTTCCATGGCGTGTCTAGGGTTAGGGTTAGGTTAGATTTTGATCTGATAGGGAGGTGTATTGTCCATGTCCATGTTCAGAAGATAGGGAGCCTCTCTTCTTTTTTTCTGACTATGATCTGTACTGACTATGAGTTGGTTCAGAGATTTTTTTTGGGTTTGAAGATCTGTACTGACTATGACGGATGTAGCTTTTATCTATTGATGCTCATTCTGTCCTAGCTTGTATCTATTGATTTTTTTGGGTTTGAAGATCTATACTGACTATAAGCTGATGCTCCTATTGATTTAGTGAGCACTCTGTTTGCCGCTGTTCTAGGCAAATGTTGGAGCAAGGTACTGATGTATGTAGTGATGTGGCTATGTGTGTATGTTTATTTTGAGTTTGCCCCTGTTCTAGGCAAATGTTGGAGCAAGGTACTGATGTGTCTACTGATGTGTGTAGTGATGTGAGCACTCTGTTTGCCCCTGTTCCACTCTATTTTTTGGGTTTGCCCATGTACTGATGGGTGTACATGGTAGATGGCTATGTGTGTATGTTTATTTTGAGTTTGCCCCTGTTCTAGGCAAATGTTGGAGCAAGGTACTGATGTGTGTACTGATGTGTGTAGTGATGTGAGCACTCTGTTTGCCCCTGTTCCACTCTATTTTTTGGGTTTGCCCATGTACTGATGGGTGTACATGGTACCTGGCTATGTGTGTATGTTTATTTTGAGTTCTCTAAGACTATACCAAGTTTATGTGTAATGCTTAGTGTAACTTTGTAGTTAATGCGCAGATTTTATAACTGGACCTTTGTGTAACTGTGTATGTCTATCTGATCTTTGTCGAAGCATCTATTGACAACACACGGTCTGACTTTTACTTGATGTTGCTCAGGATTTTGAGATCAGGAATGGGAAGAATGACAAGGAAGACGCAGCCTGCTGGTATGCAAATTGCTCCTCATGTATATGCTTGATGCTATAAATGCTGTGATTGGATGTGATAAGCTTGTAATCTGTTTGGTTGTCCATGTAATGCTGTGATTGGATGTGCTAAGCTTATAAGCTTGTAATCTGCTGCTATAATCTTGCTTGTAGCTTTGCTGTGCTAAAATTTCTGCTGCTATAATCTTGCTTGTAAGCTTGTATGTGCTATAATTTCTGCTGCTATAATCTGTTTGATTGTCCATGTACTTATTTTGCTGCTGCTGGTTCACACCTTGTCATCAAATGCTTCATGGGTTCCCTGGTCCATGTACTGGTTTATATTTTCAATATAGAAATTTCTTGTTAATCTACTAGATTTAATGAAACTAAAACCTGATAAGATACATTGGCTGTTTGAGTTGTCTTGCTCCCATATGCATTTCAACCATCCATCTAATGCATATTTTCTTATCCATGTAAAGAAGCGCCCCTCACTGAACTTGAGAAGATTAGGGCTAGGACAATGATGAGGAACAACCGTGTCTTCCAATCTCTTGGCATCTCCCGGATAGCCTCAATGATTAGAAACTCAAATGGTAGTGCAATAATAGCTGATGACTCCTCCGCATCTGCCATAACACAAGGCGAGAGCTCGGACTACAATCCTAGAGATGAAGATATTATTGAGGAAGAAGTTGACGATACTGTAGTGGACAAGATTGTAAAGGTGCAAATTCTAACTTGTTTGGAGGGGGGTTTATTTGTTTGATGTGTGTTTTTCCTTGTTTTCCTTCATTCTATGCTTACACTGTTTTATTCTAATCTGTGGTCTAATGCTTTTCATGCGAGGTCCCGAAGGTTCCTAGGAGGAGGAAGAAGTGTGCTAAGAGAAAGAGAAATAGTACACGTAGCCCAGATACAACTACAACAATGGCTCCAGGAAGGGTGTTTGCGGTACCACCAGGAGGATCAGATAAGTTGATGTGTCTTGATGAACATGCTACTGCTAGAGTCACAAGGCAGAAAGCAAAGGTGGTTGATGTAGCCAATGAAGGAGGCCTACTTCGCAAGGATGGTGGAAGCTCAATGCAATGGGATGATGGGTCTATGTCCATGGATGAAGGAAGTACCGTCCGTATGGACCTCAGCCCTGTTGCTCCTACGGTGGACAGAAATGATGAATTCGATTCCGCACCTGAGCAGCCTATGGGTGATGAAGGTAAGTATGAAATAGTAGTAGCACAAATCCTTTACTAGTCAATTAATTGAGATTATTGCTGTGCATGGATATCAGTATTTCCAAACTAAACAAGCGCCCAAATCTGTTTTCTGTAATTTATTTGCACATCTGATTTAAAATATATTTATTGTACTGATATTGGAAAACTTGCTGTAATTTTTTACTGTTGTAGCTTCTATTTCTACTGATATTGTACTGCTTGCTTCTATTTCAGGCACATCACTTGTGGTAGTCAGCCGCAAGAGAAAAGGCACAGGCCTGGAAAAGATGACCAAGGGTTTGGGAAGCAAAGTGAGGATTGAAATTGCTGAAGGGATGAAACGCCCCGAGAGGCCCGTGCTAGCTGCAAAGTTTGCATCAGAAGGTGGGATGATTGCAAGAAGCCATACACCCATTCTTCCACACTTCAAGGAATACAAAAAGGACAAGGCTATGGTGAAAGACTATATAGGAAAAGTTGCTGTAAGCTCATGAGTCCTTACCTGAATCTGTTTTTTCTACTATTTTTTATCATTTGGTTACTTATCTTATCATTGCTTTATTTACTGTGTTTGTAGGCAAATTTTGAGATGGACACTGATGCACAGGAAGTTAAGGTAGCCTGCACTGATATCTTGAAGAATGTTTCAAAACAAAGACGACATTTGGTCAAGAAGAAGTTTTTCGATCAAGTACCAGCAACTGAACTCAGCATTAAGTCCCCTGTTTCATACATCTCTGATGAGGAATGGCAAGCGCTACTCAAGCTGTGGACAAACCCGAAACACATGGTATTTTGTATTTCTTGACCTTTACATTCTGTAATTACCATGTACTATAGTTTTATATGCTATCAACTACTGTTTTTTGAAGTTTGAATGTTGAAGGAACATTCATGTCAAGTGAACTGCTTTATTTTATCTGATGTTGTATGTGATAGGATACATGCTCATTTTGTTGCTTGATATGATACATAATCTGGTCAAGTCTCATAAAGTAGTTTATATTTTAGTATGAAGATTGATGGAAATGTTCTTATAAAAATGCCCCCATATGTAGGACACATGCCAAAAGAACAGGACCAATCGAGGACTAGTAAAGTTTCAGCAGAAGACCGGTTCGCGATGCTATCTAGCTCATCTTTATGCAGCTGTAAGATACACTTACATTTTTATTTAGGCATAATTAACTTGTGTCCTTATAAGCCTATGTTCTTAATAATGTTGGAAATCATTTCAGAGGGAGGAACGTCAGGGTGAAGAGCTTAATGCCATTGACATGTTTAAGGTCACCCACAACAGCAAGAAAGCTGGTTTCTCTGTCGCAGTTCAAGATGCTATAGTGAGTCACTCCTTTCCTGGTTGTGATTAAATCTGTGTGTGGACTTGTTTAGTTCTGCCTAGGTTTCTTTAATGGTCTACTTGATAAGCTTATTAATTTGGATATGGTCTATAGTTGTTTGGTAAGCATGTTATTCTTCATTTCTTACCGGAAGGTTGCTCTCCAAGTATGATGTAGTTCTTGTCTACTTTAAGAACTTATGATACTGTCCATTTCATATTTCTTTGCATCTGCTCCTAGTGGATTAACTTATTTTTCTGCGATTCTGCTCCTACTATTTGTGAACATGCTAATGTTTCCTAACATCTTTGAGCAACTGATTCCAAATGGCAGAGAAAAATGGAAGCTGAGATGGCTAAGCCGGTACCAGAAGGTGAACAGCCAAAGTCTGCTGTGGAGGTGGTTGCCCAAGTTCTCACCAATGAGGCGCCGTCAAGCACATTCCTGAAGAATGTTGGCCTCCAGACGGGCTCCAAGAACAAGATGAAGAGTTCACATGCGGCTGTATCCGCTCATGTCCGTGACCTGCAAGAGAAGTTGCAGAAGTCGGAGCAGCGAAGTGAAGAGATGTCTGAAGAATTGGCTGCAATCAAGAAGGCGGCGCAAGAGGCAGAAGCTGCACAAGCTCAACGGGACAAGGAGTACCAGGTGCTGGTCAAGAGGGCGCAAGAGCATGAGGAGAAGCTTGCTCACATGATGGCTTTATTTGGAGCCAAAATGACATGATGGGTATCTTGCTGGGCGATGGGTATCTTATTACTGTTTTTTTGGCGATGAGCATCTTGCTGTTATTTGAGTACCTTGCTGTGAGTATCTTGCTATGAGTATCTTGCTGTCGTTTTGGCTGTGAACCTGATGTACCTTGACTGAACCTGATCCTACATCATGATGTTACTTGAAATGATACGAGGTGACTGTGAACCTGCTGTTATTTGAAATGATGCCTGATGCTACATGATGTTAATTTAGTGTTTGAAATGCTACATGATGTATTGAAATATTGGTTTTGAATTTCAAATGTTGATTTCCTGTCTATTTAGTTTGTCCTGAATGAAATAGTGGCCTTAGTAAACAGGCCACAACCCATAGTAATGAAATGGCCATAGCCAAAGTAATCTGGACTGGAATAAAAGGCCTTGGCCCAGAAGAAAGTGTAAATGGACATTTCTTTTTCAGAAAAAAACTGAAATATAAGCTAATATACTGAGTAAGGCCATGTCCCAAATGTAAGCCCGACACTAAAAAGTCCAGTAGCCAGAATATAGAGAACCCTAAAAATGCATCTGTTTGGCCCAATAACTCGAAAAAAAATTCCAGAATAATAATTCATAATGGACCAAATTAATGGGCTGGCCCATATAACAATAAGTATGGACCGGGCTAAATTGACGTTAAGACGTTTTCATTTCGTCACAAAGTTCTGCCACGTCGGATCGTCCACGTGGCGTGGGCTGGTTGCACATGACGATTTTGGAACGTCATAGAGGTTATGACGATCCCAAATCGTCATAGTATCTTATGATGATTTCAATAAAATCGTCATTATATTTCATTAGCGACACCCAGCTTTCGACGATCTCAAAATCGTCATAAATGGACTATTGTGACGATTTTGTGACGAAAATAGAGGGTCATATAATGCCAGATTCCTTGTAGTGTTCTGTCAGTGCTTTATTCACTACATCTATAAATGTTGGCTTGTGTGATTATATGTAAATTGGATTAACTATTATTTCAGTGATGCTCTGATTATGTATATAAACTTGGTAATGATTCCCGGTGTTTGATTCCAGGAAAATGATAATTAGTGACTTGCAAGTTTATTTATGAAAGTTAGGTAATTAATCTGCTTTGTTTAGAACTTGTTATTGTGACACCATCTTAGAATGGAACAAAAGTTTGGTTCTACTACTGGGCTTTATTCTGTCAGTGTTTAAGATTGGATTAATGCCAAAGATAAGTTGAAAGCTTCTTTTAAACATCTGTGCCTATGATGTTGGTCTAAGGCTTAGAGACTAGTTTCCTATCTTGCTGTCGCTTATAGATATATTCTGGTATTAATTCCAGTCACTTATTCTTAAGTCCTTTTGATAAAATGGTTGGTGTGCTTATTATGTTATATGGATCCATAAGATCTATGGATTCTGAGGTGCTACTCTTTTTGAGAGATGTGCCCAGAATTCATAATCTTGGCTATGGTCATATTAGAATATGAGATTTGTCTTAGTATCTAGGATCAATGATGTTGGTCTGAGATCCTAGTTTTATTTGTAGATTTTTAATCATGGCTTTTGTATTCAAAAATCTTCTATGATGGATTCACCCCACTTGGGTGATTTCTGAGAGATTTAAATATAAAACAACACATGAATTCTTATCTAAATAAGATGGTTAGATCATGTGAGGGTTTCATATTACTCACCACAACAGTTGGGTTGTTGGTGTTTTTGCTAGTTGATTTGGTGGCTTGATCTTGATGGCTTGCTTTGCTGGCTTGATCTTGTCCTTCACCTCCTGGTACTGCTCCTGCTACTTCTGGTTACTGGAAGCTTGTCGTTGATCTTGCTATCCACCTACTCCACCCCCTCCTTATTTCACCATCCGGTGAATGTTTGGATGGTCTGGTATATGGTTTGGCTGGTGGTTTGCTTGGCCTTGGCAGGCTTGATGCGTTCCTGGTTTGGTGCTTGACAGTGAGAATAAGCTGATGGGCTGTGCTACGGCTGTGCACTTCTCCTTTTGCTTGTGTGGGCTATTGCTGCTGTGTTAATAGCACACACCATGCAGTTAGATGACTGTTGAAAGGACTATGTTTTCCCTTGCTATTTTGGTGATGATGAAAATCCCACTTGTGATCTAACCTTGTGCTTGAGTTTTAGGTTAATTGTTTATGATGGAGCTTATGGAGTGTGTGGATGCTATTCTTAGGATCTCGTGAAGACGACGGTCTTTCGTTTTTCTCTTTCTCTCATTTTATTGATTTAGATCGCCGTACTATCAAGAGGGGGTCCGCCTCGGGAGGCTGTGGGGAATCATCCGTTCTTGCACAAACCATATTTGCACCACCATAGCCATCCTATTCATCAGCGAGAGATCGAGTTTCTGATCAGTTGGTGCATTTTTTTGTCTGATCGGAACTTTCGGCCAGGAGCCGGAAGTTCCACTCAGGGTGCTCTAGGGGATGGATCTAGGACTATTTCCGGGCCAACTTCTGATGGAAGTTCCGGCCATAGTTCAGAACCTACTGTATGGTAGTGTTCTATTTGACGGAACTTCCTTTTCTTTTTCCACTGAGACCCTAAGTGGAACTTTCGCCCAGGCATCGGAACATCCGGTCAGGCATGTTCTGCGACCCAGTTGTTCCGCCCCTAGTTCTGCTCCAAGTTCCGCTGAGGTTCAGAATACTTCTATTTGCAAGTGTTCTATTTGACGGAACTTGGGCTGAAACTTGCTCCGGAAGTTACACCGGAACTTCCAGTCGTTCTGACCAGAACTTCCAGTCAAGCTTTTGGAGCGTGCGTTAATGGTCTTCATACCGTTGGTGCTGCGCTGGGCGGAACTTCCGGTCCTACGCCGGAACTTCCGGTGAAGTCACGAACTACCCAACGATTCAGTTTGGAGGGGGCCTATTTAAGGCTCCCTCCTTCTTCCTCCTACGTAACTCTTCAATTTTCTCTCTCCTCCATTAATACTAGAGCTTCACCTCACTAGATCTATCTCCCTAGCCACTCAAATCACTCGATCTTTTGAGAGGTGGGAGAGCTGACCTAGATCTACACTTCCACCAAAGAAGATTTGATTCCCCCACCTATCCTTTGTGGATCTTGTTGCTCTTGGGTTTCTTGGAACCCTATACGGTGTAGGGCATCCTCGGATCTAAGGGCATGTGTTGTAAAGCTCCGTGGTGTCATTGAGGGCCTCCAATTGAGTTGTGGAGCTTCCCCCTCAACCTTGTTGTAAATGTTTTGGTTGGCGCCTTCAAGGTCACCGGTTAGTGGATTGTGAGGTCTCCTTTGTGGGGGAGGTCACCAGAGAAGAAGGTGAGGCCTTTGTGGTGCTCGGGTGACCTTTTGTGGCCCCAACACCTCTCCAACGTACACATAGCTTCCTTGGAAGTGAACTACGGACATTACATATCCGTGTCCCTGCTCCGGTTATCTCGTTCCTTACCTTTACTACTTGCTCTTTACCATTCTTGTGCTTGCTGTTAGTTCTCTAGCATATAGGTTGTTCACCTAGTTGCATATCTAGAGAACTTGTCTTCTTGCCAAGCCTAAAATTGAGTAACAAATTAAAAATTGGTAGTCGCCTATTCACCCTCCTCTAGTCGATTCAAAGTTGGTACTTTCAATTGGTATCAGATCCAAGGCTCTTATTTTGGGATTTACTGTTAGAGATATTCCCTAAAGTCAGTAATAAAAGTAGTTATTATTATATCTTTGTGTTTATGATAAATGTTTACATTCATTCTATAAAAGTATTAACCGGAAACATTAATACTTGTGTGATTTGTAAACTAAATTAGAGTCCGTAGTAAAGCCTCTTTATAATACTAGCTTGTTGGTTGATAGATGATCATGGTTTCCTGAACATGAACATTGAGATGTTATTAACAACAAGATCATATCATTAGGAGACTGGTGCGATGGACATACTCCTATATATAAGCGTAGCATAAAGATCAAGTTATTTCATTAGTTTGTTTGCTATAAGATTTCTGATACATAGTAACCTAATTCCTTCGACCATGATATCATGCTAATCACCATTACTAGATGGATACTTTAATGACATCAAACACCACACCATAACTGGGTGGTTATAAAGGTGGCATTGAGTATTCGGAAACTATGTGTTGAGGCACATGGATCAAGAGTGAGATTTGTCCATCCATATGACGGATAGATATACTCTGGGCCCTCTCGGTGGAATGTCATCCAATTAGCTTGCAAGCATGTGACTGGCTCACAAGGGATCACATATCATGGGAATGAGAAAAGAGTACTTATCGGTAATGAGGGTGAACTAGGTATGCAGAGATACCGACGATCAGACCTCGGATAAGTAAACTATCACGAGACAAAGGGAAATTGGTATCGTATGTAAGTGGTTCATTCGATCGCAAAGTAATATTAGAAATATGTGAGAACCATATGAATTTCTAGATTCCTCTATTGGTTATTGATCGGAGAAGAGTCTCGGTCATGTCTGCATAATTCACGAACCGTAGGGAGACACACTTAAGTTTTCTATGATGTTTAGTAGATATGGAATGTAAGTAGGGAGACCGAATATTTTTTGGAGTCTTGGATGGGATCTGGGATATCACGAGGAGATCCGGAATGGTCCGAAGAGTAATATTCATATAAGGAAAGTCCAATTCTGGAGTTCGGGAATGATTCTGGTGTTTTCACCGGGATGATCTAGATGGGTGTAGAAGGTTCACCGAACCGGAAGGGGAAGGGTGCATGAATGTGTCATGACTAAGTGGAATGATTGCGTCATGTCCTAAGTCACTTGGTTGGGCGTTTGAAAGAAAGAAATTAAACTCCAAATTGAAAGTCAAAAGGCAAGTTTGAAAAGTCAAACTGGGACAATGTATCATGGTGGAGGAAGGAAAGAATCCTTCTCTCCCTCCACCACAAGCCAAGTAGGAGAAGGATTTGGGGAAGGATTCAAACTCCTCTCTCGCAAGCTGCCTTCCCTTTCATAAATAGAGGGGAGGGGGTTCCCCAAGAGAAAACACAACACCGGCTGCTCCCCACACCGCCGTCGCGCCGCCACCGCCGCCGCAGCCCCGTCGCCGCTGGCCGCCATCGCACCAAGTCGCCACCGCCCTAGCCGCCGCTGACTACCTCCTCCTATCCGGCTTCTAAACCCTAGATTGCCGGGGAAACCCTAATACTCCACCATAACTCTCTCCGTCTTAGGAGAAGCCCTGCGGGATCTTCCCTCTACTTCTAACACCACGCCGTCGTGCTGTCGGAATCACGAGGAGAGAACTACAACCTCCGCTACCTGCTGGAACAAGGGAGAGGATGGCCTTCATTGAGTATCGAATGTGTGACCGACTGCGGAAGCGCTGCCAGAATGCAGCACCAGAAGGATCATCTACGTGATCTTGAGATCGGCATGTGTACGACTACATCACCCACGAGAATCTGCTCTCGTTAACCGCTTTGGAATCTTCAAGGGTGAGTACTCTAATCGACTCGTTGCTACAATCTAGTAGATAGATCTTGGCTTGTTTGTGTTCATGCGGTAGAATTTTTTTATTTTGCGTGCTACGAATCCCTACAGTGGTATCAGAGTCGTGTCTATATGTAGATCCGTTGCACAAGTAGAACACAATGGTCATTGTGGGTGGTGGTGCTTTTATTATCAATTGATTTTTGTGTACTTTGCATCTTGCGATATGGTGGGATGAAGCGGCCCGGGCTAACCTTACATGACATCGTTCATGAGACTTGCTCCACGCTCAACATGCAACTTGTATTGCATAAGTGGTTTTGCGGGTGTCTGTCTCTCCCATCATAGTAAAGATTCAATTTACAACGAGCACTTGATAGTTCAAGCATCAACATTGTGTTTCTTGTTTGTAAGTTAGAACGACACTTATTGAAAGCCCCAAACCACGTAAAACATGCAAATAAAATTAGAGGTGTCTAACTTTGTTTTGCAGGGGTGTGCTGTGATGTGATATGGCCATGATTTTGAATATATATGATGTATGCAATGTTCCTTATTGTAAGTGGACAACCGGCAGGAGCCTTATGGTTGTCTTTTAATTTTGTTAAGACCTGGGTGTCTATTATTCAAAGTAGTTGTATGTAGAGGTCCCAACCATTAATAAGGTAGAGATCCCTGTTGTTTACAATGCTAGTCCCTGGATCAATAGCTAGCATCCACAGTTAAGATGTAATATCAAGAAACAAAGGTCATAATACAACTTTATAACCAGGAATAAAATAATTCATTACATCTTACATAGCTCATTTAGCTATCTCATTACAATGCAGCAGAAATAACTATATAGCATGGAGTCCTTCATCTTCAAAGTTCCATAGGCAATCATGTTGGTTGTAGACTTGTAATCCTAATCAACACACTTCACTAACATCAAACAAACCTGTAACATAATAAGTTAAAGACACAAGGCTCAATACATTTGAATTGTATTGGCAAGTGATACTATGGTAGAATAGTAGTATCTATCATCTATATGCATTTGGATAAGTGGAGCTTAGGCTTGCTTTGCTCAAAATAGATTTTCCTTATCATTTGAAAACACTAAGTTTTTATTTGTCAAAATCACCCAAGGCATCTACCAGTAGACATTGGTGATCCCTTAACCCTTGTTCAACCACAAGTTTTTAACTTAGAAATTGGGATGAGGAGATTCTTGATAGATTCCATGTCTTGATGCTCAAATTGTCCATTGCCGGGGATACTGCTAAGTAATTAGATTTACTCTCTCGGGAGGTGGTGCACTTTCCCCACAAGACTCGACATGCATCGAGACAAGATCTTTTAGAAGCCTTCCCTTAGACCAAAATGGATGCGTTCCCAAACCTATCATCCCCTACCACCAACTGTCCATTTGGCTAAGTTATTGCAACCTATATGATCCAGGCAGAGCCCATAATGCCAAGTGGCTGCCCTTGAAGCTTCTCAACATTTGACATCTCAAATCTCTTTGTTCCTGGGTGGATTTCCACAAGTGAGATACACTAGGGTAGACCATAAATATGGGCCCTGTGTAACCACTCAACATAACCCATTCACAACCATTCCACCCAGGTGATTCATTCACATAGTTGTTTTATTAAACAAAACACAAGTCCTTGACTTAGAAATATTTCATAGCATGAATATAGTCCACGCTTGTTTTCTACTAGCTAGGCTAAGCATGATAGTAGTAGGAATCTTAACTCAGGGAAAATTCTATTAAGGTTTCATCTACTAGGATTTCCCATGGCATAGAATACTTAGTAAAATTCCATGCAAGTCCTACTTAGAAATATCACTAATGCATAGTGAAAATAATGGGACAAAAGTATGAAGCACCACTTGCCTTTTTGGTAGAGAATATAAGTTCACTCCTTGATCTTGCAATAGTCACACTCTTCAAAGTTCACTACAATTCAATCAAGAAAGGCACAAATTCAAAACTAGCATTCAAACAATTCATCACATAATAATAAAAACAAAGCAATGCATGCAAGCATGCCAAAGATTGTTTTATTTGGAAAAGTGGTTTCTATTAGGCTATAAACATTCTAAAACATCTATTGGTCATTTATAAAAGTGGAAAAACCATTTTAAGTCAAGTTAGTGAAAATGGCCACTTTAAGTCATTTTGGTTTTGCTAGAAATGGTTAAAATCAAAGTAATAATTTCTAGTGTTTGACAAATATATTTTTAAACACAAATGTTAGTGTGTATGGTCAAAGTGTTTAATATTAAAACCATTTGCAAAAGGTTTTACCTATAAACCATTTTTAAATCAAAGCAATATTTTATTTTGTTGGAAATGCCTTTAAACAAGGTAATAATTTTATAGGATTCACCAAATATATTTTTAAATCTCAAAACTTGGTGTCTAGGATCAGAGAGTTTAATTCAAGTCATTTTCAAAAGGTTTCACTCAAAAATCATTTTTAAACCATAATCAATATTTAACTAGAATTGCTTTAATTCAAAGGAATAATTCCTAAGTGTCACAAAATATATTTTTAAATCCAAAAGATGGTTTGTATGGTCATTAGGTTCAAAACAATCCATTTACAAAAGATTTTACCCTAAAAACATTTTTAGAATAAATTTTATACACCAAATATGCTTACACATGTTTCTGCAAAAACAACCAATTTTACAGAAGAAAATCATTAAACAAAGGGCGTGGTTAGATAGAATTCCTTTTCCTGATTCCATTGATATAAAGTTTGTAAAATTTGGACCTGTGGATTTAAAGTTATGATTTTTTCAAATCTAACCATCTAATTGACAAGTTTCTGTTTTTAGATCAAACACTATGCCACGCGTCTTAATCCTATTCGTCGGCACCGTTTCACGTGGATTGACTAACGTGGACTGTTGGATCTAATGAAATCGTGCGGCACAGAAACGATCATACCCCTTCGGGTTAAGGTTCTATCGCGTACACAGGATCAAGATCTAACAGTCCAGAGCGTATCGAACTTAGATGGGCGGCGCAACGACGGTGGCTGGCGGTGGAGCGCTCTGGCTGTGGCGTCGACGGCGAGACAGGAAGCGAGAGAAGGAGGGTAAGGGCTCACCAGACTCGCAAGTGCTTTGCTGATGCTCGACATGTCCTTGGTTGGCGAAGGGGCGCTCGAGGACGTCAGGGATTGCTCGCCGGAGTTGCTGTCGGCATCGGGCGCTCACTATTGAAGACGGTGGCGACAGTACAGGTCACGCTAAGGCTTGAAAAAGGGTGTGTTAGCTGCGCACAGAAGAGGCGAGTGTGCGAGTGTCAATGAGAGGGGGAGTCACGGTCAGAGGTTACTGGGAAAGCTCGACGGAGTAATGGCAGACGACGGCGTCGTTCAGTCGAAGTCGTTGCCGATGCTGTGGATCATGCATGGGCGAGCCAGGGGTACTGACGGGTGCGCAAGACCATAGGGAGTAGGCTCATGGAGGTCTGGGAGCAAGGGGAGGCGATGAGTGGCCAAAATTTGCTGGAGATGCTCTTCGGAGCAGTGGCGATGCAAGCTAAATTCAGGGCAGCCTGGGGGCGTAGAGGTGCGGGAAAATGGGGAAAATGGAGAGGGGGATGGGGCGAGTTATCTAGCATGATCATGGGGCGGGGTTACCGCGCCATCAACGCGAATTTTACGCGAGCATTCAACGCTGGGAACGGTAGTGTGGGAGATGGGAAGAATAGGTCGTGGGGGTGAGAACGATGACTGACGGATGGGTTTGCGTTTGTCAGCGAGGAAGTGAGATTCAGTGGGGTCCAATCGTCAGCGACTGCGAGGGTGCGGGCCGCGGTGAGAAAACGATTCGCAGGAGACTGCCTGGTGGGCTGGCTAGTTGGGCCTGGGTTGGGCTGGGGTTTGTTTTCCTTTTTTTCTTCTGATTCCTTTTTCTTTTTCTATTTTCATTTTCTGTTTTGAATTTGTTCAAATGATTTCAAACCTATTTTTAATTTAAAACTTTTCCAAACTTCCAATATATTTTAGTACGGTTGTAAATGTGTTTTTAAAGACCATATTGGAATAATTATTTTATTTATTTATGGTTTATTATTTATTTATAATAGGCACTTGTCTTTATTCAAATAAGACTTTAAATATGTTTTCAAACTTCTATTTGAATTCCAATTTTTACCAAACCTTTTTTGTAGGTTTTATTTAGTGCAAATAATTCACTTTGAATTATTTAACGTATTTGAATATGATTTATTAATCATTTAAATTAGGCATTTGTCTTTATTCAAATAAAATTTATTTTAGTTAAAGTCCATATAATTTTAATTGAATAATCTTTATCCCTTTATTTTATTTGGATTTGGATTATCTTTTTTATTTATAGATCCAGAATTGGTGATTCCAATTTGTAAAATTTTATTTAATATTTGTTTATCCTTTTAAATCTCTTTAGGTTTATTTTGCTCATAATTTGGTATGGATTTTAGATAGGAGCTTTATTAGCCTTGGAAATTAATTCCTTTTATGTTATTGAAATCAAAAGTTTTTATCCATGGCTCCAAATTGAACGAAACCAATTTCTATGGTTTTATAATATTTTTATTTATCATTTTTGATCATTTATAAATGTTTGTTGCTAAATTTTTATATGGATCAAATCCATAGTCTTAGAGAGATCTTGGACATGATTTTCTTCCATTATGGTTTTAGGGTTTTGGTTTACTTTTCCAAATGTTTAAATTTTCAAGATACATTCATTGATGAATGCATTTCACTTAATTTTAATTTGTTGGATTCCCTTTTATTCAAAGTTTGTTCAAGAAGGGTTTTGATGTTTCCATTTGGAATCAAAAAGTTTATTTTCACCCTAAATTTCAACAATTATTTATTTTGTTTATTTATTTTTCACATTTCAAAATTTAGAAATTTTGGATGTGACAGGCTACCACCCTTAAAAGAAATCTCGTCCCGAGATTTGGGAAGGCTAGAGGTTACAAGTTGGCTTCGAGGCAACTAGGGTACTACCACCCTTAAAAAGGTTTTCAACTAGATTACATCTTGGCTTACTTGGGATCTTGATGTATCTTCTCTAGGCACTTGTTGGCATAATGGCCTAGCTCTTTGCATTTGAAACACATCACTTGGCCAATATCCTTTTTTTCCTTTGGTATCATTGCCTCTTGTTTGTTTCCTTGGATCTTCTTCTTTTCTAAGCAATCACTGGCATAGTGTCCCATCTCTTTGCAATTGTAACATTGCACTTGGCTTTGTCCTTCTTCTTCTTTTTGGGTCTCTCCAAAGCTAGGAGTTCTTCTAGTTCATGTTCCTCATATCTCACCTCAAAGGTGGGAAATCTTTCTCTCTTCTTGGGGCAGTTACTAGAGATATGACCTTCTTCTCCACAAGAGTAGCAATACTTTGTATTTACTTTGGATATGACTCTATGAGGCATGGTTCTGAATTTTCCTTCATCCTTCTTGGTAGAAGTTGTTCCCTTATAGAGGTTTCCAAACATTAGATGAATTCCATCTTGTTTCATTTGTTGAGGATAGATGGGGCATTGGATAGGGACATGATCATTTACTTCACATAGGAAGCAAGTCACTTGAGATGTGGGGCATTGTTTAGTTAGATGTTTCTCTTCACAATTAGGGCATTGATCCACATTCCCTTTAGAATTGTGTTCTATATCTCCACAAATATTGCAAGCTTGAGTTCCTTCTATAATTTCATCCTTGACATCATTGTTGTCACAATCTCCTTGGGAAGAGTTGCTTATCATGTTGATCATTTGATTTGTCATCCTTTGCAACAATTGAGATTGGGTTTCCAATTTTTTTTGCATGGTTGGGTCTAACTCATTTTTGTTGGCTAAAAACTGAGTTGTCACTTGATTCAACTGGACTTGGGTTGCTAGAAGCATCTCTTGGTTGTTGTTGTCACCATCCTTGATGTTGGAGTTTCTTGGAGAAGTCATCTGTTTGGGTTGGATTGGGATTAGAGTAGGCAAAAGATTTCTAGGAAAGAAGTCTAATCACACACAACAATTCACACAAACAATGTGCAAGCAATCACAAACAAGCATTCCACTCAAACAACAAGGTTCAAACACATTTTTAGGCAACCAAATATTTTTGCTACACCACATAAGTTGGTGTGATCAATATATGATCTAAACTAAACACTAGTATGGTGGTCTAACTATGGTTATCACTTGAGATTATTATTCTTAGTTGTTTCTTCATGAATGAGATCATTGTATCTTTGCAAAAATTCTTGCATCTTGGTCACAAAGCTTCAAAGGTGATGATGGTTCCTTGTAGGTTGTGTTTCCTTAGTCTTCAAGTCTTGTGTATTGTCCATGTCTCATTTGTAGTCCTTTGGTGATGTCCAAGTTGAAGTCCTTGGTGAAACTAAAGTTGAAGACATTGGTGATGTTGAAGTTGAATTCATTTGAGTTTGGTGAAGTCCTTTGCTCTAGTTGATATATTTGTTCTTGTTGAAGTCTTTGCTCATGGTGGGGGCTCTGTCCATCAAGTTTAAAAAGGGAGAGATGTAGAATCAAAATCAAAAATGGTTGAGGAAAGAGTTTACAAGATTGTTTGTAAATAAGTTTGAACAAATACAACTCCTATTTTTCTAAGGGGTTTTGTCCAATCCTAGGGTTACAATCCTACAGGCAACACAGTGCTCTGATACCATATGTAGAGGTCTCAACCTTTAATAAGGTAGAGATCCCTGTGTTTACAATGCTAGTCCCTGGATCAATAGCTAACATCCATAGTTAAGATGTAATATCAAGAAACAAAGGTCATAATACAACTTTATAACCTGGAACAAAATAATTCATTACATATTACATAGCTCATTTGACTATCTCATTACAATGCAACCGAAATAACTATAAAGCATGGAGTCCTTCATCTTCAAAGTGCCACAATCATGTTGGTTGTAGACATGTAATCCTAATCAACACACTTCACTAACATCAAACAAACCTGCAACATAATAAGTTAGAGCCACAAGGGTTAATACATTTGAATTGTATTGGCAAGTGATACTATGGTAGAATAGTAGTATCTATCATCTATATGCATTTGGCAAAGTGGAGCTTAGGCTTGCTTTGCTCAAAATAGATTTTCCTTATCATTTGAAAACACTAAGTTTTTGTTTATCAAAATCACCCAAGGCATCTACCAATAGACAATGGTGATCCCTTAACCCTTGTTCAACCACAAGGTTTTAACTTAGAAATTGGGATGAGGAGATTCTTGATAGCTTACATGTCTTGATGCTCAAATTTTCCATTGCCGGGGACACGACTAAGTACTTAGATTTTACTCTCTCGAGAGGTGGTGCACTTTCCCCACAAGACTCGACATGCACTGAGACTTTCAGAAGCCTTCCCTTAGACCAAAACGGACGCGTTCCCAAACCTATCATCCCCTACCACCAACTATCCATTTGTCTAAGTTATTGCAACCTATATGATCCAGGCAGAGCCCATAATGCCAAGTGGCTGTACTTGAAGCTTCTCAACATTTGACATCTCAAATCTCTTTGTTCCTGGGTGGCTTTCCACAAGTGAGATACACTAGGGTAGACCATAAATATGGACCATGTGTAACCACTCAACATAACCCATTCACAACCATTCCACCCAGGTGATTCATTCACATAGTTTTTTTATTAAACAAAACACAAGTCCTTGACTTAGAAATATTTCATAGCATGATTATAGTCCGCCCTTGTTTTCTACTAGCTAGGTTAAGCATGATAGTAGTAGGAATCTTAACTTAGGGAAAATTCTACTAAGGTTTCATCTACTAGGATTTCCCATGGCATAACATACTTAGTAAAAATTCCATGCAAGTCCTACTTAGAAATATCACTAATGCATAGTGAAAATAATGGGACAAAAGTATGAAGCACCACTTTCCTTTTTGGTAGAGAATATAAGTTCACTCCTTGATCTTGGAATAGTCACACTCTGCAAAGTTCACTACAATTCAATCAAGCAAGTCACAAATTCAAAACTAGCATTCAAACAATTCATCACATAATAATAAAAACAAAGCAATCCATGCAAGCATGCCAAAGATTGTTTTATTTGGAAAAGTGGTTTATATTAGGCTATAAACATTCTAAAACATCTATTGGTCATTTATAAAAGTGGAAACCCATTTTAAGTCAAGTTAGTGAAAATGGCCACTTTAAGTCATTTTTTTGCTAGAAATGGTTCAAATCAAAGTAATAATTTCTAGTGTTTGACAAATATATTTTTAAACACAAATTTTAGTACTTATGGTCAAAGTGTTTAATATTAAAACCATTTGCAAAAGGTTTTACCTATAAACCATTTTTAAATCAAAGCAATATTTTATTTTGTTTGAAATGCCTTTAAACAAGGTAATAATTTTATAGCGTTCACCAAATATATTTTTAAATCTCAAAACTTGGTGTTTAGGATCATAGAGTTTAATTCAATTCATTTTAAAAAGGTTTCACTCAAAAATCATTTTTAAACCATAATCAATATTTTTATTTAACTAGAATTTCTTTAATTCAAAGGAATAATTCCTAAGTGTCACAAAATATATTTTTAAATACAAAAGATGGTTTGTATGGTCATTAGGTTCAAAACAATCCATTTACAAAAGATTTTACCCTAATAACATTTTTAGAATAAATTTTATACACCAAATATGCCTACACATGTTTCTGCAGCAACAACCAATTTTATAGAAGAAAATCATTAAACAAAGGGAATGGTTGGATAGAATTCCTTTTCCTAATTCCATTGATATAAAGTTTGTAAAATTTGGACGTATAGATTTAAAGTTATGAATTTTTCAAATCTAACCATCTAATAGACAAGTTTCTATTTTTAGATCAAACACTGTGCCACGCGTCTTAATCTTATTCGCTAGTACCGTTTTGCACGGATCGACTAACGTGGACTGTTGGATCTAATGAAATCGTGCGGCACAGAAATGATCATACCCCTTCGGGTTAAGGTTCTATCGCGTACACAGGATAAAGATCTAATGGTCCAGAGCGTATCGACCTTAGATGGGCGGTGCAACGACGGTGGCTGGCGGCAGAGCGCTCTGGCAGTGGCGTCGACGGCGATATAGGAAGCGAGAGAAGGAGGGGAAGGGATCACTAGACTCGCCGTGCTTTGCTGATGCTCGACGTGTTCTTGGTTGGCGAAGGGGCGCTCGAGGACGTCAGATATTGCTCGCAGGACTTGCTGTCGGCGTTGGGCGCTCACTGTTGAAGACGGTGGCGACGGCACAGGTCATGCTAAGGCATGAAAAAGGGTGCGTTAGCTGCGCACAGAAGAGGCGAGTGTGCGAGTGTCAACGAGAGGGGGAGTCGCGGTCAGAGGTTACCGAGAAAGCTCGACGGAGTAATGGCAGACGGCGGCGGCGTTCAGTCAAAGTTGTTGCCGACGCTGTGGATCATGCGCGGGCGAGCCAGGGGTACTGACGGGTGTGCAAGACCATAGGGAGTAGGCTCGTGGAGGTCTAGGAGCAAGGGGAGGCGAGGAGTGGCCATAATTTGCTAGAGATGCTCGTCGGAGCAGTGGTGGCGCAAGCTAAATTCAGGGCAGCCTAGGGGCGAAGAGGTGCGGGAAAATGGGGGAAAACGGAGAGGGGGACGGGGCGAGTTATCTAGCGTGATCACGGGGCGGGGTTACTGTGCCATCAACGCGAATTTTACGCGAGCATTCAACGCTGGGAATGGTAGTGTGGGAGAGGGGAAGAACAGGTCGTGGGGGTGAGAACGACGACTGACGGGTGGGGTTGCGTTTGTTAGCGAGGAAGAGAGATTCAGTGGGGTCCAATCGTCAGCGACTGCGCGGGTGCAGGCTGCAGTGAGAAAATGATTCGCAGGAGGCTGCCAGGTGGGCTGGCTAGTTGGGCCTGGGTTGGGCTGGGGTTTGTTTTCCTTTTTTTCTTCTCATTCCTTTTTATTTTTCTATTTTCATTTTCTGTTTTGAATTTGTTCAAATGATTTCAAACCTCTTTTAATTCAAAAAATTTCCAAACTTCCAATATATTTTAGTACTGTTATAAATGTGTTTTTAAAGACCATATTGGAATAATTCTTTTATTTATTTATGGTTTATTATTTATTTATAATAGGCACTTGTCTTTATTCAAATAAGATTTTAAATATGTTTCCAAACTTCTATTTGAATTCCAATTTTTACCAAACCTTTTTTGTAGGTTTTATTTAGTGCAAATAATTCACTTTGAATTATTTAAAGTATTTGAATATGATTTATTAATCATTTAAATTGGGCATTTGTCTTTATTCAAATAAAATTGATTTTAGTTAAAGTCCATATAATTTTAATTGAATAATCTTTATCCCTTTATTTTATTTTATTTGGATTATCTTTTTATTTATAGATCCAAAATTGGTGATTCCAATTTGTAAAATTTTATTTAATATTTGTTTATCCTTTTAAATCTCTTTAGGTTTATTTTGCTCATAATTTGGTATGGATTTTAGATAGGAGCTTTATTAGCCTTGGAAATTAATTCCTTTTATCTTATTGAAATCATAAGTTTTTGTCCATGGCTCCAAATTGAATGAAACCAATTTCTATGGTTTTATAATATTTTTATATATCATTTTTGATCATTTATAAATGTTTGTTGCTGAATTTTTATATGGATCAAATCCATGGTCTTAGAGAGATCTTGTACATGATTTTCTTCCATTATGGTTTTAGGGTTTTGGTTTAGTTTTCCAAATGTTTAAATTTTCAAGATACATTCATTGATGAATGCATTTCACTTGATTGAAATTTGTTGGATTCCCTTTTATTCAAAGTTTATTCAAGAAGGGTTTTGATGTTTCCATTTGGAATCAAAAAGTTTCTTTTCACCCTAAATTTCAACAATTATTTATTTTGTTTATTTATTTTTCACATTTCAAAAGTTGGAAAATTTTGGGATGTGACATTATAATAGTTGATGCTGGTGGACGACAACCATGGAGCGGTTCCATTGACCTTTACGCCACGCCGGTGATGATGGATATCATGTTCATGCTTGAAGATGGAGATAGAAGGCACAAGAACAAATGCTATATCATATCACATATTTTGAATTGCATGTGATGTTAATCCTTTTATGCATATTGTATTGCTTAGTTCTCGACAGTAGTATTATAAGATGATCCCTCTCACAAAATATCAAGTTATAAAGTGTTCGTACTTAGTAGGCACCGTTGCTAAAGCTCGTAGTTTCGAAGCACCACGTGATGATCGGGTGTGTTAGGTTCTGTGAGTGTATACAACGGGAGCAAGCCATATTTTCTCATGTGGAAGATAAGGTTTGATCTTGACGATCCTAGCATGTACATACATGGTCTTGGAACATGGATCACCAAAAGGTAAAGCATGAGTCATATAGTAGATATGATGAACATGTTGATTGTTCGCCTTTGAAGCTACACCATCTCTCATGATGATCGGTTTTGATGTGGTGGATTTGGTTCGTGTGATCACTAAAACAATGTGAGGGATGTAGTTTTGAGTGGGAGTTCACCTGGATTAATTTAACTATTAATTAGAACTCAATTTGTCATAAACTTAGTCTAAACTATTGAAAATATGTTGTAGACCAAGGGCGGCCTCTACCATTAATTTTACTGCGTTCCTAGAGAAAGAAAAGTTGAAAAACAATGGAAGCAACTTCGCGGATTGGTTCTGCAACTTGAGGATTGTCCTCAATGCTGGTAATTTAACCTATGTGTTGGATGCACCGCTAGGTGACCCACCTGCAGTTGATGCTACCGATGAGGTGAAGAATGTTTTCCACACTCAGAAGAATCAATACTCTACAGTTCAGTGTGCTATCTTGTATGGTTTGGAATCGGAGATTCAGAAAAGGTTTGAGAACTTAGACCCACATGATATTGTCCGTGAAGTCAAAATGATATTTGAGGCTCACGCGGCGGTTGAGATTTATGAGTCTTCTGAAAAATTCTTTAACTGCAAGATGGAAGAGGGCATCTCCATTTGTGAGCATGTGCTTAAGATGTCTGGGCACGCAAGTAAGATCCAAATGTAACATACCTAAAATCATGTTTCAAACTTATGCATATCATCCATGCATCCATGATCATATGTTTTTCATTTTAAACAAAACACTTAAAAAACAGGAGCATATGAGCTCATTATTTTATGTGAACAGCTATTAGTCTAATGCCACTCTCAATTGAAGAGTTATTTGTTTTAAACCAAGCCTTGCTTGCTCTCTTGTTATTATGTTTGATTGTTGGAATTTGGTGAAATTTTACAAAACAAATATGATTCAGAAACCATTTCCAAAACTTAATCAAATCATGTGCTATAACACTGCTTACTTTTTTTGAACAAAGGGACCAAGCTAATACAAAGAGACCACATGATTTTATGCCCAGATTTGTGACTGTTGCACACTGCAAAAATCCTGAAAAGATTTAAATTCAAATAGAGTTTGAAATCATTTGAAAATCATTCCAGAAAATCAAAACAGAAATAGAAAAGGAATAAAGAAAAGGAAAAGGGCCGGCGCTACTATTCTAGCCCAACAGAGAAACCAGCCCATTTAGCCCACCCGGGTCCCCTCTCTGCCTCTCTCACTCGCAGACGCACCCAGCAAGCGACTGACGCCAGGACCCCACCCCCCTCTATTTCTCTCGCAGACAACTGGGCCCTGTCCACATCACCGTCCTCTTCCCCAAATCTCGCCCGCAGACCACCTCGCCGCTGGCCGTTGCTGGCATTGATTCCGCGGCGTAATTGCCATTGATTCTGCAGGCGTTTCCTATCGAGCCCCTGCCTACTTAAACCCCTCCCTCTCGCGGTCATTCCCCCCACACTGCACACTCTTCTCGCCACCAGGCTGCCTCTAATTCGCATTGCACCACCGCAGTCAGAGCCAACTCCGGCGAGGTATTCCGGTAAGACCCCATCGCCCCTTGCTGTCTAAGTTTGCCAGTACAATCTCCGCAACCATGCGCATCTCCTGACCCCTCTGGTGCATGCTAGGATCGTCCAGAGCCTCGGCAACATCGGCGACAGCACGAGTCAGACGACCCCATCAACTCCGGCAATCCTACCTGGTTAGTTCAGACCGCGCCTTGCTCTCTCTTTGACACTCGCATGACCAGCATCACTCCGCGCATCTGACGCATTGCTTATTTTGCCCTGGCATGATCTGTATCTTCGCCAACGACGACGAGCAGCCGTACCCGACGCGTTCGCGAACTCCGGCGAGGAATCCCTGACAACTCCGAGCGCCCCTTTGCCAACCAGGAACACGTTGAGCTTCACCTCTTCACTGCGGTTCTGGTGAGCATCCTCCCCCCCTCCCCGGGCGACCTAGTTCGCCGGCTCCGCCACTGACAGAGCGCTCCGCCGCTCGCTGCCGCGCTAGCGCCGCTCATCTCTGGTCAAAGCATTTAGGAACGTTAGATGTAGATCTTGCGGCTAAGATTAGAACTTGAATGAAGAGGTATGAGCGCATCTGAGCCACTAGATTTGACTTAAATCCTACGGCTCGTAGAGATCGATCCGCCCGAACCGGTACGAGCCAATTAGAAACAGACGCGTGGCTAGGTTTAGATTTAAAACTGGATTTTGAATCTGATTGTTATTAAAATTTGATTTGGCTATATCTTTTGATCCCCATGTTAGAATTTGACAAATTTTATACCATTGGAATCAGGAGAGCAAGCTCTTTCTGATTATGCAATGTGTTTAATGTTTAGCTTCTGTTAAAAAGGTTTTTTTTGCAGAAACTTGTGTAGGGATAATTTGAGTATATGAAATGTTTAGGAAATGATTTAGGGTTTAAACAAATGTTGTTTGGCAAGTTTTTGACTTGTTTGTGAATCATTACTGTATACTTGCTTTGTTGAGTTTTAAAAATCATCACATATCATCTTGCATGCATGCATGTATTTTTTATTGTATATGTTTTGTGTGTAATTTGTTGCTACCATTCTTTGTGTAGATTTTGGTGCTAGTGATTGTGATTGTGAGGAGTGCTACTCTCCCAACTACCAAGGCAAGTGGTACTCATGAATATTTTTATCCTATGTTTTCTACTAAGCATTAGAAATATTTTGATAGACTTACATGCTATTATTTTGCTTATATGCCATGTTGGGAAATCCTAGTAGTTATAGAAATGCTAAGGAATTTCTAAGTTAAGTTACTATCTATGCCATGCTTAGCCTAGCTAGTAGCAAACAAGGGTTGGTGAAATATACATGCTATGATGAAAATATTTCTAAGTCTTTGGACTTGTGTTTTACCTAATAAAACAACTAAGTTAATGAAACACCTGAGTGGAATGGAAGGTTTGGTTTATGTTGAGTGGTTACACAAGGCCCATTTTTATGGTTTACCTTGTGTATATCACTTGTGGTAAGCCACCCAGGAACAAAGAGATTTTAGAGGCCAAGTGTTAAGAAGCTTCTAGTGCAGCCACTTGGCAATATGGGCTCTGCCTGGATCACATAAGTTGCTAAAACTTGGCCATTTGGACAGTTGGTGGTAGTGGGAATGATAGGTTGGAGCGCGTCCATTTGGTCTAAGGGAAGGCTTCTGAAAGGTCCTGTCTTGGTGAAACCAAGTCTGGTGGGGAAAGTGCACAACCTCTGCAGATGGAAAAATCTAAGTACTTAGCCAAGTCCATGGCAATGGACAACTTGAGCATCAAGACATGGAAGCTATCAAGAATCTCCTCATCCCAATTTCTAAGTAAAAATTTGTGGGTGAAGAAGGGTGAAGGACCTCAATGTCTATTGGTGGTTCCTTGGGAAAAGTTTTGACAAAGAAAAACTTAGTGATTTCAACTAATAGGCAAAACCTATTTTGAGCAAAGCAAGCCAAGCTACACTTAGCCAAATTTCATATAGTAATATAGTCCACCTAAATTATACTAAGGTATCACTTGCCAATACTATTCCAATGTATTGACCCACTGTGGCTGTAACTTGTGATGTTGCAGGTTACTCTGATGAGGATTAGGTGTCATGAGTCTACACTCAACATGTTTGCCTGTGGCACATGAAGATGAAGACTTTTATTTATTTACTTATTCAAACTCTTGTATTAGGCCTGTGGCCTTGGAGTTGTAAGACTATGTTTATCTCTGGAATGGATGTAATAAATGACCTTTGTATCTATGTACTTCATCTTAAACTGTGGATGCTAGCAATGATCCAGGGACTAGCATTGCAATCACAGGGATCCTTTTCCTTTATAAAGGAGGGATCTTACAGATGGTATCAGAGCACTGTGTTGCCTGTAGGATTATGACCCTAGGATTGGAAACCACTAAGGAAAAAAATTTCTTCAACTTCTACACTTGTCTATTCTTCTCGTAAACTTTTCTAATCTTCTTTCTCATCTCTATTTGTAGATGAACTCCATCAACGAAGTCGTAAGGAAAGGACCACTCATGACAATGACTTTGGAGTGAGAGACAGAATTTCCCAAGGCTCTCAAGGACCTCATGGTTGCATTAGAGATACAAGGTGCAGCTGTGTATAAGGGTTTTCCTATGATGGATGAAGGAGTGGAATACTGGTGGGTGCAACTTCACTTGTATAAAAACAAGGAAGACAACCATCAGGAAAAAGGGTTCTGCATGTTCAGCAATTCAGTGGTACACACTACATTCTTTGAATCAGCAAGGGATGCAGCTTGGAAGACCATCAAAGAACTTGGTGATAGAGTCAAGTGCAGAATGCTCAACCTCCAAAATGATCTAAAGAAAGAGAAGGAACATACCCAAGAGTTGGAAGCTACCAACCAAACTTTAAGAGGAGACATTATAGACTTAGTGATGGAGTCATGTGAGCAAGATAGGATGATTGCTTCTAGAAACATTGTGTTAGCCAACAGATCCAGTGAGATAGGATTGTAAACATACTCCGTTAGTTGGACCACCACTTATCACCTTATTTTCCAAATGTTGCTTTAAAATAAGATTGAACCTTGGTTGTTGTAATGGATCCATGTATGCCATGACTTGTGTGTTTTGATTTCCAAGGATATGTATGTGAGGTTTTGTCTTTTGTTTTATCTTGAATTGTGTTGTTCTAACTTTTCTATCTTATAAATAGATGCCTACTGTTACCATCAGCACTGTTGAGGAGTTCCAGGTTACCCGTTTTGGTCCTCGTATCGTTGAGCTTACTACTTTGCTCAATCTCCCTCTTCCTACCATCATGGTGCTTCCCCTCACCAAGTTTGAGAGGAAGGACCTTTGGGGCTTCAAGGTAAACCAGCCCGGACGCCAGACTGAGCCTACCACGGAGGCCATTGTCTTCAAGCTCATGCACGATGACAAGGAGAGAGGCCTTGAGGTAGTTATGCAGGATCTGATAGGACGTCTGCTAGGGAGACACTCCCGACAGGTTAGAGGTACTCACTTCCACGTCTTCGGTAGACGTGATGAGGATGGAGAGTCCATCGACTTCGAGGAAGATTCGAGGGACATAGCAGCGCCGATTCGTCTATACCTCCAGGACTTAGAGTCTCTCATTAGGCACGTGGACACCGACAGGACCAACATCATGCTCAGCAATGACGAACTTCAGGTGCAGCTTCGTGAGAAGGACAAGCTCTTCGCGGAGCAAGATGAGATAGTCAAGGAGATGGAGGCGAAGTTCGAGAGCCAGGACAGGAAGTTCAAGAGTCAGGAGAAGCGAGTCCAGGATAGGAACAAGAAGATCCGGGACATGACTGAAGAACTGCAGACAAAGGACTTCGAGCTCGAGCAGCAGCAGACGGTGATTGAGAGGCTTCGTTCCCAGAAGAGGGCTCTCAAAGCCAAGATAGAGACCTTGACCACTAGTGTCGAGGAATACAAGACCGCGATGGAGAACGCAGGTCTTACCTTTGTTGAGGAGGAGGTTGATGCCGAGGAGTAGATTGGACTACTCATTTATCATTTATTATCATACTTGTTGTTTGAGAACTTGTTATTTGACCATCCGACATGTGGATGGATTGCTACTTGTGTGTTTTACTTTGCGAACTTGTTATCTTGTTGTTGAACCTTTATCATTGTGTTGCCTGCTTTGTGTTTGCTTATGTGATGTAATGTGCATGAAAGTTTCTATGGGTATCTCATTCTTATCTCTATTGAACAAACCACAGATGCCTCCCCATCGTGCAAACCCCAACCCCAACAACAACAACAACAACATCACTCTAGAAATGCAGCAAATGATGACCGCTCAAACTCAGCTAATGCAGATGATGACGACGTTCATCCAGAACCAAAACAACAACAATAACAACAACAACAATAACAACAACAACAACAACAACAACAACAACAACAACAACAACAACCCACCGGGCTTTGACATGCTTACCAGGTTCTTGAGATTGAGGCCAGCAAAGTTCTCAGAAACGACTGATCCCATGGTGGCCAATGACTAGCTACGCTCTGTGAACAAGGACTTGGTAACTGTGGGCTGCACTGATGCAGAAAAGGTCAGATTTGCAGCACACTTGTTGGAAGGACCAGCCGCCACTTGGTGGGATAACTTCCAGATCACCACTCCCATCGAAGATGTGACATGGGCTATCTTTGAGGATGGCTTTCGTACTGCATATCTCATCTGGAGTGATGAGTCTGAAAAAGAAGGAGTTCCATAACCTAAAGCAGTGCCACCGCAGCGTGGCCGAATATATTGAGGAGTTCAACAATCTGGCGCGATATGCACCGGATGAAGTTGACACAGATGCTAAGAGGAAATAAAAGTTCCTCGAAGGGTTAAATGATGAACTGAACCTGCAGGTTCCCACTTATCAGTCTCTCTGTGACAAGGCTGCTATTTTGGAGAACAAAATAAAGCAAGTTGAAAGCAGAAAGAGAAAGCACTCAGACAAGCACAGCTCGGGATCGTCACACAAACGTTCCCATTATGATGACAGTGGAAGCTCGGGATCCCACAAGCATGGGAAATTCAACAAGCACCACAACCACAACCGTCATGACAACAAGCATCACCGTAGTCATGACAATGACAAGTACAAGAACCACAAGGGTGGATACAAGAGCCACCACAGTGGTAATGGAAGTGGAAGTGGAAGCCAGCCTGTCAAGAAAGACATAAGTCAGGTTGAATGCTTCAAGTGAAAGAAGATGGGGCATTATGCAAATGAATGCCCAGAAAAGAAAGTTGAAGGACCCAACAAGCCCAACCCTTTTCAGAAGGGACAGGTGAACCACATCAGTGTGGAGGAAGTCTATGAGGAGCCTGATGCTGTAGCTGGTAAGTTCAGAATCAATTCTATTCCAGCATTTGTTCTTTTTGATACTGGAGCATCGCATTCATTCATATCAAAAGCATTTGTTGATAGAAATGGGTTTCCAACTAAAAACATTGGGTGTCCAATAAAAGTTAGTTCTCCGGGAGGAGATATGATAGTAAGTCTTGGATGTCGGGATCTAGTAATAGAGTTTGGAAAGCATAAATTTCCAGTGAGTCTGATAATCTTAGATTCCCAAGGACTGGACGTAATATTGGGAATGGATTGGATGGCTAAGTATGAAGGAGTACTAGATTGTGCTAATCGTACTGTTGCACTCACAACCCCGGAAAGAAAACAGATTAAATTCAAGTCCAACTTTGAATCAAAAGGAAGTAAGCTAAATTCTCTTAAGGGGGTTAGCATGGACAGTGTGCCAATTGTGAGTGAGTATCCGGATGTGTTTCCGGAAGAATTGCCGGGAATGCCACCAGATAGAGATGTGGAGTTTCTTATAGATTTGGTACCACGATCTAGAACAATAGCCAAGAGACCTTATAAAATGTCAGTTGATGAACTAAAAGAACTCAAGAAACAACTTGGAGAACAGTTACAGAAAGGATTTATTCAACCAAGTTCTTCATCTTGGGGAGCCCCGGTTTTGTTCGTGGAGAATAAAGATAGAAGTCAAAGGTTATGCATAGATTACCGTTCACTCAACGAGGTAACTATCAAGAACAAATACCCTTTGCCTAGAATCAATGACTTGTTTGATCAACTAGAAGGAGCTTGTGTGTTCTCAAAAACTGATCTCTGGTCAGGCTATTTTCAACTCAAGATAAGGGAACAAGACATACCTAAAACAGCTTTCACTACAAGGTATGGATTGTATGAGTATACCGTAATGCCTTTTGGTTTGACCAATGCTCCAGCATACTTCATGAATATGATGAACAAGGTGTTCATGGAATTCCTTGACAAGTTTGTTGTTGTTTTCATCGACGAAATCTTAAGTCTACTCCAAGAGCAAAGAAGAGCATGAAGGACATTTGCGTTTGATACTTGAGAAGTTAAGAGAGCATAAACTTTATGCCAAATTCAGCAAGTGTGAGTTCTGGTTGGATGAAGTAGGTTTTCTAAGACATGTTATGACAAAGGATGGTGTAGCAGTTGATCCTGCTAAAGTTTCAGCCGTGACTGAATGGGAATCTCCCAAGTCCGTAAAAGAAGTTCGCAGTTTCCTTGGCTTAGCAGGTTACTACAGAAGGTTCATTGAAAATTTCTCCAAGGTAGCTAAGCCTATGACTGAATTGCTAAAGAAAGACAAGAAGTTTGCTTGGACTGAAGGTTGTGAACTCAGCTTTCAGGAATTGAAGAAGAGACTTGTGACAACACCAGTCTTGTGTCTGCCAGATTTGGAAAAAGATTTCCAAGTATATTGTGATGCATCTCATCAGGGTTTGGGTGCAGTACTTATGCAAGACGGTAAAGTTGTGGCTTATGCCTCGAGACAACTCAAAACTCATGAAGTGAACTATCCTACTCATCATTTAGAGTTAGCCTCTGTTGTCCATGAACTCAAAACATGGAGACACTATCTTTTGGGAAAGCGTTGTGAAGTGTTCACAGATCACAAAAGTTTGAAGTATATCTTCACCTAGAAGGAAATTAATATGAGACAGAGAAGATGGTTAGAACTTATCAAGGACTATGACTTAAGTTTGCAATACCACCCCGGTAAAGCAAATGTTGTAGCAGATGCTCTAAGTCGTAAGGTTTTTGTGAATGGCCTTACCAAAGGAGAATTGCCAGATGATCTGTGTACCCAATTTAGAAAACTCAGATTGGAGATTGTGCCTGAAGGACATCTCATGTCTTTGGATGTTCAACCCACTTTGTTGGACAAGATCAAAGAAGCCCAGAAGATTGATAAGGAAATTGAAGAAATTAAAGAAAAGATTGGCAAAGGAAAAGCTAAAGGGTTCCATGAAGACGAAAAGGGTACTTTATGGCATGGGAAACATATCTGTGTTCCACAAGATCCGGAGCTTCGGAAACTGATTTCGCAAGAAGCACACAACTCACCGTATTCCATTCATCCGGGTAACACCAAAATGTACATGGACATGAAAGAAAGAATTTGGTGGAATAATCTCAAGAAGGACATCGCCGAACATATTGCTTTGTGTGATGTGTGTAGTAGAGTGAAAGCGGAACATCAGAAACCAGCAGGTTTGCTTCAACCACTACCTATTCCTGATTGGAAGTGGGACAAGATTGGTATGGATTTCATTACCGGATTACCAAGGACCCGGTCAGGATACGATTCTATTTGGGTAGTAGTGGATCGCCTAACTAAAGTGGCTCATTTCATACCCGTGAAGACAACCTATACAAGTGCTAAGTTAGCCAAAATCTACATGAGTAGAATTGTATGTCTGCATGGAGTGCCCAAGAGTATTGTGTCTGATAGGGGAACTCAATTCACTTCCCATTTTTGGAGACAGCTACATGAGTCATTGGGAACGAGGTTGGAATTCAATACTGCTTTTCATCCTCAAACTGATGGACAGACAGAAAGGACCAATCAGATTCTTGAATACATGTTGAGAGCATGTGCCTTAGACTATGGAGCCAGTTGGGATGAAAGTCTGCCTTATGTAGAATTTTCTTATAACAACAGCTATCAAGCCAGCATTGAGATGGCACCATTTGAGTTTCTCTACGGAAGAAAGTGTACCACCCCATTGTTATGGAATGGTGTGGGAGAAAGAAGTTTATTTGTGCCAGATCTTATCAAAGAAGCCTAAGAGAAGGTCAAGTTGGTTAAGGACAGATTGAAGATAGCACAGTCCCGACAGAAAAGCTACGCAGATCCTAAGTGTAGAGAAGTCACCTACGAAGTTGGTGATAGAGCTTATCTTAGAGTGTCACCACTTCGTGGAGTGAAGAGATTCGGAGTCAAAGGAAAATTGGCACCAAGATATGTTGGGCCATTCAAGATTCTTAGTCGTAAAGGAGAAGTTGCCTATGAAATAGAACTGCCAGAATCTCTGTCAGCTGTTCATAATGTGTTTCATGTGAATCAACTTAAGAAATGTCATCCAGAAATGGAAGAAACTTCTTTGAAGGATACTATACCTTTGGAGGAGGTTCAACTAGAAAGTGATCTCACTTATGAAGAGAAAACTATCAAGATTCTTGAGACTGCAGAAAGAGTCACACGGACTAAGACTATCAAGTTCTGCAAAGTGCAGTGGAATCATCATTTCGAAGAGGAAGCAACATGGGAAAGAGAAGATGATCTTCGGAAAGACCACCCTCACCTATTTGCTAGCCAATCCGAATCTCGAGGGCGAGATTCACCTTAAGGGGGTTAGATTTGTAACATCCCTAAAATCATGTTTCAAACTTATGCATATCATCCATGCATCCATGATCATATGTTTTTCATTTTAAACAAAACACTTCAAAAACAGGAGCATATGAGCTCATTATTTTATGTGAACAGCTATTAGTCTAATGCCACTCTCAATTGAAGAGTTATTTGTTTTAAACCAAGCCTTTCTTGCTCTCTTGTTATTATGTTTGATTGTTGGAATTTGGTGAAATTTTACAAAACAAATATGATTCAGAAACCATTTCCAAAACTTAATCAAATCATGTGCTATAGCACTGCTTATTTTGTTTGAACAAAGGGACCAAGCTAATACAAAGAGACCACATGATTTTATGCCCAGATTTGTGACTGTTGCACACTGCAAAAATCCTGAAAAGATTTGAATTCAAATAGAGTTTGAAATCATTTGAAAATCATTCCAGAAAATCAAAACAGAAATAGAAAAGGAATAAAGAAAAGGAAAAGGGCCGGCACTACTATTCTAGCCCAACAGAGAAACCAGCCCATTTAGCCCACCCGGGTCCCCTCTCTCCCTCTCTCACTCTCAGACGCACCCGGCAAGCGACTTACGCCAGGACCCCACCCCCCTCTGTTTCTCTCGCAGACAACTGGGCCCCGTCCACGTCACCGTCGTCTTCCCCAAATCTCTCCCGCAGACCACGTCGCCGCTGGCCGTTGCTGGCGTTGATTCCGCGGCGTAATTGCCATTGATTCTGCAGGCGTTTCCTGTCGAGCCCCTACCTACTTAAACCCCTCCCTCTCGTGGTCATTTCCCCCCACACTGCACACTCTTCTCGCCACCAGGCTGCCTCTAATTCGCATTGCACCGCCGCAGTCAGAGCCAACTCCGGCGAGGTATTCCGGTAAGACCCTGTCGCCCCTTGATGTCTAAGTTTGCCAGTACAATCTCCGCAACCATGCGCATCTCCTGACCCCTCTGGTGCATGCTAGGATCGTCCAGAGCCTCGGCAACATCGGCGACAGCACGAGTCAGACGACCCCATCAACTCCGGCAAGCCTTTCTGGTTAGTTCAGACCGCGCCTTGCTCTCTCTTTGACACTCGCATGACCAGCATCACTCCGCGCATCTGACGCATTGCTTATTTTGGCCTGGCATGATCTGTATCTTCGCCAACGTCGACGAGCAGCCGTACCCGACGCGTTCGCGAACTCCGGCGAGGAATCCCTGACAACTCCGAGCGCCCCTTCGCCAACCAGGAACACGTTGAGCTTCACCTCTTCACTGCGGTTCTGGTGAGCATCCTCCCCCCTCCCCGGGCGACCTAGTTCGCCGGCTCCGCCACTGACAGAGCGCTCCGCTGCTCGCCGCCGCGCTAGCGCCGCTCATCTCTGGTCAAAGCATTCAGGAACGTTAGATGTAGATCTTGCGGCTAAGATTAGAACTTAAACGAAGAGGTATGAGCGCATCTGAGCCACTAGATCTGACTTAAATCCTACGGCTCGCAGAGATCGATCCGCCCGAACCTGTACGGGCCAATTAGAAACAGACGTGTGGCTAGGTTTAGATTTAAAACTGGATTTTGAATCTGATTGTTATTCAAATTTGATTTGGCTATAAATTTTGATCCCCACGTTAGAATTTGACAAATTTTATACCATTGGAATCAGGAGAGCAAGCTCTTTCTGATTATGAAATGTGTTTAATGTTTAGCTTCTGTTAAAAAGGTTTTTTTGCAGAAACTTTTGTAGGGATAATTTGAGTATATGAAATGTTTAGGAAATGATTTAGGGTTTAAACAAATGTTGTTTGGCAAGTTTTTGACTTTTTTGTGAATCAGTACTGTATACTTGCTTTGTTGAGTTTTAAAAATCATCAGATATCATCTTGCATGCATGCATGCATGCATGTATTTTTGATTGTATATGTTTTGTGTGTAATTTGTTGCTTCCATTCTTTGTGTAGATTTTGGTGCTAGTGATTGTGATTGTGAGGAGTGCTACTCTCCCAACTACCAAGGCAAGTGGTACTCATGAATATTTTTATCCTATGTTTTCTACTAAGCATTAGAAATATTTTGATAGACTTGCATGCTATTATTTTGCTTATATGCCATGTTGGGAAATCCTAGTAGTTATAGAAATGCTAGGGAATTTCTAAGTTAAGTTACTATCTATGCCATGCTTAGCCTAGCTAGTAGCAAACAAGGGTTGGTGAAATATACATGCTATGATGAAAATATTTCTAAGTCTTTGGACTTGTGTTTTACCTAATAAAACAACTAAGTTAATGAAACACCTGAGTGGAATGGAAGGTTTGGTTTATGTTGAGTGGTTACAGAAGGCCCATTTTTATGGTTTACCTTGTGTATATCACTTGTGGTAAGCCACCCAGGAACAAAGAGATTTTAGAGGCCAAGTGTTAAGAAGCTTCTAGTGCAGCCACTTGGCAATATGGGCTCTGCCTGGATCACATAAGTTGTTAGAACTTAGCCATTTGGACAGTTGGTGGTAGTGGGAATGATAGGTTGGAGCGCGTCCATTTGGTCTAAGGAAAGGCTTCTGAAAGGTCCTGTCTTGGTGAAACCAAGTCTGGTGGGGAAAGTGCACAACCTCTACAGATGGAAAAATCTAAGTACTTAGCCAAGTCCATGGCAATGGACAACTTGAGCATCAAGACATGGAAGCTATCAAGAATCTCCTCATCCCAATTTCTAAGTAAAAATTTGTGGGTGAACAAGGGTGAAGGACCTCAATGTCTATTGGTGGTTCCTTGGGAAAAGTTTTGACAAAGAAAAACTTAGTGATTTCAACTAATAGGCAAAACCTATTTTGAGAAAAGCAAGCAAAGCTACACTTAGCCAAATTTCATATAGTAATATAGTCCACCTAAATTATACTAAGGTATCACTTGCCAATACTATTCCAATGTATTGACCCACTATGGCTGTAACTTGTGATGTTGCAGGTTACTCTGATGAGGATTAGGTGTCATGAGTCTACACTCAACATGTTTGCCTGTGGCACATGAAGATGAATACTTTTATTTATTTACTTATTCAAACTCTTGTATTAGTCCTGTGGCCTTGGAGTTGTAAGACTATGTTTATCTATGGAATGGATGTAATAAATGACCTTGTATCTGTGTACTTCATCTTAAATTGTGGATGCTAGCAATCATCCAGGGACTAGCATTGCAATAACAGGGATCCTTTTCCTTTATAAAGGAGGGATCTTACACCAAAGCTTAGGTATAGTGATTTCTAATGCTTTGGGGATTCAACATGTCCTCCAATCACTACCGCCAAGTTACAAGAACTCTGTGATGAACTACAATATGCAAAACATGGATAAGTCGTTGCCTGAACTCTTCTCCATGTTAAAGTCTGCGGAAGTTGAGATCAAGAAAGAGAACCAAGTGTTAATGGTCAATAAGACCACAAAATTCAAGAGGCAAGGCAAGTCTAAGAAAAAGGGTAACTTCAAGAAGGGTGGTAAGAAAGTTACCGCGCCGGTGAAGAATACCAAGGCCGGGCCTAAGCCTGATGCTAAGTGATTTTACTACAAGGGAGAAGGTCACTAGATGCGGAATTGCCCTAAGTACTTGGCGGATTTGAAGAACGGCAACATCAAGAAGAAAGGTATATCCGATATACATGTTATTGATGTGTATCTCACTAGTAGTCGTAGTAGTGGCTGGGTATTTGATACTGGTTCGGTTTCTCATATTTGTAACTCGAAACAGGTGTTACAGAATAGACGGAAACTAGCGAAGAACGAGGTGATGGTGCATGTTGGAAATGGATCAAAGGTTGATGTGATCGCGGTCGGCACGCTATCGCTTCATCTACCATCGGGATTAGTTTTATACTTAAATAATTGTTATTTGGTGCCTGCGTTGAGCATGAACATTATATACGGATCATGTTTATTGCGAGACGGTTACTTGTTTAAGTCCGATAATAATGGTTGTTCAACTTATATGAGTAATATGTTTTATGCACATGCACCTTTGATAGATGGTCTATTCTTGTTGAATCTCGATTGTAGTAATACACATATTAATAACATTGAAGCTAAACATTTGAAATTGAGCAATAACTTGACCTATATGTGGCACTGTCGTCTTGTTCATATTGGAGTGATGTGTATGAAGAAACTCCATTCCAATGGACTTCTTGAATCACTTGATTTCGAATCACTTGAAGGATGCGAAGCATGTCTGATGGTAAAAATGACTAAGACTCCATTTTGTAGTATGATGGAGCGAGACGGACTTATTGGAAATCATACATACCAATGTGTGTGTGGCCCAATGAGTGTAGCATCACGTGGTGGTTATCGTTATGTTCTTACTTTCACGGATGACTTGAGTAGATATGGGTATATCTATTTCATGAAACATAAGTCCGAAACTTTCGAGAAGTTTAAGGAATTTTAAAGTGAAGTGGAGAATCAACGTAACAAGAGGACTAAGTTTCTACGATCTGATCATGGAGGTGAATATCTAAGTTACGAGTTTGGCGAGCATTTAAAGAAATGCGGAATACTTTCACAATTGACACCGTCGGGAACACCACAACGTAATGGTGTGTCCGAACGTCGTAATTGAACCCTCTTAGGTATGGTTCATTCTATGATGTCACTTACAGATTTACCACTATAATTTTTGGGTTATGCATTAGAACAGACGCATTCACTTTAAATAGGACACCATCTAAATCCGTTGAAATGACACCATATGAATTATGGTTTGGGAAGAAACCTAAATTGTCGTTCCTTAAAGTTTGGGGTTGTGAAGCTTATGTAAATAAGTTACTGTCCGACAAGCTTGAACCCAAAGAGGAAAAATGCGTTTTCATAGGATAACCGAAGGAAACTATTGGGTATACCTTCTATCATAGATCCGAGGGAAAAATCTTCGTTGCCAAGAATGGATCCTTTCTAGAGAAGGAATTTCTCTCGAAAGAAGTGACTGGAAGGAAAGTAGAACTCGACGAGGTTGTCGAACCTTCTCTCGGATTTGAGAGTAGCGCCTACACCAATAAGAGAGGAAGCTAATGATGTCGATCATGAAACTTCGGTTGAAGTTACTACGGAACCTCGCAGGTCAACGAGAACTCATACCACTCCTGATTGGTATGATCCCGTTATTAGTGTCATGTTGGTGGACAACACCGACGACCCTATGACATATGAGGAAGCGATGATGAACCCAGATTCCAATAAATGGCAAGAATCCATGAAATCCGAGATTGGATCCATGTATGAAAACCATGTATGGACTTTGGTGGACTTACCGGATGGCCAGAAGGCTGTCGAGAACAAATGGATTTTCAAGAAGAAAACAGAAGCTGATGATAATGTTACTGTCTATAAAGCTTGACTTGTCGCAAAAGGGTTTCTACAAATTCAAGGAGTTCACTACGATGATACTTTCTCACCGGTAGCGAAGCTAAAGTCTATGAGGGTTTTGTTAGCAATCACTGCATATTATGATTATGAGATATGGCAGATGGATGTCAAAACAACGTTCCTCAATGGAGACATTGATGAAGAGTTGTATATGGTACAACCCAAAGGTTTTGTCGATCCTAAAGATGCTAACAAGGTATGCAAACTTCAACGGTCCATTTATGGATTGAAGAAAGCATCCCGAAGTTGGAATCAACATTTTGATAAGGTAATCAAAAGTTTTGGTTTTATACAAACTTATGGAGAAGCTTGTATTTACAAGAAAGTGAGTGGGGGATCTGTAGCATTCCTAGTACTATATGTGGATGACATATTGTTGATTGGGAATGATGTAGACCTTCTTAATAGTGTCAAGGATTATTTGAATAATAGTTTTTCAATGAAAGATCTTGGCGAACAGCTAACATATTAGGCATAAAGATTTATAGAGATAGATCGAGACACCTAATATCATTGTCATAGATTACATATTTGGACAAATTTATAAAGAGGTTTGGAATGGAAGATAGCAAGAAAGGGTTCTTGCCCATGTTGCCCAATACGACCTTGAGTAAAACTCAAAGTCCTGCTACGGCAGAAGATAGAGAAAAAATGAGTAAGACTCCCTATGCCTCAGCCATAGGATCTATCATGTATGCCATGCTATGTACTAGACTCAACATTTCATATGTTGTTAGTTTAACTAGCAGATATCAAAGTGATCCAGGAGTGGATCATTGGATAGCGGTCAAAAACATCCTTAAGTACTTGAGAAGAACTAAGGATATGGTTCTTACTTATGGAGGTGATGAACAACTCGTTGTTAATGGTTACACCGATGCTAGTTGGAACACCGATCCGGATGATTCTAAATCTCAATCTGGATACGTATTTACTTTAAATGGTGCAGCAGTAAGATGGAGGAGTGCAAAGCAAAGCATTGTGGCGAGATCTTCAACTGAATCGGAATACATAGCTGCTTCGGAGGCTTCACAAGAGGCGATATGGATGAAGGAGTTCATTACAGAGCTCGGTGTGGTTCCCAGTGTGCTGGACCCAATGTCTATCTACTGTGATAACATGGGCGCCATAGCCAATGCGCAAGAACCAAGGTCACACAAGAAGCTGAAGCATATCAAGCTGCGTTTTCACGCTATTCGAGAACATGTCCAAGATGGTTACATAAAGATTTGCAAAGTACACACAAATCTAAATGTGGCGGATCTGTTGACTAAACCTCCCCCGAGGGCAAAACATGACCAGCACCAAACCGCCATGGGTGTTCGGTATATTAGCAAGTAATCTAGATTAGTTGACTCTCGTGTAAGTGGGAGACTATTGGAGATATGCCCTAGAGGTAGTAATAAAAGTAATTATTATTATATCTTCGTGTTTATGATAAATGTTTACATTCATGCTATAACAGTATTAACCAGAAACATTAATACTTGTGTGATTTGTAAACTAAATTAGAGTCCCTAGTAAAACCTCTTTATAATACTAGCTTGTTGGTTGATAAATGATCATGGTTTCCTGATCATGAACATTGAGATGTTATTAACAACAAGATCATATCATTAGGAGAATGGTGTGATGGACATACTCCTATATATAAGCGTAGCATAAAGTGTAAGGGTTCGTAGCATGGAAAACAAAAAAATTCTACCGCATGCACACAAACAAGCTAAGATCTATCTACTAGACTGTAGCAATGAGTCGATAGAAGCACTCACCCTCGAAGATTCCAAAGCGGTTAACGAGAGCAGATTCTCGTGGGTGATGTAGTCGTACACTTGTCGATCTCAAGATCGCGTAGACGATCCTTCCGGCGCTATGTTCCGACAGCGCTTCCGCAGTCGGTCACATGTTCGGTACTCGATGAAGACCTTCCTCTCCCTTGTTCCAGCAGGCAGCGGAGGTTGTAGTTCTCCTCTCGCGATTCCGGCAGCACGACGATGTGGTGTCGGAAGTAGAGGGAAGATCCCGCAGGGCTTCGCTTAAGCCAGTGCGAGTTATGGCGGATCTAGGGTTTCCCGGTGATCTAGGGCTTAGAAGACCGGGAGGAGGAGGAGGTGTCGGCGGCGGCTAGGGAGGCAGCGGCGTCTTGGCGGCGACGGCGCACGGGTGTGGGGAGGGCTAGGGATTGTGTGTTTGGGGCAGCCCTACCCCTCTATATATGAGAGGGGGCAGCCTTGGGAGGGGTTGGTTTGAATCCAAACCCAAACCCAAGTTGGATTGAGAGAAGGACTCTTTCCTTCTTCCACTAGGAAACCATTGTTCCAGTTTGACTTTTCAAACCTCCCATTTGACTTTCAATTTAGAGCTTCCACTAGGGTTCCATGCTATGAACCCTTACACTTTATGCTACGCTTATCTATAGGAGTATGTCCATCATACCATTCTCCTAATGAGAGGCTTTACTAGGGACTCTAATTTAATTTACAAATCACACAAGTATTAATGTTTCCGGTTAATACTGTTATAGCATGAATGTAAACATTTATCATAAACACAAAGATATAATAATAACCACTTTTATTATTGCCTCTAGAGCATATCTCCAACATAAAGATCAAGTCATTTCATTAGTTTGTTTGCTATTGATACATCAGAAACATATCTATAATTTTTGATGCTCCATGCTTGTTTAGTATGTACTTTTCTTTGCTTTGTCTACACTTTGAGGTGAGTTTTACATGTTTTCTGGTACTAACCTATTAACAAGTTTCCACAGTGCCAGTTGCCTGTTTCCTGCTGTTTTTGGTTCCAGAAAAGCTAGTAAGGAAATATTCTCGGAATTGGACGGGACAAACGTTAAAGTCAATAACTTTCCGTGGGGAACAAGAAGTCCAGAGCGGAGACGGAGAGGCGTGCCAGGGCAGCCACACCCCCTAGGTGTGGGTGGGCCCTACCCCATGCCTAGGCAGGGTGTGGGGCCCTTGGCCACCACCTCGGCCTCCCCCTTCGCCTATAAGAATCCCTCGATGCAGAAACCCTAAGTAGCCAATCAATATTCCACGAAACCTTCTGTAGCCGCCGCCACCGTCGTCCCTAGATCGGGGGGATCTGAAGTTCTTCCTGGCACCCTACCGGAGGGGAGATCATCCCGGAGGCCTTCTCTCCAGTATGATGCGTGAGTAGTTCCACCTTGGACTATGGGTCCATGTAGTAGCTAGATTGTTGTATCTCCTCCTTGTGCTTTCATGTATAGATCTTGTGAGCTCCGTTCATGATCAAGATCTAATCTATTTGTAATCATGCATGTTGTGTTTGCGGGGATCTGATGGATATTGAGATTATTATGTTGGTTTGATAAATGGTTTTGTCTTTATGATTCTATCATGTCTGTGTTGTTTGTGATCTTGCATGCTCTCCGTTGTTAGTAGCTATCTTGGCCAAGTAGTTGCTAGTGACTCCAAGAGGGGGTATTTATGCTCGATAGTGGGTTCATGCCTCTAGTTTCCAAGGGAAGTGACAGAAATATCTTCGGTTGTAGATGTGCTATTGCCACTAGGGAGAAAACAACGCTCTCTTGTTCATGGAACATGTGGACTGTTTACCTTACACACTTTGCTTAAAGCAGTTGTCTGTTGCTTGCAACTTAATACTGGAGGGGGTTCGGATGATAACCTGAAGGTGGACTTCTAGTCATGGATGCAGTTGGATGACGGTCTATGTATCTTGTTGTATTGCCCAATCGAATCTCATAGGATCTTTCTGACTAGTAATTGAGTTGTTATGCCTTGCTCAGTTCCTGTCAATTGCCCTGCTGTAATTTGTTTACCCTTCATGACATGTTGTTTATCTAAGGAGAGCACCTCTAGTGAACTATGCACCCCGGTCCAATCTTTACCATTGATACATCTTCCACTGTTACTTGTTTACTTGCTGCAAACCACCATTACTTTCCACACCATACGTTTAATCTTTTGTTACAACAAACCGGTGAGCTTGACAATCTCACTGATTCGTTGGGACAAAGTCTTGAGTTTGTGTTGTGCAGGTCTCCACGTTGTTTGCAACACCTGTGTGACGTTTCCTTCCTCCTTCTGGTTCGATAACCCCGGTCTCAAATGAGGGAAAACTTGCTGTTGTGCTCTTCACACCCTATGCTTGGGGTTACCAACAAAGTTCCACGTCGAGCACCGTCAAGCCTTTCTGGCGCCGTTGCCGGGGAGGCTAAGGACGTCTTCACTAGGGGAGTCCTCCACTTCCTTTCTCTTTACTTTGTTTTTAGTTTTCTTTGTTTATTTTGCTTGGTTTTGTTTGCCTCTTTTCAAAAACTCCAAAAAATTAGTTTAGTTTGGTTTGCTTTCTTTATTCAAAAACACACAAAAATTAGTTCATGCTCTAGCTGCTGCTGCTGTTTTTGGCTTGCCCACCTTTTCCAAAATGAACTCTGCTGAGAACACCAAGTTGAGTGACTTCACTAGAACCAACAACAATGATTTCCTTAGCACACCTATTGCTCCACCTGCTCCTGATGCTACCTTTTATGAAATTAAGCCTGCCTTGTTGAATCTTGTGATGAGAGAGCAATTTCTGGTGCTAGTCCTGATGATCCTACTGCCCATCTCAATAGCTTTGTTGAACTTTGTGAGATGCAAAAATATAAGGATGTAGATGGAGATATTATTAAGCTCAAGCTTTTTCCTTTCTCCTTGAGAGGAAAAGCTAAAGAATGGTTGTTATCCTTGCCTAAAAATAGTATTGATTCTTGGACTAAGTGTAAAGATGCTTTTATTGGAAAGTACTATCTTCCTGTTAAGATTATATCTATGAGAAGTGACATTATGAAATTTAAACAACTTGATAGTGAAAATGTTGCTCCAGCTTGGGAAAGAATGAAATCTTTGGTTAAGAATTGCCCCACTCATGGACTCACTGCTTGGATGATTATCCATACTTTTTATGTAGGTTTGAACTTTTCCTCAAGAAATCTGTTGGATTCAGCTGCTGGAGGTACCTTCATGGGACTCACTTTGGGTGATGCAACAAGGCTCCTTGATAATATGATGGTTAACTACTCCGAATGTTGTGGATGTTGAATACAATGCTTCTTGTCCTATTACTTTGGGAAGACCTTTTCTTAGAACAGTTGGTGCCATCATTGATATGAAAGAAGGCACCATTAAATATCATTTTCCATTCAAGAAAGGTATTGAACACTTCCCTATGAGGAGAGAGAAGTTGCTTTTTGCTCCTCCTTTGAAAGCAAGGTTTGATGTTAATGCTTCCTCATTTGAAAATACTTGATTCTTCTTGCTTCTTGTGCCTAACTTAAAGGCGTTAAATAAAAGTACTAGTTGGGAGATAACCCAAGAGTTTCCTTGAGTCTTGGAAGTTATTACTTCAGTAATGACCTCTCCTTATACTTTTTGTTTGATTTTTGTGCCAAGAATGACCTCTAATGAGAGGGAAGTAAGATTTGGGGAGTTGTTGTCCTGAAACAGATTTCTGTCCTCCACCATAAAAATTCGTGAGGAGTCTCTGTAACTCGGATTGATCTCAAACTTTACGAATAAAATACTCCAGTATGTTAGATAACTTTAGTTAGTTCAACACTTTTTGATTTGAGAAATAGAAGATTTTCTAAAAAATCATTTTCTACCTGCTGGTCTGTTTTGTCAGATTTCTGCCATTATTTGCATTTGCTTCTTATTGATTCCTTTTTGAGTTCTCATTTGGGGAATTGAGCTTTTTGAAGGATTTGCTCAGCGTGTTTGCCGACCGCCACCTTAATGGATAAGCCCATTAATCTCACATGTAGCTCAGCGTCTTTGCTCTCTGTGATCTCATCCACGGGGTATCGAGGACCCGCCATTTCAAGCGTGGGCTCCACGTTCTCCGTGGAAGCCACACTGCTTTTCCGCACAGAGTCTAGGCCGCCGGAAGCTTCCAACGCAGGCTCTTCGTGCCGCTGAGATGGGCCGGTAGCTTGCTGGCTATTTTGTGCATTCACTTGCGCCTGGAGCTCCCTGAGTGCATGTTCTATTTGTGTCATCCGGTATGTACACTCTTTTTCTTTTCTGCCGCGCCATCTATAAGAGTCGCCCCACGCGGAAAACCCATCCTTCCACGTCATACCCCCTGTGCCGCGTGCTAGTCCAGGGTGTTCTTTCTTACCGATGGCGCGTGTAAGCTGGTCATTCTCTCTGTCGGGATGGAAGGTCCTAGCGGCTGTTTTCTCGAATGTCATGATGAGTTTATTAACGGGTTTGGCAAGAATTGTTGGGAAGATACACAATCCCGTTTCTGGGTCCAACTTTGCCCCGATTCTGTAGAACCAAGTCTTTGCACGTAGCTCCCACCCATCTGTCTGGGGTATGATCCCTCTATCACGCAGGGCCTTCTCAGCTTCCTCCCACTTAGGCCTCTGAGAAATGTACCCACCTGACCCCTTCCTCTGGTGATATTCTGTAACATACCAGGATTAGCACCTAGAAATAGAGAGGACACAGGTTTGTGCATTGCATTCATGCATAAGAAAATCCGGGGAATTTTCGCACAAAATTAAAAGAGCTATAGAGGGATCAGGATCTCTCTTGTACTAAAGGAAACTTTGGAGCAAGTGCGATAGATTTCGACATAACCTTTGTAGAATTCTTTGTTTCGGGGGAAATTTGTTCAAACATGTATTTGAATTTCAAATATGAAATTCAAATGAATTTATAAAATTCACAAATAGAAAATTGGAAATATTTAATTACTTGAAATAAAATGATTACATAAATAATATAAAAGGATTCTTTATTAATATAAATATATTTACATATAGTATTACTTTACAATAGATAAATAAAAGTAAAGTATCAGGAAACAAATAAGTAGAAAAATTACATTATTGAAATAAATAAAAGAATTCTTTATTACAACAAAATATATATGACATTGTCTTTACAATTAGTATTTACAAAGGAAGAATTAATAAATAAATATTTCATTATTTACAATCACAATAATAATACAAAATATTTACACATTGGAATAAAAATAAAATTACAACAAGATTAAAAATGAAATCTAACTAAGCTTCTTCTTTTTTTCTTGATCTTCTCATTATCTCTTTGATCCTGATTTCTGCAAAATAAAAAAACAGACTAACAAAAGTAAAAGAATAAGGGGGTTAGTGTAGTAACTTACTCTCAGATTTAGCATACTGATGATATGCTTAAGCTCGTCATAGAGTGTTTAGAAATGGAACAAGTGTAGGATCTGTTCTTTTTATATCCAATGACCTCATAACAACATCATGGGACTAAAAGGGGCAAGTTTCACCAAAGCCAGATAAGAAGGTAAAGAGGTAAAACATCATGAAATATCAAGCTTTTACTTGATCTGATCCCTAAACCACAACATGCAAGCAGGCTGCTCACTCACCAGCATGCACTGGTGTGATGTCAACACCACAGTAGCAGCCAATGCACATAAAAGTGGTAACACAGCCGCATCACAACATCTAGTCACTGCCTCAGTTTCCAATCTTCTCAAAGCTACACTCCTCTGCCTCAAGAACACCACAAGTAGTCCTAGCTTGTACCAGATCAAAATAGCAGAAAATTATACCACACCATTTCCAGCTCTGGTTGCCTTCTAGAGCCATCCAAGAGCTAGGACAAGGAGGAATTCAAGGCCATGCCACAGTTGTATTAGGAGCACAAGGAGAAGATCAGGAGCACAAGGAGAAGATCAGGAGCACTAGGAGAAGGATAAACAACAGCTTAAGCTGAAAGCCAGTAGCAACAAGGTGTGAAGGAGGAGCAAGCCATCAAATCAATTAGTAGTTGATCAAGAACTACTAACAGCATACCAGCCATGGGTAGCAACCACTCTACAAGAAACAAGTTGATCTTTAAGATCTGTATTTAGTTTTTACATAAGCATCTTGGGAAAATAAAGGGAATAATCCACATCAAATCCATTCCTCTACCCTTCAACAAAATGATCATTTAGGAGGATTGGAGGAGGAGGTTCTCTCAGTTTGCATATAAATGCTATGCAAGTTCATCACAGAGAATGAAGGCCACCAAAATAAATATCTGTTCTTTTCTACCAACAATATGTCTCAGTCTTTGCATCATTGACAGGGGCAGGTATAGTAGATCATGTAACAATGGATTTATACTGTGCACACTCGACTGAGGCACCACAGTAGCAAATTCCAAGCCACAAAGATCACTAAAAATCTACACTAGCAACCTCAGCAAGTACACATGCTTGTATATCATCTATCATCAAACAAACTAAATCCTTGCATCATCTTTCTAACAGAATAGTTAGGAATCATGTGATCAATTACTGTCATATTTACAACATACATACATAATCACCAAATGTCACTTGCAGATAAATTCAAATCATTTTCCTAGCTAATGGGCCAGGAATCATTTAGTGTACTGCTATTATCTCTGGCAGAGGAGTGCATATCTTAACACACTCAGAGCTGATTCTCATATATCATTCACCATCCAACTAATAAGCATCACAGTAAGCCAACAAGGTCCCTACTATGCACACTCCAGGATGGAGGCACCACAGTAGTAACTCTTAAAGAAAGGACAGCTGAAAATCACAATCTTCATTTTATAGGATCATCCATAATTCAAAAGCTACCCTCTCATATAAGTTTAGAAGAATTCAAATCATCTCCCTAATCACATCATCTAGGAAACATTCATTAAACTAATCACATCTGCAAGCCATCCCAAATGAAGCAAGCTACTAGACTATAGTCATTCAAACTCAAAAAAATATGGAACTATCCACCAACATATGCATTGATGGATAATTCATCCAAACTGAAGCACTAGGCACTTAGTAGTATCTCATGTATCCCAGGAAAATCCTAAGTATAGTAATGACAATATCACTGAACCATCATCATCATGTATTAGCACTCAACATCATGTGTTGGCTCAAAAGAGACACCACACACCACTAAGTAATGTCATCGGGCTCGATGGCCGGTCACATGAAAGAACTTACTGAGGGTGCCGAGCACCTGGAGCGTAGGCGTGACGAAGCCAAGGCACAACACATCAGCGAGGTTGCAGGGATGAAATCACCGCCGTCTCATCGGATGCAACACTAACACAGCACCATCACTCCCATACCACACCATCAACCACACCACCCCAATAAACATTCCAATAGGAACAGATCAAGGTCGCTGGGGTTGCACATACACTTCTGTCCCACCAAAACCTAGGTCAAAGATTTGACAACACAAACAGACCAATCATCAACAAATATTACTAGGGTTTTAGGGTTCCCAGTAGGAAGGGGTAGAGAGGGAAAAGGGATACATACCCGGGACAAACTCAAGCTCGCCAAAAAGGGGATCAGGTCGGCGTGGGTAGCAATACGGTGGCACGATGGGCACCAAAGCGCCTACATCGCGCCGAGCCGTCTCATCAGCGGCAGTAGCTCGCGGAGAACGTCGCGACCGAGCAACAGCACCGCCAGAATTGACAGCTAGCATGTCAGGGTAGAGCTAAGGTTTCAGCCGAGTGCGCGCGAGGAGCGCGCAAGTCAAATCTATGGGGGAAAGAAAAAGGAAGAGGTGGCAAGGCAGCACCAGCTTGCGTCGGTGCCGGAGGCGGCTGGCGGCGGCCTGGGCAACAAGCGGCGACGTTGGCGGCGCATCACGCACGGAAGGGGAACGCGAGAGAGATAAGGTTCGTGTCTATGTGCGTGCGTGGTGGTGTGGTGAGGGGTGGGTTGGTGTCTAGTGCCAGGCCTGGTCTAGCTGGGCCAGGCCAACCCATATACCCAAACAAACGGCCCAAATTAATTAGAATAAGAAATGAAATAAAAGTAAAACAAATAAATTACCAAAATAACCTTTAAACATTTTCAGCTATAGAAAATTATAGAAAAATCAGAAAAATACATTTCATATGTTAAAATTATCATAACAATAAGATCTATCTAAAAATATAACTTTATTGATTTAAAATAAATATAAAGCACATAAATATTAACATCATTAAATCCTGAGTAAAATTTCATAAAATAGGAAAAACTCCTAAAAATAAAAAAAAAACATTTTTGTGTATAAAAAAACTCTACTATTTTATAAAAATACTAACTTAGAGTTTTACAAATAAAATATAAAGCAAATATTTAAAGACACTTAATTCTTTGAAGAATTTTATAGAAATAAAGGTAATACTTATAAATAAATAAAATTCATTTTTAAGACCTTGAATAAATATATTTTACTAGAAAAATACTGTATATATTATTCTAAAACATTTAAATAACATTAGATAATAAAATTCATTTACTTATTTTACTAAAATAAGATAATCACTTTGTTAATTTTCTAAAATTATTTACTAAGAAAGAAATAATCACATTTCTTAGTAAAAACACTAAATCCTTTAAATTTAACTATTAAGTCTAATTCCATAATCATAATAAAACTTAAGTATAACTACTAACTTTTAAATACTCTTATTAAAATCTTAAATTCAAAATTAAACTCCTCTTAAATAAATATTACATATCACTCATGTATAAGATGGTGAATAATCTCCATCTCTTAAACACTCTTAAAAAATGACTCTAAACTCTAATAAATTTATAAGATCATCTAATTATGCTCCCATTAATAAATTGCATGTTATCAAATTCATCTTTCACTTACATTAAAAAGGATTATTCATAATCATATTTGTCAAAACCTTAAAACTAGATGATATTCTAAAACTCATTATATCTTAAAATTCACTTCTATTTTTAAGTTAACTTTGTTCTAAACAATTACAAACATCTCATTTAAAGTTTATTCATGTTTTTAAAGTTAACTTTAGTCACTTGTATCAACAATTGAAATATGATAACTCAACATCATTTGTAACCCTCACAAACCCTAATGCAAGACGTAACAACCCTTAAGACTAATTAACCTTAACTAAATACTAGTTTCTTCAATTGTTATTATTTTTGCCACTTCAAACAACAAGTATATGATAGTTCCTTCAACTCTTAACAACCCAACCCAAGGATTTTTATCATAGTCACCAGATAACAATTAATCACAATCACATTACTATATCCGTACTTGTATATTTTGGATTGTTAACACTTAAGTTCCTTATCAATGCCATTGCTTATGAAATAAACTTAAGAATAAACCCAATCTTAAAGAAGATACCTAAGATCAACTCATTTATAATGCTTACGGTTTCACTTTGGGAATTCTAAAATTGCATAGCATTATTTATGCATAATAGCATCTTGCTTCTTTAAACATTAGTCCTTACCGGACCAATGATGATGATTTCAGATATTGGATCTTCTAATATCTGAAATCATCATCATTGGTCCGGTAAGGAATAATGTGAGTGCATAATCTTGCAAACACAAAAGGTAAGTTCACACTTGCTCATGTCTTTTGCTTATTTTTTGTAAAGTATTTTGCAAATCCAGTGTTGTCATCACCTGCATTTCAAAAAGGGTCAGAAAACACTATTTTCATAATAATATGATTATACGTTATTTACCATGAGGTAAGAACCTATTATGAAAGTTCTGGTGATAAAGGAACATATTACCTAGGAATTAACCACCAATGTTAACCATGAGATTTGGAATGGGACGGAGAAGTCAGCTGGATCGGCTCTCTCTCGCATGCCAACGGATGACCGAGCCGTTGTTGCAACTCCTATTGTAGAGGGTTAGCAGATTATGGGTGGGATCCCTCAACGTCCCACAACTTAGTCTGCGTAATCCATCGGGTATGCGGGGTTGCGGAGAAGGACAGTGATTGGCTTGGATCTTAGTCTGCGCCTCATAACAAGGAAGTGTGAACGAGCCTATAACTCGGATGTGCAACAAAGCTAAGATCTCTCATGGGTAAAGTAATGCACCTCTGCAGAGTGTAAGAACTGTAACTTGTTACTCCCTGTTCCGGGAAGGAGCTGTGAACGCTGCGGGAAAGGAACTCCATGAAAGTTCTGGTAAACCCGTGAAGGCTGATGGACATAGCTTTTGAGAATAAAATCAACCTTTGAAGAAATGTTTATGAAAACTTGCATTGCCTACGACCTATGGTTTGTGGCCGTAGATAGTGCATCAAACACTTCTTTTTAGTGAACTTGCTGAGTACGCTCGTACTCAACGTATCTTCTTAACCCTTGCTAGATCTCGAAGAAACCAATGGCATTCCCAGGAAATAAGTTACTTGAAGAGTTAAAGATATCTAAGGGATATCAATGGAGTCGAAGACCTTACCGGAATCTATCGAAGACAAGCTGAAGCTTAGAATATAAATAAAACTCCTAGAATCTCAAACCTACTTCTGTAGAACAGGACTATAGTAGCACTTTCAAGTCTTATATATATACTTATAAGTAGTACTCTTAAGATAACTCCAAATGGATCTTTCTGGTTCTTTCTATATAATATTCCTCACTATTCAAGGAAGATTCTCTGGATCTTTTGTAATATGTTATATGTAATCTAAAGTGTTGTCTTGGACCCGTGATGTTTCTGTTGTTCCACTCTAAGGGATATAATGCAGATGGAATCTTGTTCCATTGGTGTTATGTGGACTATAGTGTACTACATCATGTAGTGGTATGATGGGTCACCGCAGTTGGTATCAGAGCATATGCTTTGACCTTAGGTTGGAAACCTAGTAAATGTGTAGAACCTGTAGGTTGGATAGTGACTATAGGAAGCCATCTTATCTACACCATATTTCCTTATACAAGTGATGAATATTCACTTGATAATAACCTTGTCACACCTTAGTGGAGTTTTTGGGTTATTTTCCTTATAGAATGGTTACCTATCTACTATTTGTAGTAGGAAGTACCTATTCAGTATTTCGTAAGTAGGCAATATGTCTTCTAGTAGACTATTCTATGCTATCACTAAATTAAAGTAGCATATCACCAAGTCAGAGTACCTCATAAGGGAGTAGTTAATCATGGTGCTATCTTACTAAGATAATCCATGAAATGAAGTAAAACTTTGTTATTATCTTTATACTAGTGGTAAATACCAGGGGAGTATGCCCCAAAACCATAAACAACATGTTATTGTAGGGGAAGTAACTAATGTTTTGTTTAACTAAAAGCTATTATATGAAGAATAGAATCTTATCAAGCGTAATAAATAGGGTTATGCTTATCTAACCCGATGTAATATACCAAATCCATAATGACATAAATGACAAGGCAGTATTCTTGTAGTACAAGTAGATCTATATAGGTTATGAAACCAGTTAAAACTTGAGAATTATTCGTTGTTATAATAAATATGCTTAGAGTAGTTAAAATTATAAGTCAAGGGTAGAAATGTGAGGATGATGTTTCGTATAACTCCAAGGGATAATTATGTTATAATGTCAACACCCGGATTTTTAATCCCAGATGCCTGTTGTGCCATACATCGCAATTCCAGGATTACCATTTTTGCGAGACATAAAAGATTTGGATACCACAGTACATCATCCATTACAAACCATACATAAGGTCTTACACAAATAAGGATCTCATGATCCAGTTCTTAATACAACTCAAGCAGCGCAAATACGTAATAATAATGGTAGCGTAGGCGAAGCTCCATCTTCGGGGTCACAGGCAATGTTGACGATGGCAGATGATCCTGGTTGTCGTAACCTTCCTGGGGTCCTTCGTCCTGGTACTCCTCTTCATAGCATGGCCACGGGAATAGCCAGGGACAAAGCCATGAGTACTCTTTAAGTACTCGCAAACTAATACTAACAAGTGAAGGGGGTTTTGTAGTAGGACACTAAGCTCTAGGGTTGTTTTGCAAAAAGCCAGATTTCCCTCTACTAAGTTCAGAAGCAAGAAAAGCTAGTTGAAATTTTATAACACCTAAGTGGGAACTTGTATTTCATATCACAATTCTGTTGTGTTCAAGTCAAATTCTCAATCCACTTCACAAGTCATTTTGAAAACATCTGACGGGGGAACAGTATGGCCACTCCAACTGTCCATAAACGCGGACGCGACTATTCGAATAGTTTGACACTCTGCAGAGATTCTACACTTTCACCACAACATTCGATACATCCGTCAGGAACAAATCCTGAATTCACCATACTCAGTATGCAGATAATCAATCCTAACCTTTCAATTACACGCCCTAGTATAAGCATCTCTCCTGTGAGTTTGGCCTCCCAACCATGATCAACTATCATCTTGGGTACTGCACAGGTGGACAATCTTCACAAGGTAGCCTCAGCTCAGACCTTGGCTGTGAGGGAACCAATACTACTAAGGTATATAAATTTCTAGTCAAGCCCTACCAAATCTTCGGGTATTGTGGTTGTACGGTAAAATTGGAATGGTATCGCATCCAGACAACCATCAGTTTTATAAAGGGCTAAGGCTCATGCCTTAACATTTTCATCACCAAAATCATCTGGTGTTCGGAAACACATGTCAAAAAATCTCAATAGAATGATCCATCATTCCAAGGTTTTCATAACCATTTTCCACCAAGTATTCCCATCTAAGTTGATCAAGTTTTATGCTTAGCACTAGCATCTACAAGTGGGGGTAAGTACTAATGAGGGGTGGTAAACTAGTGGAGTTTAACTAAGTTCAATCTCATGCCTTAGGATGACATCAAGATTATCTAGCTTAGGCCAAATTTAATGCTCTTTATGCAACCTTCAATTATCTTTCTAGTATCTACAATTTACTCAAGTAAACTCTAAGTAATGGCTTTGATAAAGAAATAAAGTAGAAAGCTTGCAAGTAAAACTAGGATTGGGTATCATCAAATATGTCTAACCAAGCATGCTTAGTGCACTGCATAGGTTATATAACTTTCATAATTGCAAGTGTTAGATTGCTCAATCAACTAGTAGTATTTGGCTTGCATCAGTATCAGTATAATAAGCTTGCCTTGTGCAGAGCAGTGGTTGAAGTTCTCCTCGGCTTCTTCTTCGTAGTATCCTCCTTCCTCCTCGTATCCTTGGTCGGTACTAGCGTCTATGAATAAATACGAGGTACACAATCACCAAACAATACTTAACTACTTTCAATCATCACACAAAAGGGTTCTATACATGATCTAGCATCATCACTAACATCACAAGAATAAAGCATTTATCTTATTTTATTTTTTTTTGAAAAGTAATTTCTACTTATTGAAAAACTACTTAAGATTTAATATTCTCCAAACCAAACATGGGATCATGTTGACACATGTCATCACCACATATTTCAGTACATGGGAATGTGATTTAAAGTGGTGTCACAATTTAATAAGATTTAACCTTTTATTTCAAATAAAAATAAATTACTAGAAATGCCTATGTGGCATTCTTTAATTACTTGAACATTATTTCTGTAAGTAAACCCATATATTTTTATATATTCTAAAAGGTATGATCAATTATGATTTTTGAGAGTTGGAATCAACTCAAAAGCTATTATGGTTTAAATTTGAAAAAAATTTGAATGCATAAAAGCTTCTGACTTGTTATTTTTACCAAGGTTGATCTACAGATACAAATGATGTGAATCCAACGGGCTTGGATTAAGAATTTCAATACCTTTCTAACAAAATTGGTTTCATTCAATTTGGTTCACTGAGTCGTGCTAGGTTTGATTTTTGAAACTAGGTACAGAACTATGTTTGAGAAAAAGCTAAATTCAAATGAGTGGGCTGCGCGGGAAGGGGTAATGGGCCGGCCCAGTGTCACTCCACAGTGCGGGGCGCAACTGACAGGGGGGGTCTACTGGTCAGTGACTCTTTAAACGCGAAGCGGTACGGGGCGATGTGGTGCATTTGATTATAAGGAAGATCGACGGCTAAGGGTCGTCGTCGACGATGAACAGATCACCGGCGAGCTCGAACCCTAGCGGCTCAGTGGGGGTGCATACGGGGCATACCGGGGCTCCAGTGATGACGGTGAGGCGGGCAAATGACAAAGTCGACGACGGCGAACTCAGGGATGGTCGTGGCACCTCCTAGGGTGGAAGAAATCAACGGCTCCCTTCTTCTCCAGAGGCGGCCTGCTCCGGCGCAATTCCGGCGATGCGCTGCTCGCCTTGATCCGGCTAAGGGGTGGAACGATCAGTGAGGTGAGGGGAGTGAGATGGTGTGCTTCAATCGTCTGGGAGTGGCCTCCTTTTATAGGCTCGACGGCGAGAACGAGAGGGATGGGCAGGCGACGGTGGCGACACGGCTACGGGCTGCTAGAGGCATGGCTAAGGCTGGCGATCGATCGGTGGTCTCCTGGCGATGCTCTAAGGTTTAAATGCGCTTGTAGGGGCGGTGGCAAACTGTCGGGAACGCGCAGTGCTCTGCGAGGCAGAGGCGGCAAACTCTGCGGCGAGCGGTGGCTATGGGGTACGGGCGGTGAAATGGGCATGTCTGGTGGTCTCCTGGGACGGTGGGGTGCATGCTGGCGGGCGGCGAGAGCTCGAGGTGGTCGGGCTGCGTGGGAACGACGCATGCTCTGCGGTGCGTGTCGGCATGGTCGAAAGTGGCGTGGGCGCGGCATTCTTGGTGGTTCTGGTTGCTGTCTGCGAGGCAGGGCTGGTCGAGAGGGGGCGGTGAGGCATGGGCTACCTCCCAGACAAGGTTGGCACGGCTAGTTCCTCTCCTAGCTTGATGTCCACTCTAGGGTGGCATGGGTGCTCTCGGACTGTTCACCATTGATGACATTGGCGAGTTTACAGTGGGGCTAGATCTTAGTTAAGTTTGCTAGATGATCTACTGAGGCTAGTGTAACCAGAGAGGGAACAAGTTAGGCCCAAAACACTGCTAAACATAGTGTTTTGATTTTGTTTGATTTGCATCTGCAACCTGTTTGATGAAATGGCCGCATGAACTTAAGTTTTGAATTTTGAAAAGATATTTTGGTGGGTGCGCTAGGCATGTGCTGGTGATACTGTGGATGCTTGGGTTTTGAAAATTGAGCTTGTTTGAGTGGTTTTTGAAATAGTGGGATCTTCTCATATGAAATAGATTCAATTTTAAACTGTCATTTAAACTATGCATTCAAATGTTTTTGGATGATCACAAAGTGGGCCTTGGTACCTTGTTATGAGTACTATCAAGGGGTGCAAAGATCCATACATGTTTAAGTTCTGAAAGTTAGAGATAGCCAAAGTAGGCATGGGAGTTAAATTGGCCAAAGTGACCATTCACTTAATTTGTTTGTTTTGATTTGTTTGTCTTTGGGAAAAGTTTGGGATTTGTTTAGATGATGTTTATTTCACCTAAGAATAATTTCACAAGCAAAGAAACACATAATCATGGAAATTCAAAAGAATCCAAATTTTGATACATACACATATGAATGCCTTCATATTTTAATTGGAAAAGTTTTTGTTAACCCTAATTTTGATGATTAGAGTTTGATGATTCTAGTTAAATACTTTTGGGATGTTACAAACCTTCCCCCCTTAAAAAATCTCGTCCCCCCGAGATTTGAAAAAGGACGAAAAATATTACCTAGGTTTGAAGAGATCGGGAAACTCCGTCCTGACGTGTTCTTCGCGCTCCCAGGTTGCTTCCTCTTCTGTGTGGTTGCTCCACTAAATCTTGAGAAACTTGATGCTTCGGGTTCTGGTAGTTATAAAAGCTTCTTACAAAATACGGATGGGTACTTCGGGATAGGTCAGGTCATCGTTGATTTCTATGGTCCGGTGATCAATATTCTTGAACACTTCAGTCTTCTCCGGAACTTCGAGGCACTTGCGAAGTAATGAGATATGGAACACATTGTGCACGGCTAACATCTCTTCGGGTAGTTCCAATTGATACGACACTTCTCCTTGATGGTTCAGAATCTTGAAGGGTCCGATATATCTGGGGGCTAACTTTCCTTTCAATTGGAAACGCTGCATTCCCTTCAATGGCGACACTTTCAGATACACAAAATCCCCTATGCTGAAGGCGAGGTCTCGACGTCTCTTGTCGGAGTAACTCTTCTATCCTGACTGGGCTGTTTTGAGGTGCTCACGAATCTTGTGAACCTTCTCTTCTGCTTCTCGTAGGACGTCGGGTCCAAAAATCTGAATCTCTCCTACTTCCGACCAGTTCAAGGGGTGCGACACTTTCTTCCATACATGAATTCAAATGGGGCCATTTGCAAACTAGCTTGCTAACTGTTGTTGTATGAAAATTCTGCAAACGGCAGATAGTCTTCCCACTTAGATCCATATTCTAGCACACATGCTCTCAACATATCTTCAAGTATTTGATTTACTCGCTCCGTTTGTCCATCGGTCTGAGGGTGATACGCGGTGCTGAAATCTAGGCGTGTTCCTAAACCTTCTTGGACTTTCTTCCAGAATCTCGAGGTACACTGAATTCCTCGATCCGATACGATGTTCTTGGGGACTCCATGCAAAATGACAATTCTAGCGATGTATACCTCCGCTATCTTCGAACTCTGATATGTGGTCTTGATGGGTAAGAAATGGGCGACTTTGGACAATATGTCCACTATGACCCAGATAGAGTCATTTCCCCTACTAGAAGTAGGCAATCCGGTGATAAAGTCCATTCCAACGGAATCCCATTTCCATTCTGGAATCTGCAATGGTTGCAACAATCTAGCGGGTCTTTGATGTCCCACCTTAACTCGCTGACATATATCACACTTGGCGATATAGCTTCCGATTTCTCTCTTCATCTTATGCCACCAAAATTGCTCCTTCAAATCTTGATACATTTTAGTTCCTCCGGGGTGGATAGAATAAAGAGTATCATGAGCCTCTTTCAGAATCACTTCTTTTAACTCAGAATCTTCTGGTACACAAAGGCGTACTTTGTACCACAGAACTCCTTCTTCGTCTTCGGTGAATCCGCGTACTTTGCCTGTACCAATACGACGCTTGATTCCGTCGATACTAGCATTTCATTTCTGCGCCTCTTTGATCTGGCTGATCAAAGTGGGTTGAAGTTCTATGCTAGCCAAAAAATCCTTCACTCACTAATTCCATTCGAAAATCTTCCATCTCTTTGTGCAAGCTTGGTTGCTCCTTCAAAATCATGGAGTTCAAGCGGCACGACAATATGCTAAGGGCATCTGCTACCACGTTGGCTTTACCAGGGTGATAGTGAATGTCCATATCGTAGTCCTTGATTAGCTCAATCCATCTTCTCTGTCTCATATTCAGCTCCTTCTGAGTGAATATATACTTCAGACTCTTGTGATCCGAATATATTTCACAACGATTTCCCATCAGGTAATGCCTCCATGTCTTCAGGGCTAGAACTAAGGCTATGAATTCGAGGTCATGGGTTGGGTAATTCTGCTCATGTTGTTTCAGTTGTCAAGATAGATAAGATATAACTTTTCCTTCTTACATTAGCACACATCCGAGACCGATCTTGGATGCATCACAATACACGTCAAAGGGCTTCATGATATCCGGCATGATTAAGATTGGGGCTGAAATCAATCTTCGCTTGAGTTCTTGAAAACTCGCTTCACATTTGTCGGTCCATTCAAACTTCTTGTCCTTCTTCAGCAATTGGGTCATGGGTCTGGCGATACTCGAGAATCTTTCTACGAACTAGCGGTAATATCCCGCCAATCCGAGAAATGCACGAACTTGGGTTTGAGTGGTTGGGGCTTGCCAATCTTCGACATCTTTCACTTTGCAGGTTCAACGGCAATTCCTCCGGCTTATACAATGTGGCTGAGGAATACTACCTCCTGTAACCAGAATTCACATTTGCTAAACTTGGCATACAACTGATGCTCTCTAAGGGTTCCAATAATGGTCCTTAGGTGTAGCTCATGTTCTTCTTCCGATTTGGAATAAATCATAATGTCATCGATGAAAACAACGACAAACTTATCCAGGAAGTCCAGGAGATTCATGAAATAAGCGGGGGCATTGGTTAATCCAAAAGACATGACGGTATACTCATATAATCCACGTCTGGTGGTAAAGGAAGTCTTTGGAATATCCTCTGCACGAATCTTGAGTTGATGATAGCCTGTTCTAAGATCAATCTAAGAAAACACTTTGTCACCGGTCAACTGATCAAACTGATCTTCACTCTTGGGCAACGGGTACTTGTTCTTGATAGTGACATCATTCAACTTCCGATAATCCGTACACAAACGGTTACCTCCATCCTTCTTGTCCACGAATAAGACAGGTGATCTCCATGGTGACCCACTTGGTTGAATCAATCCAATTTCCAACGTGGAATCCAGTTGCTTCTTCAGTTCTGCTAGCTCAGACGGGTTCATACTGTATGGTATCTGAGCTATGGGTCCTGTTCCGGGGATTAGTTCAATAATAAACTCGATATCCCGATCTGGGGGCATACCGGGAAAACATCTGGAAATACATCGGGGTATTCATAGACTATCCGGACTTGGTCAATGGTAGGTTGGGCTATACTCTTGTTGCACTTGAATTGACGAGGTAAGGTTTCAGATATATGCTCGACTGATATTCCGGCGGTACTGGTCATGGTTATGGCTTTCTTGGCACAGTCAATTAATCCTTTATGTTTGGACATCCAATCCATTACTAGTACTACTTCCAAACCTTTAGTTCCGAGTACTATCAGATTAGCATAAAAATCTATGCCATGGATTCGGATAGGGACGGCTTTGCAAATTTTCCTAGCTTTGGTGGTTGAACCGGGGATTTGAACAATCATAACATGCTTCAGTTTGGTTGGTTGAATCTTACTAGTGCATGCAAATTCTTCAGTGACAAATGAATGCGATGCACCAGAATCAAACAACACTCTAGCGAGTACTGAATTAACAGAAAACATACCCAGCACGACGTCTGGTGCTTCCTGGGCCTCTTCAGCATGCATGAGAAAAATACGGCCGTTGCGGTTGAGCGAATTTCCTGGGGCAAATCTTCTTCCTGGCTGAACACGACGCTGATGCTGAGCTGGGGCATTTGCATTGGGGGCTGCGGAATTCTTCTTGGGGCACTCATTGGAGTAGTGACCCTTATTTCCACAGTCATAACAAGTCACTTGTGACTTTTCGTTTGCTGCAACATGCACATCATTGCTTCCAGTCCTCGGGGCAGTGTTGGTGTTGGCGGTAGCATTGTTGTTGTTGAACTTGGGTGCAACCCGGTTGAAATTGCTAGAGTTGCCGGGTTGTTATGATTTCCTCTGGGCCTCGGGTTTCCACGGTTGGGGTACGTCGGACGGTTCATCGAGGGTCTGTTGGTTCTCGGGGAAAATCCGGGAGATGGGTTAGGGCGATACTTTGGGGTCTGATGGGTTCCTGGCTGATGCATCATGCGACGCTTGCGGTTCTCATTGGCTTGGTTGATCTTTCCTTCCATCTGGATGGCAGAGTCGACAAGGGCTTCAATATCAGCAAAGGGGATATTGACCAACACAGTCTGCATCTCATCGTGCAGACCATTCAAGAATCTCTCTTTCTTCTTGGCTTCAGTGTCGATATCATTTGGGGCATACCTAGCTAATGACAAGAATTTGTCACGGTATTGTCATCCTTCCTTGCTTTAGTTCTCTGAACTCATCTCTCATTCTCTTGATCAAACCCGGTGCCACATGGGTTCTGCTGAACTTGACCTTGAATTCCTCCCAGGTCATCATCTGTCCTCCGGTCATTGCACGAACGTTGTTCCACCATGCTCTTGCATCTCCGGCTAGATAATGGGTGGCGAACAGAACTTTCTCGTTAGCTTCCACTCAGGCGACTTCTAGGTTATTTTCCATGGTTCGCAGCCAATCATCAGCGTCTAAGGGCTCTTCTGACTTAGCGAAAACAGGTGGGTTGGTGTTCTGGAAATTCTTGAGCTTAGATCCATGGTTGTCCTGATTTCCTTGGCCTTGACTGTTGTGGGCTAGGTTGGCTTGACGTTCGGCTCTTTCAGCTTCTAGGTCAGAAACCAACATTTGCAGGATCTGCAACATCGGGTCCGGGGAACCACTTCCTCCGCGTGGCATTTGAAGATTGAGATAGATCATGAGAAAAGAGGGAAATTTCTAAGGTTCCGGGACTTTGAAAAGTTTTTAAAGTTTGACTCATATTTTATAACAACTTGCTTTTCATTCATTCGTTCATTCATTCATTCATTCATTCATTCATTCATAGCACATGATACAAACACGCACCACAACAAAGGTAAACAGATGGTTTAAGAACCATTCTGGAAACTACGATACAGTGGGACCGAATACAACTCACTAAGCTAGTGCTAAAGTGCGACTACTCCGTAGAGTCGGTGTAGTCAGCATCCTCATCATCATCGTCGTCATTGATGAAGGCGAAATCATCCTCATCGGTGAAGAAATCCATAGCCTGATCCTCCAGAAAGTCATCATCATCGCTGAGATAGGAGTAGGGGTCTCCATGAGGATCCTCTCTGGCATTCTCTCTTTCCTCCAACTGCATGTCTCTCTCATGGATGGTCTCCTCCAAATCCAAGATATGGTGGCGAAGACGGGCAATGATGCGCTCCTTCTTGTCGAGCTGACGGCGGTGAGACTTGCGATCCTTCGCTAGCATGGCTATGGTCTCATCCTTCGTCTTGATGATGGTGGACTTGTGGTTGGAGTAGTCACGGCAATTATCCAATTCCTGCTGACGATCGTACATCATGAAGCTAAGGTGGTCCAACTGAGTCTTCAGCTCGTGGTGGTATGGGGCTTCCAGTGGCTGTCCCATAGCATCACGCCTTGGACAAAACTCAAAGCGGGTACCCTTGATCTGGTTGATACTCTGCCCACACAGACGGGCAAGAGCTTCCTGCATGGCCCTGGCAAGTCCATCGAGCCAATGTTTTTCTCGCAAGGTGAACTGAATTCCCTCGGTAGTGGGAGGTTCAATCTTTCCTCAGAGAATTGCAACAATTAGCCACTTCAGATCTTCTCCTCCTTGATCATTGAGGTGAGCTCCGAAGAACTCGGGGTGCGGACACTCCAGAAGTTCCGAAAGCTGGTCCAAATCCCGCTCAAAGATAAGGTCTCCTCCATTCCCCAACTGATAAAACTTGCTGTACTTCACGTCCATTTAAAAGAATATAGGATGAGTAAGTTAGTAGAATGATCAAGTGTGTCAAATTTTATGTATTTTGCAAGAGTTTTTGAGGAACATGAATTTTTATGAAAGAATCAAGGTGATAAGAATGGGAATAAGTTTTTGTAAATATTTGCTTCCTTTGGTTTTGAAACTAAGTTTTTGATTCAAACGTCCAGTCTAACTAGGGTCTCCTATGGTCAGGATGGCTCTGATACCAACTTGTCAACACCCGGATTTTTAATCCCAAATGCATGTTATGCCATACATCGCAATCCCAGGATTACCATTTTTGCGAGACATAACAGATTTGGATACCACGGTACATCATCCATTACAAACCATACATAAGGTCTTACACAAATAAGGATATCATGATCCATTTCTTAATACAACTCAAGTAGCGGAAATACGTAATAATAATGGTAGCATAGGCGAAGCTCCATCTTCGGGGTCACAGGCAATGTTGACGATGGCAGATGATCTTGGTTCTCGTAACCTTCCTGGGGTCCTTCGTCCTGGTACTCCTCTTCATAGCATGGCCACGTGAATAGCCAGGGACAAAGCCATGAGTACTCTTTAAGTACTCGCAAACTAATACTAACAAGTGAAGGGGGTTTTTGTAGTAGGACAGTAAGCTCTAGGGTTGTTTTGGAAAAAGCCAGATTTACCTCTACTAAGTTCAGAAGCAAGAAAATCTAGTTGAAATTTTATCACACCTAAGTGGGAACTTGTATTTCATATCACAATTCTGTTGTGGTCAAGTCAAATTCTCAATCCACTTCACAAGTCATTTTGAAAACATCTGACGGGGGAACAGTATGGCCACTCCAACTGTCCATAAACGCGGACGCGACTATTCGAATAGTTTGACACTCTGCAGAGATTGTACACTTTCACCACAACATTCGATACATCTGTCAGGAACAAATCCTGAATTCACCATACTCAGTATGTGGATAATCAATCCTAACCTTTCAATTACACGCCCTAGTATAATCACCTCTCCTGTGAGTTTGGCCTCCCAACCATGATCAACTATCATCTTGGGTACTGCACAGGTGGACAATCTTCACAAGGTAGCCTCAGCTCAGACCTTGGCCGTGAGGGAACCAATACTAAGGTATATAAATTTCTAGTCAAGCCCTACCAAATCTTCGGGTATTGTGGTTGTACGGTAAAATTGGAATGGTATCGCATCCATACAACCATTAGTTTTATAAAGGGCTAAGGCTCATGCCTTAACATTTTCATCACCAAAATCATCTAGTGTTCGGAAACACATGTCAAAACATCTCAATAGAATGATACATCATTCCAAGGTTTTCATAACCATTTTCCACCAAGTATTCCCATCTAAGTTGATCAAGTTTTATGCTTAGCACTAGCATCTACAAGTGGGGGTAAGTACTAATGAGGGGTGGTAAACTAGTGGAGTTTAACTAAGTTCAATCTCATGCCTTAGGATGACATCAAGATTATCTAGCTTAGGCCAAATTTAATGCTCTTTATGCAACCTTCAATTATCTTTCTAGTATCTAGAATTTACTCAAGTAAACTCTAAGTAATGTCTTTGATAAAGAAATAAAGTAGAAAGCTTGCAAGTAAAACTAGGATTGGGTATCATAAAATATGTCTAACCAAGCATGATTAGTGCACTGCATAGGTTATATAACTTTCATAATTGCAAGTGTTAGATTGTTCAATCAACTAGTAGTATTTGGCTTGCATCAGTATTAGTATAAGCTTGCCTTGTGCAGAGCAGTGGTTGAAGTTCTCCTCGGCTTCTTCTTCGTAGTATCCTCCTTCCTCCTCGTATCCTTGGTCGGTACTAGCGTCTATGAATAAATACGAGGTACACAATCACCAAACAATACTTAACTACTTTCAATCATCACACAAAAGGGTTCTATACATGATCTAGCATCATCACTAACATCACAAGAATAAAGCATTTATCTTATTTATTTATTTTTAGAAAAGTAATTTCTACTCATTGAAAAACTACTTAAGATTTACTATTCTCCAAACCAAACATGGTATCATGTTAACACATGTCATCACCACATATTTCAGTACATGGGAATGTGATTTAAAGTGGTGTCACAATTTAATACGATTTAACCTTTTATTTCAAATAAAAATAAATTACTAGAAATGCCTATGTGGCATTCTTTAATTACTTGAACATTATTTCTATAAGTAAACCCATATATTTTTATATATTCTGAAAGGTATGGTCAATTGTGATTTTGGAGAGTTGGAATCAACTCAAAAGCTATTATGGTTTAAATTTGAAAAATGTTTGAATGCAGAAAATCTTCTGACTTGTTATTTTTACCAAGGTTGATCTACAGATCCAAATGATTTGAATCCAACAATCTTGGATTAAGCATTTCAATACCTTTAAAAAAAATTTGGTTTCATTCAATTTGGTTCAATGAATCGAGCTGGGTTGATTTTTGAAACTAGGTACAGAACTATGTTTGAACTTAAAAAGAAAAAGCTAAATTCAAATGAGTGGGCTGCGCGGGAAGGGGTAATGGGCCGGCCCAGTGTCACTCCACAGCGTGGGGCGCAACTGACAGGGGGGGTCTACTGGTCAGTGACTCTTTAAACGCGAAGCAGTACAGGGCGATGTGGTGCGTTGGATTAGAATGAAGATCAACGGCTGAGGGTCGTCGTCGATGATGAACAGATCACCGGCGAGCTCGAACCCTAGCGGCTCAGTGGGGGTGCATAGGGGGCATACCGGGGCTCCAGTGACGACGGTGAGGCGGGAAAATGACAAAGTCGACGATGGCGAACTCAGGGGTGGTCGCAGAAGCTCCTGGGGTGGACGAAATCAACGGCTCCCTTCTTCTCCAAAGGCGGCCTGCTCCGGCGCAATTCCGACGATGCGCTGCTCGCCTTGCTCCGGCTAAGGGGTGGAACGATCAGTGAGGTGAGGGGAGTGAGATGGTGTGCTTCAATCGGCTGGGGGTGGCCTCCTTTTATAGGCTCGACGGCGAGACCAAGAGGGATGGGAAGGCGATGGTGGCGACACGGCTACGGGCTGCTAGAGGCATGGCTGAGGGTGGAGATCGATCAGTGGTCTCCTGGCGATGCTCTAAGGTTTAAATGCGCTTGTAGGGGCGGTGGCAAACTGTCGGGAACATGTGGTGCTCTGCGAGGCAGAGGCGGCGAACTCTGCGGCGAGCGGTGGCTGGGGGGTACGGGCGGTGAAATGGGCATGTCTGGCGGTCTCCTGGGACGGTGGGGTGCATGCTGGTGGGCGGCGAGAGCTCGAGGTGGTCGGGCTGCGTGGGAATGGCGCGTGCTTTGCGGTGCGCGTCGGCATGGTCGACAGCGGTGCGGGCGCGTCGTTCCTGGCGGTTCTGGTTGCTGTCTGCGAGGCAGGTCTCGTCGAGAGGGGGCGGTGAGGCATGGGCTACCTCCTAGACAAGGTTGGCACGGCTAGTTCCTCTCCTAGCTTGCTGTCCACACTAGGGTGACATGGGTGCTTTCGGGCTGTTCACCATTGATGACATTGGCGAGTTTACAGTGGGGCTAGAGCTTAGTTAAGTTTGCTAGATGATCTACTGAGGCTAGTGTAACCAGAGAGGGAACAAGTTAGGCCAAAACACTGCTCAACATAGTGTTTTGATTTTGTTTGATTTGCATCTGCAACCTGTTTGATGAAATGGCCGCATGAACTTAAGTTTTGAATTTTGAAAAGATTTTTGGTGGGTGCGCTAGGCATGTGCTGGTGATACTGTGGATGCTTGGGTTTTGAAAATTGAGCTTGTTTGAGTGGTTTTTGAAATAGTGGGATCTTCTCATATGAAATAGATTAAACTGTCATTTAAACTATGCATTCAAATGTTTTTGGATGATCACAAAGTGGGCCTTGGTACCTTGTTATGAGTACTATCAAGGGGTGCAAAGATCCATACATGTTTCTGTTAAGTTTTGAAAGTTTGAGATAGCCAAAGTAGGCATGGGAGTTAAATTGGCCAAAGTGACCATTCACTTAATTTGTTTGTTTTGATTTGTTTGTCTTTGGGAAAAGTTTGGGATTTGTTTAGATGATGTTTATTTCACCTAAGAATCATTTCACAAGCAAAGAAACACATAATCGTGGCAATTCAAAAGAATCCAAATTTTGATACATACACATATGAATGCTTTCATATTTTAATTGGAAAAGTTTTTGTTAACCCTAATTTTGATGATTAGAGTTTGATGATTCTCGTTTAATATTTTTGGGATGTTACATATAACCAGTTATAGAGTGATTTAACCAACTATCTCTAGAGTTGGATCAAATTTTGCCAAATTTATTCCTTTGCAAATGAGCAAATGGTGTAATTTAAAAGGCAAAGAACATTATGAGGCATGTAGATAGTATATAATGGTAGAAGTCCATACACTATATGTATCAAAAATTGTAGTGTATAACATCAAAGCCTAAGTACAAGAGATGTTTTACTCGAAGTACTATTTCCACAGGCTTTTGATGCATGTTTGCTAGAGATAATATTTGGATTTGTTGGATTTTATTAGATTTTATTGTGTGACTAGGTCTGTGAATGAAGTTTGAACTTTATGGGCATATGCATGATGTTTCATGGAGTCCTTACTTGATGTACATGTATAGAAGGGAAAATGGGTTCGCGTGAGGGAGAGGCGAATTATCACTTTAATATTGGGAAGATGAAGGCTCATGAGATGTTGGTGATACAACAAAAGGAGGCTAACCAGGCAATACTAAAGGATGGATTAAATCAAAAGCCATATTTAACCACCAAAGAGGAGGTTCTTCAGTATATGAGGAGTATTGAAGAAGGAATAAAGGTTGAAACAGAGAGGCAGAACTGGTTCTATCAGGAGACATTAAAGGTTAGGCAAGAGAAGCAATTTAAGGAATTACATCCTAGGGTTAAACTGGTGGAATTCTTAGAAACCAAACCCTGGAGTTTTTCCATGGTTGAAGAACCTATGGAGGCGGAGAATTGGTTAATGGATACATCCTGTAAGTTCAAACGTGTGGGATGCAAGGATGAATAAAAGGTGCGCTATGCAACTTATCTATTGACCGTAACCGCAGCCACATGTTGGGAGAAGTCCAAGTTCGTGATCCCGGAAGGAGGTGTCAATACCTGGACTGAGTTCAAAAAGAAGTTTCGAGAAGAATTTGTTCATCGGGACAATGGGAAAAGGAAGGAGAATGAAGCTTTAGATAAAAGGAATCTTCCAATCATGAAACATGTACGAGAGTTTAATCGTTTATCCAAGTACATTAGTGAGAAAGTAAACAAGGAGGCAAAACGATAAAAGAAGTTCATGAAAGGAGTACAAACAGTTATGAAGATGCAGCTCAGGATTGTGCGTGCAAAGGAGTTCCAGGAATTGGTGGATAGTGCACAAATATCAGAAGATGATGAGATTGTTGCACCTGAAGGAAAGAAAAGGAGAATCCCAAAACAGACCACACCATGTAAGGTTCGAGGACATATGACAAAGAATGGTGCGGATCCACATATGATATACAAAACAGAGAAGATATGTCACAACTGTGGAATTCGGGGCCACGTGTTGAAGGAGTGTCCAAAACCTAAGATAGTATGTTACCAATGTGGAGAACCAGGACACATGAAAAAGAACTGCTTAAAACCACAGTTAACTCATGGATCAACAACACGAGTAATAGAAGAAATAATGGGGTTGTCATCTACTCAAAATATTCAGCCTAAGCCAATTGGAGAAAGGAATACAGGAGTATTTCAGGGAAAACGTAACAAGTGTGGAATCCTAGGACACAAGAAATCATGTTGTCCGGAACATCAGGAGGTTTATGGAACATCAGTGGGAGGAGACACAACATCTACCAAATCACCATTAAAGGAGGGTGTAGGTGAAGAAGGTACATCTTCAGGAAAACGTAAGTATGAAACCATAAATAAAGTCAATAACAGCAACAACCACAACACATCAAGTGGTAAGTCAAGGCATTATTAATGATATAAGTTACCTTATACATGCATTTAAGGAGTTAGAGATTTTTGCACCACTATTTCCCAAGTATGTGGGTGTACCATCTGTTCCTCAAAAGACCATTAGAAAATCTTAAGGGGGAGAGTGAATAATGAAGCATCGAGAGTTGATATACGGAGTAAGGTTTAGGAGAAAGCCAAAACATTCTTAGAAAGTAAGCCATAAGGACTAAGTATACCATAAATAGATTAATATTAGAGTCAAGTTATGTTTAGCCAGAATATAAACCAGAATCCTAACTTAAGGATACTTTCTAAAAAACTTAGAAACTTTTTGAATAGATGTCCTAATCTGAAAACACTCAAGAGGATCTGATCAGGGCAAAAGTGCTAGATTCAAAAGTAGTCTATACATCAAATGGAATTAGTAGTTGGCTCATTTCAAATCAGAAGAGGATCCAAGGAAAGGCTTGAATGAAGATACAACAATTATGTTTCTCCCGGATTTAAAAGAGTCACCAGGATCTGAAGAATTCAATCTTATCTTCCAAAACGTAAGAGGGTGCAAACTTCGAGGACAAATTTTATTTTAAGGGGGAGAGTCTGTAACATCCCAGGATTAGCACCTAGAAATAGAGAGGACACAGGTCGTTGCATTGAATTAATGCATTAGAAAATCCGGGGAATTTTCGCGCAATATTAAAAGAGCTATAGAGGGATCGGGATCTCTCTTGTACTGAAGGAAACATCGGAGCAAGTGCGATAGATTTCGACATAACCTTTGTAGAATTCTTTGTTTCGGGGGAAATTTGTTCAAACATGTATTTGAATTTCAAATATGAAATTCAAATGAATTTATAAAATTCACAAATAGAAAATTGGAAATATTTAATTACTTGAAATAAAATTATTACATAAATAATATAAAAAGGATTCTTTATTAATATAAATATATTTACATATAGTATTACTTTATAATAGATAAATAAAAGTAAAGTATCAGGAAAAAATAAGTAGAAAAATTACATTATTGAAATAAATAAAAGAATTCTTTATTATAACAAAATATATATGACATTGTCTTTACAATTAGGATTTACAAAGGAAGAATTAATAAATAAATAGTTCATTATTTACAATCACAACAATAATACAAAATCTTTACACATTTGAATAAAAAGAAAATTACAACAAGATTAAAAATGAAATCTAACTAAGCTTCTTCTTTTCTTCTTGATCTTCTCATTATCTCTTTGATCCCGATTTCTGCAAAATAAAAACAACAGACTAACAAAAGTAAAAGAATAAGGGGATTAGTGTAGTAACTTACTCTCAGATTTAGCATACTGATGATATGCTTAAGCTCATCATAGAGTGTTTAGAAATAGAACAAGTGTAGGATCTGTTCTTTTTATATCCAATGACCTCAGCACAACATCATGGGTCTAAAAGGGGCAAGTTTCACAAAGCTAGAAAAGAAGGTAAAGAGGTAAAACATCAGGAAATATCAAGCTTTTACTTGATCTGATCCCCAAACCACAACATGCAAGCAGGCTGCTCACTCACCAGCATGAACTGGTGTGCTGTCAACACCACAGCAACAACCAATGGACATAAAAGGGGTAACACAGTGTCACATCCCAAATCATGTAATGTGAAAAATAAATGAATAAAATAAAACTTTGTTTGATTTTCAGGGCCAGAAGAAAATTTTTGAATTCAAATGGAACCTCAAACCAATTTGAATCAAATAAATCCTAAAGGGATTTATAAAGATAAACATTTAATAAAGGAAAATAAAATATTTTGGGAATTACTATTTTGGATCTTTTAATAAAAGATTTTGTTTTCAAAAGAAAAGTGGATTTATAAATAAAGATTATTTTATATAGCCAAATTAAACCTTGGCCAATATTTTGAAATAAACATTTTTGTTTGATAAAAAATAGTAAAGGTTTATTGAATCAAATTAATAAGGATTTAATATCCAAATTTTATTAAAGTAAAGGTTTTTCCCATTTTAAATAAAACACTAAAACTTATTTATTTATTTTAAATAAGTTTTCCAAGTATTTTATATTCTCAAATAAAATCTACTGAAGTATTTTGGATTTATTTAGATTTCAAATAAAGTTTTAAATAAAACAAATCTTATTTGATTTAATATCTAAGGTCCATTTTATTTAATTATTAATGGAGCTTAAAATAAAAATGTTATTTTATTTTAAACAAGTTTTCCAAGTATCTTATATTTTCAAATAAAACCTACTGATTTGGTTTTGAAAGTACTTGGATTTCAAATGAAGTTTTAAAATAAATCAAAACCCATTTGATTTATTAACTAGTGTCCATTTTATTTAATTATAAATGGACTCTAAAATAAAAAAATAATATTTTATTATTGGACTTTGGTTTTATGTTGATAAACAGAACCAAAAATTCAATTACAAATGTGGTGAATGTGTTTGAATTGTTTGAATGTTTGAATGTTATTTGGAATTACAAATCAGTAAATAGAAATAGAAAAGATTAAATCATTCAGACAGAAAAAAATAGTGCAAAGGACTCGACCCAACCCAGCAGCCCACTAGGCCCAGCAGCCCATTTCCCTCTCTCCCCCGAAGCATCCTTCTCTCACTCACCAGAAGACCCGCTAAGCAGCTGACTGGTGGACCCAACCCCTTTTCCTTCTCTATCGCTGACAAGATGACCCCACGCCACATCATCGTCTCCTTCACCCCCCCGCAGACCAGTTCCTCCCCTCGCCGTTTCTGCCGAAATTTCGCCGAGTAAATTCGTCATAAACACTACATCAATTACACCCGCGATTACTCTCGTTAACTCGCCTCTCCCTCCTCTCCATTTCCCCTCTGTCTCCTCCCCCAAGCACGCCCCCAGGCCGCCCCAATTTCTCCCCGAGCAGCTCTGTCCCGACGACACTCCGGTGCCGATTCCGGCGACTCAACACCGCCCCATGCCTCCCTGAGCACACTAGGAGACTCCCCACTCCCAGACGCATCTCCCTGTACCCGCCGTTCAACCGCGGGCGCCCTAGAAAGCCGTCTTCGACAAGCTCTGAGCGCCGCCGCGTCTGCCTTCTACTCCGGCGAGTCCCCCAGGTAGAATCCGACCGCCCCGACCCCTCTCGTTCACGCACACACCTTCGTCGTGTCTTTGCGCGTCTGACTGTGCATTTCGTTTGTCTTCGAGTGACCCTTAGCGCCATCCTCGATGACACCTAAGCAAGCCCGACGCCGACGACGTCTCCGACGAGCAATCGCCACTGTTCCCGTGCGCCCCCTACCACGTCGACCACACGTCCAGCATCACCACGCCCTCGCGATTCTGGTGAGCATTTCCCCTACTCCTCTCGCTTCCTAGCTTCGCCGGAAACCTCCTGCCCGAGCGTGCGCCGCCACCCGCCGCCGCCAGTGCCGCCGATCTTTGGCAAGCATGCTAGCAACCGTAGGATCGTGATCTAACGGATGCGATAGAACGTAGGCAAAAGGGTAAGTAGTGTCTCTGCACCGCACGATCTCACTTAGATCCAACGATCCAGAGAGATCAATCCGACCGAACCGGTACCAGCGAATAACGACGCGCCGCGTGTCACCAGATGAATTAGAAATAGAATTTGAATCTGATTTAAGTTGCAATTTGAAAACCCTATAACTTTTAATCCACACGTCCAATTTTTGCAAACTTTATATCGTTGGAATCAGTGGAACAAACCCTATACAACTATGCCTTTAGTTTAGCAAATAGTACCTGTTAGCTTGATGGTTTTTGTAGAAACATTTGTATGCTTGTTAAGAATGTAAAAAATGTTTAAAAATGAATTTGGGGTTAAAATATTTGGCAATTGGATTGATTTGAACTCACTGACCCTAGGAACCAACCCATAGTTTGGAAAATGTATTTGGTAAAGTTTAGGATGGAAAACTTGATTTAGCCCATTTCTAGCCAAATGAAAATAAAGATTTTGGTTATGAAAATGTTTTTGTAAAGAAAACTTTGGGAAAATGTTTTGGATCAAACCTACTGACCATAGGAAACACTTTGTGGTTTCAAAATTGTATTTGGTGAAACAAAATAATGATTCTTTAATTTAAAACCATTTCTAGTCAAATAGAAATGTGGTTTATTTATTAAAGATGGTTTTGGAAGAAAACCTTTGGAAAATGTTTTATTTTAAACTCTCTGACCCCAAACACCAAGTTTTATGGTTTAAAAACATATTTGGTGAACCTTGGAGATTAATGCCTTAGTAAAAATATTTCTACACCACATAAAATGATACTTTGTTTTGAAAATGGTTTTGAGGTGAAACCTTTTGCAAATGACTTTGCCACTTTACCAAATGACCATTAGGTGTTTTCAAATGTTGATGACCCATTAGGAACCACTTTTTCAAACAAAACAAAACTTGGCATGCTTGCATGCATTTCTTTGACTTAGTTATTTTATGTGTTGTTTTGCTTGATTGGTAGATTGAGTTTGTGCCTTGCTGATTGAATTGTAGTGACTTGAAGAGTGTGATTGTTGCAAGGACAAGGAGTGAACCTATACCCTCTACCAAAAAGGCAAGTGATGCTTCATACTTTGTCCCATTACTTTCACTATGCATTAGTGATTTTCTCTAAGTAAAACTTGCATGGATTTTGCTAAGTATGAACCTTGCTATAGGAAAACCTAGTAGATGAAACCTTAGTGGAAATCTTCCTAAGTTAAGATTCCTACTACTATCAAGCTTAGCCTAGCTAATAGAAAACATGGGTGGAATATATATTCACACTATGGAAAAATATTCTAAGTCTGAGGACTTGTGTTTTGTATAATAAAACAACTAAGTTAATGAATCACCTAGGTGGAATGGGACTTGCTTGGTGGTTTTTGGTTGAGTGGTTCACAAGGCCCATGTTTATGGTTTACCTTGTGTATCTCACTTGTGGATGGCCACCCAGGAACAAAGAGATTTGAGATGTCAAATGTTGAGAAGCTTCAAGTGCAACCACTTGGCAATATGGGCTCTGCCATGATCATATAGGTTGCAAGAACTTAGCCATATGGACAGTTGGTGGTAGTGTTTGATAGGTTGGAGCGCGTCCATTTTGGTCTAAGGGAAAGCTTCTGAAAGATCTTGTCTTGGGAAACCAAGTCTTGTGGGGAAAGTGCACCACCTCTGCAGAGTGTAAAATCTAAGTACTTAGCCATGTCCCTGGTAAAGGACAATTTGAGCATCAAGACATGGAAGCAATCAAGAATCTCATCATTCAAATTTCTAAGTTAAAATCTTGTGGTTTGAACAAGGGTTGTTTGAAATCTTCAATATTTGATTGAGAGAAGCTTTGGAAAAGATTTTGTCAAAACAAAAACTTAGTATTTTCAAAATGTTAAGGAGAAATCTATTTTGAGCAATGCAAGCCTCAACTCCACTTAGCCAAATGCATATAGAAGATAGAATCCACTATACTACCATAGTATCACTTGCCAATACAATTCAAATGTATTGACCCTTTGTGGTTGTAACTTGTATGTTGCAGGTTTGATTGATTTTAGTGAAGATTGTCTGATTAGGATTACGAAGTCTACAACCAACATCTGCCTGTGGCACTTTGAAGATGAAGGACCCCATGACTATAGTTATTCCGCTGCAATGTATTGTAATAGCCAAATGAGCTATGTAAGATGTAATAAAATTATGTTATTCCTGGTTATAAAGTTAAATTATGACCTTTGTTTCTTGATATTACATCTTAACTGTGGATGCTAGCTATTGATCCAGGGACTAGCATTGTAAGCACAGGGGGCTCTACCTTATGATAGGTTGGAACCTCTACACACAGCCGCAACACAACATCTAGTCACTGCCTCAGTTTCCAATCTTCTCAAAGCTACACTCCTCTGCCTCAAGAACACCACAAGTAGTCCTAGCTTGTACCAGATCAAAACAGGAGAAATCTATACCACACCATTTCCAGCTCTAGTTGCCTTCTAGAGCCATCCAAGAGCTAGGACAAGGAGGAATTCAAGGCCATGCCCAGTTGTATTAGGAGCACAAGGAGAAGATCAGGAGCACTAGGAGAAGGATAAACAACAGCTGAAGCTGAAAGCTAGTAGCAACAAGGTGTGAAGGTGGAGCAAGCCATCAAATCAATTAGTAGTTGATCAAGAACAACTACCAGCATACCAGCCATCGGGTAGCAACCACTCTACAGGAAACAGGTTAATCTTTAAGATCTGTATTTAGTTTTTAAATAAGCATCTTGGGAAAATAAAGGGAATAATCCACATCAAATCCATTCCTCTACCCTTCAACTAAATTATCATTTAGGAGGATTGGAGGAGGAGGTTCTCTCAGCTTGCATAGAAATGCTATGCAAGTTCATCACAGAGAATGAAGGCCACCAAAATAAATATCTGTTCTTTTCTACCAAAAATATGTCTTAGTCTTTGCATCATTCATAGGGGCAGGTATAGTAGATCATGTAACAATGTATTTCTACTGTGCACACTCGACTGAGGCACCACAGTAGCAAATTCCAAGCCACAAAGATCACTAAAAATATACACTAGCAACATCATCAAGTACACATGCTTGTATATCATCTATCATCAAACAAACTAAATCCTTGCATCATCTTTCTAACAGAATAGTTAGGAATAATGTGATCAATTACTGTCATGTTGACAACATACATACATAATCACCAAAACTCACTTGCAAATAAATTCAAATCATTTTCCTAGCTAATGGGCCAGGAATCATTGAGTGTACTATTATTATCTCTAGCAGAGGAGTGCATATCTTAACACACTCAGAGCTGATTGTCATATATCATTCACCATCCAACTAATAATCATCACACTAAGCCACCAAGGTCACTACTATGCACACTCCAGGATGGAGGCACCACAGTAGTAACTCTTAAAGAAAGGACAGCTGAAAATAACAATCTTCATTTTATAGGATCATCCAGAATTCAAAAGCTACCCTATCATATAAGTTTAGAAGAATTCAAATCATTTCCCTAATCACATAAGCTTGGAAACATTCATTAAACTAATCACATCTGCAAGCCATCCCAAATGAAGCAAGCTACTAGACTATATTCATTCAAACTCAAAAAAATATGGAACTATCCACCAACATATGCATTGATGGATAATACATCCAAACTGAAGCACTAGGCACTTAGTAGTATCTCATGTATCCCAGGAAAATCCTAAGTATAGTAATGACAACATCACTAAACCATCATCATCATATATCAACACTCAACATCATGTGTTGGCTCAAAAGAGACACCACACACCACTAAGTAGTGTCATCGGGCTCGATGGCCGGTCACAGGAAAGAACTTACTGAGGATGCCGAGCACCTGGAGCGTAGGCATGACGAAGCCAAGGCACAACACATCAGCGAGGTTGCAGGGATGAAATCACCGCTGTTCCATCAGATGCAACACTAACACAACACCATCACTCCCATACCACACCATCAACCACACCACCCCAATAAAAGTCCAATAGGAACAGATCAAGGTCGCTGGGGTTGCAGATACACTGCCGTCCCACCAAAACCTAGGTCAAAGATTTGACAACACAAACAGACCAAGCATCAACAAATATTACTAGGGTTTTAGGGTTCCCGGTAGGAAGGAGTACAGAGGGAAGAAGGGATACATACCCGGGACGAACTCAAGCTCGCCAAAAAGGGGATCAGGTTAGCGTGGGTAGCAACACGGCGGCACGGTGGGCACCAACGCGCCTACACCAAGCCGAGCCATCTCACCAACGGCAGTAGCTCGCGGAGAACGTTGTGGTTGAGCAACAGCACCGCCAGAATCGACAGCTACCGTGTTAGGGCAGAGCTAGGGTTTCAGCCGAGTGCGCGCGACGAGCGCACACGCCAAATCAATGGGGGAAATAAAAAGGAAGAGGTGGCAAGGAAGCACCAGCTTGCATCGGTGCCGGAGGAGGCTGGCGGCGGCCGGGGCGACAAGCGGTGGCGCTGGCGGCGCATCGCGCATGGTAGCGGAACGCGAGAGAGATAAGGTTTGTGTCTATGTGCGTGCGTGGTTGTGTGGTGAAGGGTGGGTCGGTGTGTAGTGCCAGGCCTGGTCTAGGTGCGCCAGGCCAGCCCATATACCCAAACAAACGGCCCAAATTAATTAGAAGAAGAAATGAAATAAATGTAAAACAAATAAATTACCAAAAGAACCTTTAAACATTTTCAGCTATAGAAAATTATAGAAAAATCATAAAAATACATTTAATATGTTAAAATTATCCTAAAAATAAGATCTATCTAATAAAAATATAACTTTATTTATTTAAAATAAATATAAAGCACATAAATATTAACATCATTAAATCCTGAGTAAAATTTCATAAAATAAGAAAAACTCCTAAAAATAAATTAAAAATCATTTTTGTGTATAAAAACTTTACTATTTTATAAAAATACTAACTTATTGTTTCACAAATAAAATATAAAGCAAATATTTAAAGATACTTAATTCTTTGAAGAATTTTATAGAAATAAAGGTAATACTTAAAAATAAATAAAATTCATTTTTAAGACCTTGAATAAATATATTTTACTAAAAAAATACTGTATATATTATTCTAAAACATTTAAATAACATTAGATAATAAAACTCATTTACTTATTTTACTAAAATAAAATAATCACTTTGTTAATTTTCTAAAATTATTTACTAAGAAAGAAATAATCACATTTCTTAGTAAAAACAGTAAATCCTTTAAATTTAACCATTAAGTCTAATTCCATAATGATAATAAAACTTAAGTATAACTACTAACTTTTAAATACTCTTATTAAAATCTTCAATTCAAAATTAAACTCCTCTTAAATATATATTACATATCACTCATGTATAAGATGGTGAATAATCTCCATCTCTTAAACACTCTTAAAAAAATGACTCTAAACTCTAATAAATTTATAAGATCATCTAATTATGCTCCCATTAATAAATTGCATCTTATGAAATTCATCTTTCACTTACATTAAAAAGGATCATTCACAATCATATTTGTCAAAACCTTAAAACTATATGATATTCTAAAACTCATTATATCTTAAAATTCACTTCTATTTTTATAGTTAACTTTGGTCTAACCAATTATAAACATCTCATTTAAAGTTTATTCATGTTGTTAAAGTTAACTTTAGTCACTTGTATCAACAATTGAAATATGATAACTCAACATCATTTGTAACCCTCACAAACCCTAATATAAGACCTAACAACCCTTAAGACTAATTAACCTTAACTAAATACTAGTTTCTTCAAATGTTATTCTTTTTGCCACTTCAAACAACAAGTCTATGGTAGTTCCTTCAACTCTTAACAACTTAACCCAAGGATTTTTATCCTAGTCACCAGATTACAATTAATCACAATCACATTACTATATCCGTACTTGTATATTTTGGATTGTTAACACTTAAGTTCCTTATCAATGCCATTGCTTATGAAATAAACTTAAGAATAAACCCAATCTTAAAGAAGATACATAAGATCAACTCATTTATAATGCTTAGGGTTTCACTTTGGGAATTCTAAAATTGCATAGCATTATTTATGCATAATAGCATCTTGCTTCTTTAAATATTAGTCGTTACCAGACCAATGATGATGATTTCAGATATTGGATATTCTAATATCTCGAAGACCGTGAGTGCATAATCTTGCAATCAAAAAAGGCAAGTTCACACTTTCTCATGTCCTTTGATTATTTTCTGTAAATAATTTTGCAAATCTAGTGTTGTCATCACCTGCATTTCAAAAAGGGTTAGAAAACACTATTTTCATAATAATATGATTATAGGTTATTTACCATGAGGTAAGAACCTATTATGAAAGTTCCGGTGGTAAAGGAACATATTACCTAGGACTTAACAACCAATGTCGCCAGTGATTCTTGCGCCATATATTACGTGTTAACCATGAGATTTTGAATTGGATGGAGAAGTCAGCTTGATCGCCTCTCTCTCGCATGCCAACGGATGACCGGGCCGTTGTTGCAACTCCTCTTGTAGAGGGTTAGCAGGTTATGGGTGGGATCCCTCAACGTCCCACGGCTTCTAGTATCTATGAGGGTTGTACACCTTAGGCTGATAATGGAAACAAGTTTTATCCTAGGCCCGATGTGCAATCCATCGGGTATGCGGGGTCGCGGAGAAGGATAGTGATTGGCTTGGATCTTAGTCTGGGCCTCACACCAAGGAATTGTGAACGAGCCTATAACTCGGATGTGCAACAAAGCTAAGATCTCTCATGGGTAAAGTAACGCACCTCTGCAGAGTGTAAGAACTATAACTTGTTACTCCCTGTTTTGGGAAGGAGCTGTGAACGCTGCGGTAAAGGAACTCCATGAAAGTTCTGATAAACCCATGAAGGCTGATGGACATAGCTTTTCAGAATAAAAGCAACCTTTGAAGAAATGTTTATGAAAACTTGCATTGCCTACGACCTATGGTCTGTGGTTGTAGATAGTGCATCAAACACTTCTTTTTAGTGAACTTGTTGCGTACGCTCGTACTCAACGTATCTTCTTAACCTTGCTAGATCTCGGAGAAACCAATGGCGTTCCCAGGAAATAAGTTACTTGAAGAGTTAAAGATATATAAGGGAGATCAATGGAGTCGAAGACCTTACCGGAATCTATCAAAGACAAGATGAAGCGTAGAATATAAATAAAACTACTAGAATCTCAAACCTACTTCTGTAGAACAGGACTATAGTAGCACTTTCAAGTCTTATATATATATACTTATAAGTAGTACTCTTCAGGTAAACTCTGAATGGATCTTTCTGGTTATTTCTGTATAATATTCCTCACTATTCGAGGAAGATTCTCTGGATCTTTTGTAATATGTTATATGTAATCTAAAGTGTTGTCTTGGACCCGTGATGTTTCTGTTGTTCCACTCTGAGGGATATAATGCGGATGGAACTGTTTTCCAATCGTGTTATGTCAACGACTATAGTGTACTACATCATGAAGTGGTATGCTGGATCACCGCATATTCCTTCTTCTGGGCATTTAGCGTATTGGTTTCGGACCTCTTTGTAGCTATAGAACCTTCCTTGTACGTCACAAAATGGGGCCAGTGAGGTCTTATATTCGCATAATATGCATCTTAGAAATATGGAGTCTCCCCAGCTTTGACAAATTTGTTCAATTTTGTCTTCCAGTTGCGGAAAGCCTTAGCCATCTTCTTTAGAGTCCAGTCTTTGACCTTTTCCTTTATAACCGGTTTATTTTCATCCTCCTCTGGCGGTAGGGTGAAATTTAACAACAGCGAAGTCCAAAGCGTTTCTTTGGATCTTTCATCGACAGAGGTACCGTCGTCCTTGTTTGGCTTATTCCTATATTCAATTGTGATTGGGATTTGGTCCCTAACAAGAACTCCATCCTGACATATATATTTGTCTGCGGCCTTCTTGGGATACATCGGCCTGCCATCAACACAGACTGCTTCGATCGTAAACTTTGCACGATCTTTCAACCGATGGCTCGCGCCTCGCTTGATCTTTTTCGTAGAAGAAGATTGTTGCTGGCCGGTCAATCGGAGGGCTAAAAGAAGAAAGAAGCGTTAATTAATACATGTACATATATACAAATCAATCGGTGCAAGTTAACAGAGGCTTAATCCATACATATACCTCGACAGACTTTGTAATCACTAAACTGCGTTCACCGGAGTCGTCATCTTCTCCATGACTACTTGAGATGTCATCATGTCCCTCCAAGTTAATATATTGTGAGGTGTCCTCGTGGACCATGTTCTCCATTATTTCTTCCTCTTGAAGGTTTCTACTGATTGGATCCATGGTTTCTAAAACAATAATATTATCTAGAGTAAGAGAGTAAACGTTCAAGTGGACTTGGCTTCATACACAAATATACATATTATTCATACAAAAATACAAAAATAAATACACAAAAATACACAAATGAAATTAAAACCCTAAGCATGCTTCATCATTTTAAACGAGGTCCGAGGGGTCCAAACCCTAATTCGGAGAAACCCCAGATGCATATGAGAGGGTTCATTATGTTCTTCTAATTAAACTTGTCATGTAAGTTGATTAACAATGCATGATTATAGCTTAAATAGATAGTTCTCATTTTTCTTAACATTTTGATATATTATTTGTATTTTTCTGACTTATAAATAATTAGTTATTGAATTTACAAGATTTAAACATTTTATGGAATTATTAAACCACTTATTACGTCAGCCTGATGTAAGCACACCCTAACCCTTTTCTCACCAAAACAGGGGCTAGCCACAGTGGCTGATGCGTGGGACTGGGGCCACGTCACAGCCACACAGGCGCCACGTGGGCTCACCTGAGGATGCTCCAGACGGCGGCGGCTGGCGGCGGTGGAGAGCGACCTAGGGCGCGCGAGCAAGCGGGCTCGACTCAGCGTGATGCGGCCTACCTAAAACGGGCGGCGACACTACCTAGGGTCACCGAAGCGACGTCAACGACAACGGCCAGCTGCGGTGCTTGTAGAGCAGCGAGGCAACGACAGTTTCGAGCAAGAGGGAGTGAGTGGAGGGGCGGGTGAGCACCGTGGGCTCACCGTGGGTCTACTAGAGGGGTCCGCGAGGCCGGGCGGGGTCGGGAACGGCTACGATGGCGACGGTGGTGGTCGTTGGGCTCGGAGAAGAAGCGGTTCTTGGGGGTCGATTGGGGATGCCCCGCGTCGATTCCTTGGACGCGGAAGAACAGCACGACGAGGCGGCGACAACGACGTGGGTGGGCGCGGCAGCGACGGCAGCGTGGGTGGGCGCAACGGCTCCTTCTCTGTGCTCCTCAGTGCTCCTCGATCTGGCTGGGTGAAGAAGAAGAGGAGGTGCATGCTTTATATCCCCCTTTAACACCGGTTCCAGCCACAAATCGGTGTTAAAGGGGGGAATTCGTTTCGCGCGCGCACCCATCCCCTTTATCACCAGTTCCAACCACGAAACGGTGTTAAAGGGGCGGTGTGGGGATTTCGTTTCGAGTGCACCCCCCCTTTAACAACGGTTCGTGGCTAAACCGGTATTAAAGGGGGGCATTTACTTCGTACATTAAAGGGGGCATTTTTAATTCAAAAAATAGGATAGAATTTAGAAAATTCATATCTTTTTCATTTCAACTTAGAAAAATATGAATAATATATCATAATTTTTTCAGAAAAATAAGATCTATCCATTCATATAAAAACATTTTATAGTTACTGTAGATGAAAATTTTCAATATGATTAAAACACTTACATATGAATTTTGATTATTCAATTAAGACAAAAATAAATAGTCAAACCCTAAAACTTTGAACTTAAGAAATATTAAGCATCTGAAAAGGAATATAACCCTATTTTATTAGACCAAATCATATTTTATTTTGTATTAACATTTTTGAATTGTTTGGATATTTAAATTTAGCATCTTTTGTATACTTTGGAATCTGACAAAACATTCAACATGAAAATTGTTTGCATTTGAATAATTAATCCTAAAACATTTTTTGTTTTTAAAAAATAAAATTCTAACTATTAAAACTAGTAACAAATGGGAAAGGGCTGGCAGAATGCGCAGGAGGAAAGGGGCGGGAAATAATGGGCGGGAAGAAATTTTTATTACGATAGAACTGGAATTAAAGTACATAACACAACTAACAGTAAGTTACATAAAGTACGACTGGAAATTAAGATATATAGAAGAACTGAAAATTAAGATACATGGCCAGATTAAGTCACAATCGGCCGAACTTGTTTTAGAATGTTGGAGTGATTCAGTCATTCTCCTGCCTACACCTGTAATACTCGCCACTGTATTCGTCGTACTCACCGCGGCCGTCATCGCTGTCGTCGTCGGGGTCGCCGTAGTTGAACCTTGAAGGCTTAGTACGCGTGGGCTGGACTTCAGGGTAGCGCGGGTGGGAGTTAGAGCCGGAGGCCGTGTCGTAGGCCATGACGCTCTAGAGAGTCCGGCCGCGCCACCACAGCTGACGGCCGGCCTCGTTGAAGTTCGGATGAGGTGGGTCATCCTCCTCGTGCCTGGCGAGCGCCCTCTCATGCCGATCCCCGAAGAAGGCTTCCCAAGTCGGGAAATAGTCGGGATGCCAGTTGGGATTCTATGTTGCTCCGGCGTGAGCTCGAAGTAGTAGTGGTTCATGATGGCCATCCGGCGCGCCACACCTAGAGGGACAGGAGGAACCAGCATGCCTCCGGCGCTCAGCATCCAGCCAACAGGGACGTATTAGCCCGACGGGTGGGGTAGTTCGAGGCACAAAGCGCCTCCGCCTCTGTGGGGGTTAGTGGTACGGTGGAAGCCATGGAAAAGATTGATGAGGTTGAAGATGTGAGTCTAGAGATGTGCAATGATAATGGAGGCCAATCCTACATATATAGTGAGAAATGGCAGGAATAAAATTGGCGGGAAGAAATGACGGGAAGAAATGGTGGGAAGAAAAATGGTGGGAAGAACCGGCGGAAAGAAAAATGGCTCATTTAATACATATAGTGTTAACGGAAGAAATATGACATTGATTTCCATGTTGAGATACATATGTGTGCCAAAAATTGCTCATTTAATACATATATAGTGTTAACGGAAGAAATATGACATTGATTTCCATGTTGACATACATATGTGTGCCAAAAATGTCTCATTTAATACATATAGTCAATCTTATGATCGCGTCGGCCGTAACCATGGAGTATCAGCACCGTTTAACAGGATGGTTGGATCAGTCTTCACTTTGAAGGGCGGAACTTCATCAAACTTATTATAATCTTCTGATATGTCTGTCTTATACTCTACTCCCACGATGTTTCTTTTCCCTGAAAGAACTATTTTACGCTTTGGCTCATCGTGTGATGTATTTGTTTGCTTTTTTTTTTGGTTTGGTAGACATGTCTTTCACATAGAAAACCTGAGCCACATCATTGGCTAAGACGAATGGTTCGTCTAAGTATCCAAGATTGTTGATATCCACTGTTGTCATTCCGTACTTCTTGTCTACCTCGACCCCTCCTCCTGTCAGCTTGACCCATTTGCACCAAAACAAGGGGACCTTAAAATTAGGTCCATAGTCAAGTTCCCATATCTTCTCTATGAACCCATAATACGTGGTATTTTTTTCATTGTGTTCTGCTGCATCGAAGCGGACACCACTGTTTTGGTTGGTGCTATTTTTATCTTGGCCTATCGTGTAAAATATATTCCCATTTATCTCGTACCCTTCGAAAGTACATACAGTCGAAAATGGTGTCCTGGCCAACAAGTACAGCTGATCTCTAATAGTGGTGTTATTCGAGAGAAGTCTTTGCAGCCAGCCGCCAACACTCTCCATGTGTTCACTTCTAAGCCATTCATCAGACTGCCTGTTTGAGGCGTATAAAATTCTTGTGTTCATTGATATACGGGGCAACCAAGATAGATCTTTGTAAAACCGTGTAGTGCGCTTGGTTGAGAGAATGCCCGTCCCTAGATATCATTGCTTTACATCCTAGGGTGCCTTTTCCACGCAGTCTCCCCTCATGTCGTGATTGTGAAACACCAATCTCCTTAAGGTCGGGAATAAAATCAACACAGAACTCAATGACCTCCTCTGTTACATAGCCCTTGGAGATGCTTCCTTCTGGCCTAGCACGGTTATGAACATATTTCTTTAAGACGCCCATGTACTTCTCAAAGGGAACATATTGTGTAGAAATACAGGACCGATAATGGCAATCTCTTCTACTAGGTGAACTAGGAGATGCGTCATAATATTGAATAAGGATGGTGGGAACACCAACTCGAAGCTGACAAGACATTGGGCCACATCTGTCTGTAACCCTGGTAGGCTTTCTGGATCGATTACCTTCTAAGATATTGCATTGAGGAATACATAAAGCTTCACAATGGGTATTCGAACATTTTCAGGTAGAATCCCCCTCAATGCAATCGGAAGCAATTGCGTCATAATCATGTGGCAGTCATGAGACTTTAGGTTTTGGAATTTTTTCTCTGCCATATTTATTATTCCCTTTATATTCGACGAGAAGACAGACGGGACCTTGATACTGCTCAGGCATTCAAAAAATATTTCCTTCTCTGCTTTGGTAAGAGCGTAGCTGGCAGGAGTTAAGTGGCGTCCTTTACCATTCTTGTTCTCAGGATTCATAGGCTCTTCAGGTTCTTTCTATGTTGCTGGTCCTGCCGTGCTTCCGGTGTATCTTTTGTCTTCCCATACACTTCCAAGAATCCTAGTAGGTTCACACAAAGATTCTTCGTCACGTGCATCACGTTGATTGAAGAGCGGACCTCTAGGACTTTCTAATAGGGTAGGTCCCAAAATATAGATTGCTTCTTCCACATGGACGCATGTCCGGCATCTTCATTCGGAACAGATTGACTGCCAGGACCTTTTCCAAAGATTACTTCTAGGTCCTTGACCATACCAAATACCTCCTCACCGGTACGGAGGACAGGCTTCCTCCGGGGTTCTGCCAGACGTTTGATATGATTGCCTTTCTTTCTTACGGGATGCATGTTCGGAAGAAATCGACGATGCCCTAGGTACACAACCTTCTTACATTTATCCAAATATACACTTTCAAACTCATCTAAATAGTGCCTGCATGCTTTGAATCCCTTTTTTGTCTGCCCTAAAATGTTACTAAGAGCGGGCCAATCGTTGATGGTTACGAAAAGTAACGCTCGTAGGTCAAATGGCTCCCCTTTGTGCTCATCCCACATACGTACACCTGGTTTGGCCCACGGTTATAGAAGTTCTTCAACTAATGGCCTTAGGTACACATCCCTCGGGCCTTGGATGAGCACTGGCATCATAATGAACTTCCGCTTCATGCACAACCAAGGAGGAAGGTTATAGATACATAGAGTCACAGACCAGGTGCTATGACTGCAGCTCTGCTCCCCAAAAGGATTCATGCCATCTATACTTAGACCAAACCTTAAGTTCCTTGCGTCACGTGTGAAGTCCGGGTACTCTCGCTCGACTTTTCTCCACTGTGACCCATCAGCGGGGTGTCTCAACATCGTGTCTTTCTTACGGTCTTCCATGTGCCATCGCAACAACTTGGCATGCTCTTTATTTCTAAAGAGATGTTTTAACCGTGGTATTATAGGAGCATACCACATAACCTTGGCAGGAACCTTATTCCTAGGGGCCTTACCCTCAACATCGCCAGGGTCGTCTCGTCTGATCTTATACTGCAGTGCAGTGCATACCGGGCATGCATCCAAATTCTCATACTACTCATCGTGGTAGAAGATGCAGTCATTAATGCAGGCATGTATCTTCTACACGTCTAATCCTAGAGGGCAGACAACCTTCTTTGCTTGGTATGTACTGTCGAGCAATTAATTATTTCTTGGAAGCAGATTCTTCATTTTTACCAACAACTTTGAAAATGCGTTGTCAGTCACACCGTTCTCTGTCTTTCATTCACTAGTAGAAAAGAGACATTCGTCCACCCCAGTTCGGAGCATTACTCCTGGTTATGGTTGTACCCGGGACTAATGTCAGCATTAGTCCTGGTTCCAACGGCTAGAACGGTAGCAATCTTTAGTCTCGGGTCAAACGGGACCTTTAGTACGATTCGTATCACTAACCGGGACTAAAAGGGATGCCCTTGGTGCCAACCCCTTTAGTCCCGGTTCGTATCACCAACCGGGACTAAAGGTGTGACCTTTAGTCCCGGTTCGTATTACCAACCCGGACTAAAGAAAGTGGGCAAAAAAACTCTCAAGTTCTGCCGTGGCAGTAAAACGGGCACAAATCCGTCTAAAAATCGTCTTTTCTAGATTCAAAATCATGCCAAAAAATTATAAAAAAATCTAAAAACAAAATCCTTCGAACTGTAGTTATATTAAGTGATTTAGTTGTTACAAAAATTAACAAATATAAATTTCGACATAATTTACAAAAAAAATTTATGAAAAATTCAAATGGCCATAACTTTTGCATACGATGTAAAAAAAGTATAACCTATCAAAACATGCAAAAAAAAAAATTAGCTCTTTTATTTCAACATCCTTAAGCCGTTTTGGATTCTTAAAATTCGAAAAGAAAAAAAATTATTTCAGAAATTAAATTATTTTAGTATTTTTTATGTCATATTTGAATTCCTCGCATTTTTTATAATAATGGATATATTATTTGTTGAATTTTGATTTACAGATTTGAAGATATTATTTATATCATATTAAATGAATAAATGGGAATAAATGAATAAAATATTAACTTAATTAGTTTTTGCTTTCATTAGAATAAAATATTATTATTACTTATTTATTGTTGTTTACTAAAATAGTTGTTCTTAATTTCAAAAAAATAAAAACGTGTCACATATTGATATGAGTTAATAGGATTGATATACTAGTCTTGACAACAAGTTATAAGTGCCCTTCGCGCGGGGTGGAAGAGATGAAATGGAGAAGTTAAGCGTGCTGGGATGGCATAGTGCTAGGATGTGTGACCGGCCGGGAAGTTTGATGACTGTAAGTACGATTTGAACTAAGATTAAGTATAATTAGTGTTAAAAATGAGAGATGTGGGAGATTAACGAATCAAACAATTCAAAAGTTTAAGAAAAAATAAAAAAAAATCAAAAAAAGTTGGATTTTTTTTTGAAAAAAAACCTTTAGTCCAGGTTCGTATTACAAACCGGGACTAAAGGTCTCGAGCTCTCGGCGATGGCCCGTGAACGCCTTTAGTCCTGGTTTGTGGCCGAACCGGGACAAACCTGGATGGGGGCTTTAGTCCCGATTGTGGCCCTATTTGCACTAGTGATTGCAGCAAATCCAGCGTGGTACCTAGCTTTTTGTGGTCATCTTCGCAAGTTGGGTACAACAATGTTTTGTGATCCTTTAACATCTGCTCCATCTTCTCCTTCTCCTTTTCAGTTTCATATTCTTCCTTTGCATCAGTAATGGCCCTACCAAGATCGTCATCAGCTGGCACATCTTCTGCCTCTTGATCTTCATCTACCCCCGTTGCAGTATCATCGTATTTAGGATACATGTTATGATAGTTTTCATCATCCCCTTCTTCTTCCTTGTCTTCCATCATAACCCCTCTTTCTCCATGGTTGGTCCAACAATTATAGCTGGGCATAAAACCAGACCGAAGCAGGTGGGCGTGAATGGTTTTGGTATTTGAGTAGTCTTTCTTGTTCTGACAGTGAACACAAGGACAACACATAAAATCATTGTGACCACGGTTTGCCTTAGCCACAACGATGAAATTTTGGAGGCCTGTAATATACTCGGAAGTGCGTCGGTCACCGTACATTCATTGTCGGTTCATCTGCATTATATAATTAATTACGTATATCAAAAACCATTACAGTACATCATGAATTAATAGGGAGATGACCACTTTTACAGTACATCAATGACACATGAAAGGATAAAGTTGCCGACCTCGAACGAGGAAGAAAGTGTAACGAGAAAACTTAATTCGAGCTCTCGGGCATTTCACCGAACACCTCTTATGCATAGGATGAAAACACAAACTAGAACCCTCTCACCCTCTTTGCTAAGCTCCAAAATGAGAGAGTGAAACAATAAGAGAGAGGGGGGTGAGCTGCGGTGTATTATATATAGGCGCACACCCTTTAACACCAGTTCAAGCCACCGGTGTTAAGGGGGGAGGATCCTATGCGGCGTTGTGGGGCAGAGACTTAGGGGATGAGCCTTTTTGCTTTCTGGACCATGCTGGTACGGGCAGCCCTTTTAACGCCGGTTCGTGAAAGAAACGGTGTTAAAGGCCAATTTAAACCTCAACTAAAGGCCTCATTTCCATTCACACCGGATCGGGCGAGCCTCCGTCGGCGCTACAGGGTAGCCAAGTCCATGCGTGCCTAGATCTGACGCCGTTGCGGCGAGAGTACTCCATTGACATCACTAAGAGGAGAAAGTAGAGGGTGTTTAGGAGGGAAGAATGTGCTGGAACAATGAAGGTAGAGCACGATAGAAAGGAGTGGATAAGGTAAGCAGGCTAGAGTAGAAGAAAGAGCGGTACGGGTGAGAGGCTCGGTCGGTTGACTAAAAAGGCTATAATGTTGTGCGGGACAAGCTCTCGTGAGGCTAATTTATAGGCACAAGACCTATCTCGCTTTTTCGAGAAATCTGGTACGGGACTGCCTCTCTGTTGTGCTTTCCTGGAAATCCGTCTTCTTTAATGAAATGTAGAAAATGGATATAAAACTGTTCTGGGTAACAATATTTCCGGATCTCAAAGCAACGTTCAATGTCTGAACAGACAGACAGGTGTCCTGTACTGATGTACACAAGCACAAATATATTTCCGGTATGAAACATCGTTAAATGTTTTTAAAAGGTTGAACCGGCTACAGCAAGGCTCTAGAATAGCTCAAAAAACACTTATGTAGTGATCTATCTTAGAGCATCTCCACTCGAGTTGGACGAACTCTGGTTTTCGGCCGGACGAAACAAATTTTCGGCCTAGGTACGCCCAGTTTCTTATTCGCGTACCAAGGCCGAGTTTTCAAGTTCGGCTAAATTTTATTAAAGATTGGCGAATTTCATTAAGATGGGAGAATAAAGGCGGATTACATCGAATTTAAACTAAAGTAGTATATAATAAACTAAAAAAGGCCGCCGTCGTGGCCTTCGTCGGCGTTTTCTTTTTTCGGTTTGGTAGACATGTCCTTCACATAGAAAACCTGAGCCACATCATTGGCTAAGATGAATGGTTTGTCTAAGTACCCAAGATTGTTGAGACCCACTGTTGTCATTCCGTACTTCTTGTCTACCTTGACCCCTCCTCCTGTCAGCTTGACCCATTTGCACCGAAACAAGGGGACCTTAAAATTAGGTCCATAGTCAAGTTCCCATATCTCCTCTATGAACCCATAATATGTGGTCTTTTGTCCATTGTCTTCTGCTACATCGAAGCGGACACCACTGTTTTGGTTGGTGCTCTTTTTATCTTGGCCTATCGTGTAAAATGTATTCCCATTTATCTCGTACCCTTGTAAAGTACATACAGTCGAAGATGGTGTCCTGGCCAACAAGTACAGCTGATCTCCAACAGTGGTGTTCTTCGTGAGAAGTCTTTGCAGCCAACCGCCAAAACTCGCCATGTGTTCACTTCTAATACATTCATCAGACTGCCCCGGGTGTTTGAGGCATATAAAATTATTGTGTTCATTGATATACGGCGCAACCAAGATAGATCTTTGTAAAACCGTGTAGTGTATACTTGATTGAGAGAATGTCCGTCCCTAGATATCATTGCTTTACATCCTAGGGTGCCTTTTCCATGCAGTATCCCCTCATGTCGTGATTGTGGAACACCAATCGCCTCAAGGTCAGGAATAAAGTCAACACAGAACTCAATGACCTCCTATGTTACATAGCCCTTGGAGATGCTTCCTTCTAGCCTAGCAGTAATAAAAGCAACCCTCATAGGTCAAATGGCTCCCCTTTGTGCTCATCCCACATACATACACCTGGTTTGGCCCACAGCTGTAAAAGTTCTTCAACTAATGGCCTTAGGTACACATCAATGTTGTTGCTGGGTTGCATCGGGCCTTGGATGAGCACTGGCATCATAATGAACTTCCGCTTCATGCACAACCAAGGAGGAAGGTTATAGATACATAGAGTCACAGGCCAGGTGATGTGACTGCAGCTCTGCTCCCCAAAAGGATTCATGCCATCTATACTTAGGCCAAACCTTAAGTTCCTTGCGTCGCGTGCCAAGTCCGGGTACTCTCGCTCGACTTTTCTCCTCTATGACCCATCAGCGGGGTGTCTCAACATTGCGTTTTTCTTACGATCTTCCATGTGCCATCGATACAACTTGGCATGCTCTTTATTTGTGAAGAGACGTTTTAACAGTGGTATTATAGGAGCATATCACATAACCTTGGCAGGAACCTTCTTCCTAGGGGCCTCGCCCTCAACATCGCCAGGGTCGTCTCGTCTGATCTTATACCGCAGAGCAGTGCATACCGGGCATGCATCCAAATTCTCGGACTTCTCACCGCGGTAGAGGATGCAGTCATTAATGCAGACATGTATCTTCTGCACGTCTAATCCTAGAGGGAAGACAACCTTCTTTGGATGGTATGTACTGTCGAGCAATCCATTATTTCTTGGAAGCAGATTCTTCATTTTTACCAACAACTTTGAAAATGCGGTGTCAGTCACACCGTTCTCTGCCTTCCATTGCAGCAAATCCGGTGTGGTACCTACCTTTTTGTGGCCATCTTCGCAAGTTGGGTACAACAATGTTTTGTGATCCTTTAACATCTGCTCCAGCTTCTCCTTCTCCTTTTCAGTTTCACATTCTTCCTTTGCATCAGTAATGGCCCGACCAAGATCGTCATCAGCAGGCCCATCTGCTGCCTCTTGATCTTCATCTACCCCCATTGTAGTATCATCGTATTCAGGATACATGTTATGATAGTTGTTATCATCCTCTTCTTCTTCATTGTCTTCCATCATAACCCCTCTTTCTCCGTGATTGGTCCAACAATTATAGCTAGGCATGAAACTGGACTGAAGCAGGTGGGCGTGAATGGTTTTGGTATTTGAGTAGTCTTTCTTGTTCTGACAGTGAACACATGGATAACACATAAAACCATTGTGACCACGGTTTACCTTAGCCACAACGATGAAATTTTGGAGGCCCGTAATGTACTTGGAAGTGCGCCGGTCACCGTACATCCATTGCCGGTTCATCTGCATTATATAATTAATTACGTATATCAAAAATCATTACAGTACATCATGAATTAATAGGGAGATGACCACTTTTACAGTACATCAATGACACATGAAAGGATAAAGTTGCCGACCTCGACCGAGGAGGAAAGAGCAACGAGAAAACTTAATTCGAGCTCTCGGGCATTTCACCGAACACCTCTTGTGCATAGGATGAAAACACAAACTAGAACCCTCTCACTCTCTTTGTTAAGATCCAAAATGAGAGAGTGAAACAATGAGAGACAGGGGTGGGCTGTGGTGTATTATATATAGGCGCACACCCTTTAACACCGGTTCAAGCCACGAACTGGTGTTAAAGGGGGGTCATGCGCGGCGCGGTGGGGCAGGGACTTAAACACAGGTTCGTGGCTCGAACCGGTGTTAAAGGGGGTGGGCCTTTATGCTTTCTGGACCACGCTGGTACGGGCAGCCCCTTTAACATCGGTTCGTGGGAGAACCGGCCTTAAAGGCCAATTTGGACCTCAACTAAAGGCCTCATTTCCACCAGTGTACTGTAGCTTGTGTTTCTAGTGAAAAGCCTTGTTGTTCCAAAGCTTTGCCAGAGGTCTAATATCTTTTGAATAAACTAATGTTGCTAATGAAGATTGTGTGAAGTTTTGTATGAACGAAAAATTTCAGGTGTAGAGAGGGAATGATGCAATGAGATGAAGAATGGACAAAAGCTCAAGCTTGGGGATACCACCCCGGTGTCACCCCAAAAATATCCAAGAGGTACAAGCGTCAAAGCTTGGGGATGCCTAAGGCATCCCCTTCTTCATTAATAAAAAGCTCGGGTCTGTCTAGAAACTTCGTTTTTATTGTTTCATGCACAGTTGTGTTGTTCTTGCAGCATGTTAGTTTTTGTTTGGTTTTCTTAGTTTTTTAGTTTTCTTGAATAAAGTAGTTTGTACCCCCGTTCTCGCTGTGTTGTTTTGCAAATAAGTTGCTTGGTGTTGGAAAGGAGTAGTAAGTTCTTGCTTGTAAGTGCAAGAGGAGCTTGCATTGATTATGACTTAGACTTTAATATGAGATGCTAGGTTTTGTTTTGACCTTATGCTTAGTGATTATTTTTGTAGCATGTCTTGTTCCAAACAATTGGGATTGCTTAGTGTTCCTTGAAGAAATTATGCGTAGTTTTAGCATGCAAAAAGCATAGTATTGTGGTATTCTCCTTTGATGCTTTGCTTGGGTTGACTTGGCACATGCTCACACCATGTTATGACTATGAACAAGTCACCATAGCCTCTATGATCATTTAGTCTTTGACTTGTAGTACCACTCTATGCTTTGTTGCTCTCATGATTATGGCCATTATTGCTCTCTTAGTTGGTTGCTCCCAGTCTTTTGCTAGCCTCCACTTGTATGAGTAAGCTCTACTCATGCCGCCAACTCCCAAGAAACCAAGTTATTACAAAGTTTCCACTATAAACTACTATGCATGGTGTGTTACACCATTCCAAATATATTCTTATTTTCAGCTATCTTCCAATTAAAAACTATTTTGTTATGTGAAAACTTAGTGATTAAAGCCCTCACAAACTTGATGGCACACATTATATTTCTTTGCCCCTAATAAACTTGAACCATTGTGTCATCTATGATGTATATGCTTGCACTTATACGTTGGAATTAGCAGAACCGTGCTGTCACTGGGACGTTTTCAACATTGCACTTGTACTTTGTACTCAGTTGATATCATGCTCTTTTGTCTATGGATGTCACCGGTGTGAAATAAAGAGGGAACTTGTAAGTCCATGGAGTTTGTATTTTGTCTTAGAGAAACGTCTGGGCTGCTAGCCTAAGCGATGCCTAATCATGGTGGAAACTTGCAGCATCACCATCGTGTGCTATCTATGAAGCATCCTCAATAAAAATCTATGCATATAGTAAATAAAAAGATTGCTGAGATGCACATTGTCTGCTTGCCTTGTCATTTTGGTTATGGGATAGCTCCTGTACCATGTGCAAGGGGTACCCTGTTGGTGGTTCTCTATGATATGCATGTACTTACAATGACAAGAACTTACAGGTGACTGAAGTTGAGTAGCATGAGGTGTGGCCCTCATATTCAAGGGACTTGAGGTTGCCAACTTATACTTTGTCAAGCATATACTCCATTGTTTGTTCACTTTCATCTTAACCACTTCAAGATGCTTATGATAGGGGCAATGAGGGGTGAAAGCTAACAAGTACCATAATTTTTGGAAGCTCTTTTTGAAACTTGAAATCCCTGCTTCCTTTATGAAAGGCCTTTCTTCCACCATTATTTGAGTCTCCACCTTCTACTTTTAGGCACCATTAAGAGAGCATAGTTGTCATTCTGTGTGTAGTGTCCCAAAACAAACAAACATTTTTCAATGCATGTTATTCATGATCTTTGTTTGTAGCCTTTCATGTTGCATACATAGTAACTATGTCCTATTGTTAGAACTCCATCTTTCATGCACATGTTTAGAGTTCTTTGATCCCAGCTTTCAATGCTTGCAAATGGTTAGATCTTTATTGTGAGGGTGCATGTCACCTCAAAAATTATTCTTTTTATCACTTACCTACTCGAGGATGAGCAGGAGTTAAGCTTGGGGATGCTTGATACGTCAGAAACATATCTATAATTTTCGATGCTCCATTCTTGTTTAGTATCTACTTTGCTTTGCTTTGTCTACACTTTGAGGTGCTTTTTACATGTTTTATGGTACTAACCTATTAACAAGTTGCCACAGTGCTAGTTGCCTGTTTTCTGCTGTTTTTGGTTCCAGAAAATCTAGTAAGGACATATTCTCGGAATTGGACGGGACAAACGTCAAAGTCAATAACTTTCCATGGGGAACAAGAAGTCTAGAGGGGAGACGGAGAGGCGTGCCTGGTGATACGTTGGAAACGTATCTATAATTTTTGATGCTCCATGCTTGTTTAGTATCTACTTTGCTTTACTTGTCAACACTTTGAGGTGCCTTTTACATGTTTTCTGGTACTAACCTACTAACAAGTTGCAATAGTGCCAGATGCCTGTGTTCTGCTATTTTTGGTTTCAGAAAAGTTAGTAAAGAAATATTCTTGGAATTGGACGGGACAAACGACAAAGTCAATTACTTTACGTGGGGAACAAGAAGTCAGAGTGGAGCCGGAGGGGCCAGGCAGGGGGGACAGACCCACCCCGGGCACGGGTGGGCCCAGCCCCGCGCCTGGCTAGGGTTTGGGCACCCTGGCCACCTCCTCGGCCTCCCCCTTCGCCTATAAGAAGCCACCGATGCAGAAACCCTAAGCACCTGATCAAATATCCACGAAACCATCTGTAGCCGCCGACACCATCGTCCCTAGATCGGGGGGATCTGAAGTTCTTCCAGGCACCCTGCCGAAGGGGAGATCATCCCGGAGGCCTTCTCTCTGGTATGATGCGTGAGTAGTTCCACCTTGGACTATGGGTCCATGTAGTAGCTAGATGGTTGTATCTCCTCCTTTGTGCTTTCATGTATAGATCTTGTGAGCTCCGTTGAAAGAACATGTGGGCCCCCATGTGTGGTTTTGGTAATTAATGACAATCTTTATGGACTAATGTGTGTATTAAGTTGCACTTGTAGGATTTGTCTATTGGCATCGCTTGGAGCTTGTGTCGGCTTCAAGGTCGATGATATGAGAAGAAGATATGTTGTGCAAGCTCAAAATGCGCTATCTATAAAAGATCTCATGTTTGTTGCTTGCCATCCTCGGTGATCATGGATCGATGATGAGGAATTAAGAAAGGCGTTCCATCTTAAGAAGGGCAATATCGTCTACATCGAGCTCAAGTGGAATGCTCAAGGCAAAGTTATAATCTTGATAGGTTTTCCCTTTTGCCAGTCTCATGTTGTGTGTGGGAGACCGGGTTTAGGATAGATAACCGTACTATCAAGAGGGGCTCTCGAATGAGTAATTTGGTCACATCGTTCGGAGAGAGCTCAAACCTTTGCATACTTGCATCATCATATTTGGTTGCTATTTGGTCTTATCCTTGTGAGGATTTAGAGCTTGTGGTAATCTCCATAACAAGCTCTTGGTCATCAAAATCGGATCTTCCGTTTGTATCTTGTTGCGATTTTGATCTATGCGGTTTTTCGGTTTCTCACCAAGTGAGGTATCTCACATTATTCTACTAGATAATTTCTCACTTGGTGATAACCAATATTTTCTACTTTATAGGGTAGCCCATGTCGTCCTCTTTCCAATGCAATTGGAATCGAGTCGATCGGAGTTACCAAACAAAAGTTACACCCGTTTGAATATTTGTCGGTCTTATTTAAAAAGAAAAAGAAAAATCTGTTTACTGGGCTGAGCGATAGTACCGCCCGGGCGGTCCGGTACTACCGTCCGCATCTGAGCGTCCCCCAACTATTTGCTGCCTCGCCCAGTACCACTTTCGGGTAGTACCGGCCGACCCGGTAGTACCGCCCGGGTGGGCCGGTACTACCGGCCGGCCCTGGGAACTTTTTTTTGCCCAGCCGCCTTGCTCCCCTGCTGCCTTCTCTTCTCGCGTGTTGGTTCGTGTGCTATTGCTGCCACGCACTCTTGACTGCCCCTCGCGCACGCGCTGTCATCGGCTGGGTCCCGTGCTGACCAGGTCCTGCGCGCTGGCTGGCCCGCATGCCCCGCTCCCGCTGCTTGCTCGCGTGTTGTGGCTTGCCACGCCTGCACTGGCTCCGCAGCCGCATGCGCGCGCAGCGCCAGCTGCCTGGCCCCCTGCAGCTGGCCCGCTACTGCCGTGCCCTTAAGCGTTGACCCGCGGCTGGCCCCGCGCGCTGCTCAGTGCGCCTGCCTCCCTGCCGCTGGCCCCACTTGGCTGGGCCATGTTGACCCTACGCGCACACGCCCGCTTCCTGCACTCGCTCGCTGGCGTTCGCTTGATTTCCTGGCACACGCGGTAGTGGTCCGGTAGTACCAGACCGTTCTGAAAAATGCCCCAAACGGCTAGTTTTTCTAGGCCACTATTTATACTCTTTACCCGTTTTCAGTTTAGGTAGCTTCTCTCTTATCTATTAGGCTAAGCTTTGTCCACACTTGCTCTAGATCTTGAAGCTTGCCTAATTTTTTCCCTCCGATGATTCTTGCCCATATTTGAGTGGAAGAGAGAGGAGATCTAGACCCACGTTTTGACCTAACCGATTCATCTCTTTGTGAGTGCATCTTTGGGGATCTAGATTTTGGGGGATTTTGTGTCTCTCTTTGATTCCTCCTCTCTTGTTCCCCCAATAGCTTTAGTAGCTTTGTTGGAACTTGAGAGTGAGGGATTTGAGCACCTTTGTGGTGTTCTTGCCATTTGCATTTGGTGCATCGGTTAGAGTTCTCCTCGGAGGATTTGGTTTGAGTTACTCATTGGAGCTTGTCCCTCTTGGGTTCTTGGAATCCTAGACGGTTTTATGGCCTTGGTGGCACGTGGCCTTGGTGGCATTTGTTGGGAGCCTCCAATTAAGTTGTGGAGAAGTGCCCCAACCTTGTGAGAGGTTCCGGTTGCCACCGACAAGTGCACCGATAGTGGAAGCATGGATCGATCCCATTGGGGTGAGATCCATCGGAGAATAAGGGAGGCCTTTTGTGGCGTTGGTGGTTTGATACCACCCCCTCTCCAAACGAGACATACTCCATGTTGGGAGGAACTCGGTAAAATATCATCGTCCCCGCGTGCCTCGGTTATCTCTATACCCGAGCTCTTTACTTATGCACTTTACATTGTGATAGCCTTCGGAAGTAATCTATATCTTGCGATCACAATGTTGCTTGTATTGCTTAGCATAAGTTGTTGGTGCACATAGGTGAACCTTAGTTGTTCTAGGTTGTGCTTAACAAAGTAAACACTAGTTTTATTCCGCCTTTGTTGAGCCACTCTAGGAAACATTTTAATCGCCTATTCCCCCCCTCTAGGTGTAACACCCTCAGAATCGGCCCTATGCAAGTCTCAGCGATTCCCGCCAAACCCGCATAGAAACGATTCAAAGGTGCCCACCAGGCACTTGCGTGCGGGTGGAAAATGAAGTAATATCATTACACAATAGTCCTCGATGGAACCCACAAAACATATATATAAAATAGCGACTCAAAGAGTCAAGAATACAGATTTACAGTACAAAGATCCAAATCACCTTGAAAACAATACAGCGTCCGAGTACGGACAAGATGCAAATTGAGCTAAGAGCCCTGAAGAATAACCAATGGCATCCATAACCCTGCCCAGGCCAAGCCGGAAGGGTAACCCTGCTAACGACGTTGATCTCAAAACCTGCTTAAACAAAAGGGGTGCCGACAAAGGGCAAAGGAAAAAGAGAGCGGTCAGTACTGAGGCCAGTACACGGCGAGACTAGAATTCGGCGGTCCTCGCCTACATAGGTACGGTGGACTGAAGCGGTAGCACAGCATGCACTAAACAACCTATAGAGACTCGAGATAATTGTCGGCTATCAGAGAGGGATAAGAAAGACCTATACGGAACCAACCTGATTCTACCACCAAACGTACCCATCCTGGTATTTCCCCCTCGAGACCAAACAAGGAAGTCAACCGAGGAACTCACACAGTTGGCAGTTTTATTTATTCGGTTATCATTGCAGCCATTACTAGTCAGGTATAGATAGTCATCCTGATATAATAAGCAGTGGGCACTTTTAGTTAACCATTCCGTTGTAGTTGCAACACTTACTAGTCAGATTCAATTAGCATGAGATATCCCAAACCCAGAAATTGTTGGTACTTTTATTTATCCATTCCGTTGTAGTAAAGCTGATTACTAGACATATCAGATACAAGTCAAATTATAACAGTAAACTTTAGTTATAGTTGTCTATGATCGAGAACTATGCTCCAAGTCGTCCATAACCGCGGACACGGCTTCTCGAAAAGATTTAACCCTGCAGGGGTGCACCAAAGTTTCCACACGCACCTACACCCTTGTTGTCAGATCAGGTAGGTACAAGATCACAAAACATACACCCAACAGTATGTCGACGGGGTTTCGGACACGACGTTTCCCAGACCCAAAGCAAGCACGCGGGGGCCACCCCATTAAGCTACCCGTAACGAAGTCAGACGGTCTCCGAGACGGACCCAGGGTTTGTGTCGACGGCTGTAAACGACTGGGAACCCGAAAGTGTGACTGGGCTTGTCGATACAGCGAAAACGTATCACGGGGTTCCTAAACAGTACATGCGCTCCATGCGCAATCGTAAATAAATCACTAAAGCATGGCATAAGTACAGGATAGTAATAAATCCCCAAACTATGTTGTGGCCCCCAGTACAGTACTTTGAAATCAGATACTAAATCGATGGGGGTGCCCACACACCCCACCTGTGGTTAGCGCACTCGATCTCGGAACAGGTATCAACAACTCGGGGTCCTACGGCACACAAGTGGGCGGTTAAAAACCAAATATTGTCTATTACCCACCGGTGCCTCTACATTTACCTACTTTCAATTTTAGTTATTAAACAGTAATTAAATCCATGATCATATCCACCATTAAGCATGTGCCAACCACCCAACAACGGTGGAACATCGACGACACGAAAGCAGCACATGAGAAAGCAACTACGACTCGCAAGGCCGACTGTCTATCAATCAATAGGCAATAGAAGGTGTTCAAGGCAATATAGAGGCTGCAAGTATTATAACAGGGGTACGGAAACTAAAGCATCGCAACACAGATAGCAATAGATCAACAGGAAGAAGTAAATACTAGAAATATAAAATAGGTAGAAAGGGGGAGAATGCTCGCCTGAAAAACATTGCCGCAGGTTCATTCGAAGATCGGGTCAACACTCGCATCAACTCATCGGCCTAATCTGTGAAGAAGCAAAGCACTAGAAGAAACATCGGATGCACTATTTAATACTACGGCAAAAGATCGGGCATGATGCATGTATGATGTATGACATGGCAAAGATGCGATGCAACTAGGCCATATTAAGCAGAACCGGGGTCCCGACATTTAATTAGGTGACTTAAATTGTTTAGAAACCCTGCAATTTAAATGTTGTCTTAACAAGGCAAAATACAACATAGGTTCGCTACACAATTTTAAATGGGACCACTATTAGACTAGATTCGCCCGCATATGGTCTCCATATTTAATTTAGGTGAATCAACAAAATACCCCCAAACACCCACAGTATGTATGCAAGCATGATCAATTGTATGCAACAAGTATAATATGTATATTACAAAAATATAGGGGTCTCGGGAAAAGGGGTCACACATTGTGGTCGAAGGTCTTGGTTCGGAGGGGTTCGAGGGATCGGTCTTCGGATCTCGACGGGAACATTCTTCGGATCGAGGCGTCGGGGCCGTCGGGTCCGGGAAGGAGATCTTGGCGATATCGCGATGGGGTTTTCCACAGAAGATGCTTCAGAGGCCGGATCGGACAACGCTCATCTTGGCACCAACATGTCCTGGGTGGAACTTGTACCCGACATTGACACAACAGAAACAATTGGTCTTGCACGAGCACATCATTCACCATCGGTACACACCAAGACACGCGCAGCCTCAACAGAGAACACAGTGACACAGGTTAGAGGATGTCGACTACGGCGGGACAACGCAAGCATACAGGGTCGCGACAGAGGTCGCAGGCGGGCTCGACGGAGACGGCAGAGCGCCGGGGGACGAGAAGACATGCAGGAGGCATCCACATCAAGGGGGCATAGGGAAGGGCGGAGGACGATGAGTCACAGACGACCGGAGGTGGTCGAGGTCGTTCTTGGCAGTGACGCAGAGGAGGCTCAGGCCGCGCAGCTGCAGAGGCCGAACAGGAGGGTCGCCGAGGGGCTCGGGCGGTGGCGGCGGCGGCCGGGAGGCGGGACCGGCGAGGCGGGGAAGTCCGAGCACCGCAGGACGAGGCGGTGGCGACGCTCGAGAGGAGCCTCTGCAGCGGGGATCGGCGCCAGGGAGGAGAGGACGCGGGGCGCCTGGCAGCGCCAGGGCTTGTGGCCGGAGGGCGTAGAGGCAGAGGTCGGCTCAGCGGTAGGGCAGACCTTGGCGGCAAAAAAGGAGGCCGCGAGGTGGAGGGCGGTGGTTGTGTGGCGTCGAGGCCGCAAGTGAGGCGAGCAGGGGCAGCGGGATGGGGAGAGGAACATGGCGGCGGGGTTCGGTGGATGGGATCGATGGATACGAGGTGGGGTGGGTCGCGAGAGCAGGAGCGGTGGGAAGTGCGCCAGGGGGTGCGTGCAGGAGTTACGGAGGAAGGAGAGGAGCGAGTTACGGGGTGGGCCAGGGTGGTCATCGAGCAGAGAAACGGGGTGGGTGGGTCTGCAGGAAGCGTGGGTTGTGTACGGTGTGTTGAGCGTGCGCGGTGGGTTCCTGGAGGCGGCGGGTGGGGTGGAAGAGTGGTGGAGGCAAGGGTTGGTCTAGGGATTAGGGTTTGGAGGTTTTGTCTAGATGGGCCGGGTAGTAAACTGCTGGCTTTTCGGGCTTTTGGCCTGGCAGCCTGGCGGTCTCCCCGGACAAAAACAATTTTGATATTTAATATACTGCTAAATTTTAAAGCCTTTTGTAAATGATTTTTAGACAAATCAAATTATCTGATGGCTGGGAGTTTGATTTGAAATAAGATGGGGATATTTGGGAAAACAAGATAGGCTTTTGTAAAATAGTTATTCAAAAAGATGCATGCTGATGTTATGATGATGTATAGAGATAACACATGCGATTTTCTAGTAGTGGTTTTACCCAGGGTGCTACAATTCGACACCACTAACAATGGATCTCGCCCTCGAGATCCGCCTCCTGGAATGGGGAAGAAGGCCGACGCTCTGATCTTCTCGCTTAATGTAGATCTTCGCGACACCACTAACAATGATTATTTCTCCATCTTGAAATCGGCGACACCACCAACGAGCGGTCGTTGATCATGTGCGTCGAGGGAGTACTCCGGATAAACAAAAGACGAAAATAGAGGCATCAAAAGATAAGGCCACCTCTAACTTCGACAGAAGGTGAGAAAAGGTGCACTCTAATCCACTTGAATGTACAAGAGCGAATAGATTGAGTAGTCGGCATGGGGGCCAATCCATCACGCACCCAAACTATTACTTCGCACATCCGGTAGAAAATCACGCAACCCATTCTCAGAATTAGACTGAAGATCTCGACAAGCGAGGTTCGGAATCAAAGGAGGGATGGAGATTCTCATCAGATCTGATGTAGATGACTTCGTCGTATCGGAAAACATCAGAGGATAGAAAAAAATAGTGAATTTTCGGTCCACTAAAAGGTACAACAGATGAAAGATTCATCAGATATCATGAAGGTCGGATGTCGAAGCACCGTTACAAGCAGACGAAAGCGAAACCCTATAGGTTCGATGGGAACCCAACCACGAGAAATCCTGGACTCGAAGCAAAGATAAGAGAGCAGATTCAAAACACGCCAAGATAAGAGGAGAATAGCAGAGGAGTAAGATGTAAAAGCAGACCTAATCAGATCTATCCAACCGATTTTCCAAAATAGTTTTGACACTCTACAACGTCCGTTAGCTAGGTTATCCTACAGGCTGGACCAGTGAGTACCGTAACTACTGAGCTCTGATACCACTCTGTAACACCCTCAGAATCGGCCCTATGCAAGTCTCAGCGATTCCCGCCAAACCCGCATAGAAACGATTCAAAGGTGCCCACCAGGCACTTGCGGGCGGATGGAAAATGAAGTAATATCATTACACAATAGTCCTCGATGGAACCCACAAAACATATATATACAACAGCGACTCAAAGAGTCAAGAATACAGATTTACAGTACAAAGATCCAAATCACCTTGAAAACAATACAGCGTCCGAGTACGGACAAGATGCAAATTGAGCTAAGAGCCCTGAAGAATAACCAATGGCATCCATAACCCTGCCCAGGCCAAGCCAAAAGGGTAACCCTGCTAACGACGTCGATCTCAAAACCTGCTTAAACAAAAGGGGTGCCGACAAAGGACAAAGGAAAAAAGAGAGCGGTCAGTACTGAGGCCAGTACACGGCGAGACTAGAATTTGGCGGTCCTCGCCTACATAGGTATGGTGGACTGAAGCGGCAGCACAGCATGCACTAAACAACCTATAGAGACTCGAGATAATTGTCGGCTATCAGAGAGGGATAAGAAAGACCTATTCGGAACCAACCTGATTCTACCACCAAACGTACCCATCCTGGTATTTCCCCCTCGAGACCAAACGAGGAAGTCAACCGAGGAACTCACACAGTTGGCAGTTTTATTTATTCAGTTATCGTTGCAGCCATTACTAGTCAGGTATAGATAGTCATCCTAATATAATAAGCAGTGGGCACTTTTAGTTAACCATTCCGTTGTAGTTGCAACACTTACTAGTCAGATTCAATTAGCATGAGATATCTCAAACCCAGCAGTTGTTGGTACTTTTATTTATCCATTCCGTTGTAGTGAAGCTGATTACTAGACATATCAGATACAAGTCAAATTATAACAGTAAACTTTAGTTATAGTTGTCTATGATCGAGAACTGTGCTCCAAGTCGTCCATAACCGCGGACACGGCTTCTCGAAAAGATTTAACCCTGCAGGGGTGCACCAAAGTTTCCACACGCACCTACACCCTTGTTGTCAGATCAGGTAGGTACAAGATCACAAAACATACACCCAACGATATGTCGACGGGGTTTCGGACACGACGTTTCCCAGACCCAAAGCAAGCACGGGGGGGACACCCCACTAAGCTACCCGTAACGAAGTCGGCCGGTCTCCGAGACGGACCCAGGGTTTGTGTCGACGGATGTAAACGACTGGTAACCCGAAAGTGTGACTGGGCTTGTCGATACAGCGAAAACGTATCACGGGGTTCCTAAACAGTACATGCGCTCCATGCGCAATCGTAAATAAAGCAGTAAAGCATGGCATAAGTACAGGATAGTAATAAATCCCCAAACTACGTTGTGGCCCCCAGTACAGTACTTTGAAATCAGGTACTAAATCGATGGGGGTGCCCACACACCCCACCTGTGGTTAGCGCACTCGATCTCGGAACAGGTATCAACAACTCGGGGTCCTACGGGACACAAGTGGGCGGTTAAAAACCAAATATTTTCTATTCACCGGTGCCTCTGCATTTACCTACTTTCAATTTTAGTTATTAAACAGTAATTAAATCCATGATCATATCCACCATTAAGCATGTGCCAACCACCCAACAATGGTGGAACATCGACGACACGAAGCAGCACCTGAGCAAGCAACTACGACTCGCAAGGCCGACTGTCTATCAATCAACAGGCAATAGGAGGTGTCCAAGGCAATATAGAGGCTGCAAGTATTATAACAGGGGTACGGAAACTAAAGCATCGCAACACAGATAGCAATAGATCAACAGGAAGAAGTAAATACTAGAAATATAAAATAGGTAGAAAGGGGGAGAATGCTCGCCTGAAAAACATTGCCGAAGGTTCATTCGAAGATCGGGTCAACACTCGCATCAACTCATCGGCCTAATCCGTGAAGAAGCAAAGCACTAGAAGAAACATCGGATGCACTATTTAATACTACGGCAAAAGATCGGGCATGATGCATGTATGATGTATGACACGGCAAAGATGCGATGCAACTAGGCCATATTAAGCAGAACCGGGGTCCCGACATTTAATTAGGTGACTTATATTGGTTAGAAACCCTGCAATTTAAATGTTGTCTTAACAAGGCAAAATACAACATAGGTTCGCTACACAATTTTAAATGGGACCACTATTAGACTAGATTCGCCCGCATATGGTCTCCATATTTAATTTAGGTGAATCAACAAAATACCCCCAAACACCCACAATATGTATGCAAGCATGATCAATTGTATGCAACAAGTATAATATGTATATTACAAAAATATAGGGGTCTCGGGAAAAGGGGTCACACATTGTGGTCGAAGGTCTTGGTTCGGAGGGGTTCGAGGGATCGGTCTTCGGATCTCGACGGGAACGGTCTTCGGATCGAGGCGTCGGGGCCGTCGGGTCCGGGAAGGAGATCTTGGCGATATCGCGATGGGGTTTTCCACAGAAGATGCTTCAGAGGCCGTATCGGCCAACGCTCATCTTGGCACCAACATGTCCTGGGTGGAACTTGTACCCGACATTGACACAACCGAAACGATTGGTCTTGCACGAGCACATCATTCAACATCGGTACACACCAAGACACGCGCAACCTTAACAGAGAACATAGTGACACAGGTTAGAGGATGTCGCCTACGGTGGGACAACGCAAGCACACAGGGTCGCGACAGAGCTCGCGGGCGGGCTCGACGGAGACGGCTGAGCGCCGGGGGACGAGAAGACATGCGGGAGGCATCCACATCAAGGGGGCATAGGGAAGGGCGGAGGACGACGAGTCACAGACGACCGGAGGTGGTCGAGGTCGTTCTTGGCAGTGACGCAGAGGAGGCTCAGGCCGCGCAGCTGCAGAGGCTGAACAGGAGGGTCGCCGGGGGGCTCGGGCGGCGGCGGCGGCCGGGAGGCGGGACTGGCGAGGCGGGGAAGTCCGAGCACCACAGGACGAGGCAGTGGCGACGCTCGCGAGGAGCCTCTGCAGCGGGGATCGGCGCCAGGGAGGAGAGGACACGGGGCGCCTGGCAGCACCAGGGCTTGTGGCCGGAGGGCGTAGAGGCAGAGGTCGGCCCAGCGGTAGGGCAGACCTTGGCGGCAACAAAGGAGGCCGCGAGGTGGAGGGCGGTGGTTGTGTGGCGTCGAGGCCGCAAGTGAGGTGAGCAGGGGCAGCGGGATGGGGAGAGGAACATGGCGGCGGGGTTCGGTGGATGGGATCGATGGAGACGAGGTGGGGTGGGTCGCGAGAGCAGGAGCGGTGGGAAGTGGGCCAGGGGGTGCGTGCGGGAGTTCCGGAGGAAGGAGAGGAGCGAGTTATGGGGTGGGCCAGGGTGGTCATCGAGCAGAGAAACGGGGTGGGTGGGTCTGCAGGAAGCGTGGGTTGTGTACGGTGTGGTGAGCGTGCACGATGGGTTCCTGGCGGCGGCGGGTGGGGTGGAAGAGTGGTGGAGGCAGGGGTTGGTCTAGGGATTAGGGTTTGGAGGTTTTGTCTAGATGGGCCGGGTAGTAAACTGCTGGCTTGTCGGGCTTTTGGCCTGGCAGCCTGGCGGTCTCCCCGGACAAATTTTTTTTTGATATTCAATATACTGCTACATTTTAAAGCCTTTTGTAAATGATTTTTAGACAAATCAAAATATCTGATGGCCGGGAGTTTGATTTGAAATAAGACGGGGATATTTGGGAAAACAAGATAGGCTTTTGTAAAATAGTTATTCAAAAAGATGCATGCTGATGTTATGATGATGTATAGAGATAACACATGCGATTTTCTAGTAGTGGTTTTACCCGGGGTGCTACACTAGGCAACATCTGTATCCTTTCATCCGTTCATGATCAAGATCTAATCTATTTGTAATCCTGCATGTTGTGTTTGCGAGGATCCGATGGATATTGAGATTATTATGTTGGTTTGATTAATGGTTTTGTCTTGATGATTCTATCATGTTTGTGTTGTTTGTGATCTTGCATGCTCTCCGTTGTTAGTAGCTATCATGGCCAAGTAGTTGTTAGAAATCTCTTCGGTTGCAAATGTGATGTTGCCACTAGGGAGAAAACAACGGTCTCTTGTTCATGGAACATGTGGACTGTTTACCTTACACACTTTGCTTAAAGCAGTTGTCTGTTGCTTGCAACTTAATACTGGAGGGGGTTTGGATGATAACCTGAAGGTAGACTTCTAGTCATAGATGTAGTTGGATGGCGGTCTTTGTATATTGTTGTATTGCCCAATCGAATCTCATAGGATCTTTCTGACTAGTAATTGCATTGTTATGCCTTCCTCAGTTCCTGTCAATTGCCCTGATGTAATTTGTTTACCCTTCATGCCATGTTGTTTATCTAAGGAGAGCACCTCTAGTGAACTATGGACCCCGGTCCAATCTTTACCATTGATACATCTTCCACTGCTACTTGTTTACTTGTTGCAAACCATTGCCTTCCACACCATACGTTTAATCCTTTGTTGCAGCAAACCGGTGAGCTTGACAACCTCACTTATTCGTTGGGGCAAAGTCTTGAATATGTGTTGTGCAGGTCTTCGTGTTGCTAGCAACACCTGTGTGACGTTTCCTTCCTCCTACTGGTTCAATAACCTCGGTATCTAATTGAGGGAAACTTGCTGCTGTGCTGCTTCATACCTTGCTCTTGGGGTTTCCAACGAAACGTCCCACGACAAGTGTTGGGCGTCATCAAGCTCTTTCTGGCGCCATTGCCGGGGAGGGTAAGGACGTCTTCACTAGGGGAGTCCTCCACTTCCTTTCTCTTTACTTTGTTTTTAGTTTGCTTTGTTTCTTTTGCTTGGTTTTGTTTGCCTCTTTTTAAAAAACCCAAAAAAATAGTCTAGTTTGGTTTGCTTGCTTTATTCAAAAACACACAAAAAATTAGTTCCTACTCTAGTTGCTGGTCTGTTGTTCCCTTGTTTGGTCATGGTTTCCATCAATGGATGGTTTTTTTGAAACTAGTTCTTATTGGCAAGGTGGTTTCACGGAAGAACAAAAGTATTATTATAAGGAACACCGTTTGTCACAAAAACGGAAACACTTTTGGGAACAAATTGATAGGTTGAATACTATTGCTAGAGATGTGTTCTCTACTTATAATGTTACCTATTGCTTTGATAAAGCTTGTTGTTGCAGGAGGTATAATCACCTACCTTTTCAATGTGAGTATATGATAATGTTACCATATCTTCGTATGATAAAGGAAATTATGATTTTGATGATGTGGAACAAATTGAAGAATTTATTGCCTTCAAGGGTGCATTTGAACTTGTCAGTTTGCTTGAAAATACTGATGATGCACCTTATAAACATGAGGTTTTTGAGATACTAAAACTTTGCTTTGATAATTACAGGGAAGAAAATTGTTGAAACTGGAAGCTCATTAGATGAAAAAGAGGAGGAGAGTGATGAACAAAAGTAGGAAGAATAGATCTACCCATGTCTACCTTCTAATGAGAGTAACTCTTTACCCCTTTTATTATTTGATTGTCCCCCATTCTTACCAAAGGAGGATGAATGCTATGTTCCTGTGGATCCTTTTGAAATATCTACTTTGGGTAAAACATGTGAAGGTTTTAATCCCACTATTTTTGAGTTTGATAGAAATTATGAGTTTGTAGATAATGAAAAGCATGCTTTATGTTATGGATATATTGTTGAGTTTATTTATGAGGCTACTGAAAATTATTATGAGAGAGGAAAATATGGTTATAGAAGTTTTTATGGTACTAAAACACCTCTCTATGTGCTGAAAGTTTTGAAGTTACTCTTGTTTAATCTTTCTATGCATGTCACTTTGTTCCTTGAGAATTTATTTTCTTACAAGATTCCTATGCGTAGGAAGTGGGTTAGACTTAAATGTGTTCTGAATTTTCTTCTTGATGCTCTCTTTGACTTCAATTCATGATTCTTATGTGAGCATCTTCTCAAGCTATCAAGCCTAACTTAAAGGCATTAAAGAAAAGTACTAGTTTGGAGATAACCCAAGAGTTTCCTTGAGTCTTGGAAATTATTACTTCAGTAATGACCTCTCCTTATCCTTTTTGTTTGCTTTTTGTGCCAAGAATGACCTCTAATGAGAGGGAAGTAAGATTTGGGGACTTGCTGTCCCGAAACAGATTTCTGTCCTCCACCAAAAAATTCATGAGGAGTCTCTGTAACTCGGATTGAGCTCAAAATTTACGAATAAATCCCCCAGTATGTTAGCTAACTTTCGTTAGTTCAACACTTTTTTATTTGAGCAACATAAGATGTTTAAAAAAATCGGTTTCTACCTACTGGTCTGTTTTGACAGATTTCTGCCATTATTTGCATTTGCTTCTTATTGATTCCTTTTTGAGTTCTCTTTAGGTGAATTGAGCTTTTTGAAGGAGTTACTACAGTACCTTGTGTTTATAGTGAAAAGCCTTGCTGTTCCAAAGCTTTGCCAGAGGTCTAATATCTTTTGAATACACTAATGTTGCTAATGAAGATTGTGTGAAGTTTTGTATGAAGGAAAAATTTCAGGTGTAGAGAGAGGATGATGCAATGAGATGAAGAATGGACAAAAGCTCAAGCTTGGGGATGCCACCATGGTGTCACCCCAATAAATATCCAAGAGGTACAAGCGTCAAAGCTTTGGAGATGCCCAAGGCATCCCCTTCTTCATCAATAAAAAGCTCAGGTTTGTCTAGACACTTCGTTTTTATTGTTTCATGCACAGTCATGTTGTTCTTGGAGCGTCTTAGTTTTAGTTTGCTTTGCTTAGTTTTTTTGTTTGCTTAAGTAGTTTGGACCCTCGTTCTCGCTGTGTTGTTTTGCAAATAAGGTTGCTTGGTGTTTGGAAAGGAGTAGTAAGTTGTTGCTTGAAGTGCAAGAGGAGCTTGCATTGACTGTCTTAGACTTTAGAATGACATGCTAGGTGTTGTTTTAGCATTATGCTTAGTGATTATTGCTGTAGCATGTCTTGTTCCAAACAATTGGAATTGCTTAGTGTGCCTTGAAGAAATTATGCGTTGTTTTAGCATGCAAAAGCATAATATTGTGGTATTCTTCTTTGATGCTTTGCTTGGGTTGATGATACGTTGGAAACGTATCTATAATTTTTGATGCTCCATGATTGTTTAGTATCTCATTTGCTTTACTTGTCCACACTTTGAGGTGCTTTTTACATGTTTTCTGGTACTAACCTATTAACAAGTTGCAACAGTGCCAAATGCATGTTTTCTGCTGTTTTTGGTTTCAGAAAAGTTAGTAAAGAAATATTCTCAGAATTGGACGGGACGAATGCCAAAGTCAATAACTTTCCATGGGGAACAAGAAGTCTAGAGGAGAGCCGGAGGGGCTGGCCAGGGGGGGCAGACCCACCCCAGGCGCGGGGTCAGGTGGACCCACGCCTGGGTAGGGTTTGGCGACCCTGGTCGCCTCCCGGACTCCCCCTTCGCCTATAAGAAGCCCCCGATACAGAAACTCTCGGTACCCGATCAGAAATCCACGAAACCGTCTATAGTCGCCGCCACCATCGTCCCTAGATCGGGGGGATCTGAAGTTCTTCCCGGCACCCTGCCGGAGGGGAGATCATCCTGGAGGCCTTCTGTCCGGTATGATTCGTGAGTAGTTCCACCTTGGACTATGGGTCCATGTAGTAGCTAGATGGTTGTATCTCCTCCTTTGTGCTTTCATGTATAGATCTTGTGAGCTCCGTTCATGATCAAGATCTAATCTATTTGTAATCATGCATGTTGTGTTTGCGAGGATTCGATGGATATTGAGATTATTATGTTGGTTTGATTAATGGTTTTATCTTTATGATTCTATCATGTCAGTGTTGTTTGTGATCTTGCATGCTCTCCGTTGCTAGTGGTTATCTTGGCCAAGTAGTTGCTAGTGACTCCAAGAGGGAGTATTTATGCTCGATAGTGGGTTCATGCCTCTAGTTTCCAAGGGAAGTGACAATAATCTTTTCGGTTGTAGATGTGTTGTTTCTACTAGGGAGAAAACAACGGTCCCTTGTTCATGGAACATGTGGATTGTTTATCTTACACACTTTGCTTAAAGAAGTTGTCTATTGCTTGCAACTTAATACTGGAGGGGGTTGGGATGATAACCTGAAGGTGGACTTCTAGTCATAGATGTAGTTGGATTACAGTCTATGTATAATGTTGTATTGCCCAATAAACCTCATAAGATCTTTCTATATAGTAATTGCATTGTTATGCCTTGATCAGTTCCTGTCAATTGCCCCGCTGTAATTTGTTTACCCTTCATGCCATGTTGTTTATTTAAGGAGATCACCTCTAGTGAACTATGGACCCCAGTACAATCTTTACCATTGATACATCTTCCATTGTTACTTGTTTACTTGCTGCAAACCATTACCTTCCACACGATACGTTTAATACTTTGTTACAGCAAACCGGTGAGCTTGACAACCTCACTGATTCGTTGGGGCAAAGTCTTGAGTTTGTGTTGTGCAGGTCTCCATGTTGCTAGCAACACCTGTGTGACGTTTCTTTCCTCCTTCTGGTTCGATAACCTCGGTATCTACTGAAGGAAACTTGGTGTTGTGCTCCATCACACCTCTCTCCTGGGGTTCCAACAAAGTGCTCCATATCAACACTTGGTGCACGCATCAAAGATTTCTGGCGCCGTTGCCGGGGAGGCTAAGGACGTCTTCACTAGGGGAGTCCTTCACTTCCTTTCTCTTTACTTTGTTTTTAGTTTGATTTGTTTTTTGCTTGGTTTTGTTTGCCTCTTTCAAAAAAAAACCAATTTTTTTTGTCTAGTTTGGTTTGCTTGCTTTATTCAAAAAAACAAAAAAAATTGTTCCTGCTCTAGTTGATGGTCTATCATTGCCTTGCTTGATCATGCTTTCTATAAATGGATGGTTTCTTTGAAACTAGTTCTTATTGGCAAGGTGGGTTCACGGAAGAACAAAAGTATTATTATAAGGAACACCGTTTGTCACAAAAAGGGAAACACTTATGGGAACAAATTGATAAGCTGAATAGTATTGCTAGAGAGGTGTGCTCTACTTATAATGTTACCTATTGCTTTGATAAAGCTTGTTGTTGTAGGAGGTATAAACACCTCCCTTTTCAATGTGAGTATAATGATAATGTTACCATATCTTCTTATGTTAAAGGAAATTATGACTTTTATTATGTGGAACAAATTGAAGAATTTATTGCTTTTAAGGGTGCATTTGAACTTGCTAGTTTGCTTGAAAATATGGATGATGCACCTTATGGATGTGAGGTTTATGAGATACTTAAATTTTGCTTTGATAATTACAAGGAAGCAAATGGCTATATTCTTGATTATTTTAATAAGTGCTTTCCACAAATGGAAGAGACTAATGCCTTGCAGGAGGAGAGTGATGAACAAAAGGAGGAAGAATGGATCTACCCATGCCTATGGAAGAAGAAATTGTTGAAACTGAAAGCTCATTAGATGAAAAAGAGGAGGAGAGTGATGAACAAAAGGAGGAAGAATGGATCTACCCATGCCTACCTTCTAATGAGAGTAACTCTTTACCTCTTATATTATTTGATTGTCCCCCATGCTTTCCAAAGAAGGACTGTTATGTTCCCGTGGATCCTTTTTAAATATCTACTTTGGATAGAACCTGTGAAGGTTTTAATCCCACTATTTTTTAGCTTGATAGAAATTATGTGTTTGTAGATCATAAAAAGCATGTTTTATGTGATAGTTATATTGTTGAGTTTATTCATGATGCTACTGAAAGTTATTATGAGAGAGGGAAACATGGTCTTAGGTATCTCAACAATATTAAGTTTCCCCTCTTCATGTTGAAAATCTTGAAGTTGCACTTGTTTTGTTTTCCCATTCTTGTTACTATGTGCTTCTTTGATTTATTTTCTTACAAGATTCCTATTCATAGGAAGTGGGTTAGGCTTAAATGTGTTTTGAATTTGCTTCTTGATGCTCTCTTTGACTTCAATTCATAATTCTTATGAGAGCATCTTATCAAACTTTATGTGCCTAACTTAAAGGCGTTAAATAAAAGTACTTGTTGGGAGATAACCCAAGAGTTTCCTTGAGTCTTGGAAGTCATTACTACTGTAATGACCTCTCCTTATCCTTTTTGTTTGCTTTTTGTGCCAAGAATGACCTCTAATGAGAGGGAACTAAGATTTGGGGAGTTGCTGTCCCGAAACAGATTTATGTCCTCCACCAAAAACATTCGTGAGGAGGCTCTGTAACTCGGATTGGTATCAAACTTTGCGAATAAATCCCCCAGTATGTTGGATAACTTTCGTTAGTTCCACACTTTTTAATTTGAGCAACAGAAGATGTTCGAAAAAATTTGTTTCTACCTGCTGGTCTGTTTTGACAGATTTCTGCCATTATTTGCATTTGCTTCTTATTGATTCCTTTTTGAGCTCTCTTCAGGTAAATTGAGTTTGCTTGGAGGAGTTACTACAATATCTTGTATTTTTAGTGAAAAGACTTGCTGTTCCAAAGCTTTGCCCGCGGTCTAATATCTTTTGAATAAGCTAATGTTGCTAATGAAGATTGTGTGAAGTTTTGTATGAAGGAAAAATTTCAGGTGTAGAGAGAGAATGATGCAATGAGGTGAAGAATGGACAAAGGATCAATCTTGGGGATGCCACCATGGTGTCACCCCAAGAAATATCCAAGAGGTACAAGCGTCAAAGCTTGGGGATGCCCAAGGCATCCCCTTCTTCATCAATAAAAAGCTTAGGTCTGTCTAGACACTTCACTTTCATTGTTTCATGCACAGTTGTGTTGTTCTTGGAGCGTCTTAGTTTTATTTTGCTTTGCTTAGTTTGTTTAGTTTGCTTAAGTAGTTTGGACCCCCGTTCTCGCTGTGTTGTTTTGCAAATAAGGTTGCTTGGTGTTTGGAAAGGAGTAGTAAGTTCTTGCTTGAAGTGCAAGAGGAGCTTGCATTGACTGTGACTAAGACTTTAGCATGACATTCTAGGTGTTTTTTTGCATTATTCTTAGTAATTATTGCTGTAGCATGTCTTGTTCCAAACAATTGGGATTTCTTAGTGTTCCTTGAAGAAATTATGCGTTGTTTTAGCATGCAAAAGCATAGTATTGTGGTATTCTCCTTTGATATTTTTCTTGGGTTGACTTGGCACATTCTTACACCATGTTATGACTATGACAAGTCACCATTTGCCTCTATGATCATTTAGTACTTGACTTGTAGTACCACTCTTTTCTTTGATTAGTTTGCTTTGTTGCATTGCATAATTATGGCCATTACGCTCTCTTAGTTGGTTGCTCCCAGTCTTTTGCTAGCCTCCACTTGTATGAGCAAGTTCTACTCATGCTTCCAACTCCCAAGAAACCAAGTTATTCCAAAGTGTCCACTATAAACTCCTATGCATGCCGTGTTACACTATTCCAAGTATATTCTTGTTTTCAACTATCTTCCAATTAAAAACTATTTTGTTATGTGAAAACTTAGTGATTAAAGCCCTCATTAACTTGATGTCACACTTTATACTTTGCCCCTAATAAACTTGAACCATCATGACAACTTTGTTGTATATGCTTGCACTTATAAGTTGGAATTAGCAGAACCGTGTTGTTATGGGGAACGTTTTCAACATTGCACTTGTACTTTTTGTACTCCGTTGATATCATGCTCTTTTGTCTTTGTATGTTACCAGTGTGAAATGAAGTGGGAACTTGTTGGTCCATGGAGTTTGTATTATGTGTTATAGAAACGCTTGGGCCGCTAGCCTAAGCCATGCCTAATCATGGTGGAAACTTGCAGCATCACCATAGTGAGTTATCTATGAAGCATCCTGAATAAAAATCTATGCATATGATAAATAAAAAGATTGCTGAGATGCTCATTGTCTACTTGCCTTGTCATTTTGGTTATGGGAAAGCTCATGTACCATGTGCAAGGGGTACCCCGTTGGCGGTTCTCAATGATATGCAAATACTTACAGTGACAAGAACTTACCTGGGCCCTAAGTTGAGTATCCATGAGGTGTAGCCCCCATAGTCAAGGGACTTGATATTGCCAACTTATACTTTGTCAAGCATATACTCCAGCTTTGCCACTTTAATCTTAACCACTTCAAGATTCTTATGATAGGGGCAATGAGTGCAGAAAGCTAATGATAAATAAAAAGATTGCTGAGATGCTCATTGTCTACTTGCCTTGTCATTTTGGTTATGGGAAAGCTCATGTACCATGTGCAAGGGGTACCCCGTTGGCGGTTCTCAATGATATGCAAATACTTACAGTGACAAGAACTTACCTGGGCCCTAAGTTGAGTATCCATGAGGTGTAGCCCCCATAGTCAAGGGACTTGATATTTCCAACTTATACTTTGTCAAGCATATACTCCAGCTTTGCCACTTTAATCTTAACCACTTCAAGATTCTTATGATAGGGGCAATGAGTGCAGAAAGCTAATAAGTACCATAATGTTTGGAAGCTCTTTTTGAAACTTGTAATCCCTGCTTCCTTTACAAAAAGGAATTTCTTCCACCATTATTGAGTCTCCACCTTCTACCTTTATGCACCATTAAGAGAGCATAGTTGTCATTCTGTGTGCAATGTTCCAAAGCTTATTAATTGATGCATATTGTGTTATTACTTGTTCATGTGCTATTTGTTTCTAGTCACCCTTGTGAACTTTGCAGGTGTTCTATGCATTATATTGCTAATCTAAGAGGGACAAGCTGATTGCCACTATGCTATGTTTTCTACATGTGAAACAAACAAACGTTTTTCAATGCATATTATTCATGATCTTTGTTTGTAGCTTGCCATGTTGCATGCATAGTTACTATGTCGTACTGTCAGAACTCCATCTTTCATGCACATGTATAGAGTTCTTTGATCCCAGTTTTCAATGTTTGCAAATGGTTGGATCTTTATTGTGAGGGTGCATGTTCACCTCAAAAATTATTCTTTTATCACTTACCTACTCGAGGACGAGCTGGAGTTAAGCTTGGGGATGCTGATACGTTGGAAACATATCTGTAGTTTTTGATGCTCCATGCTTGTTTAGTATCTACTTTGTTTTACTTGTCCACACTTTGAGGTGCTTTTTACATGTTTTCTGGTACTAACCTATTAACAAGTTGCAGAAGTGCCAGATTCATGTTTTCTGCTGTTTTTGGTTTCAGAAAAGTTAGTAAAGAAATATTCTCGGAATTGGACGGGACGAACGCCAAAGTCAATAACTTTCCGTGGGGAACAAGAAGTCTAGAGGACAGCCGGAGGGGCTAGCCAGGGGGCAAGACCCACACCAGGCGCGGGGTTAGGTGGACCCACGCCTGGGTAGGGTTTGGCGACCTTGGTCGCCTCCCAGACTCCCCCCCTTTGCCTATAAGAATCCCCCGATACAGAAACTCTTGGTACCCGATCAGAAATCCACGAAACCGTCTGTATCCTCCGCCACCATCATCCCTAGATCGGGGGGATCTGAAGTTCTTCCCGGCACCCTGCTGGAGGGGAGATCATCCCAGAGGCCTTCTCTCCGGTATGATTCGTGAGTAGTTCCACCTTGGACTATGGGTCCATGTAGTAGCTAGATGGTTGTATCTCCTCCTTTATGCTTTCATGTAAAGATCTTGTGAGCTCCGTTCATGATCAAGAGCTAATCTATTTGTAATCATGCATGTTGTGTTTGCGGGGATCCGATGGATATTGAGATTATTATGTTGGTTTGATTAATGGTTTTATCTTTATGATTCTATCATGTATGTGTTGTTTGTGATCTTGCATGCTCTCCGTTGCTAGTGGTTATCTTGGCCAAGTAGTTGCTAGTGATTCCAAGAGGGAGTATTTATGCTCGATAGTGGGTTCATGCCTCTAGTTTCGAAGGGAAGTGACAATAATCTCTTTGGTTGTAGATGTGATGTTGCTACTAGGGATAAAACAACGGTCCCTTGTTCATGGAACATGTGGATAGTTTACCTTACACACTTTGCTTAAAGCAGTTGTCTGTTGCTTGCAACTTAATACTGGAGGGGGTTCGGATGATAACCTGAAGGTGGACTTCTAGTCATAGATGCAGTTGGATTACGGTCTATGTATAATGTTGTATTTCCCAATCAACCTCATAGGATCTTGCTAGCTAGTAATTGCATTGTTATGCCTTGGTCAGTTCTTGTCAATTGCCCCGCTGTAATTTGCTTACCCTTCATGCCATGTTGTTTATTTAAGGAGAGCACCTCTAGTGAACTATGGACCCCGGTCCAATATTTACCATTGATACATCTTCCATTGTTACTTGTTTACTTGCTGCAAACCATTTCCTTCCACATGATACATTTAATCCTTTGTTACAGCAAAGTGGTGACCTTGACAACCTCATTGATTCGTTGGGGCAAAGTCTTGAGTTTGTGTTGTGTAGGTCTCCACGTTGCCAGCAACAATTGTGTGACGTTTCCTTCCTCCTTTTGGTTTGATAACCTCGGTCTCTACTGAGGTAAACTTGCTGTTGTGCTCCATCACAGCTTGCTCTTGGGGTTCCAACGAAGTGCTCCATATCAACACTTGGTGCAAGCATCAGCTGACTTGGCACATGCTCACAGCATGTTATGACTCTCACAAGTCACCATTAGCCTCTATGATAATTTAGTCTTGACTTGTAGTACCACTCTTTGCTTTTATTAGTATGCTTTATTGCACTGCATGGTTTTGTCCATTATTGCTCTCTTCGTTGGTTGCTCCAAGTCTTTTGCTAGCCTCCACTTGTATGAGTAAGTTCTACTCATGCCTCCAACTCCCAAGAAACCAATTTATTCCAAAGTGTCCACTATAAACTCCTATGAATGGTGTGTTACACCATTCCAAGTATATTCTTGTTTTCAACTATATTCCAATTAAAAACTATTTTGTTATGTGAAAACTTAGTGATTAAAGCCCTCATTAACTTGATGTCACACTTTATACTTTGCCCCTAATAAACTTGAACCATCATGACAACTTTGTTGTATATGCTTGCACTTATAAGTTGGAATTAGCAGAACCGTGTTGTTATGGGGAACGTTTTCAACATTGCACTTGTACCTTGTTGTACTCAGTTGATATCATGTTCTTTTGTCTATGGATGTCACCGGTGTGAAATAAAAAGGGAACTTGTAAGTCCATGGAGTTTGTATCCTGTGTTAGAGAAACACCTGAGCCGCTAGCCTAAGCCATGCCTAATCATGGTGGAAACTTGCAGCATCACCATAATGAGCTATCTATGAAGCATCCTCAATAAAAAGCTATGCATATGGTAAATAAAAAGATTGCTGAGATGATCATTGTCTGCTTGACTTGTCATTTTGGTTATGGGAAAGCTCCTGTACCATGTGCAAGGGGTACCCCATTGGCGGTTCTCAATGATATGCAAATACTTACAGTGACAAGAACTTACCTGGACCCAAAGTTGAGTATGCATGAGGTGTGGCCCTCGTATTCAAGGGACTTGAGATTGCCAACTTATACTTCATCAAACATATACTCCAGCTTTGCCACTTTAACCTTAACCACTTCAAGATGCTTATGTTAGGGGCAATGAGGGCTGAAAGCTAACAAATATAATAATTTTTGGAAGCTCTTTTTGAAAATTGTAATCCCTGCTTCCTTTACAAAAAGGCCTTTCTTCCACCATTATTGAGTCTCCACCTTCTACCTTTAGGCACCATTAAGAGCGCATAGTTGTCATTCTGTGTGCAGTGTTCCAAAGCTTATTAATTGATGCATATTGTGATATTACTTGTTCTTGTGCTCCTTGTTTCTAGTCACCCTTGTGCACTTTGCAGGTGTCCTATGCATCTATTTGCTACTCTATGTGGGACAAGCTGATAGCCACTATGCCATGTTTTCTGCATGTGAAACAAACAAATGTTTTTCAATGCATATTATTCATGAACTTTGATTGTAGCTTGTCATGTTGCATGCATAGTTACTATGTCCTATTGTTAGAACTCCATCTTTCATGCACATGTTTAGAGTTCTTTGATCCCAGCTTTCAATGCTTGCAAATGGTTGGATCTTTATTGTGAGGGTGCATGTCACCTCAAAATTATTCTGTTTATCACTTACCTACTCGAGGATGAGCATGAGTTAAGCTTGGGGATGTTGATACGTTGGAAATGTATCTATAATTTTTGTTGCTCCATGCTTGTTTAGTATCTACTTTGCTTTACTTGTCCACACTTTGAGGTGCTTTTTACATATTTTCTGGTACTAACCTACTAACAAGTTGCAACAGTGCCAGATGCCTATTTTCTGCTGTTTTTGGTTTCAGAAAAGTTAGTAAAGAAATATTCTCGGAATTGGATGGGACAAACGACAAAGTCAATTACTTTCCGTGGGGAACAAGAAGTCCAGAGAGGAGCCGGAGGGGCCAGCCAGACCCACCCCAGGCGCGGGTGGGCCTAGCCCTGCGCCTGGCTAGGGTTTGGGCACCCTGGCCGCCTACTCGGCCTCCCACTTCGCCTATAAGAAGCCCCTGATGCAGAAACTCTAAGCACCCGATAAAATATCCACGAAATCGTCTGTCGCCGCCACCATCGTCCCTAGATCGGGGGATCTGAAGTTCTTCCCAGCACCCTGCCGGTAGGGAGATCATCCTGGAGGCCTTCTCTCCGGTATGATGCATGAGTAGTTCCACCTTGGACTATGGGTCCATGTAGTAGCTAGATGGTTGTATCTCCTCCTTTATGCTTTCATGTATAGATCTTGTGAGCTCCGTTCATGATCAAGATCTAATCTATTTGTAATCATGCCTGTTGTGTTTGCGGGGATCCGATGGATATTGAGATTATTATGTTGGTTTGATTAATGGTTTTGTCTTTATGATTCTATCATGTCTGTGTTTTTTGTGATCTTGCATGCTCTCCGTTGTTAGTAGCTATCTTGGCCAAGTAGTTGCTAGTGACTCCAAGAGGGGGTATTTATGCTCGATAGTGGGTTCATGCCTCTAGTTTCCAAGGGAAGTGACAGAAATATCTTAGGTTGTAGATGTGATGTCGCCACTAGGGAGAAAACAACGGTCTCTTGTTTATGGAACATGTGGACTGTTTACCTTACACAATTTGCTTAAAGCAGTTGTCTGTTGCCTGAAACTTAATACTGGAGGGGGTTCGGATGATAACCTGAAGGTGGACTTCTAGTCATAGATGCAGTTCGATGGCGGTCTATGTATATTGTTGTATTGCCCAATCGAATCTTATAGGATCTTTCTGACTAGTAATTGCATTGTTATGCCTTGCTCAGTTCCTGTCAATTGCCCTGCTATAATTTGTTTACCCTTCATGCCATGTTCTTTATCTAAGGAGAGCACCTCTAGTGAACTACAGACCCCGGTCCAATCTTTACCATTGATACATCTTCTACTGCTACTTGTTTACTTGCTGCAAACCATTGCCTTCCACACCATACGTTTAATCCTTTGTTACAGCAAACCAATGAGCTTGACAACCTCACTGATCCGTTGGGGCAAAGTCTTGAGTTTGTGTTGTGCAGGTCTCCGCGTTGCTAGCAACACCTGTGTGACATTTCCTTCCTCCTACTGGTTCGATAACCTCGGTTTCTTACTGAGGGAAACTTGTTGCTGTGTTGCTTCATACCTTGCTCTTGGGGTTTCCAACGAAGCGTCCCAAGACAAGTGGTGGGCGCCATCACCAGGGCAACCACACCCCCCCTAAGCGCAGGTAGGCCCTGCCCCGCACCTAGGCAGGGTATGGGGCCCCTGGCCACCGCCTCGGCCTCCCCCTTTGCCTATAAGAAGCCCCCGATGCAGAAACCCTAAGTACCTGATCAATATTCTACGAAACCTTCTATAGCCGCCGCCACCATCGTCCCTAGATCGGGGGGGATCTGAAGTTCTTCCCGGCACCCTGTTAGAGGGGAGATCATCCCGGAGTCCTTCTCTCTGGTATGATGTGTGAGTTCCACCTTGGACTATGGATCCATGTAGTAGCTAGATGGTTGTATCTCCTCCTTATGCTTTCATGTATATATCTTGTGAGTTCCATTCATGATCAAGATCTAATCTATTTGTATTCATGCATGTTGTGTTTGTAGGGATGCGATGGATATTGAGATTATTATGTTGGTTTGATTAATGGTTTTGTCTTTATGATTCTATCATGTCTGTGTTGTTTGTGATCTTGCATGCTCTCCGTTGTTAGTAGCTATCTTGGCCAAGTAGTTGCTAGTGACTCCAAGAGGGGGTATTTATGCTCGATAGTGGGTTCATGCCTCTAGTTTCCAAGGGAAGTGATAGAAATATCTTCGTTTGCAGATGTGTTGTTGCCACTAGGGAGAAAACAATGGTCTCTTGTTCATGGAACATGTGGACTGTTTACCTTACACACTTTTCTTAAAGTAGTTGTCTGCTGCTTGCAACTTAATACTGGAGGGGGTTCGGATGATAACCTGAAGGTGGACTTCTAGTCATATATGCAGTTGGATGGAAGTCTATATATCTTGTTTTATTGCCCAATCGAATCTCGTAGGATCTTTCTGACTAGTAATTGCATTGTTATGCCTTGCTCAGTTCCTGTCAATTGCCCTGCTGTAATTTTTTTACCCTTCATGCCATGTTGTTTATCTAAGGAGAGCACCTCTATTGAACTATGGACCCTGGTCCAATCTTTACCATTGATACATCTTCCACTGTTACTTGTTTACTTTCTGCAAAACACCATTACCTTCCACACCAAACGTTTAGTATTTGTTACAGCAAAGTGGTGATCTTGACAACCTCACTGATTCGTTGGGACAAAGTCTTGAGTTTGTGTTGTGCAGGTCTCCACTTTGTTTGCAACACTTGTGTGACGTTTCCTTCCACCTTTTGGTTCGATAACCTCGGTCTCAATTGAGGGAAAACGTGTTGTTGTGCTCTTCACACCCTGCACTTGGGGTTACCAACAAATTGCCACGTCGAGCACCGTCAGCTATAAGCTTTCTGATACATAGTAACCTAATTCCTTCGACCATGAGATCATGCTAATCACCATCACTGGATGTATACTTTGATGACATTAAACACCACACTATAACTGGGTGGTTATAAAGGTGGCATTGAGTATTCGGAAAGTATGTGTTCAGGCACATGGATCAAGAGTGGGATTTGTCCATCCATATGACGGATAGATATACTCTCGGCCCTCTCGGTGGAATGTCATCCAATTAGCTTGCAAGCATGTGACTGGCTCACAAGGGATCACATATCACGGGAACGAGAAAAGAGTAATTATCGGTAACAAGGTTGAACTAGGTATGCAGAGATACCGACGATCAGACCTCGAATAAGTAAACTATCGTATGTAAGTGGTTCATTCGATCACAAAGTAATCATAGAAATATGTGGGAACCATATGAATTTCCAGATTCCTCTATTGGTTATTGATCGGAGAAGAGTCTCGGTCATGTCTGCATAATTCACAAACCGTAGGGAGACACACTTAAGGATTCAATGTTCTTTAGTAGATATGGAATGTAAGTAGGGAGACCGAATGTTGTTCAGAGTCTCGTATGGGATCCGGAATATCACTAGGAGGTCCGGAATGGTCCGGAGAATAAGATTCATATAAGGAAAGTCCAATTCCGGAGTTTGGGAATGATTCTGGTGTTTTCACCGGAATGATCTAGAAGGGTATAGAAGGTTCACCGGATCGGAAGGGGAAGAGTGCATGAATGTGTCATGACTAATTGGAATGATTGTGTCATGTCCTAGGTCACTTGGTTGGGCGTTTGAAAGAAAGAAATTAAACTCCAAATTGAAAGTCAAAAGGCAAGTTTGAAAAGTCAAACTGGGACAATGTATCCTGGTGGAGGAGAAAAGAATCCTTCTCTCCCTCCACCACAAGCCAAGTAGGAGAAGGAGTTGGGGAAGGATTCAAACTCCCCTCTCCCAAGCTTCCCTCCCTCTCATAAATAGAGGGGAGGGGTGCCCTAAGAGACAACACAACACCAGCCCCTCCCCACACCGCCGCCGTGTTGCCGCCGCCAGCCGCCACCACACCAAGTCGCCGCCGCCCTAGCTGCCACCGACTACCTCCTCCTCTCTGGATTCTAAACCCTATATTGTCAGGGAAACCCTAATACTCCACCATAATTTGCTCTAGCTTAGGCGAAGCCCTGCAGGATCTTCCCTCTACTTCCGACACCACGCCGTCGTGCTGCCAGAATTGCGAGGAGAGAACTACAAACTCTGCTGCCTACTGGAACAAGGGAGAGGAAGGTCTTCATCGAGTACCGAACGTGTGACCGACTGCGAAAGCGCTGCCGGTACGCAGCGCTGGAAGGATCGTCTATGCGATCTTGAGATCGGTAAGTGTACGACTATATCACCCATGAGAATCTGCTCTTGTTAACCTCTTTGGAATCTTCAAGGGTGAGTACTCTAATTGACTTGTTGCTACAATCTAGTAGATAGATCTTGTCTTGTTTGTGTTCATGCAGTAGAATTTTTTTGTTTTCCATGCTACGAACCCCTACATTTACCGCCTAAGAGATGATGGCCGACGAAGGGGGTAGTGAGAATGAAAACTCCAAGAACTTGGCCACCATGGATGACCTCAAGCAATTGGAGACATCCATGATGTACAAGTTTGAGGAAATGATGACTATTTTGCAGTCTCTCAAGACAAACCCCATGGTTCCTCTGGCGACACCCCTAACCACCGAGCTTCCTCCCACCATTCCCGTGACCGCCCCCGGGGTGAATCCCGCGGCCGTCACCACTCACTTGGGACTTGGTTTTGTTGCTTAAACATCTACCAAGGTTCCAAACGAGAACACCGAGGAGCCCGAAGACTCAACTTCCAAAGAGGAAAGTGGGGGAAAGGACTACTCGTCGGTGCCCCCACCGCTGAAGTATACTCCGGATCCACCCATTCCCAGGCCACACATCATTCCTCAAGGAGCACCACCTACGTTAGATACTTCAAATTTCGCCAATTGGCAATATCTAATGCGCTCACATATTTCCAGCTCTTCTATTGAGTTAATGAGGATCGTGGAGGATGGGTTCTCTCCATATGACCCAAAGAAGTTGACTCGATGTGAAGTGGTGGACTAGCAACTCAATGCCATGGATTTGGGAATGATCCCATCTGTAAGAGGCAACACAGTGTGTTGATACCATCTGTAAGATGTCCCAACCTTTAATAAGGCAGAGATCCTTGTGTTTACAATGCTAGTCCCTGGATCAATAGCTAGCATCCACAGTTAATATGTCATATCAAGAAACAAAGGTCATAGTACAACTTCATAACCAGGAATAAAATAATTCATTACATCTTACATAGCTCATTTGGCTATCTTATTACAATGCAGCAGAAATAACTATATAGCATGGAGTCCTTCATCTTCAAAGTGCCACAGGCAATCATGTTGGTTGTAGACTTGTAATCCTAATCAACACACTTCACTAACATCAAACAAACCTGCAACATAATAAGTTACAGCCACAAGGGTCAATACATTTGAATTGTATTGGCAAGTGATACTATGGTAGTATAGTAGAGTCTATCATCTATATGCATATGGCTAAGTGGAGCTTAGGCTTGCTTTGCTCAAAATAGGTTTTCCTTATAAGTTGAAAACACTTAAGTTTTTATTTGTCAAAATCACCCAAGGAACAACCAATGAATATTGATTAACCTTTACCCTTGTTCAACCACAAGTTTTTAACTTAGAATTTGGGATGAGGAGATCCTTGATAGCTTCCATGTCTTGATGCTCAAATTGTCCATTGTCGGGGACACGGCTAAGTACTTAGATTTTATTCTCGAGAGAGGTGGTCCACTTTCCCCACAAGACTCGACATGCATCGAGACAAGATTTTTCAGAAGCTTTCCCTTAGACCAAAATGGACGCGCTCCAAACCTATCACCCCCTACCACCAACTGTCCATCTAGCAAAGTTATTGCAACCTATATGATCCAGGCAGAGCCCATATTGCCATGTGGCTGCACTTGAAGCTTCTCAACATTTGACATCTCAAATCTCTTTGTTCCTGGGTGGCTTTCCACAAGTGAGATACACTAGGGTAGGCCATAGATATGGGTCCCTGTGTAACCACTCAACATAACCCATTCACACCATTCCACCCAGGTGATTCATTCACATAGTTGTTTTATTAAACAAAACACAAGTCCTTGACTTAGTAGTATTTCATAGCATGAATATAATCCACCCTTGTTTTCTACTAGCTAGGCTAAGCATGATAGTAGTAGGAATCTTAACTTAGAGAAAATTCTACTAAGGCATCATCTACTAGGATTTCCCATGGCATAGTTAACACATAGAAAATTCCATGCAGGTCCTACTTAGAAATATCACTAATGCATAGTGAAAATAATAGGACAAAAGTATGAAGCACCACTTTCCTTTTTAGTAGAGAATATAAGTTCACTCCTTGATATTGCAATAGTCACACTCTTAAAATTTCACTACAATTCAATCAAGGCACAAATTCAATCTAGCATTCAAACAATTTCACCTCATAAAATAATGAAAACAAAACAATGCATGAAAGCATGCAAAAGATTGTTTTTATTTGGAAAGGTGGTTTATAATAGGTTATAAACATTTCAAAACACCTATTGGTCATTTATAAAAGTGGAAAAAACCATTTGATAACAAGTTAGTGAAAATGGCCATTTAAATCATTTTTGTTTTGCTAGAAATGATTTAAATCAAAGTAATAATTTCTAGTGTTTGACAAATATATTTTCAAACACAAATGTTAGTGTTTTAAGGTAAAGTGTTTAATATTAAACCATTTGCAAAAGGTTTTACCTAAAAACCATTTTTAAATCAAAGCAATATTTTATTTTGTTGGAAATGCATTTAAACACAGTAATAATTTTCTAGGGTTCACCAAATATATTTTTAAATCCCAAAACTTGGTGTTTAAGGTCAGAGAGTTTAAATCAAACCATTTTCAAAGGGTTTTACTAAAAAAGCATTTTTAAACCATAATCAATATTTTTATTTAACTAGAAATGCTTTTATTCAAGAATTAATTCCTTAGTGTCACAAATTATACTTTTAAATCCTAAAGTTCATTTTTATGGTCAGTAGGTTCAAACCAAACCATTTTCCAAAGATTTTACCCTAAAAACATTTTTAGAATAAATTTTATAACCAAAATAGGCCTACACATGTTTCTGTAAAAACAACCATTTTTACAGAAGCAATTAACTAAACAAAGGGCATGGTTGGAAAGTATTCTTTTTCCTGATTCCAAAGATATAAAGTTTGCAAAATTTGGACATGTAGATTAAAAGTTATAAATTTTATAAAATCAAACATCTAATAGAACATTTCTATTTTTAAAACCAAAGACAGTGCTACGTGTCATCATCCCATTGGACGATACCGCTTCGTCTGGATCAAGCATTACATACCGTAGGATTAAAAGGAATCTGTGCGGCTCATATCATCGCATACCCCTTCATTAAGTGAAACTATCCTATCACTATGATCTAGATCTGACGGTTCATACTTCAGTGGCCAAAGATGGGCGGCGCGGCGACGGTGGACGGCGGCGGCGCGCTCTGGCGGTGGCGTACCGAAAACTCTAGGAAGCGAGAGGAGTGGGATGGCTCACCAGATTCGTAGTGACAAGAGGATGCTCAACGTTGCTGTTGTTGTCGAAGGGGCGCACGAGGACGACATGAATTTCTCGCCAGAGTTGTTCACTGGCTCGGGCACGCACGGCCGTGGTCGAAGGCGAGCATCTGGATCATAAGCGAGCAAAGTAAGGAGTCAGCGAGGTGCGCATGGTTTCGAGGAGTGCGGAAAATCTCACCAGAGAGCAAGGGGTGCACGGAGTCGATGACAGCAGCTCGCCGGAGATGATGCAGATGGCGGCGACGAGTAGACGTAGTCCTTGCCGACGCTATGAAACGTGGCCTAGATAGGGATACTGGCAGGTGCGCCTGGCGATAGGGAGCACGCTCGTGGGTACTGGGGCAGTGGGGGTGACGGTGTTGGCCGGATTTTGCCGATGAGTTTGTTGGAGGCAGAGGTGTTGTCGCGAGCAATTCGAACGGCCTAGAGGCAGAGAGAGCCTGGCTAGTGAGGGAAATCAAAGAGGGGAGAGGAGCGCTTAAATGTGCGAGGTCATGGGGCTGAATTAGCGTGTCATTACTGCGGAATCAAGCGCGCATTCAACGGCAGAAACGACGATGAGGAAGAGGGGAAATAGGTCGCAGAGTTGAAGACAATGAGCTGGTAGTGTGGGGTTGGTTTGTCAGCGAATGGGAGGGGGTACAGTGGGGTCACCGAGTCAGCGTCTGAGGGGTCGGGTTTGCGGTAAGAAAACGATTCGCCAGGGGAGAGAAAGGTGGGCTGCGAGTTGGGCCTAGGGCCTTGCTGGGCTGGGCTAGTTCGTTTGATTTTATTTTATTTTCTGTTTCTTTTTCCTTTTTCTATCATTTTAATCTAGATTTTTTTTCAAATCTTTTCCAAATATTCAGTATGTTTCCATACTATTTTAAACATGTATTTAAAGTCCATTTTAGAATAATTCTTTTATTCATTTATGGTTTATTATTTATTTATAATAGGCACTTGCCTTTATTCAAATAAGATTTTAATTATATTTTCAAACTCTTATTTGAATTCTAATTTTCACCAAACCTTTTTTCAGTAGGTTTTATTTATTCACTAGTGCAAATATTTTCACTTTAAATATTTTAATATGATTTATTAATCATTTAAATTGGGCATTTGTCTTTATTCAAATAAAATCATATATGGTTTTAAACCCATATATATTTTATTCAAATAATTCTTCTTAAGTTAATTAGATAAATTTTTAATTCATTTTGGCAAATTCCAATTTATTATTTCTCATGATTTAATTAATCATTTACTTTAGGGGTTTTGTCTCTATTTAAATATAATTGAATTTCGTTAATTCCATATAATTTTATTTGAATATTCTTTATCCCTTTATTTTATTTGGATTATCTTTATTACACTTGCTTATGGATTTAATTCAAGGTTTAAATTGTCTTCTAAATAGTTTTCTTGGGATTTATTATTTAGGTAATTTGTCTTTATTTAAAGAAAATTGAATATTGTTCAATCCTTACGATTTTATTTAAATAATCTTTTACTCCTTTTATTAATCAATAATCTTTCATTTGTTTAAGGATTTGGCCAAGATTTAACTTGGCTTTTAAATATTCCTTATTTATTTATTTTCTTCCTTTGCCTTATAAAATCCATATCTTTTTATTTATAGATCCAAAATTGGTGATTCCAATTTGCATAATTTTATTTAATATTTTTTTATCTTTTTAAATCCTTTTAGGATTATTTTGCTCACAATTTAGTATGGATTTTTAGCTAGGAGATTTATTATCTTTGGAAATTAATTCCTTTTATCTTAATAAATTCTTAAGTTTTTATTCATGGCTCCAAATTAAGTGAAACCAATTTCTATGGTTTTATAATATTTTTATTTATCATTTTTGACCATTTATAAATGTTTGTTGATAAATTTTTATATGGAACAAATCCATAGTCTTATAGAAATTTTGGAAATGATTTACTCCATTAGGGTTTAGGGTTTTGGTTTAACTTTTCCAAGTGTTTAAATTTCAAGATTCATTCATTGATGAATGCATTCCACTTGATTGAAATTTGTTGGATTCCATTTTATGAAAATTTGTTCAAGAAGGGTTCTGATGTTTCCATTTTGAAACAAAAAGTTTCTTTTCACCCTAAATTTCAACCATTATTTATTTTGTTTACTTAATTTTTCATGTTTCAAAATTTTGGAAATTTTTGGGATGTGACATTCCACCTCCCCATTGAGGATCCCCATGTGGCCGAAGGGGAAGAACCAAGCTCTACTCAAGTGGAGCCCTCACTCTCACAAGATCATATTGCCCCTCAAGGACCCACTATTTTGGCACAAGATCTTCCGAAGCTCCTCATGCTCATGACTCTTCGAGCCCCGAATCTCAAGATCTTCATCAACAACATCTACCTCCCCAAGACGGGGCTCCTTCTCAAGACATCTCCCAAGGTCAAGCTAGTCATGAACAAGGTCAAGCTCGTCAAGAACAAGGGCAAGCTAATGTTGATCAAGGCTCTACTCCAAATGATGACTCTCCTGAGGTGGAGATTGATGAAGATGATCCTCGTGTTCGTGCTTATAGTCAAGGCGGGGACTCAAATGGTGGCAATGACCAAGTGGTTGCTCAAGAATCTCGTATTGAATCTCAAGCCCGCGGTCAAGCCTATCATCTCGCCAAGCTCATCCGAGATGGCCATATCCATGATAATGTTTATGGAGATTTCAATAGAGGTTCCACTACTAGGAGGCAATTAGCCTCTTTTAGCTCTCACCATGCTTTTATATCTCTTGTGGAACCATAGAAAGTCTTTGAGGCTCTTGAAGATTATGATTTGCTCGACGCTATGAATGAAGAACTTCATAACTTCAAGAGGAACAAAGTATGGACTTTGGTTGAGCAGCCTAAAGATTGTCAAAATGTCATCGGAACCAAGTGGGTCTTCAAGAACAAGTGTGATGCAAATGGGATAGTTGTGCGCAAGAAGGCAAGGTTAGTTTCCCAAGGATACTCATAAGTTGAGGGCATCAACTACGGTGAGACTTATGCCCCTGTTGCTCGCCTTGAATCCATTCATATGCTTATTGCTTTTGTTACTCAGCATAACTTCAAGTTGCATCAAATGGATGTTAAAAGTGCATTACTTAATGGTCCTTTGAAATAGTTGGTATACATCAAGCAACCTCCAGGCTTTGAGGGTCCACTTTTCCCGAACCATGTCTACAAGATCAATAAGGCACTCTATGCTCTCAAATAATCCCCACGTGTGTGGTATGATTGCCTTAGAGAACTCTTGTTATACCGTGGCTTCGAAGTGGGCTTCATTGATCCCACTCTTTTTACTAAGAAAGTCGAAGGCCACTTGTTCGTATGCCAAATATATGTTGATGACATTATCTTTGGGTCTATTAATAAATATTTTAATGAGGATTTTGCCAAGCTCGTGACCGATTGCTTCGAGATGTCCATGATGGGAGAGTTGGAGTTCTTCCTTGGATTTGAAGTCAAGCAATTGAGGAAGGAGACTTTCATCAACCAAGCCAAATACATTGATCAAGAAGTTCAAGTTTGATCAAGTCAAAGGTGCTAAGACTCGCATGCCAACTAAGGTTAATCTTGATCTCGATCCTAAGGGTAAGGATGTGGATCAAAAACTTTATTGCTCTATGATTGGTTCTTTGCTCTATATTTGTGCATCCCGACCGAATATTATGTTGAGTGTGGGTATGTGTGCAAGATTCCAAGCCGCACCAAAATAAATCCACATGGTGGTGGTCAAGAGAATCTTTCGATATCATACCCCAAACTTTGGGTTGTGGTACCCCAAGGGAGCCAGCTTTGACCTCATTGGATACACGGACTCAGATTGGGCTGGTGATAAAGTGGGAAGGAAGTCAACCTCCGGAGCTCGTCAATTTCTTGGAAGATCCTTGGTTTGTTGGTCCTCGAAGAAGCAAAACTGTGTGTCTACGTGCACTGCCAAAGCTGAGTACATCTCCGCCGCAATTTGTTATGCTCAATTGCTATGGATGAAGCAAAGCTTGAAGGATCTTGGACTTTCTTTTGACAAGGTGCCTCTTATTTGTGACAATGAGAGTGCCATTACCATTGCTCACAACCCGTGCAACACAACCGGAATAAGCACATTGAGATTCGTCATCATTTCATTTGGGACCATGTTGCAAGAGGAGACATTTCTTTGGAGTATGTTCCCACCAAGGCAAATCTTGCAGATCTTTTCACGAAGCCTCTTGATGAAGCACGGTTCTGAGAGTTAATGCATGAGCTAAATATGATATATTCGAGCAATGTGGCTTGAGTACCTTGCACACCTACCCATGTCTCAATGTGTATCTTTGTTTGGATGTAGGCATGGATTTAGGCGGAGTGTAGTTCCTCTTATGAACAAACAGTATCCCTATTATGCGCACATTAAAGTTTTCATACTCTATAGTCTCTAAATGAGACCATTTGAGCTTCATGATGAGTGTTGGTAATGAACCCAAGATATATCTTTGCAGTGTCAAGCCATTTACTCTTATATAAGGTGGCCTCAGCCACCGACCGTTTTGTGTTTCTTGTTTGGTTTTCTTTGTGTTTTTGTGCTTGGTTGTTCTTGTGTTTTCTTGGTGTATTTTGTTGTTTTGGTTCTTCACAGTTTGAGCTTTCTATCCCAATCCTTTTCTTTCCTCAATCCCCTTCTATTCCCTGCACAAGTTCTCCCTTGTTTTCTTCCTATCCTGAGAAAGTATTTCTGGCATCACCGGCCGGAAGTACAGGTCAGTATGTAGTTCTTCGGAACTTCCTGCTGACCTGGCTACTTTCGCCTGGCTCGGAACTTCCGGTTCACCAGAACTTCTGGTCATTCACCAGAACTTCCGATGAGGCTCTTTGTCCTATATAAAGTGGGCCCTGGGAAAAACGAGATCTTCTTCCAGTTTTCCCCAAGACCCACCTTTTATTTGGAGCAGCCGCCAGCGACGTCTTCTCCGCGGAGGTGCTCCTGCCCCTCCGTCTCCGGCCACCCGTTCTCAGATCTGCTCTGTGGGAACCTTCCCCACCTCGATCTCCCACCATGGACTCCGGTATTTGCCCCCAACTCCTTCCATTAATGGAGATCTTTCTCACTCCATTCCTTGAGTTAGGGCTCACCATGTCTAGGCTAGTTCTTTGGCTAGAACTTTTTGGGAGGTCTTGGTAGGCCTAGGGAACCCTTCTAGGGTAGATTGAACTAATACATTTGTGTGAATCCATACGTGTGCACTTTAGATCTTAGATCCATGGATTTTCCTATTGAACTGTTCTGTTCGTGGCCTCACCGGAACTTCTAGTGAGTCACGACCGGAACTTCCGGTGGTGACGTTTACACCGGAAGTTCCGACGGTTTAGTGGAAGTTCCGGTGCACTATATTTGATTCACTAACAGTATTTTTTCAATCTATCTTTGTTTCTTCCTTCGAACTTGTGCACTTAACCCACCATCCCTCCCTATTCTTTGCTTTCTTCTCAGGGCAAGGTGGTTCCCGTAGAGGCAAGCGCACCTGTATTCCTTCCGGCTCCGGTCCTCCTCTCGAGATTGATGAAGAAGATCATAAGGTTGTGCATCCTTCTACTTAGACTGCCCGTCAGAGGTCTGCTGATGCTCGCTGTGCTGCTACTGCTGAAGGGAAGCAGCATGTTCTTGCTTCTCAGATGGCCACTACTACTGGGCCTGATAACTCCAAAAATAAGATCTCGAAGTGGCCTCAGAAGGCCTATTCTGAGTTTTGCCATGTGGATCCCTATCTTGTTCCGTGTGACCGTCTTTGCTTGGATCCTCTCTTCTACAACTGTCGCCAAGAGAAGATTTTTGCTGAGATCTATGCCACCAAGACCAAGTTTGTTGTAGCTCCTCAGAAATACATCAATTTGGCTCATATGGAAGGCAAGCTTGAGTACTTTGGCGAAGCTCTTGAGATTTACAGGAAGTTTGGGATGATTCCTATCATGGAACACCGTGAGAACTTTGATGAGGCTGCTATTGCTCAGTTCTACTCCACTCTTCACATGGAGATGAATCCTATTGATGGCACTTTGAAGTGGATGACTAAGGATCTGCAGTTATCCGCCACATGGTCTGAGTTTGGGACACTCCTTGGCTATCCCATCTTGCCTGGTAAGGGTGCAAATGGTTGGCGTGTTCATGGCGCCCAGGCTTCTGCTCCTGAGGTCTTGGAGCCACTCTATATTGAGGGTTGGGGTATTTGTGGTTATGTGAACTATCTCTAGCCAGTCTATGACATCATGTGCATGGTCTTCTTGAACACCATATCTCCAAAGGCAGGCAACTTTGATCAGTTTCATGCTTATCAAATTGACCTTATGTTTCATACTCACCGTCGCGGTGACTCTGACAAGAATATGGATGTTAGACACTTTATATACAATGAGATCTGGCAAGCTATTATTGACAAGCGCTCGTGCCCCTATTCTCCATACATTCAGACTCTCATCAACGCCAAGTGGTTTGAAGCAATTGGTACCCGCTTCCCTTAGGATGGCATCACTATTCATGAGGAGAAAAAGCTGCGTGTGAGTACGCATGAGAAGCCTAGGACCCAAGCTGAGAAGGAAGAAGCCAAATGGAAGTCTAGGGCTGGTGATGGTGGTCCCTCTTCGGCACGTGATGGTTCTAGTGCTGGTGGTACCTATCTTGAGAGGCAACCGTCTTGGGCCAAGAAACTGCTAGGGAATGTGAAGAAGATGTTTTGCTTCTTAAAGAATCGTGAGTATCAGGCTTATGTTGATCAACGGCACGGTGCTCAACGTCAGAAGGCTATTATGATAGAGCTCAGTCTTCGTTGCTCTCTAGATACTAGATCCTTCACCACGCCCAAGGATGAGTGGATTCATGACAACTTCCAGTGGTTTGAGGATGATTCTGAGGAAGAAGTCACCGGTCCCCCGCCTGCGTGGAACAATGAATCTTGGGACCCTGAGCCTTCTCCTCCTCCTGTTCATGGTTGGGGAGATTAGAGTGGTCTTTTCTCCCTTTTTGGTGTCTGGATGCCAAAGGGGGAGAAATATGTCTATTAGGTTGTTCACGGGATTTGCATGGGCTGAGTCACGAGTTCGTTTTATCTTTGATCTTTTCTTGCTCGTGAACTCTCTAGTTTATGTGTGTGCTTGCGGACTTATTTGTGTTATTTTTGGACCTTGTTATTTGTGCGTCATATGATACTATGTGGTATGTTATGCATGTTGTATGGTATGCTTGTTGTTGGCTTATGGCTATTTGTATATGGTGGTGGAGTCTACGTTGTTATTATTTCATCTATTGTCTCCACCACATATGATTGGTGCAACGGTATGTCCCCTATATTGTTTTCCCTTGCACATGTGGTATTTTTGCAATAGAAAGGGGGAGCCCCCTTATATGTGTGCTAGTCTTGTCCTTAGAGATTTATCTCTACCTTGCACACATATAGGGGGAGCTTGTTCCGTTCATTGCAAAAACTGCTCCTTCTTATGCAAATATTTTGGGATTGTCATCAAACGCCAAAAAGGGGGAGATTGAAAGGACTATGTTTTCCCTTGATATTTTGGTGATGATGACAATCCCACTTATGATGTAACCTTGTTCTTGAGTTTTAGGTTAATTGTTTTTGATGGAGCTTATGGAGTGTGTGGATTCTATTCTTAGGATCTCGTGAAGATGGTGGTCTTTCGTTTTTCTCTTTCTCTCATTTTATTGATTTAGATCACCGTACTATCAAGATGGGGGTCCACCTACGAAGGCTGCGGGAATCATATATTCTTGTAAAAACCATATTTGCACCGCCATAGCCATCCTATTCATCATCAAGAGAGCGAGTTTCTGACTAGTTGGTGCATTTTTTGTCTGATCGAAACTTTCGGCCAGGAGCCGGAAGTGTTCCGCTCAGGGTGCTCTGTGGGATGGATCTGGGACTATTTTCGGTCCAACTTCTGATGGAAGTTCCGGCCAGAGTTCAGAACCTACTGTATGGTAGTGTTCTATTTGATGGAACTTCCACTGGAACTTCCGGTCAGGAACTTCCTTTTCTTTTTCCACTGAGACCCTGAGCGGAACTTCCACCCAGGCATCGGAACTTCTGGTCAGGCATGTTCTGCGACCCAGATACTGCGCCCCTAGTTCCACTCCAAGTTCCGCTTAGGTTCAGAATACTTTTGTTTGCAAGTGTTCTATTTGATGGAACTTTCTTGGGAAGTTTCACCGGAACTTTCAGTCGTTCTGACCGGAACTTCCGGTCAAGCTTTTGGACCGTGCGTCAATGGTCTTCATACCATTGGTGTTGCGTTGGGCGGAACTTCCGGTGAGGTCACGAACTGCCCAACGGTTCAGTTTGTAAGGGGCCTATTTAAGGCGCGCTCCTTCTTCCTCCTACGTAACTCTTCAATTTTCTCTCTCCTCCATTAATACTAGAGCTTCACCTCACTAGATCTCTCTCCGTAACCACTCAAATTACTTGATCTTTTGAGAGGTGGGAGAGGTGACCTAGATCTACACTTCCACCAAAGAAGATTTGATTCCCCCACCTATCCTTTGTGGATCTTGTTGCTCTTGGGTTCCTTGGAACCCTAGATGGTGTAGGGCATCCTCGGAGCTAAGGTCATGTGTTGTAAAGCTCTACGGTGTCATTAAGGGCCTCCAATTGAGTTGTGGATCTTCCCCCTCAACCTAGTTGTAAAGGTTTTGGTTGGCGCTTTCAAGGTCACCGATTAGTGGATTGTGAGGTCTCCTTTGTGGGGGAGCTCACCGGAGAAGAAGGTGAGGCCTTTGTGGTGCTCGGGTGACCTTGTGTGTGTTGGAATTATGCCCTAGAGGCAATAATAAAGATGTTATTATTATAATTCTTGTTCATAATAATGTTTATATTCCATGCTAGAATTGTATTAAGCGGAAACTTTAATACTTGTGTGGTTTGTGAACAACACCGTGTCCCTAGTACGCCTCTATGGACTAGCTCATTGATCAATGATGGTTAAGGTTTCCTAACCATAGACATGAGTTGTCAATTGATAATGAGATCATATCATTGGGAGAATGATATGATGGACAGACCCAAACTAAGCGAAGCAATTAGATCGTGTCATCCTGTTCGTCTTTGCGAAGCTTTTCTTATGTCAAATATTGTATTCCTTGGACCATGAGATAATACAACTCCCTGGTATCGGAAGAAAGCTTTGAGGTCATCAAACGTCATCCTATGAGAGGGTGATCATAAAGGTGTCTCTCAGGTGATCGGAAAGTATCTGTTGGGTTGTATGTATCGAGATGGGATTTGTCCCTCCCAAGTCGGAGAGATATACTTCGGGCCCACTCGGTAATCGATATCAACACCACTTGCAAGCATGTGGTTAAGGATTTAATCACAAAGTGATATCGGATTACGGAACGAGTAAAGTACTTGCTGTGAACGAGATTGAACTAGGTATGACGGTACCGACGATCGAATATCGGGCAAGTAAAATATCGCGAGACGAAGGGAATATATATATGCGATTGATTGAATCCTGGCATCGTGGTTCATCCGATATGATCATCGATGAATGTGTGGGAGTCAATATGGGTTTCCAGACCCCGCTGTTGATTATTGATAGAAGATCATGTCTGCATATTCTCGAACCCGCAGGGTCACACACTTAACGTGTCTCGACGCTAGGATAGATTGTATAATTGGTTTATGAGTTTTTGTTCGGAGTCTCGGATGGGATCCAGGACATCACGAGAGGTTCCGGAGTGGTCCGGAGAATAAGATTCATATAAGGTAGTGCAGTTTTTGGAGTTCGGAATTGTTCCGGGTTAATCGGTATTGTACCGGAGCTTCTAGAACCTTCCGGAAGGGGAGCAACGTGGCCCCACCTTCCGGGAGGGGGCATGGGCCTATGTGGGAGTGCCCTGGCCGCATTGGGCCAGGGGAACAAGGCCCCATAGGGCCTAGCCGGCCAAGAGAGGTTTAAACTCTAGATAGAGCTTCTAGAAGGGGGGGTTTCCTTGCCCCCCACTCTTCCTCCTTGGGGCCGCCGACCTTGGCTTGGGGGAGGGGCTAGGGCTGCGCGCACCCCTCTATATATAGAGGGCTGGGGGCGCACCAACCCCACACACCTTCCCCTCCAACCCTAGCCGCCCTGCTGCCCTCCTCTCTCCCTCCCGACTGCTTGTAGGCGAAGCCCTGCTGCAGAAATTCTCCACCAATTGCACCGCGTCGTCGCGTTGTAGATCCAACCCATCTCTCCACCATACTTGCTGGACCAAGGAAGGAGGAGACGTCGAGGTGCTACACGTGTGCATCTCACGGAGGCACCGCCACTTGTGGTGCTAGATCGGATCGGATCACGAGGAGGAGAAGCGAGTACGACTACATCACCCACGTTCCGACGAACGTTCCGCTGTGCGAATCTTCAAGGGTATGAAGATCTAATCCAATCTCTCTCGTTGTTTGCATCTCCTAGATTAGATCTTGGCTTCCCTCTGTTCGCATCCGTAGAAAATTTTGATTTACTATGCCGCGAAACCCTTCAGTGTGGCCCCTACACCTCTCCAACATAGACGTAGCTTCCTTGGAAGTGAACTACGGGAATTACATCTCCGTGTCCCCGCTCCGGTCATCTCGTTCCTTACCTTTACTACTTGCTCTTTACCGTTCTTGTGCTTGTTGTTAGTTCTCTAGCATATAGGTTGTTCACCTAGTTGCATATCTAGAGAACTTGTCTGCTTATCAATCCTAAAATTGAGTAAAAAAATAAAAATTGGTAGTCGCCTATTCACCCCCCCTCTAGTCGATTCAAAGTCGGTACTTTCAACTATGCTACCTGGCCCTTTGGTGCATTGTGTGGATCAGATCAGTGAGGCGTTTTCACCTTTTATCCATTTACATTTCACTCACCTGGTGAAACTTGCCCCTTTTACTTGTTGTTGATAAATGTACTTGTGGCTTATTTGATATGAACGAACAGGTACTTACACATTGGTGAAACTTGCCCCTTTTACTTTTACTCAATGATGTAATCTTGAGTAGTGCACTTCACTGCTCTCAACTGAGAGTAAATCTAACAATTAATCTTTTATTTTCATTTTGTTTGTTTTTGTATTTTGCAGGTACAAGATCTGGATGCTCAAGATTTAGTATAGGATTAGATATATAAATAGGTTCTCATTGTAATCTTTATTTTATTCTTTTTGTAAGAAACTTGTAATAGTTTATTCATATTTTAATTTCTTTTCTTGTAATTTCTTTACTGTAATGAATCATTTAATTGATTGAATGAATTCATCTTTGTAGAATGGTTATGGAATAAAGATAAGAATTAAGCATTCCTTTCTTATTTGAATTTATTAATCTCAAATTATTATTATTTATTATACCTTTATCATAACAAATAATATTACTAAATGAGTTTGGAATTCATTTTAAAATACCAAAAACCTAATTTTGAAATATTCTTCAATTGATTCAAAATTCAAATTTGAATTCAAATTATTTCCCCCAAAACACAATAGTTCATAAAGATCATGTCAAAGTTTATAACGATCACTTTTAAGAGCTATTCCTACCTCCAGAGAGTGAAAGAAACTCTGATCACCTTAAGTTTTTGTTTGGCGAAAAATTTACCCGCATTTTATAGATGAATGCATGCATATGCACAAAATTCTATTTATACCCTTCGTTGGTTCCTAAATGCTGGGATGTTACAATATGAAAGGGAATAACCAAGGGGTACAAAGTCCCTTACTTGGTATTAATCCAAGAGCTCTATATATGCCATGTGTGTGTCATAGGTTGGACCTTACTTTATCTGATATGGCAAATTCATGCGGTAAAGCTATTTTTTGGGGGATTTTGCAATGGATATATGTGTTATTTTCAGCTTCTACTAAAAGATGTAAAGTGTTGCTTGAACATATTCCAAGTTTAAATGTGAAGGGTTTATCAAAAACTCGGTGGGAGGGTCGAACAAAAAGTGTTAAAGCTATTATATTTCAAGCTCTAGAACTAAGGATTGCTTTGTCCAAGTTAGGTAAAATTTGCGAGGACGCTAAGTCAAAGAGTGATGCGAAAACTTTATTTGATGCAATTGGTAAATTTGAATTTTTACTTGGTATGGTTATTTGGTATCACATTTTGTTTGCAATAAAGGCGGTGAGTAAGAAGTTGCAATCTCCATCTATGTGCGCTAACTCTACATTGCAGCAAAGCATAATGCATTTCTTGATAAATATAGAAACAAAGGATTTGCAAATAGTTTAACCACAGTCAAAGTTCTAGCATCTAAGATGGGTACTGAACCATCATTTCCAATAAAACGTTGAGTCACCAGGACAAAACAATTTGGTGAACCTGATCATGATGAACAAATTCTATTAGCCGAGAAAGATTTTGAAGTAAACTAATTTTTAGTTATGGTCACTCAGCGATTGTCTAATATTTTTATTGTGCTCTCTGGTTCTCTCTGAAGTAGGATTGTCGTGACTTCATCACTTTGATCTGGATAAGATGGATTACAAATTGGCGAGGACACGAAACAAATGTAAGTCAATGAAGTAACAATATACGCACAACACAAAAGCTTCACGCAATCATCAATTTTGACAAGCATTATTACTTTTGCAGAAGAACTACGATGCTCTCTCTTGTCAAGCCTATCAAAGATCTTTTGTGGAACCATTATGGTTCCTTCCTTCCATGATTAGTCCGCTAGTTCAAGATAAGTAATGTCATTTTTAGAGTCAAAAGACTAGTATGTGCTATCATTTGAGATCAAAAGATCATGGATCTACGCTATATACTGAATATTACTTTATTAATGAAATATGAAGGTTTTTTAAGCTTGAAATATATTGTTTTGATAGTTTGTGTATGAATAATGGCCCTTGCTGTCATTTTGCACCTGGTCCATATATAAGTATGGGTTGGCCCTGCCACCAACTAACAATAATAAACTATAATTAGCGAGAGATTAAGGTTTATCCTTAAAACGTGTGAAGCCCTCGGTCTTGAGTCACTGGGTCAGCATCAATACGCATCTCAGTCCGCTCCAACACCAACCTCTACCATTGCCATTGCTCCACAAGAACACCACCACCATAGGATTCCTCCAAAAAAAACACCACCAAATCGCCTCCCAAGCTAAACCATCAGTATATTAGAGGATAAACCATAACAGTACTTTAATATTGTGTGAAGCTCTGAAGAATTTTTTTCCTAAATTGCGTAGAAACGGTGGGTGGACATGGGGGAGATAAGAAGAAAAACGAGAGAGAGAAAGAGAGAGAGAGATGCGCGAAGGAAGAAGAGAGGAGGGGGCGTTGGGCGCTGGATGATCTTTATCATTCCCCAGTCGATGTCAGCGATGCAGAGTCGGCCACTTCGTGACGGCCATGCCAAGCGGCCCACTTGTTCTCTGTCGGCCTCTGCGGCAGCAGACTGTTGCCATCTGTCGGTCAGTGGGGCTAGCCACCTATGGTCATTTGGCATGGCCCACAAAGAGTGATCCACTTGGTTTAGGCCACACCGATAATATGTTATTCTTACAAATTTCAAAATTCATATATTAAATTTTGAAATAAAAAATATATTAAATATTAGCCAACACCTAACTAGAGCGTCCTTGTTGAGAAAAAAATAACATTTGGCTATGATATGACTTATCAATGGCAATGGTGGGTTAAATCTACCCAACTCTAGGGGCAAACATGTACGTGGAAGGTGGAGTGATCAGGTGAAGCACATATTGCCTGCTTCGTAAAAATGAACTACATGCCACTCAACTTCACTCCGCCTAATCGATGGAGTTTTATCGTTTGGGATGGCTTCACCTGCTCTACTACTGGATAGGTGAAGTGAAGTTGTCCCGAACACAACCTTATTTGAATAATTAATATGGAACTTCGGCTACACGAAGCCCGATTCTGAAGTTTTCAAATTCCGAAACAAATATATGGATGTAGTCAACTACCTACACTACAAGGGTCTAAGTTTTTAATACGAATTACCTTGCAAAAAAGTACAAATCAGGTAAAATTTAGGAGATTTGAAATTTGCGGTGTTCACACCCCTACTACACATTTTTCATTTTTACTATGGCTAGAATATATGGTATTTCACGTTGAAAATTTACACACGGGTAGAATAAAAAATTGTCTATATACCAGTATTTATTTTTATGAATATTTAAATTTATACAAGGGCTAACTGGAACCATATCATGGCACTCTTTCCTTCTTCTTCTTTCCTTTTTTTTTGCCTTTTGTTTCTGTTTTCTTTTTTTCCCTATTTAATTTCATTCCTTTTTTATTTTTCCTTTCTATTGTGTCATTTATTTATCCTTTGTGTTATATTTTTTGGTCACCTTATATTTTTATTTCATTTTAATTTTTGTTTTATGTTATTTTTGAAATTTTGCAATACTCCCTCCGACAGATATTAGTTGACTCTAATTTAGATATATCTATCACAAAAACTTGTCTAGATATATCCAAATTGAAGTCAACTAATTTGGGTCACATGGAGTATATGAAAAAAAATTAAATCTTATAAACCTCATAAACATTTTTATCTGTACGAAAATTCTTTTAAACCTTGTAATTTATTTTTTAGAATAATATTTTTTTACCACTTCTTTTTGAGCGGAACATTTCTTAAAAACTCTATAAACATTTTATTTGAACTTTCTAAAACACAGGCTACCTCTCGCGTGGGCCAAGGTTGCTTCGATGATCTGGCGGGTGCTCCACTTCGGCTTCAAGTTTCTGGGCTGAATGCACAGTATCTACTATTTGGGTGATCTGTTCGACCGGTACAAATAGCCCGCCAAGGTTGCACCGGCCGTAGCGCCGCCAGGTTCCTTATACTTTTGTTTTTTGAGAGGAGGTTCCTTGTACTTAGTACTGTTTAGAGTGAAGTTTGTTTCTTTTTTTTCTTGAGACGTGCATCGATTTTGGAGATAAAATTTAGTAAAACATCAGTATGATTTTGTATGAAAATCGTTAAACGTTTTCGAAAGGTTAAACTGGCTGCGGCAGGGCACCAATAGCTCAGAAAACCCTTATGTAGTGACCTACCTACCTATTTTTAGCAAACTATTTAAACAATTTTATTTTATTTTAATATTTCAAAATTTGAAAAGTTTTGGGATGTTACAGGATTCTCGTGAGGCTAGTTTATAGGTACATGATCTATCTCGCTTTTCCGAGGAATCTGGTACATGACTGCATCTCTGCTGTGATTTCCGGAGAATCCCTCTTATTTAATAAAATGTAAAAAAGGATATAAATCAGCTCTGGGCAGCAACTTTTTCAGATGTCAAAGAAAGCGATTCAGCCTCTGAACGGACAAATAGGTCACCTACCCATTGTATAAACCCAGATGCTGGCGGGTGGAACGAGCACTCGTTGTTGGACCGTACATCGCGCACGAATCTGAAAGCAAGGCCGACCGAAACCACCCCGGGGAGCCGTTGCGTGCGGGGCGTCATTTCCGCCATTCCCCATTTTCACCGAGGGATTCGATAACGACAACGGGGAGAGGGGCTGCGCCCGCATCGGCAGCTGGCGGTGACGAGGATTCATTTCGTCAATGCCCATTGTTATGAGCTTGGGTTTTGGAGAAGATGGGGGTGCTGGAGATCACGGAATAGTTAATAGACAAGCAACCAGGGGACACGAGATTTACCCAGGTTCAGGCCCCCGGAGGGAAAACCCTAGTCCTGCTTGTCTGCTCTTGATTACGCGGAACCGAAAGTTACAGGGGTGCAGATGCAATATGGCGTGGAGGTGTGTATGCGGTGGTATGAGAGGTGCCCTTCTCGTCGTGTCCTCCTAGCCTTTATATAGAGGTAGGCAGGTTCCGGGCACATATCGAGTCGGTTACAGGTTTAGGGTTTGCCCCTTTGAATATTCTATCTAATCTAGTCTTGCTCTCCAAGGATCCGAACACGTCATGAGCTTGGGCTACCCGAAAATCTTCATGGGCCGCATATATTTTCATGGGCCTTCCTTGGGCTGGACCAGCTATGCTGATGTCGTGTACCCGTAGGCTATAACCATGTCAGTAGCCCCCGAGTGTTCAGTCGAATCGTAGATTCGACTGAGGACTCTTCAATCTTTCGGGTGCAGCCGTTTCTGTTCATCAGAGAATGATTTTAGTATGTAGGGATTGTCGATGCGTGTGCCTGACTCTCCTGACGGATCAGAGTCAGTTAACTGTCGTAGGACAAAACAACACGATCTTCTTCAGATTCGAGTCCCTCGACTCGAACCCGGGATAGATGCTGGCATAATTCGACCCAGACCGTTGAGGATTTACAGGAGTGGAATCCCAGTAATTTTCAAATGATGTACCCAACGCGTCCGTAGGGATTTTCATCACGCCTGTTAGCACGGATTTTCACTAGCAAAGCGCAGTCGCGTGCGTTGCCAGGCCATCAGATAATATCTGTAGGTCTTATCTTTGCGTCGTAGACACAGTATCCGAAATTTTATCACCACAGAAGTGTTTCGGGTGGCCAAGGACGATGTTACTCACTTAGCGTTGATTGGGGCAAAGTTGCCAACAAATTTTTGCATTCTGATCCGAAGGATCGCATTCGAAGAATTCATAGGGTGCGCGGTCAGCGCTCCCTATGGGAGTAGCCCTTGAGTGTCTGTTCGAGTCGTAGACTCGAGCAGAGACTTTAATTCTGTCGTTGTTTGCTTCAGGTCCGTATGACACAATTTTTTTGGATGCTTGAATCAATCCTCCCTATGGTAGTAGCCCCCGAGTCCGTAGTGGAGTCATAGACTCGACGTAGGACTCAAAGAAATAGATTATTGGAGTAGTAAGCTATTCATGCTTCGGTTGCGCGGCCAGCGCTCCTGATAGGAGTAGCCCCCGATTGCTCGAATCATAGATTCGAGTGAGTACTTTAGCTGTTTAGCCGAAAATTTGTAATTGTTGCTAGTATAGCTTTGATGACGTCAGTGCTGACGATCGGTGACCTCAAGCATCTGCGGCGCCAGAGGTGATGTGACTGAACGAACGTGGGTCCCACTTTCTGAATTGGAGTTGACTGGTCACGTGCGACATGGCGATAATTACGGTGTCTCCTCGGTTTCTGTACGTAGTGGACGACATGCGAGCAACGGTTCGCTGCTGTGATGACGCGTGGACGGTTGGATTTTATGCTAGCTCTAGGGATTCCCGATGAACGGTCCCTGTTCATCGTCTTCGTCCTTATAACTGTGGAGAAAATTTTGTTTGTTTTCACCGCAGTCATTTGCTTTTCACTGCTTCCACTTTCTTGAGATTTTCCCGCCGCGCGTTGGAAGTTCTTCGATCTTTCCCGTCCTCTTTTCTGCGCTCACACCGCCACCGTACTGCAATGGGGAAGCCGAAAAAGGCCTCCACCATGGTGGGCACCAGCGCTACTGCCGGTGGCAAAAAGGGCACCACCGCTACTCGCGTCACCGATGGTGGGTGGCGACGTACGGAGACGCGCGAGGGCGACCTCCGCAAGCTTCGTGAGCGGGGTCTGATCCCGCAGGACAAGGAGGCCGTCAAGATTCCCGGCGACGAGGTAATTCCCCGTCCACCCGCAGGGTTTCGGGTCATGTTTGTTGCTTTTGTCCTTCGGGGCCTTTCTCTCCCAGTCCACGATTTTCTCCGAGGACTGCTTTTTTCTATGGCATCCAACTCCACCATCTCTCGCCAAATTCTCTTCTCCACATCGCCCGTTTCATCACCTTCTTCGAGTGCTGGCTCGGTATCGAGCCGCACTTTGGCCTCTTCCGGAAGCTCTATTCCATGAAGAGGCAATCCGGCTACGACGGAGTTTATCCGATCGGCGGCTGCATTATTTCCCTTCGATCCAATTTTCTCTTATCTTTTTTGATGTCGGAGTCTGTCCAATACTGGCGGAAGAGGTGGTTTTATATCCGCGATTCCACAGTGGACGGGCAAGATTTTGGCCTTGCCCCTTTCGATTCCACCTAGAAAATCCAGCCGAAGAGGTCCTGGAAGAACCACATCCTGGAGGGTGAGGTGGAGGAGATAGAGGGGCTCTACCATCGGGTGGAGGACCTCCAAGTGATTCCGGACAAGGAGGTGAACGGTGTGGATATTATCTGCACCTTCCTCAAATGTCAGGTGCAGCCGCTCCAGGCTAGGGCGCACCCAATGTTCCTTTATTCTGGCCGCCACGACCCGGCGAGAGTTGCAGCTGAGGAGATCTCCATGGGGGACCTCGACAGAGTCCTTCGGCCGCTGATGAATTTCAAAGCTGACGAGGACCTTCCGGGGAGGTCGCTGACCCCTCCGTTCAGCGCCTCTCGATCGGTTCCGCATGTGTAGATCTAGGACGTGCGCGTAGCGCTTTTTCCGAATGCGTTTTCTTGTACTTCCTTGTTCTGAAAGTTTGTTTTCATTGTGCAGGAGTTCAAGGTGCCTGGCATGGTACCTCCACTACCCGAACGTTTTCCGGATGCGCCGGACAATGAGGTAGTGGACTCTATGTCTGAGCTTCCCTCGGCGCAATCACCGGTTGAAGAAGCCCCCGAGTCGAGCGAGGAGCAGACCCGAAAACGGGCACGGAGCTCAAGGGAATCGTCGGATGCCTCGACTCTGACAACGCCTAGGGACCCGTCATGCCTTGTTCGTCACAGTGGAGGTGATGGTGGCTCTTCCTCCCCCATTCCGGCCATGCCTATGCGGGCTATAGCGCCGCAGCCGCCGGCGAAGCGGAAGAAGGAAGAGAAGAAGGGTAAGAGGGCCTTTCTTGTCTTCAACTTGAGTGATATGGACTCGTAAGTTCCTTCGGGTGCTTTTTGCTATCTTTCCTTGTTGCTTGCTTGTCTTTGACTGGTGTTTTCTTTTGCAGCCACTCCTCTAAGGGCTCATTTAGCAATGCCACTCAGGAGTTAGTAGGGGAGTCGAAGATGACGCCTCCTCCATCTCAGACGGTGGCCACCTCTGGAGGCGCTGCCCCGAATCCTTCCCTGCAGGAGGCTCGGGTGATCATCTCCCAGAAGACTACAGTCGGACCTTCGGAGTCTCCGTCTGATCATGTAAGTGTTTCCGTTCTTGCCGTGGGGGAAGCCCCCGAGCGTTTTTCGTATGATCTGCTGATCATTGCTTATGTTTTGTGCGTGTCTCGGGGGGATCCCCTGAGCGCTTTTCGTGTGCTAGATTTTGTTTTGCTCTTTTCTTGGGCGTAGCCCCCGAGCCCTTTTCCTGATAAGTTGCTTCTTCTCGCAGCCTTCTGTGCAAGGCGCTAACCAGCTGGTGAAGCAGCACCTGGCATTGGAGGACAGCCTGCAGCGGCTTCAAGGTACATCCTTAGGTAGATCTTCTACTTCTTCGTCTGCTTGCTGGCTTGTGAAGCTCATGCATATTCTTGTTGCTTTTTGCAGATGAAAATAACACTGACCTCCGCGAGCTTGATGCTCTCAAAAAGAGCCTCGGGCGAGCGAAAAAGAAGGCCGAAGATGCCGTTGGTGCGAAGGAGCGCCTCGAGCGGGAGCTAGCTAACGCAGCTGCGGCCAAGGAGCACCTGCAGCAGGAAGCTACGGACCGCGAGGAGCAGCTCGCCACCGCCGCAGCTGCACGCGAGAAGGAGGTAGCCGAGAAGCTGATGGCTACTGCCAAGGCTATTTCGGGTGAGTAATTTCGCTTGTATGTTCCATTTCGGCTGTCTTGTTTCTCTGGTTTTGTTTGATTCTTACTGTACTTGTTCCATTTTTCTAGATGTCGCAGGCATTGAGTTCGATCGCAGTACCCTGGAGCACGGTAGTGCTCTGGATGATGCTACTGCAGCGGTCGAAGACTGCTACAGTACTATGGTTGTCTCTCTTGCCAAAGCCAAGGAGGTTCTCGGGCGCTTCTACAAGGAGCTCATCCCCAAGGGCATTGGCCTTGAGGATGTCGACTTGTTGGCGGATGCGCTGTCAGCTGAGGCGCCCGCAGCGTACAAGCGCAAGTAGAATGGCATCGGTGCGTCCATGGGGCTGTCGATGGCCATGGCGTCTGGGGCGGAGCTGGATCTTCATCACGTCAGCTCCCAAATGCCAACGGCTCCCGACGGATCCGAGGTAGCCTTTGCTCTCTACGCTGCCCGCTGTAACGCTATGGGCCGAAGTTGATTGACCTGCTGGCGGAGTACGCGGTGAGGCAGCAGGAAGAGGTCAAGAGCAGGCAATCTGGCTCCAAGGCCACTCAAGATGTTGCTGCTTAGGCCTTGTAGTTGTAGGATAGTTGTCATCTACTTTTGTTGTAATATCTTCATGAACACTTCATGTGCCACGCGGTGGCTTTTGTTGTATATAATGAACCTTTGAGTTGTTGCCCATTCGTGTGTTGTTCATATCCTTGTCTGTTTTCCTCTAGGGACCTTCGGGTGGTGGCCCCGTCGATACTACGTCTGCTCTGCAGCTGCGACCATCCTTGGATGATGCGTCGCAGCTTGTATTTGTTCGTGATCGCATCCGTAGTCTTGAGAAGGAGTTCCTTGGTATCTGAGGCCACGCAGACGTTTGGAAATCGAAGGCGGAGCGGGGCGCTGCCGGAGATGAATATCTGATAGGGGAGCTGCGGCAGTTGGCCGAGCAGCTGCAGTGTAAGTTTCTTTGAGATGCTGCTCCTTTTCAGATGCGCCTGTTGGCGGAACATCTTACTTTGTAATTGTTGCAGGTGCTAACCTTGTTCCGAGGGAGGAGAAGGAGCACGTTGTAGTTCGGATCAATTGCCTGACCCAGCAAGATATGGAGGCTGGTGGCTTTTCTGGATGGATCACGACCGTGCCATGGTCCTTGAGACTGTGCAGGATCATGCCTACCAAGTTTCACGGGTGCTGCGGCATGTGAAGACTTCCTTCGCGTCGATCCTGCACGTCATTTTTCCTCTCGATGAGGCTCCATCGACGCTCTGGGTCTTGTTGGCGAAGTTTCGAGATGTGCATCATGTCAGGGAGCTAGTACGGCACCAGTTACTTGCGGGGTTCAAGGCCACTCTTTCCCTTGTGCGCTTGCATCGCCCTGACGTAAATCTTGCGGCTATGCGGGTTGGGCCGCCCCCTCGACCAGATGGTGGCCTATGGGACATGCGCCCGCACTATGCGGCTGTGAGGCAGTATGCCGAGGAAGTTGTAGATCTCTTTGAGCACCATGCGCAGGTGATCCTTCAGAATAGGTAGGGCCTTGTAAAAAGATAGATGTAAACTTTATATATATTCGACTAGGCGTGTTATGCCCTTTGCTGTGAATGTTGATTCTATTGGCACATGGTGCTTTGTTGTATGCATGCCCTTTTCGTTAGCCTGACGTGATCAGCTACTTAGGTGTACATGCGTTATCCTCAGTCGATGAAGTCAAGGTGAGGGGGAGACCCCGAGTGTGTTGTAGCATAAAGAAATGTGAGTGAAAGATAAATTTTGGGGCGAGACACTTAGCTTTATTCACATCGTAATGAGGAGGTACATTGTTCGGCTAAGTAGCCTTGGCTGAATAGCCTTATTGAAAGTAAAGGGGGGATAGCTAGGGGTAGAAGCGTCGCATTTGTGCGACGTTCCATGGGTTGGAGTATGCGAATCCAGACTCCACGTGCTTGAGGCGATAGGCGCCATCTGGGATGACTCTGGTGATGACGTAGGGTCCTTCCCAGGGTGACTCGAGCTTCTTCGGCCGCTCTTGCTTGAGTCGTAAGACTAGGTCTCCTTCGACGAAGGACCTTGGGCGCAGCCGACGGTTGTGATAGTTGCGGAGGCTCTGCTGGTAGACCGCCGATCGGGCCGCGGCGATGTCGCGTGCCTTGTTGAGTGTGTCGACGGCGTCTTCGAGTGCGGCCGTCGATTCGGCATCGCTGTAGGAGACGACACGTGGGGCCTTATGGCGTACCTCTGCAGGAAACACGGCTTCGGCTCCGTGCACCATGAAGAAGGGCGTGTAGCCAGTTGAGCTGTTTGGCGTTGTGCACAGGCTCTAGAGGACGGAGGGTAGCTCTTCTGCCCATGCTCCCGCGAGCCGCTCGAGTGGGCTCATTAGGCGCTTCTTGATGCCACCGCCGACAAGGCCGTTGGCCTTTTCGACCTGCCCATTTGTTTGCGGGTGCACCACGGAGGCGTATGATATGTTGATCCCGAGGCCTTCGCAGAATTCTTGGAATTATTTGGAGATGAAGTTCGACCCGTTGTCGGTGATGATGCTGTGTGGCATGCCGAACCTGTAGACGATGGATTGGAAGAACTTCACGGCCGTTTTACCCTTTTGGTTGGTAACGGGCATGGCTTCGACCCACTTGGTGAATTTGTCGACTGCGACCAGGAGGTAGACGTGGCCTCCTTTCGAGGTCTTGGGTAGTTTGCCGATCATGTCGAGTCCCGATTGGGCGAAGGGCCAGGCCAGGGGTATGGTCCTGAGCTCCGATCCAGGTGCGTGCGGTTTTTTTGTGAACCTCTGGCACCCGTTACACCTTCGGACGATGTCCTTGGCGTCGTTCAAGGCCGTTGTCCAGTAGAACCCATCTCGTAGAGCTTTGGCGATGAGGGCGCGACTGCCCTCGTGATGGCCGCAGATACCCTCATGGATGTCTTGGAGGATAGTTTTTCCATCACCGATGGTGACGCACCTTTGTAGCACACCTGAAATGTTGCGCTTGTACAGCTCGCCATTGATGATGGTGAAGGCTTTGGACCGGAGAGATATGCGCCGGGCATCTGTCGTGTCATCAGGCAGTTCCCTGTTTATCAGGTACTGTAGGTACGGCTGCGTGTATGTTTCTTCGACTGCCATGACCTGCATCAGGTTGACCACTGCAACCTCTGTGTCGAGCTTTTCGGGTCCTTCCTGTCCTTCGGGTAGCGCAGCCCCCGAGTGCTCTGCCTCTTCGGGTGATCCCTTGGGGAATTTCCTTTTGATGGATGGCACGTAGATCTATTCGAGGAACACACCTGGTGGCACCCATGTGCAGGTGGAGCCGATGTTGGCGAGTCTGTCGGACTCTTCGTTGCTTTCTCTTCCAGCGTGTCGAAGCTCACAGCCATCGAAGTGTCCTTCGAGTGAATTGTAGAGCGCGCGGTACGCGATCATGTTGGCGTCATGCGTGTAGCACTCGTTCATTGTGTGCTGGACAACGAGGTTCGAGTCACCGTAGATGACCAGGCGCATTGCGCCGCAGATCTTGGCCATCCTCATGTCGTGGATGAGGGCCTCGTATTCGACTTTGTTGTTGGAAGCTCGAAATTTCTTCCGGAGGACGTATTTCATATTGTCTCCATGCGGGGATGTCAGCATGACTCCGGCTCCTGCTCCAGCCTCGCGCTTGGAGCCATCAAAGTGCATCGTCCATGACTGTGTCATGTCCAGGGTGTCTGGCAGCTGCATCTCCATCCAGTGGACGAGGAAGTCCGGAAGGACCTAGGACTTGATCGCATGGCGCTTCTCGTAGACTATGTCTAGAGGAGACAGCTCGAAACCCCACAGGGACACGCGTCCTGTGGCCTCCGGGTTGTTCAGGATGCTGTTCAGGGGTGCCTCGTTGACGACCATCACCTGATGCTCCTGGAAGTAGTGGCTCAGCCGTCGAGCCGTCATGAACATGCCGTGGGCGAGTTTCTGGTAGTGACGGTACCTCTGTTTTGTCGGCATCAATACCTTGCTGAGGTAGTAGATTGGGCGTTGGACGCCAAGGGTCTTGCCATCTTCGGGGTCGTTCGAACACGAGCACGGTGCTTACCACCTGGTGTGTGGCTGCTATGTATAGCAGTAGAGGCTCGCGTTCCTTTGGCGTGACCAGGACGGTCGAGGTGGAGAGAAGCCGCTTCAGATCTTCGAATGCATCGTCCGCTTCGGGTGTCCAATCGAATTTGTCTGCGTTTCGTAGCAGCCGATAGAAAGGCAGGGCCTTTTTGCCCATGCGGCATATGAACCTGCTCAGCGCCGCGATGCGTCCAGCTAGCTGTTGGACAACTTTGAGGTTCTTCGGTTTCTCCATGGCCATTATGGCCCGGATTTTCTTCAGGTTCGCCTCGATCCCTCGCTGGGAGATGAAGCAGCCAAGTAGTTGACCAGATGGGATGCCGAAGGCGCACTTTTCTAGGTTCAGCTTGATCTCGTATTGATCAAGGTTGTCGAACATCTCGCGGAGATTGTCGATCAGTGTCTTGGCCTCCCTAGTTTTGATTACTATGTCGTCGACATAGACCTGTATATTGCAGTCGATCTGTCTCTTCAGGCATGCCTGCATGCATCGCTGGTACGTGGCACCTGCGTTCTTCAGCCCGAAGGGCATTGTGTTGTAGTAGAATACTCCGAACGGCGTGATGAACGTCGTTTTCTCCTGATCTTCGACCTTCAGTTGAATTTGGTTGTAGCCTGAATAGGCGTTGAGGAAGGAGAGTTTCTCGCATCCTGCAGTTGAATCGATGATCTGATCGATCCGAGGGAGAGGGGAGTGATCCTTCGGGCAGTGCTTGTTTAGAGAGGTGAAGTCCACGCACATCCGCAGGATGTCCGTGTCTTTTTTAGGGACCATCACTGTGTTGGCCAGCCATTCTCTTTCCTTGATCTCCCTGATGAAATCGGTGTCAAGTAGTCTATTGACTTCGACTCTGATGGCTTCGGCCCGTGGAGCGAACAGTCATCGGATGGACTGTTTCAAGGGCTTGGCATCTGGGAACATGTTGAGTGCGTGCTCGACGAATTCCCTGAGAACTCCTGGCATGTCCGCAGGACACAAGGCGAATATTTCCCAGCGCTCACGGAGGAATTCGACGAGCGCGCTTTCCTATGCGAGGCTAAGGTCATTGGCGACCAATGCCGTCTTGGAGGCGTCCGTCGGGTGGACCTATACCTTCTTCGTGTTGACTGTTGAGTCGAACGACATGTCAGGTGCATTCTGCCTTAAGACTGGGGGTGCCCCGTTGTCTATCACCTCTCGGATCCTTATGAGCTCCTCCGGCATGCCGAATGACTGGGAGATTCTGTTGAAGTCCCTGTCGCAATGATCCGATCGGGTGAAGCTCCCGTGGACCGTGATGACGCCCCTAGGTCCTGGCATATTGAGTAGCAGGTACGCATAGTGCGGTACTGCTAGCAACCGTGCGAATGCCACGCGCCCAAGGATGGCGTGGTATTGTGATGGCCAATCCACCATTTCGAACTCGAGTCGCTCGCACCGAAAGTTATCGGGATTGCCGAAGATGACGTCGAGCAATATCTTTCCCAGGGGGAATATGCCCTTCCCTGGGACGATGCCGTGGAACGTTGTGTCGGATTGTTCCAGGCCGCCCAACGGGATCCGCATTGCTACTAAGGTGCTAGCGAACATCAGACTGATGTCGTTGCCACCGTCCATAAAGACGCGGCTCATCTTGAACCCTCCGATCTGTGCCTCGAGCACTAGGGCAGCATGATCTAGGCGAGGGATCTGGCGGGGGCGATCCGAACGGTTGAACGTGATGCAGGACTCCGAATCGCTGAGGTACTCAGGATGGCGGGTGGAGCGGTCACAGCCAAACTGACTTGGCGGGTGATTTTCTTTTGCACCATGTTTGTTGGGCGCCCCTTTTGGATCATCAATGACCCTTTCGGTGCAGGGTACCTGTTTCCGCCTTTGTTCTGCGCGGCTGCGATTGGGTGATTCGAAGGTCCCACAGGTGGTGGTGGAGGAGCTCCGTGGGCGATGTCACCTGGTGCGGGTGCATGCCCATACCCAGGGTTCAGGGCTTGCTGCCTCATCTGGGACATGCTCTGGCTGAGTTTCTGGAACTCGTGGCAGTCTTTGTGCATGTGGCTTGCCTTGTTTTTGCCATCCCGCTTGTCGATGTAGAAGTGGATGGTGCATGGTCCCGACAACTTGTCGTATGCCGAGGGCTCGTTGTCGCGGCCGCGGCATTGCCACTATTGCGATGGGCGTCCTCCATCGCGGAAGTTGTTTCCACGGTATCCGCAGCTGCCACGGTTGCCTTCGTTGCGGCGGTCGTCATAGCCAGCCGCGACCATTTCGGGTCTGTCGCGATCGTCATAGACGCGCGATCTTTGTTATCTACGGCGCTCGTGTCGGCGGCCGTAGTCATCTTCCTCCTTCGAATGTGCTCGGTGGACGGAGTCCTCACCATCTGCCCACCTGTTGGCGATGTCCATGAGGTGGTCAAGTGTCTTGGGCTTGATGTGCCCAAGTTCTTCCTTAAAGTCCTAGCGTTTGACGCCATCCTTGAAGGCGTCGATTGTTCTCTCCTCAGAGATGTGCGCCATGGAGTTCTTGATGTTGGACCAGCGTAGTATATACATGTATGTTTGGTTTGAGCCCCAACTTGCCCCACCAAATTTTTGGCATGACCAAAGCAAGGGCATGACCAAATTTTTGGTAACCTGATGTTGTTTGGATGGTAGCCAATGTACCGATCCAAAATTTTGGCAAAATAGACCTTTGTTTGGTTTACAACCAACAGTGACTCGATGGTAAGTCTTAGGTATTTTGGAACACATCAATTATCGAAAACTGAGAAGATATGCATATCGTGATGAAGACACAGCTTCCTCAAATAAGAAGGCAGAAAAAATAAGACGCAGTCCACCAGAATATCGCGCACAGCTCGAAGTTGCTAATTATAAGTGTAGAGGTGCATGCAATTACTAACTGAGAGGATCCACCGATTAATTAGCAGGCAAAAGAATCAGAACTACCGCATTACCTGACAAAAAGTGAAGAGCAAGCTACCACACCAATATTTTGGCGGAGGTTTTCCACGCCTTCAACGCGCCCACGCGTGGGCGGAAATCACACAGGCGCGGGACGGGCGCGCTGGGCGAACCAATTTTTTGGCTGCCATCCAAACGAGTACCAAGTTCTGCGGGCCAGCCAACTTTTTGGTAGGGTTGTCTTTGGTAGCAATCCAAACGCACCCTACGAGAGAATGGATTCGCCCGTTCATTGGGTGCAGGCCCTCAGCTCTTCGATCGAGGCTGGCCTCTTGCTGGTGCCCTTGAAGTTTTGGATGAAACTATATGCCAGTTCCTCCCAGCTTCGGATGGATCCCGAGGATAGGCTGTTGAGCCAGATCCGGGTTGCGCCTGTCAGCTGCAGCTGAAGGCATTGTAGGGCGGTGTTTTTGTTGCTGCCGTGCAGTTTGATGGACGACAGGTGGTCGCTGAGCCACGCCTTAGGATCCTGCGTACCGTCAAACTTCGGAGTTTCCGAAGGAAGCTTGAAGTTCCTCGGCATCCACGTCCGCCGAACAGATCTCCTGAAGCATCAAGCCCCGCGGAGTAATCCTTCATCGTCATCCTCTTCGGATTCGGATGAGCACACGTGTTTGGCGTGTGCCTTGTCGATCTTGCATTGGGTGAGTTCGCTTCGAGCATCATAGTCGCGGCTGCGATGTCGCGAGCTCTTGTGCCATCGAGGTAGGTCGTGTTCTTCCTCATCGGATGAAGGTGTGGGACTGCGGTTGAACCTAACCGCAGCCTTCTTCTTCATCTCCTCAGGAGCTTCCCCGTGGAGCGCAACTCCAATGAGTCCGAGTCCGGCTATTGCGGAATTGTGCATGACCCTCTTCGGGTCCCCCACCGGATGTGGATGGGACACGAGGTATGTGGTGGCTGCCATGATCGCATCTTGCGGCGTCTTCGGGATGACGATGTCGTTGGCATCCATCTCCATGAAGGATGTGTTGAGGGTTCGGGTCACCTCACGACGTGCGGCAGGGTCCATGTTCTCTACACGAGAACGATGTTTGTTGGTGTGGTTGCCGTACGAGCTGGAGCCACCAACGGCAGAGAGCGCAGCTCGCCGCGCGCTGGACTCCGAGGCCGCTTGCTTGCGTTTGTCAAGCACTTCTTGCATCTTCACCTGCTTTTTGTGCTCTTCGATGAGGAGCAGGTGGTATGCCATCAGTAGGTCCCGTGAGGCACCCACAGGCAGGTTCTTGTTGCCCGCCATGGCTTCATGTGCTTGGTTCCATCCCTCCTCGCTGAGGTGGATTACGCGATTGGCATCGGTGTCGTCCTCGTTGGGCGGGGGGGATTGGTTCCTCCTGTTTTTGCCATTTCTACCCTGCGGGTTAGGTGGCGGTATGTGAGCACCCGAACCTGGTGGATGCTGCTCCACGTCGCTTTGGATGACAACGGTGCATTGGTAGCGTCCGTAGGTCGGATTGCTGCTGCCGCAACTTTCGGATCCGGAACCGTAGGTTCCTTCATCTGATGGAGGATCGCACAGATCTGAGTTGCAGCTGTTGCTGTCGTATGACTCATCTGTCGATGTTGACGTGCGTAGCACGGGATGCGGAGCCCACGAAGCGGGCTTGATCGATGGCAGTGGCACCCGTTATGGGAGGCGAAGAGTGCCGGTCTATACCACCTGGAAGCAGAAACTCCCGAACAGGATTTCGAGCCCGTTGCCTACGGGCTCGAGGTCCTTCATGGTGGCTAGCGAGTGGGTGATGAAGTCGAAGGCGCCGAAGAGGATATGGCTCTTCGTCGCCGAAGAGTTGTAGATCGCTTTGGCTAGGACCGTCACGATCGCACAATCAGTGCCCCCAGTTCCTACAGATGGCGCCAATTGACGAGGATTGATTTCTTCAATGCCCACTGTTATGAGCTTGGGTTTTGGAAAGATGGGGGTGCTGTAGATCGCGGAACGGTTAACAGACAAGCAACCAGGGGACACGCGATTTACCCAGGTTCAGGCCCCCGGAGGGAAAACCCTACTCCTGCTTGTCTGCTCTTGATTACGGCGGAACCGAAAGTTATAGGGGTGCGCAGATGCAATCTGGCATGGAGGTGTGTATGCGGTGGTATGAGAGGTTCCCTTCTCGACGTGCCCTCCTAGCCTTTATATAGAGGTAGGCAGGTCCCAGGCACAGATCGAGTCGGTTACAGGTTTAGGGTTTGCCCCTTTGAATATTCTATCTAATCTAGTCTTGCTCTCCAAGGATCCGAAGACGTCATGGGCTTGGGCTACCCGAAAATCTTCATGGGCCACGTATATTATCATGGGCCTTCCTTGGGCTGGACTAGGTATCCTGATGTCGTGTACCCGTAGGGTATAACCATGTCAGGCGGAGGGAGGGGTTGGCGAGGTGCTCCGGCGAGAGGAGCGGCTCCATGAGATCTGCGAAGGGGTGACCATCTCATCGGTGGAGGCGTCGGCCAAGGGAGGATCCAATGGAGCTCGTCGGTGCATCGAGCACCACGCATCAAGCACCCATCGTCAAGCACCGCGCATCGGAGCACCCGTTCATCGAAGCACCGCGCATCTAGCACGGTGGGATAGACGATCTCGTCGGGTGGAGCTCGTTGATGGGGGAGGAATCGTGGTGGTCGTCGGCGGATCGGAAGGGACTCGCATCATGCACCGCGCATCGAGCACCTACATCGAGCACGGTGAGAGAGACGAGCTCGTCGGTAGAGGCGTCGGGGGGAGGAGGAGTCGGTGGAGCTCATCGGTGAATCTGGGGAGGTCCTCGCGTCGAGTACTTCGTATGAAGCACCTACATCGAGTCTAGGAGGTTCCACCTCGAGGTAATCCATGCAAAATCCCCCCCCCCCATTTGATTTGCACATACCCATGTCATGTTATCCTATCGATTCATGTCTCATAGGTAAACCAGCAATCGATCCGTATGATGATGATGGATTCAAACTCGTGTAGGGAAATTAGAAAGCTCACTGCATGGATTCAAACTCGTGTAGGGGAATTAGCAAGTCCGGTAAAAACGTTATCACTCACTGCATGTATGACGAGTGTCGGGTTTTTTCCTGTGTTTTGCAGTAGGGAGAATTAGCAAGGGCATGGGAATTTTCCTGGGTTTTTCCCTATGTTTTCCTCGCTCTCACGAGTTAGCTAGCAGCAGTAGCACACAATATAGTATAGCCGAAGAAGCGATCACTATCTACCTGCACCTGTAGACAAAACAGGTGTCGACAGACGATAGTAGAGTAGCAGCAGGTTGTTTCTAGAGACTCAAAAACTAGTGTTCATCACAAGATTCCAGGCTTTTTTTGGGGGTTTTCTAAATATTACTTAACTTTTACACAACCAGATTTAAGTGCTTTTTTCTGTTTTTTGCTGATTGCAATATGATCAAGTTTTTATCCCATAGTTCATCATTTCTTATTTTTTGGAATCTAATTAACCAAGTTGAAATTCAACTTAGTTGGGGTCCTAGAAATAACTAAGTTGGTTCATATAAATAAGTAAGTTGGGTCCTAGAAATAACTAAGTTGGTTTCTATAGAGAACTAAGTTGATTTCTTGAAAAGAGAACTAAATTGTTTTTTGGAGAGAACTAAATTGGTTTTTTGGAGAGAACTAAGTTGTTTCTTTTTGGAATCTAATTAACCAAGTTGAAATCCAACTAAGTTGGGTCCTAGAAATAACTAAAAGTTGGTTCATATAAATAAGTAACCTCGGTCCTAGAAATAACTAAGTTTGTTTTCTGCAATGTAACTAAGTTAACTTATTTGGAACACTAAGTTGGTTGTTTTTATTTCTCGAATCTAACTAAGTTAACTTAGTTGTTTGCTGCAGAACACTTAGTTGTGTTCCTAGAAAATAAATAAGTTGATATTTGATGGACATAACATATTTTTTGCTTTTCACCTATAGAAAATTCGAAGTCATAAAATGACGAAAGATAATGTTAACTGCGCCCTCCTGCGTTTACCAGCTGCACAAACTGGACAGCAGGTAAACGTCCTCTTTTCTTTTTTTCCAAGATACAACTGATTTTTTTGTTCCAGTGCTAACTGTTTTTTTGGTGGGGGTAACTTTATGCAGTCTTCTTGAGGAACAAATCCTACAATTGCGGATACAACTAATGCGCAACATGCGCTGCCAGCAGCAAGACCTGGCCGCGTACGACGAACCATGGTGCGCCTTTTCTTTTTTCGTTTTTATGTTCTATTTTTTTCACGCAATAAAACAGGAACCGACTTAGTTATCTTATGCACACGACCTCTTTTTTTGTTACAGATAGGAAGGAATCGCGCTTCTCCGGCTAGGTTGTTCAAACTGAACCAACTGCTAGTTCAAGATCAGAAAGATCTGATAGAAGATTGGGGATGGGGAGGCATTCTTAAGGTGTAGGCAAAAGAGATGCTCGTAGACCTCAGTATGTGTGTCTTATCATGTTTTGACCCCATACGGAGCGAGATTGTTATACCGGAAATGGGGAGTATCCCGGTCAATGCAGACAGCTACACCAAAGTGTTCAGGATAAAGAACAAGGGGAGCCCTGTTAGATATGAAATGGAAACAGAGGCAATTGAGTTCTTTAATAAAGAGTATAACATAGAGAGTGGCACAGCACCCGAGTGGGCCGATTGGTGCACGATGATAAAAGGAATGGGAGGGGCTGCGAACATGAAGTTTCTGCGCGCATATTTCGCTGGCGTAATCAGCTGCTTTATGAGCCATACAACAGCATCAAGCATCAGCCCCAGGTGTTACCAAGCATTAGTAGACCTTAACCAGTTCCGGCGGACAAACTTCGCCCAATTTGCCATTGATCAAATAATCACAGAACTAAAGAAAATGGGAGTGAGGAAGAAATATGTATGTTGCTGTCTTCACCATCTCGTGGTAATTTTGCGTGGAGACACCATATTTTTTTAACACTAAAACTAACACTATTCGGGAGCATGTAATATCATTTTTTTACTTACTTTTTTGTCCTTTTTTCCAATGTAGATTCTTTATCTTGATTCCCTGGATGTTGACGAGGTTGTGGAGTCCGAAGAATTATGTCCAATATGGGTTGTAGCATGGAACGACAAACTCATACAGGCTGTCATGCGGAAGGATGCAAAAGGGGATGAGGAGTTTGGAAAGTTGAAAGTAAGCACTTTCTGCCCATACAAAAAAACCCTAAAAGCCCAATGTGTTTTTGAATTTAATCCATCTGTATACATTTTTTTTAACACGGATTTTTCTGTTTTTAACAACATACAGCTCAAAGAATCTGTTGGGGCTTATATAAGAGACATTCTTTTTGTGGGCATGACAAAAACCGAAGAATTCGTGTCTGCGAAGCTTCCACAGAGCTTTTCAAACGAGGTATAATTCGTTTTTCTAGGTGGCTGCTGGATGTTACTAAGTTGTTACCTCTTTATACTTTAAGTATACTTTTTTTAAACACTTTTAAGTTTTGAAACCAACTTAGTCATCTACAGTAGCCACCTCAGTAATTTTCGGCCAGCCAACTTTGCTTCATTTAAGTATGTCTCATTAAGTTTGTTCATTATCCAGGCTAAGTTGACTTCATAATTAAAGCTAAGTTGACTTCATATTGCACCTAAGTTGGCTCATTATAATACGAAATAATTTGAGGTCATATTTTAATAGCTAAGTTGAGTTTATATTGCACCTAAGTTGATTTCATATTAAAGTTAAGTTGACTTTGTATTGAAGCTAAGTTGGCTCATTATACTATGAAAATAATTGATTTCACACTATAGCTAAGTTGAGTTCATATTGGAGCTAAGTTGATTTCATAATACAGCTAAGTTGGTTCAATAATATGAACTAATATGAACTAATTAGTTAGCTAAGTTGATATTCATATCACATGCTAAGTTTGATTTTCCTACTTTGTAAAAGTGAGTAGAAAAGGAACAAAACCAGTAGGAAAAGCAAGTTAGTCTTTTTTCGAATCAACTTAGTTACATGGGTTGGACAAACTTAGTTTTATTTTGGAACCAACTTGGTTACAAGGGGGTGGGGCCAAACTTAGTCTTATTTTGGAATCAACTTAGTTATAGGGGGTGGGACCAACTTAGTCTTATTTGGAATCAACTTAGTTATATTTGTGGGACCAACTTAGTCTTATTTCGAATCAACTTAGTTATATTTTGTGGGACCAACTTAGTCTTATTTGGAATCAACTTAGTTTTATTTTGGAACCAACTTGGTTACAGGGGGTGGGGCCAAACTCAGTCTTATTTTGGAATCAACTTAGTTATAGGGGATGGGACCAACTTAGTCTTATTTGGAATCAACTTAGTTATATTTGTGAGACCAACTTAGTCTTATTTGGAATCAACTTAGCTATATTTTTCTGGGACTAACTTAGTCTTATTTGGAATCAACTTAGTTTTATTTTGGAACCAACTTGGTTAAAGGGGGGTGGGGCCAAACTTAGTCTTATTTTGGAATCAACTTAGTTATAGGGGTTGGGACCAACTTGGTCTTATTTGGAATTAACTTAGTTATATTTGTGAGACCAACTTAGTCTTATTTGGAATCAACTTATTTATAGGGGGTGGCTCATTATAATATGAAATAACTTGAGGTCATTTTTTATAGCTAAGTTGAGTTTTATATTGCAGCTAAGTTGGCTCATTATACTATGAAAATAATTTGACTTCATACTATAGCTAAGTTGTGGGACCAACTTAGTTATATTTGTGGGACCAACTTAGTCTTATTTTGGAATCAACTTAGTTACATGGGTTGGACCAACTTAGACTAAGTTGGGATCAACTTAGTTATATGGGTGGGACCAACTTAGTCTTAGTTTGAATCAACTTAGTTATAGGGGTGTGTCCAACTGTCTTGGACCAAAATTTTTCTTTGAAAAGTTGGCTGATGGAAGTTATTAATTTTGGCTACTGAAGTTACTAAGTTGGCAAATGAAGTTAACTAAGTTGGCTGCTAGAGTTCTACTAATTTCTCTCTATACCTTTTTTTGATTTATGCAGAGAAAAAGGAAATTTGCCATCTGCGTGGGCGAGCTATGCATAGACATATCCAATAGGATCGGGACATTTTTCGAGGCTATTGGGAATATATAAAATGAAGAAAGGTATAGCTATGTTGAGGAGAGAAGAAATAAGCAAAGGACTGATGGAGAATTCGACAACGAGGAAGATGAGAGCGACCCTGATGATGGTTCTGATGGTGGTGACGACAGTGACGATGAGGATGAGGAAGATGGCGACAGCAAGGAAGCTGAAGAAGATGGAGCTAACAGAGATGCAAACAACGGGAATGGAGGAGGGGAGAAGATGAACAAGAGGAAGATCCTGGGTGCAATTTGACCAAGATGCCAAGAAGATCAGCTAGACTGACACCAAAGGAAAACCGAGATTGCCTAGCCAGCAACCTCAGGGAGAGGGGCACTAACATAGAAAATCGGTATGGTGATTGTGGGAGCAAGCTCGATGACTTCTCAGGGCAGGGCTTGATTCAAAGAACAAGAATGAAAGCGGAGGATGAACGGGAAGAAAGGTTACATGCAGGTCAAGGCCATCAGACAGAAGACCAAAACTCATTTTCAGATTTAATAGGAAAGGTTGCAGCAGAAACAAGGAAAAAGTTGGCCGCCTGCACATTGAAGCTCCTGTTTTTGATGATGATGATGATGGCAAGAGTGATGCCAATGTTATCTTCCATTTGGTGGTAGACAGGGAGCTGAGGGCACGCACTGCAAATGTCCCTGTGGTAGATATGATTGGAAGCGAAGACGCAATACACAAGATAACAGTAGAGTGCTTCAACCTTCAGAAACTGGATATAAGAGATGACCGGCAGGCACAGGGGACTAGGAGACATAAGATGGCAGCACAACATGGCCGCCCAGAAGGGGATCCAACAAATGCAGCAGCAGTAAATAAAACACCAAAGGCAAAGCCCAAAATAGTCGTTACTGCTGCTGCCGCGGTCCAAGCCACCCAGCCGAGTATGCCTAGCCCACAGATACTGCAGCAGCCAGTGAAGGGATTGCCACTTCAGCAGGGAGCATCTACGGTCATACCAAAATGCCCTCGCCCCCCTCCAAAAAATAGCAGCACACAGCTGAAGGTGACCGCAACTACACCGCTGTGTCACGCAAGTACTGAAAGTACAGGAATATGCAGCACACAAAACACAAAAACGAGTGATGCATGTCCACTACCACCAGTACCAAAGTTCGCACCACCAGATAAAAAAATCTTGGCAAGATATGATGGATAAATCTTATGATCCACCATCTTTCGACCTGGGTTTTGACAGCCCAGAGGAGGACGAAAACAACTGCATAATTCCAGGTCATTCAACTTCAGCAAGCATAACACCGGTCAACCTGAACGATGAAAGGCTAAATGATGATTGGGCGTGGGATGAGGAAACAATGAGAGAAGCGTGTTCCGCAACTGGCAAGGTGGAAAAAGAAAGGGCTTCTACGAAGGAATTCCCCTAAGGCTGCAGTTGTTGAGCAAATACAGAGCGGTTTCCAGACGCCAGCAAGGGTGGGAAGTGTCATTGTATTGGACCCTGATTCTTCTGGAAGCACAACTGCAGGAGATCACCCACAGGTACAAGAAAGAAGAATCACTAGGCAGGCTCCTGCAGTGAAGTCACCCTACTTTGCATATGTCGATCAAAGGGTGTACACATGTTCAGCTGATGTGAAAGAGTTGTACACCACAGTTACTGCACATGGAAAAAGAACCAAAAGGGGCCAAGACATCAACAATACACCAATAGTTGTATCATATGAAAAGTATTTTGTTACACTCAGAGATCTTGCAAACTCCATGATGCCCTGCGGACAGTTGTCGAATACTGTAATGGAACTCGGAATAGAGTCCATAATGTTACGGAAACTTAAGAAGATTAAGAAGATTGTCATGCCTCTGAGGGTTACGGTAATGACCCACTTACAAATAGCACATTTTCCTAGCATGGTATCATTCACCATTTTTTGGTTTCTGTTTTTTAAGCATGTTGCATCTAATGCCTCTCTCCTGTGTTTTCAGAGTCTATTTAAAAATCTGGAATGCAACAAGAGAGAGCTGAAAAAGCACTTCGGCAAAGTCACTGCCCATCTCGACAGGAAAGATAGTGTAAGTTATTTCTTCAAACTTCCAAGTTGGCCACACCCTATAACTAAGTTGATTCAAACTAAGACTAAGTTGGTCCCACCCAAATAACTAAGTTGATCCCAACTTAGTCTAAGTTGGTCCCACCCCCTATAACTAAGTTGATTCCAAATAAGACTAAGTTGGTCCCACAAATATAACTAAGTTGATTCCAAAATAAGACTAAGTTTGGCCCACCCCCTGTAACCAAGTTGATTCCAAAATAAGACTAAGTTGGTCCCACCCCCTATAACTAAGTTGATTCAAAAATAAGACTAAGTTGGTCCGATCCATGTAACTAAGTTGATTCCAAAAATAAGACTAAGTTGCTTTTCCTACTGGTTTTGTTCCTTTTTATACTCACTTTGTTTTTGAAAACACAGGTTATGATGCCCGTGCTCGAGAACTTGGCATGTTGGGGATATGCTATATCGGTATCCTCATAGCATGTCTCTTATCCGGCTAACCCGGGTGGCCCACAGTTGGTAGCATGGCCCATGGCCTCCTGGGCGGCCCAGTTAGATGGATCCAGAAGGGAGGCCCATGCTGGATAAAGGAAGGCTACGGTGGAGTCACCAGCGTACCCGGAGCCTTGGAGTACAAGACACACAAGACTAGTAATAGACGGTGTAGGACTCTGTAACCTGTCCGGCAAGGACTTTTCCCTGTAACCCTCGGACCTGGCGACTATATAAGTTGGGCCTATGGGAGCCTTTAGGGCACGATAAAGTATCGATTAGCACACACCTCGCACAGCAAACCTATCTTTGTAACTCGGCGTATTCCCATTATAGTGATTTATAGCAGGAGTAGGATTCCGCCACCGTTGTGGGATCTGAACCTGGATAAGCTGTGTTACCTCGTACCCGTCAACCGTCCGCCTTCCCCCACGACTCTAAACACTCACTGTGAGGACCCCTCCATGGCGTACTCGTCGGCAATACCACGACAGTTGGCACCCACCATGGGGCAAGAGGCGCTTCAGGCTCTTCAGCGGGCGAGGACCAAGATCTTCGCGGGAATCGGTGAAACCTTAGCCATCGGTCGTGTTCTATTCTCCGGCAATGTTCCGATCGTCCCTCCCGACGAGTACTGGATCCTGGCGAAGACGAACCCTACGCGGTGTTCGATCGTTCCTATCGAAGACATCCACCTCTTCATTGGCGAAACCGACTCGGGCACTAGTTCCCTGGGAGTCGGAGGAGCATCAAGACCCGCACGGACCGCCTACGGGCAGGACATGTTCGCGGGAGGATCCATGTCGGATCTCTCTTTGGAGTTTGCCGGCAAAGATCGGAAAAATTCAAGGCCCACTCAAATCACCCATGTGCAGGATATAACAGTGGAAGATCACTGCAAGTCCGCCGGCTACACCCGTGCGTCTGGACAGCAGAGATCCAAGTTCATCGGCGTGGTTACCATCTTCGATCTAGCGTGTTGCGTTCAGAGAGAAGGCGAAAACCCCTGTGACTACCTCGCCAGGTGGCTCCGTATACGAGCCGATCTGGCCCACTACCCCAATGATGATAACATGTATCACTTTGTGGAAGGACTGGACCACGGCACGCTTCTCCGGCATTCTCTAAGACAGCAGCAGGCGTCGAGACGCCTTACCTTCGAAGGCATGGTGAACACTATCAAAAACTACGCGGAGGCCGAAGCGGCAGCTCAGACAGCGCTTGCGCTCATTGACGGAGCCCCTCCAATTCAGCCACCGCCACCATCGCCTCCGGCCGCCATCGCCGCAGTCTCGCCGCCACCTCCAGTCATCGTCACTATTGTTGCACCTCCACCCCCCGTCATCGAGGAAGTCCTGGCACCCTCCGACTCTGTGATTGACGTGTTATACACCGATTTCAGTGCAGATTCAGAGGAGATAGATTTCAGTCCAGAGGAACTAGACTCCGCCATGCAGGAGATGGAGGAGGAGTACACGCGCGACGAGGACGCCAACAACACCGTCACATCTCGCGAGGTGTTTGTCACCATTGCGATGGCGATGGATGAAGATCAACCCGGACGAGCTCCGCCTATAGCGCTGGACAAGGGGAAGGGACCACCTGTTGCCGCCAACGATGATCGCGCAAAGTTCATGCCCCTCCGCCTAACCCAGTGCAGCAGCCGCAGGAACTCGGCACCGGCCCGAGCAACAACAACACCGCAAACTTGCTGCCTCCGGCATCTACGTCTGCTGCTACCCAAGTTACTCCAGCTGATAGAGTGATGTACGGCAATCTCCTCGTCGAGCCACTGACCATAGCTCATATCCGTAACGTGACCTAGCTTGACGAGAAGCGGCAGTAGCTGCTGGAGGAAGCGCAGGCCATCGCGGAGCAAGGGGCTAAGCTAGATCAAGATCTGGTCAACACGCAGAAATACATAGAGAAAGCTAGAGCAATGGAGGCTGAGTACAAGACTCTGCTGCAGCAGCAGAAGGCCAAGAAAGCTCCGACTTGCGTCATTAATGATCCGGGTGTACGGCGAAACCTAGGATGAGCTCCCTCGAAGCCGGCACAAGCCAAGCCATACATTGACAGTGAAGGCAGACAGGTGATGCCCACCCCACTCCTCAACCTCGCCGTCGTCAAGACCCTTCTGGAGCAGGATAGATCGCCAGAGGCAGTGGACCAGGTCTATGACCTAGTGGCCAAGGCGGTGAAGCAGCAGGAAAAGGCCACCTCTCAGAGGCTCGAGTCTGACCCAGCGTTTTGCCATTCTAGCCAGCATAAGCTGCCAAGGGACAGATCTCCTCTTGATGTCGGGTCTCAGACGGGTTCATCAGAACAAAGATGGAGGGATGCGCGCAACAGGAAGGATGCAATCCCCATATCCTCCGACCACGGAGAAAAGGCCCGAACTCGTCGCCCATCGCCACCGCCCCGCTCCCCCGACATCGCGAAGACCCCAAGGCTCACCATCGTACGGATATGCCCCCGCCAAGGCAGGGCGGCATCGTCATCCGCGACAACACGGAGCAGACCCATCATGACGGAGAGCGCAACCAGGGACACAAGAGCAGGTCACTCCATGACCCTCCGCGTCCGGCAAGCAATCGCGACAAGCATGAGGCGTCGCAGGAGGGCAATAGCAAGAAGGCTAACCCACCGCCACCTCCGCCTCCATCGCCACCTAGTAGTCACCATGGCGGAGGAGGCCCGCGTCGTTCATGTAGCTCATCCCCTGTTGACAAGAAGAAAAGAAACCCGGAGCCATACGATGCACGTTCGTAGATCGATAAGATCCACGAGGTCCGGGAAGGACCATACCTGGGACCACGTTGCTTTGGACCCGCGATACGGTCCGCAACTTAGCCCAAAGTTTTCCGAATTGACAAGACCATCAAGCCCTATGACGGCACCGCTAATCCAGCTACATGGTTGCAGGACTACGGCAACGCGGTAGAGATTGCCGGGGGTAACCCCAACATTGTCGTCAAGTACCTCCCATTGATGTTGGCGGGTACAGCCCGTCAATGAATTGACGACTTGCCAGAGAAATCCATCTGCAATTGGTTGGACATGCAAGAGGCGTTCACCAAGAACTTCGAGGGTACGTACAAACATCCATGCACTGTTGGCGATCTACAGCGGTGCGTGCAAGAGAAAGACGAGATATCTCGCACCTACCTTTCCCGCTGGCTAGATATGAAGAATTCCTGCGCAAGAGTGCACGCTCAGACCTCCATGGCTGCCTTCATTAATGGGTTGGAAAGGGGCACGTTGCTCCGACATAAGCTGAAGCGCTTGCAGGACAATCACCAGCTTGACTTGAATCAGATGATTCAGTTGGCTAGTGAGTTCGCAGCTGCTGACGACGATGCTCGCGGCTCTCTGCCGGCAACGGCCATTCCAAGTCAAGCTCGGAGGAACAACAGCACAAAGCAGAAAACCGATCCAGAAGAAAAGAAAACTCCTGACATGGTCGCCATGACCTTTGCAGGACGAGGTGATGGCGGACAACGTGGCCGAGGACGGGGAGCTGGTCATGGGTAGCAGCGAGGAAGTGAAACTACCTCGGCAGCACTCTGTGTTCCCCAAAAATACGAAGAGTACCGTGATATGTCGTGCCTCGTACACCTCAATGTCAACGGCAAGGCCACCCATACCAATCGACACTGTAAGTTTGTCAACAACCTCAAGGAGGACCCGGAGTCCGGCTACAAGAAAAGTCGGAAGAACAGACCGTGAGGCAAGGACAAGGGGAAGGAGGAGTCCAAGGATTCAAGTGATATGGACAAGGATGTTGACCCTAAGCATGCCGCCAAGAGAGACGACAAGGGCAAGAACCCCTTCGTGAAGAAGGCGCCAGTTTACCACACTTTCCTTGGCACCCCCACCGTCCGACAATAGAAGACCTCTATGAGGATACTGATGGCCACTCTACCCCCAGTTCCCCAGTACCTGCGCTGGTCGGAGGTTCCAATTACTTAGGACAGGAAGGATCACCCAGACCTCATCCCTACGGAGAACCAATAAGCCATGGTCATCAACCCTTTGATTGACGGCGTCGAGTTCACCAAGTGTATGGTGGATAGTGGAAGCAGCATCAACATCATGTACTTGGATACACTGCAGAAGATGAACTTGACGGAGGCAAACCTAAGGCGGACCAACACCATCTTCTACGGCGTAGTTCCTGGTCGGGAGGCTCGGTCCATTGGGTGCATCACACTTCAGGTTGCCTTTGGCGATGTTAATAATTACTGCCAAGAGCGCATGACCTTTGAGGTGGTCCCCTTCAAGAGCGTGTACCACGTCATATTCGGCCGCGACATATTCCACACCTTCATGTCCAAGCCATGCTTCATCTACAACAAACTCAAGATACCCGGACCGAACGGTGTCATCACCGTATCCAGAAGCTTTACCAAAGCAAGGGACTACGAGATTAATGAAGCAGCCTTCGCGGAAGCTGTCCTCTACAGTGAAGAATTCAAAGAGATCCAGAGCAATGTCGATGACTTAGAGATGCCTGCGTCAAAGAAACAGATTTCTGACTCCGCTCCTACGTTCAAGGCCGCCATTGAGACCAAGCCGGTGGAACTTGTGGTAGGCGATGCCTCCAATACCACCGCCATTGGGACGAACCTGGATCCCAAATAGGAAAGCACGCTCGTCGAGTTCCTCCGTGAGAATAGGGACATCTTTGCCTGGCAACCTGCCGACATGAAAGGTGTACCTAGGGAACTTGCCGAGCACAGCTTAAACATTGATCCAAAATGCAAACCAGTGAAGCAACCTCTACGACGCTTTGTAGATGAGAAGAGACGCGCCATAGGCAAAGAGATAGCTAGTTTACTTAAGGCTAGTTTTATCCGAAAAGTCCTTCACACCCAATGGGTGGCCAATCCTGTACTTGTCCCCAAAAAGGGAACCAAATAATTAAGAATGTGCGTTGATTACACCGGCTTGAACAAAGCATGCCCCAAAGATCCGTTTGCTTTGCCTCACATTGACCAAGTCATTGACTCGACGGCTGGCTGGGAACTTTTGTGTTTTCTCGATGCATACTCAGGATACCACCAGATCAAGATGAGGAAGTCGGACCAATTGGCCACTTCGTTCACTACTCCATATGGCACATTTTGCTATGTTACAATGCCCTTTGGGCAGAAAAATACAGGTGCTACGTACCAGCGGACAATGCAACGTTGCCTACACAACCAAATTGGTCGAAACGTTCACGCCTATGTGGACGATATAGCGGTGATGTCTAAAAAGTCAAATGACTTAATCTCCGACTTAAAAGAAACCTTTCATAATCTCCGGAAATACAACATGATTCTTAACCCTAAGAAGTGCGTCTTCAGGGTTCCAGCCGGAAAATTGTTGGGCTTCATCGTTTCCCAGCGGGGAATCGAGGTCAACCCGGAGAAAATCAAGGCCATATTAAACATAAACCGTCCGACATGCCTAAAGGACATTCAACGACTAACAGGTTGTGTTGCAGCAGTTAGTTGGTTCGTCAGCTGACTTGGAGAGAAGGCCTTGTTGTTGTACAAGTTGCTGAAGAAGGCGGACAAATTCACGTGGACGGACGAAGCAGATGCAACATTGAAGCATCTCAAGGAGATTCTTTCCTCAGCGCCCATCCTTGCAGCACCCGAGCCTGGAGAGCCCATGTTAATTTACATGGAGGCAACCAACCGGGTAATCAGCATCGTCGTCGTGGTAGAGCGGAAGGAACCAGGCTATGAGCACGGAGTTCAACGACCAGTTTACTATGTAAGCGAGGTCTTGACGGATTCCAAGCAGCGTTACCCGCACTACCAGAAGATATCTTATGGAGTATTCCTTGCTTCTCGGAAGCTGAGGCATTACTTTCAGGAGCACCCAATCACAGTGGTGAGCAAGACTCCGTTGTCCGACATTATCAACAACAACGACGCTACGGGAAGGGTCGCGAAGTGGGGCATTGAACTTGTCGCCTTTGAGATCACCTACAAGAGACGCGACGCTATCAAGTCACAAGCCTTGGCGGATTTTATCGCAGATTGGACGGAGATGCCAGATGCTACTCCGTTGCCGGAACCAGAGTACTGGGTGATGCACTTTGACGGATCAAAGCTACTCAACGGCTCGGGGGCTGGTGTACTTCTACAGTCACCAACTGGGGACAAGCTACACTAAGTTCTGCAGATCCACTTCGAGGAAACGAACAACATGGCGGAGTATGAAGCACTCATTCACAGATTACGCGTAGCCAAGGATATTGGCATCAAACGCATAATTTGTGTGGAGATTCCGACTTGGTTACCCAGTAGGTGGCTGGCACCTGGAATGCGTGGAACCCTATGATGGCGGCATATCGAGACGAAGTGGACGAGATAGCCAAGAGATTCTTGGGCTACGAAGTCAAGTATGTGCCTAGGGAGCAAAACGAGGCGGATGATCTGCTGTCTAAGCTTGGATCAGGGCGCAAACGAATTCCGCCAGGAGTTTTCCTAGAGCATCTACGGACACCATCCGTGAAGGTAGCCGACATCGATAACCCTGATAGAGTTGACTCTTTCGTCCACATGGTGGAAAAGGTCCCTCCGTCTTGGAAAAACCGTTCATGGAATATCTCGAACATGGAACGTTGCACAACGACGAAGTCGAAAGACGGCAAATAGTACGTCGAGTGAAGGACTATACCATAATCAATGGACAACTCTACAAAAGGATCACTACTGGTGTATACCTAAAGTGTGTTTCCTAGCTAGAAGGTATTGAAATCCTATGTGAAATCCATCTCGGAGATTGCGGGCATCACGTCGTTCCTCGATCGTTGGTCGCAAAAACCTTCCGGCAAGGATCTACTGGCTGACCGCGAAGGCGGATGCCGACAAGCTGGTTGAGATGTGCATGGGATGCCAGTATTATGCCCGACAACCACATGTCCCTGCTGAAGAATTGCGAACAATACCAATAACTTAGCCTTTTGCAGTCTGGGGGCTAGACATGGTGGGACCGTTACAGGTGGCACCATGTGGGTTTACGCATCTGCTAGTAGCAGTTCATAAATTCACTAAATGGATAGAAGCTAAACCCATTAGAAAGCCTGATGGGGCAACTTCCCTCAGGTTTGTCCGGGATTTGGTGGTTAGATTTGGTTTCCCACATAGCATTATCACTGACAATGGCAGCAACTTGTCACTCGGAGAAGTGGAGGCATATTGTTGGGAGAAGGGCATCCGACTTGACCTTGCAACTGTGGCGCATCCACAATCCAACGGTCAGGTTGAGAGAGCCAATGGATTAATTATGCAGGGACTCAAGCCATGTCTTGAGGCACCGCTACATAGAGCAGCTGGAGCCTGGGCGGAAGAATTTCCATCTATGCTGTGGAGTTTACGAACTACACCCAATAGATCCACCGGCTACACCCCTTACTTCATGGTATATGGAGCAGAAGCCATCCTACCTTCCGACATACTTCACGATGCACCAAGGGTTGCCGCCTACGACGAAGATGATGCTGAAGAATCTAGACGCCTAAATGTGCACCTTCTCGAGGAGGAGCGCGTTTTGGCATGCCAAAGATCCGCCATCTACCAGCAGAAGCTACGCAGCTACCATAGTCGCCGCGTTCGGTATCGCTCGTTTAAAGAGGGGGATTTGGTGCTCCGACTTAAGCAGAAGAAGTCACACAAATTATCCTCCTCGTGGGAAGGACAGTTCATCATAAGCAAGGCGCTACTCAATGGGTCTTACTACCTCGTTGACAATCATGACCTGAAGGACAGACCCAACAAGGATCGTAAGCGTAAGCGACGTGACCCGGATGATGACTACCCGGAGCTTGATCGGCCATGGAACATAGCACAGTTACGTCCTTTTTACACTTAGCATTTTTTATCTAATTGTGTACCTCTTATATGATCCATGAAATAAAGCTCTCTGGTTCACTCATATTTCTGAGTCTTTTACCTCCTTTAGTGTTCATTTTTGGATCGTATAAAGCCTTTATGCACAAGCTTTGCGATTGCACTTGTGAAAATTCCTCCTACGGGCGTTAGCTTAAGTTTTCTGGTCTACACGTTCTTTGTCGTTTTTATGTGGATTCTGGAGTAGTGAATTTCGGCACTTATTGTCGGCGATTTTGTGCTTAGGTTATTGACGGTGCCATTGGGAATCATCGCCTGAGCGCATGGTTCCGACAACGAGTCTTCTGACTCACGAAAAGTCAAGCATAAGAACCAAAGTAATGGATAAGCCAGCACTTGCTTAAAAAATATATACATGCTGGAACTAGTTCTTAAGTAGCAGGACATACAACATTGTTTTCCGCCTTAAGTTAATACGTAGTTTTTTCTGCATACACATCACAGAGGAAACAAATATTACAAATTGTTTTTCATTCCTCTGGCATAGGCGACTTGGAAGCAACATCATCGGCAGCAGGAGAGTCACCCTCGAAGTCGGCAGTGTTGAGGGACTCAGAGGAGCTTTGGTCGCCACCATCGATGGTGTTCCTTGGCACGAAGACGTTGACATCGACTAACTCGACAACTCTGGTGTCATAACCCGCGAGTGACGACAAGATAAATTCATGATTTATCTCATGGCCTTCGTCATCTACGTCTGGAATGCTAGAGGTTACCGTGTCGATGTCGGCATTCTCGTAGTGTGCCTTTACCATTGACAGCGCCATCCTTGCACCGTCCCGTGCACATGAAGCTTTCCAGCTTGTAATACGCTCGGGGGCTCGGCGCAGGATCTCCGAGAACTTCGCCACAGAGTCCGATGCCTTGATGTTGATCTGGAGGGGCTTGGCAATCTCTTTGGCTTGCGCGATGGCGGTGTTGATGAAGTTGCCGGCAAGAACCATGCATTCCTTTGCCGGAGGAAGCGACCGAGTTAAACCCATAGGAGCTGCGAATTTCCGACAAAGGAGCACATGAGTTCAAAAATTCAAAGTATCCAGACTACAGAAATCCAAGACGAAGAATCACTTACTGAATAAGATAGCCTTATCTTGCCAGAGGGTATCCGCCAAGGAGTCCCGTTCTTGTTGGAGGATCTTGTACGCCTCATGATGGCGTTGATTCTGCTCATCGGCAGCTTTCTTCTGATCTCTTAAGATCGAAATTTCCTCCTTCAAGCGGTTCATCTCCTCGGTGGCGGAGTCCTGCAGGGATTTCATTGATTCTTCATGCATCTTTAGCATGTCCTTCCTCTCCTGCTTAAGGATATTGTTCTCGCTATCCATCTCTTGAATGTGCTTGGATTGCTCGACAATGTCCTTAGCCTTGGCAATGGTTTCTACAAGTCGGAGAAAGCAAAGTACACAATGAGTACTCGGAGAATACACAAGATCAAGTCGGAATACGAAAAAGAAAGGAAAAACAGACGCTTGCTCTTGATGATCTATTCCTTCAAGAAGGTAGTTTTACCCTTTTCGGCTTCCAAATCCGCGCGCATCTTCCGGTACTTGTCGTTGGCCATGCCCCTCCGAGCATTCTCATTCTGTGAAAAGAAGAAAGTTAAACGTTGTTTGGTCTACTTGGAGCATCTAGCCGGAATATTTCCACCTAGACGCTCGGGGGCTACAACGAGAGTTTTTAACTTAGCAATATGCTTAGTCTTTCTTTAAGCATCTAGTCGGAACTAATTCAGTTTTCGATTAGAAGCTTGGGGGCTACAGTATAAAGTTTTTACCTCGGATGTATGCTTAGCTTCTCTTTAAGCATCTAGTCGGAACTAATTCAGTTACAACTAGAAGCTTGGGGGCTACAGTATCGACATTTATAAACACTGTGTATGCTACTCTTAAAGCATCTAGTCGAAATAATTCATTCCACCTATATGCTTGGGGGGCTACAGTGAGAAGTTTTCTAGCTTAGTCACTCTTAGAGCATCTAGACGCAAAGACCTATGGTTTTCCATCTAGATCCTCAGGGGCTATAGTGGGATATTCATATGAAATGCAAAAGGAAAAAATAACTTACAAGTGCAATGATCTTGAGGTTAGTAGCACTCTCAGCCAGCAACTTGCCGAAGGATGCACTGTTTCCTTGCAAGATCTCTGCTTGCCGGAGAAGCTCCTCTAGACCGCACGTCGGAGATGTCGGCGCCGCACCAGGAACCAGAGCAGTGATACCCGGTGTAAGTACCGGATAGACTATCTTCGGATACTCTATGGTTTTCTTGGGTGCGGGGGCGCCGCCTTCGGCAGAAGTACCAGCTTCCACCACCGTCTTACCGCTACCGATGGCATCCTTAGCCGAAGCTTCAGCCATTTGGTGTGCGGCACTCTCCTGCGTCGCCTTCTCGCCGACAACAGCAAGCTCGGTAGAGGCACCTGAGTCCACTTCCATGGCAGAAGGGCCAGGTGCTTCCTTGGCTTGAGAGCTTGTCGGAGCGGATGAGGGATTGACGATGGGAGTGACAGGGGCGATGGCGGGAGATGCGTCGTGATGCAGCATATCCTTAATGGTTCTAGAAGCCCCCAAAGTTTTGGAGGTCTTCTTCAAGCTGTTCGTGGCTTTCTTTCTGAAACGTGCAAAATGCATAAGTACAGGAATAAGACAGATAAATGGACAATGTCGGAGAGAAAGAAGCTTACACAAGAGGGGGTGCTTTGGAAAAAGGGATCCCAGTAGTCTTTCTTTTCTCCGCCTCTAGGGCGGCAGTAGTATTTTTGGAGGCTCCACCCTATGTCTTCTTCTTCTTGCCTCCGTCGGCAGCGTCAGAGGTGGAGCTCTTCCGCTTTCGCGCCAACGGAGCATCGTCGTCTGACACGATGATGACTTCCTTCATCTTTGGATCATATATTTGAGGAGCCATGCTGTCCTCGTCTATGTCGCTAAACTGTTAAGGTGAAGAACCTCCGTGTTAGATGAGGTGGTAATGGCTAGACGGAAGAACTAGAGTATATGTCATACACGGAAAATAAACAGTTACCTTTGGGCACTTGCTCTCTACGAACATGTCGTAGGTGATGGTGAAGCCACGCTTCTTGTCCTTCACCTTGACGATGTCCCTGAGGGAGAGCTTGACGGAGTCGCTCGAGAAATTGTCCACGGAGATGCGGAGGCTATCCCTTCTATCGTTGGTATACTCGTGCATCAACCTCGAGCGGTGTTGCAGAGGCTGGATTCGCCTGATGAACCAGCACATGGCTAGGTCCAAGGCGGTCAAACCTGTCTCTACGAACCACTCTATCCGCCTTATAGCGCGGGAAGCGTCGAGGTCGGAGGGAAGGGAGGCCTGGGATCTCCATGTCGAAGTTTCAGCGGCTGCTCCATCGACGAAGTCCGGGTACGTTACTTCTCGGCCGACCAGAGGGATATCTGGGCCGTAGAAGTAAGTACGCTGCCAGTTCTTGCCGGACTCGTGGCCGACGATGTCGGGAAAGCGCTGGCCAGGTCGGATCTTGAAGCTAATAGTGCCACAATTTCTAAGTTCATCCTTGCTGGCGCCGGCTTCGCGCTTGATGTGAAGAAATAGATAAAGAGGTCTAGCCTAGGCTTAATCCCTAAGTAACCCTCGCAAAGCGCCGCGTAATTGCTAAGCGCTAGGATACTATTGGGAGAGAGATTTTGGGGCTGAACTCGGTAATGGTTCAAGACGGCGAGGAAGAAATTAGAGATGGGCAGGGAGACGCCGCGTACCATCTGTGCTTTGAGGTACACCTTTTATCTGGCTTGGGGAGAAGGTGTGACCTCGCCGGCCGGCGCCGCCCACCAGGCGAGCCCCTCCGTCGCAGGGAGGTAGCCTTCGATGATCAATTCTTTGATATCGCGGTCCGTGATGTCCGAACCGCGCCAGTCGCCTTTGTGGGAGTCGTTTTCCTCCTCCAGCAGCTCCAGCGCCACTGGATTGTGGTCGCCGCCGGTGGTCTCGACCATCGCAGATATGGGGATGACCAAGCCCTCTCTGGGCACGTTGACGGAGCTCGCCGGCTTTGCCGCGGCTTCGCCCGACACCGCCATCGAAGGAGAAGAGCTGCTGCTGGCCATTGCGAGCGTTTGGAAGTGACTGGCGAGATTGGGACTTAGGGTTTTTCGTGCGAGGCGCGGAGAGCTCGAGGAGACGCTTGCCTGAGGAAGAAGAAGATGCAGGGGAGAATGAGGTGAAAAAGTAAATTTTCCACCGTAGTTACTATTTATGATACCTGGCGTCAAGATTCATGCAGCTTGATCGAACGGTTGCCGCGTAGATGACGTGTGCGGAGGCGTGCGCGGAAATTTCTCCACGTACCAACCTTCGCCGCCAACGGTTCGTATAGCTCGCGCGGGAAAAGTGAACATTATTGCGTTCTCTGCATGTTTGAGTTACGAAGCGTTGCTGACCTACTTCTACGTCGCCCTAGCTGACATAGGCAGATGAACCATCACATCAGAAGATTCTGGCATGGACGGATCCAGTCCGGCTACGAAAGAGTATGATGGAAGATTCAGCAATTCTTCGACTTATAAGTTGAAGACAGAGAAAACCTTGCAGGGTTCTTTGGGAGGACTACAAGATATTGCTTAACGATTTGCCGACATCCATCTAGACGGAGCATTCAACGTGATGAGGCAAGACGGCGCAAGATCTCGGTGTTCTCCGGGGGCTACTGTTGGGGATATGCTATATGGGTATCCTCATAGCATGTCTCTTATCCGGCTAACCCTGGTGGCCCACAGTTGGTAGCATTTCCCATGGCCTGCTGGGCGGCCTAGTTAGATGGATCCAGAAGGGAGGCCCATGCCAGATAAAGGAAGGCTACGGTGGAGTCACCAGCGTACCCGGAGCCTTGGAGTACAAGACACACAAGACTAGTAATAGACGGTGTAGGACTCTGTAACCTGTCCGGCAAGGACTTTTCCCTGTAACCCTAGGACCTGGCGACTATATAAGTCGGGTCTATGGGAGACTTTAGGGCACGATAAAGTAGCGATTAGCACACACCTCGCACAGCGAACCTATCTCTGTACCTCGGCGTATTGTCATTATAGTGATTTATAGCAGGAGTAGGATTCCGCCACCGTTGTGGTATCTTAACCTGGGTAAGCTATGTTACCTCGTACCCGTCAACCGTCCGCCTTTCCCCGCGTCTCTAAACACGCACTGTGAGGACCCCTCTATGGTGTACTTGTCGGCAATACCACGACATGGCACCGGGCGAGCGCGACCACGTCAATCATTACTGGTTGTTTGTCATCAACATATGGGATAAAAGGTTCGAAGTTCTTGATTCGATCAGGTCATTATTGGACAAGAAGTTCAATGATATTGTCGATGAATTAGTTGCTCCCATCAAGACCTTATGGGAAGAAAACTATGCAAATTCAGAAATGCAGATCAGAGATTACAAAGTTGAAGACATCAACCCTCCAAAGCAGCCGACAACGTGAGTATATCCAAAACAAATGATTTTTTCCAGGATGACAAGTTGCTCTTTTTCACGTACTATATAATCACTGTCATTTTTTTACTAATAAATCATGCAGCTATGATTGCGGAATATGCACTTTGTTCAATGCTGAACATTGGAACTGGAGGAGCTTACCGGTGCATGTACCAGGAAATTTGCCAAATATAAGAAAAGTGCAGACCCACACATGGGTTACCTCGCCGAAAAACAACAGCAACTGGAAAACTATACTCAAGAAAAAAGGTAAAGCCCTATGCAAAACTGGGGTTATATATATGGATGCATTTTTTGTACCGTGGACAGATGACATATATGACTGCACACTCCAGGAACCAAGTTTGGTTATATGAAAACAGTAGCCCAAATCTGGTTATATGTTTTTAGGAACAAACTTGGTCACCTCCAGGGAACCAACTTGGTTATGTTCAGGAACCAAGTTAGTTATGTTCAGTAACCAAGTTGGTTACCTCCAGGAACCAACTTATGTATATATGTCTTCTAATATATTTTATTCAAAACTGGGTTACATACAACTGGGTTATACAGGAAGAAACTTGGTTATATAAATATGAACTCAACTTTGTTCTAAACAAGGAACCATCTTACATATAACAAACTTACACCCTTTTGGTCAGGACACAAACCACATAAGAGAGCAACGACCCCCCCCCTATATAAAAATCCGTTACTTATGGCCCAACCCAGAAGTACACATAGCAGCGTTATGTCCAGGCTCAGAACACAAACCACATAGGTTGATTTTTTTAGCTTGTAACTCAATGCCAGATGGTATCCTTCCTTTCTTCCGCCCTTTAGTGTTAGACCTGGGAGGGTTTAGTGTTACAAAATGTTCTCTATTCGGCTCAACCACACCACCCGAGTGCTGAACAGGAGACGCACCCGCCCCCGATGTTGTTTGTCTGGGTAGTTGTCGAGCAGCAGCGGGGCCAGGTTGCATTGCAGTATCTGGAGGAGGTGTTTCGTGCATCACCACCGGCACACTTGATGATGTTTGCTGCGCTATAAACGGAGGTGGCGGCGGGGCTGGCATAGGGCCTGAATTACCATGGTGACTGCCGGGAGGTTTTGGTCGCAGCCCTGTTGGCAAGGGCCTTGCTGCCGTTGATTGGTGCACGTTAGGAGCTAAAGAAACGGGATGATGCACATTAGGGGTTGTTGTTTGTTGCGGTGCATTAGGAGTTGTTGTTTGTTACGATGTGCTGGGAGTTGCAGTGTCATGCGGCGCATTAAGGGCGATGTTTGTGCGGGCTGATTTCTTATTTTTGCGAACTTTGTTCAATTGCGCAAACTCAGATTTCATCTCCCTGATGTGCCTACGAGCAATAGCTTCTGCCTGATCTGATTCACTAAGAATTTTAGCCATTTGCACAAACGATCTAGACAAGTTTGCAAACCTTAGCTTCTGCCGAGACTGTTCAGGCATCACATCATCTTTTACCTGCTCAATAGGCAGCACCACATCCTCAACTGCTTGCTGGGTCCACCGTTTAAGAATGAACCTTTCCGGTAGTGCATCAATACCTACATGTGTGAACACTTTCAACACATGGCAGCAAAGGATACCATCACGCTGGTACTTGCAACAATCGCAGTTGAATTGCCCAGCATTTTCATTAACCATGTAGGTCCTAGAGCCATAAGGGTAGCACTTGACATTGTTAGGAACCAACAAGTAAATGTTCTGGCCTTGTGCTTGCACATTGTAGCGCCCAATAAGCTCGAATTCCACCCTGAACTTCAATTAGATGTCCCTTGTGTAAACAACCAGTGCATGCTTCTCTATTGGGAATGGGGACCATGGACTCACCTCAATCTCATCCGTCCGGTAATCATTGCATCCCTCTCTGCCCAAAATCTTGTCCTAAATCTTCTCATACTGCCTTACAAAGTACTTGATAGAGTTATGGGGATTGATGTACCTTTTTAGGACAACATTGAATCCCTCACTCCTTTGAGTTGACTGCAAGAAAGGGAAGAAGCATTCCCTGAAATAACATGGAACCCATGTATGAGCATACTTTTTTAACCAAACAAAAGTTTCATTCCCGGACAATCCCCACTTCACAACCATTCCTGCGCAAGTTGCTTCGAACGCTTCAACAGTCATGCTCTCATCAATGCACTCATTGAACTCCTCAGCTAGACCAGGATGACGCCCAAGGAAGGACCCTAGCTTCTCGTTGACTTTTTTAATCACGTGCCAACGGCAATTTCTGTGCACACTATCGGGGAAAAATAGCTTTAATCACATTCTTGATAGCCCAGTCCTAGTCTGTGATTATGTTTGTGGGCTGCTTCCCATGCATTGCTTCGAGGAACTGTCTAAAAAGCCACTTAAAGCTGTCATCTTTCTCATCTCTGAGAAAACCACAACCTAGCAAAAAATACTGCCCATGCCTATTTATACCAATAAACGGCGCAAAAGGCATGTTGAAACGATTTGTACAGAAAGTTGTGTCAAACGACACACAATCGTGATATGCTTCCACATAAGCTTTTCTTGCCAAACCATCAACCCAGAATATATTTCAACTTTGTTCTCTGAATCAAAGGAAAATTTTTAGTAGAATTCGGGGTCTTTTGCCTGCAGCTCTTTGAAGTGCTCAAGTGTTTCACCAATGTTGAACTCTTTGTTTTCACTCCCGAATTCAGACCGCAAGTTTGATATTGTCTTGGCGCCATATGGTACAAAATCATCCTCGCCATAAAATTCGGACATGACCTCCATCATGCGACCTGCACATTAGAAAAACAACTTAGGAGGATGCCCTGAAACAACTTAGCATAATAGCAGTAGAAAGTTAGCTAACATTCAGAAAATCCAACTTAGTAACAGTCAGACGTCACAAACCTGTTTCCAAGTTGCAATTATGCAGACACTTCAGGAACTCTTTCTTATCATGGGGGATACCCCTATGTGATCTCAAGTACTTCGCGAGCGATGGCCTTTCTATCAAAGGATGATTGTGTTCAGCGATGAAGTAGGTCACCTGCCACTTGTTATCAATGAGTTTGACAAACATTCTAGCTGTGAAATTTGTTTGTTTGATACTTTCCCTCTTGCGCTTAACCCCAAATTTGTTGCTACTTTTTTTTGATGAATCACTCTTCCGAGCTTCAACATTGCCATCATCAAGCTGAACATGGTTGATATCTTCTACAATAGTCATTCTCTCCTATTGCTCCTCCTCCTCTGTTTTAGGCCTACGAAACTTGTTGCACACAAACTGTTGCTTAACGACCTGATTTGTGTTTCTCCCTTTCTGAGATGTGTGAGCTTTGATAGAAAAACCCAGCTTGAGAGCATAAGCATTATAATGTGCTTTTGCACTTGAAATTGTGTCAAACCTCATCCCTAGGAAAGGCTCCTGCGGACTGGATGCAACTTCCTCGTTCATGCTAGCTCCATCAACATCACCTTCTCCCAAGTCAGGGTAGGTGGTCGAATTCGTAGGAATAGTAGACGCGGGAATACCATGGTCACCAACAGGGGGCAACCCTCTATTGCGTTCCGGCCCCTACCACTTTGTTCATCAGACTGACCGCCAAGAGTCGCTGCCCTCTCATCAACCACTGGATCCGGAGATTCTCCAACAAACTCTGTCGGACCTGCCTGAGTGCAGTATAATGTCTCCATGTCAGGAACATCACCATCTTCCGTAGGGGGGGCATTAAGATCCAAAGTTGACATCTGATACAAATAAAACGTGACGGTTAGGATTTTTCTTTGTTGCCTATGTAATCTGTTCTTTTTTCTACATGCACATCCATGCTATTCTTTTTCTGGATATTTTTCTTATTTGGTTCCTGTTTCATAACTAATTTGGTTCTTTTTTATAACTAAGTTGGTCCCTTCTATATAACTAACCTGGTTCCTTTTACTTACCAGATTACTGCACAGGAAAGAGGATAGTGTGGGAGGCAAAGCAAATCAAAGATGCAAAAATCCAGAGGGAGCTACCAAAAGGATGAAAAAAGTCAAAAATGACAAACCTAATCAGCAAGTTGAAAAATTCACAGGAACCCACAAAAAAGAATTTTTTTGTTGTACACTGTTAGAAAGCTTCTTTTCTGCTGTTCACTTTTGGTGTCCTCTTTCATCATAGGTATGAATGTGATAGAAAAAAGTTTTTCCCAAGCAAGATTTGGGGGATGACTGTGCTTTTTGTTTTGTGGATGTGTTTTGAATTGTGTTTGATTTGTGTGCAGGATTTTTGTTGGATACTTTCTGAGAGAATGGGAGGGGGATATTTTTACCTTTTTTTCTTCTGTCTCTCTGTCCTCTTTTTTTCAGAGCTAGAGGAGTTGCATCTGGGGGGATGGAGAGCTAGGAGGAGATCTGGAAGCCATGGAGAACTGGAGGAGGAAGAAAGAACAGGGGGAGGGTGTGTGGGAGGGTGGGGAGGAGATCTGGGTTCTTTTACTTGCAGGAAAAGAAGATGGAAACGATGGGTAACCTGGGTGTGACGGGGGTGTTGTGGTGTTTTGTCGTTAACCTGGGTGTGACGGGGGCTAGCTGGGACGGGGGGGGGGGTGTAGGGATTTCCGGGCGAGTGCTGCCTAGTACGGACGGGCATCCGGATGCCGGCTGGCGTCGTCCTTGTAGAAAATATAGAACCCTAATATTTATTGTGAATTCTAACACCCATGTGTACAAAAAGCACAAACTTATTTTCGATATGAAACACGTTAAATGTTTTCAAAAGGTTGAACCGGCTACAGCAAGGCTCCAGAGTAGACTGGCCATGTACAATGCAAGGTGCTAAGCCTGGTGCTTAGAAAAAGAAACCAAGCATTTGCATAAACACCGGTGCTTGTTTGTACACGAGAGGTGTTTAGTTAGACATCTATCTAGTATAAATAAGCATCGGTACTTAGTGAAAAACTGGTTAATTTTTTTAGACACCTCCTGTGACCTACCTACGTATTCGTAGCATCGCATCTTAGGGAAGGAACGGCGTGTTCGATCGGTTCAGATTCCATATTTTTTTTCCCATCTTCTGTTTCCTCAAGCGAATGAGAATTAATTACAGTAGAGATTCCTATATCTCGGAGCACTGAGCACATAAGTAATTCATGCGACATTCAGACGTTAGGGAACATAGAGATAGATATACTCAACAAAAAGAGCGGTATATAGATAGATAGTCCATCAACACAGGGTACAAACTCAGCTCAATTCTGACGTAGTACATACTTTCCCCCAATTGAAGGAGAAAACCAACGGGAAGCAAGCAAGACAGAGTTCTTATTCGGTAGTAGTAGTACTTAATATGTAGAGACAGACGTCCGCCGCGCGCTTCAAATCAACGTGGATCCATGAGCTGAGCGCCAGCGTGATCAGGTCCTCGCTCACCTCACCCTGAATCCACAGATCAATCGTGCATGAAATTTTTTGGCTAGTATTAGGATTGTGCGAATTGATTGTATTGTACGTGTATGAATTGAATGTAAATATAATGATGGTCGTATGTATGCTTTGCATGCGAATCAGTCAGTTACCTGGAGCAGTCGATGGAGGGGCTGATGGTGTAGGGGATGCGGACGCCGCACCTGGACGGGATGGCTGCGGCGTTGCCGAGGTTAAGGCCGGCGATGCCTGCGGCAACGGCTTTGAGGCATTTGCAGGCGGTTTGCCGGTCGGCGGTGCTGCGCGCCTGGTTGTGGAGGTTCCTGACGCCGGCGCAGCACTGCCGGGACGGGCCTGGGCCGCCGCGGGCGAAGGGCAGGCACGGCCTCACCAGCGTGTCCACCTGGCCGCAGTTCATGGCCACGGCGGCGCGCGGGGCCGCTGCGAGCATCACCACCAGGGCGACGGCGGCCATGAGCGCGACCTGAGAGCCGGCCATGATCTCTTACTGATGTCTGTAGCTAACAGTACGTACGAGCTAGGGATGGGTTGGGTGACGATGAGCAAAGTGATCGATGGTGGTGTGGTGTGGAGATTATGGGGGAATGGAGGGGCTTAAATAGGACTTCGAGGGAGAGATGGATCGTGGATATAGATGGTTTTTGGGCGGTGGTGCACACATGTGTCAGTTCGTTCGATGGTGTTAATGTCGATGGAGTCTAGCTGGATATGTTAGGGCTAGGCCGTTGCATCATGACATGCGTTCAGTTAGCAGCTTATTATGACTTGTGAGATTGCCATGGACATGCACATATGTGTGTAATAAGGATGCAGAAGTGGGACAAGTAGAATCTCACTTTAAAACCTGGGCTAACTCTAAAATTAGCGGTATAACCAACCCGTGGTTGGATGGTTAGGAGCCCCAGCCCACCAGAGTTCAAACCCCAGGTTTGACCCTTTGATGTCTCATAAAAGCGGAATATTTCTTTCAGTGGGAGACGACGTTTCCGTTGATAGCGAGGCACGGGTGTGCATGCGTGTGTTCATATGGGTGAGTGTATGTACGCATTGTGTTCATATGACACGTTTGTACTGTGTTTCTAAAAAAATGATAAATAGACAAAATAGCACGAGCAAATCAGGGATGAAACATGGCAAGCTAAGCCTAATGCGCAAGAAGCTTACGCTGAGTTCTAAAATCCACCGGTACGCTATGTTGCAGATGATAAAGATGAAGAAATGGATAACGCCACGAAAAATAAAGAGGAGTAAGTTGACCAGACCAACAAAACAGAAGAAGCTTAGAATCATGACAATACAGAAAGCACGAAGTATGGTCTTATCACAGGTTAGTTACTATATATCCAGTAGCAGGAAGTTTTTTGTTTTGTGTGTATACACATCCTTCATGAGTTTGTTCTTTTTTATCCCATGTCAAAGAAAAAAATGTTTCCAACGGGCACACACCTATGAAGTTGGTCAGCTTGTACCCAAGTATATCAGAACAACAGAAAACAATGATAAGGAATGCAAATTATGGAGGCCTATTGGACATCGAGTATTCAAAGCTCTTATCAAAACTCCGCAAGTTCCTAATGGGAAGTTTTGATCCAAATTCATGCATGGTGGTGTTCCTTGGGTCAGGTTCAATTCCTGTGAACGAAGCTTCTGTGAAGAAGGTTCTCGGAGTGCCGAAGAGTTGGAAGTGCGTTACAAGGTATTGTACATATACCACAAACTCATTTATATAAGCATTTTTCAAAAAAAAAATTAGAAGATTTACGATGTTTATTACTACACACACTAAGCTTTATACTAGTATAACCAAGGAAGTACCTCCCTGTCTGTTACATCCTAGAATAGAAATGTGACCTAATTTTTTTCAGTATGATTCATCCTAAAACACAAATAGTTTATGGATAGCACATAAACTAAATGTAGCCTCTGATGTTCAGGATCACATGGTATTTTTATTTTTATTTTATTTTTATTTTTGCCTTTCTCAAGCTTCTCCCTACAAGTTGTATTTTTTAAACACAAGCACGACACACTGCCTATTTTCTGCATACACTGAGAGAAGCAAAGAAGCATGTACGAGTTGGCACATGAGATTTCAGAACTTAGATTCCGCAACAGATTTTTGGAACCATCCATCTAAATTCAGAATTTACTGTTTGCTACACCCCACTGTCTATTTTTTCTGCACACACTGAACTTTTATCATACAAAAGGCTCTATCCTAGGATACAAATGATAACCATGTAGCTGATAACAAAAAGGTCTGTCTATTATATCCCAGAACACAATAGTTCATCGATAGCACACAAAGTTAATGTAGCTAATAACTTTTTTGAGTTACATCATTTTTTTTGAAATGGATAGCTGAAGAAGTAACATCCACATAATGAAATAACACCATTTTTTGCCTACCCATTACTAAATTTAAATGTAAGAGACAACTCTCCAAGATTTTTCCTACTGGAATAGAGACAATATAGCATATTTTTTCCGGATTCACCGTCCTAACTGGACAGTTTCATCATCCTGATCCGTTATGGTTATGGTTTGATTTCTCCGCTTCAGTGGGGTAGCCTTTACGTCCAGATTTTTACCAGACCTTCTGTAAACAAAAAAAACTTTTATCTCTCTTACCGTCTTTGACACACTTCCTAGAGGACTCAATCTTCACTAAAAACCCAATATGATGAGCCTACATGTTGTAATGTGAAGTGCGGCTTCACATGAATCAAATGTCATCCCAACGAATGGAGCCTTGAGTAAACCCTTCTGGCGTCGACGAAACCTCACCATCAGTACCACTATCCTCGTTTGACAGTGTAACACCTGTATGCGCACCTAACCCAAGATTAGGCCATGTGGTTGAAGTTCCAGGAGAAGTACATGCTGCATCTTGTGCTACATCTAGAGGAGGCCCAACTAAAGTAGTAGTTACATATGGAGGTTCACTAGCACAATGTGAAGCTAAAATTCCAGCTTCATCAGCATTTACACCAGAATAACCCCATTCTCCCGCTGGTTAAGATCTATGCTTCTAAATCACCACTCAAAACCCTTTGGCATCAAGGATTTTTTTATCAAAAAATATAACACAAAATTACTTTTTCCATAACACAAAATGAAATCATATAGAAAAAACATTGCAATTACTTATTCGTAGAACCCTATCATTTTTTATTGTTTTCTAATCTAGATACTCTTCTGTGTTTTTATGCAGGTGCATGTGTTTACAAGTAAAGAAAATCAAGTAAATTTAAGGCAGGAAAGTAAGCTTTTGTTGACACAGCCATCTGTTATCGGCGAATGACACAACCATCCATGTTCAACAATGACATCTAACCAGCAAAATGTTTCTTCCTTCATCCTTCAAATGATAAACAGGAGTAAGTTTATTAACCAGTTGCAGGGCATTTGATGTTTTTGAGACTACTTTTTTTTTAAATGGGGGTTATCCTGGCCTCTGTATCGACAGGTACATGCGGCCTTTTGAGACTACTGATTATTGAACATCAACTTCTTTGCTACCCTGTGTCGTTCACCTTGATGAAATGGATGTAAACTATCTCGAAGTACGTACAATGTTTTTTGATGCCACATCTACTACCTCTACCTACTATGAATTCATTACTTTTGTGCTCCCCTGCTCTCATTTTTTCCCATTTTTTCTATCATGATCCTGTTGTTTCCATACAGATGCTCCATGCAAAATGCTTCTGGCCATATTTATCATGTAACCTACTTATGTAACCAGGATGTTCTTTTTGAAACCCTGTATATGTAACCTGACCCCTTTACGTACTACTTATGTTTTTTTGTTCAATCATCGATGGATATATCAAGGTAAGATTTTAGCAACTTACAGGTGGTCTTTTCCCCTGGGAGTATGAGGTACACTCCCCTTGCGATGTAACAGTAGTCAACAGGATTCACCAGTCTTGCTTACTGAATTCTGAATTTCTTTGGTGTAACCAAGGTTATGATTTTTTCCATGGATGTAACAAGGTCAGATTCAGGCGATGAGGGGCGAACAGATCTTACAGGTGATAGTTATGTGAACGATTGTGCTCCATAGCAGAGTTCCCTTTGGATATGTAGTTGTTAGTCTCTAGATAAAGTGAAGAGCACAAGTCGATGTATCTCGTCAAGATCTAGATGGAACGTTTGTGTTCTTGCCAGGTGATAGAGCCTAAGCTACGTACCTCGTAAGGAGGAGAAAGGCAATGTCACAACTGATTCTATTGATGTTGATCGGTTGCTATAAATAGCTTACATGCAGCACTTTATCTTGCCGTAACAAGATTAGGCTGAGAGGTTATCGTCAGCTAATAATATTAACAAACTAACGAATGCTAACAATATTCAGTTAACACCCCGCCGCACTCTGTACGTCAATGCTTGGCAAGACTGGATCGGAATGACTGAAAGAATGCTGCAGGTAATCCTTTTGTCATAATATCAGCCAGCTGCTGAGTAGTTGGCACATGAACGACTCGGAGTTTGCCGAGAGCCACATTCTCACGCACAAAGTGAATGTCCAACTCAATATGCTTCGTTCGTCGATGATGAACTGGGTTGGTAGACATGTACACCGCTGATATATTGTCACAGAAGACCACCGTAGCCTTTGGAAGAGTAGTGCCAAGTTCATCGAGGAGTTGTCGCAACCACACACACAGTCAACGACGGTGTTGGCGACAGCTCGGTACTCGTCCTCCGCACTTGAGCGCGATACAGTAGCTTGTCGTTTGGAAGACCAGCTAACCAAGGCACCGTCAAGATAGACGCAGTAACCAGAGGTGGACCGCCACGTGTCAGGGCAGCCCGCCCAACCCACATCCGAATAGGCGACGATGTCTTGAGGACGAGATCGGAAGTAGAAGGATGGAGGTCATAGTGCCACGGACATATCGAAGGATCCTCTTGATGATAGCGAGATTGTTGGAGATATGCCCTAGAGTTAATAATAAATGTAGTTATTTTTATATCTTTGTGTTTATGATAAATGTTTACATTCATGCTATAATAGTATTAACAAGGAAACATTAATACTTGTGTGATTTGTAAACTAAAATAGAGTCCCTAGTAAAGCCTCTTTATAATACTAGCTTGTTGGTTAATAAATGATTGTGGTTTCCCTATCATGAACATTGAGATGTTATTAACAACAAGGTCATATCGTTAGGAGAATGATATGATGGACATACTCCTATAGATAAGCGTAGCATAAAGATCAAGTCATTTTAATAGTTCAATTGCTATATGCTTTCTAATACATAGTAACCTAATTCCTTCGACCATGAGATCATGCATATCACCTTCACCGGAAGGATGCTTTGATGACATCAAACACCACACCGTAACTGGGTGGCTATAAAGGTGGCATTGAGTGTTCGAAAAGTATTGGTTGAGACACATGGATCAAGAGTGGGATTTGTCCATCCATATGACGGATAGATATACTCTGGGCCCTCTCGGTGGAATGTCATCCAATTATCTTGCAAGCATGTGACTGGCTCACAAGGGATCACATATCACGGGAACGAGAAAAGAGTACTTATCAGTAACGAGGTTGAACTAGGTATGCAGAGATACCGACGATCATGACCTCGGATAAGTAAACTATCATGAGACAAAGGGAAATTGGTGTCGTATGTAAGTGGTTCATTCGATCACAAAGTAATCGTAGAAATATGTGGGAGCCATATGAATTTCCAGATTCCTCTATTGGTTATTGTTCGGAGAAGTGTCTCGATCATGTCCGCATAATTCACGAACCGTAGGGAGACACACTTAAGGATTCGACGTTGTTTAGTAGTTATGGAATAATGAGTAAGAGACCGAATGTTGTTCGGAGTCTTAGATGGGATCCGGGATATCACGAGGAGATCCGGAATGGTCCGGAGAATAAGATTCATATAAGGAAAGTCCTGTTTCGGGGTTGGAGAATGGTTCCGGTGTTTTCATCGGGAATGTTCTAGAAGGTTCCGGAATGTCCGGCACTCCGGAGGGGAAGGATACATGAATGTGTCATAACAAGTTGGAATGGTTGCATCATGTACTAGGTGTCATCGCTGAACAAAATAAAGGGTTAAATCAAATCCTAGTTTGAAAAGTCAAACGCCAATTTGAAAAGTCAAACGGCTATTTTGTTTGGTGGAGGGAGAGTAGGAAACCTACTTGGGAAGGAGTTCCTCTCCCTCCACCGCCGGCCCTTGGAGACCGAGTTGGGGAGGGACTCCCCTCCCCTTGGCGCGCCCCCTCCACCTATATAAGGAGGGGCAGGGCTGCCCCTCCAAGCACACAAGTTGCCCCCCGCAAACCCTAGCTCCAAGCCGCCGCCGCCGCCACCTCCTGCTGTCGCCGCCGCCTAGGGCAAACCCTAGCCGCCGACTTGGTCTGCCCCAAGCCCTAGCCGCCGGCCTAGCCCTCTCCCCTTGGTGTGTCTAAACCCTAGATCATCGAGGCTCTCTCATAGTCCACCATACTCGCTCCGGCTTAAGGCGAAGCCCTGCGAGATCTCCCCTCTACTTCCGGTACCACGCCGTCGTGCTGCCAGAATCACGAGGAGAGTGCTACAACCTCCGCTGCCTGCTGGAACAAGGGAGAGGAAGGTCTTCGTCGAGTACCGAACGTGTGACCGACTGCGGAAGCGCTGCCGGAACGCATCGCTGGAAGGATCGTCTACACGATCTTGAGATCGGGAAGAGTACGACTACATCACCCACGATAATCCGCTCTTGTTAAACATTTTGGAATCTTCGAGGGTGAGTTATTCTATCGACTCGTTGCTACAATCTAGTAGATAGATCTTGGCTTGTTTGTTTGTATGCGGTAGAAATTTTTTGTTTTCCATGCTACGAACCCCTATAGTGGTATCAGAGCTGTGTCTATATGTAGATCTGTTGCACGAGTAGAACACAATGGTCATTGTGGGCGGTGGTGCTTTTATTATCAATTGCTTCTTGTGTACTTTGCATCTTGCGGTATGATAGGATGAAGCGGCCCGGGCTAACCTTACATGACATCGTTCATGAGACTTGCTCCACGCTCAACATGCAACTTGTATTGCATAAGTGGCTTTGCGGGTGTCTGTCTCTCCCATTATAGTATAGATCCAATTTACAACGGGCACTTGATAGTTCAAACATCAACGTTGTGGTTCTTGTTCGTAAGTTAGATCGACACTTATTGAAAGCCCCAAACCACGTAAAATATGCAAAGAAATTAGAGGCGTCTAACTTTGTTTTGCAGGGGTGTGCTGTGATGTGATATGGCCATGATTGTGATTATATGCGATGTATGCAATGTTCCTTATTGTAAGTTGGCAACCGGCAAGAGCCATATGGTTGTCTTTAATTTATGTTAAGACCCGCGTGTCTATTCAAAGTAGTTGTAATAGTTGAAGCCGGTGGACGACAACCATGGAGCAGCGTCATTGACCTTGATGCAATGCCGGTGATGATGGAGATCATGTTCGTGCTTGAAGATGGAGATCGGAAGCACAAAGAAGAAAGGCCATATCATATCACATATTATGAATTGCATGTGATGTTAATCCTTTATACATCTTGTATTGCTTGGTTAACGACGGTAGCATTATAAGATGATCCCTCATGCACATGAATTTCAAGTTCTAAAGTGTTCATCCTTAGTAAGCACCGTTGCTAAAGCTTGTTGTTTCGAAGCACCACGTGATGATCGGGTGTGTTAGATTCCGCAAGTGTATACAACGTGGGCAAGCCAGATTTGCTCATGCGGAAGCTAAGGTTTGATCTTGACGAGCCTAGCATGTACAAACATGGTCTCGGAACACGGATCACTGAAAGGTAAAGCATGAATCATATAGTAGATATGATGAACATGTCGATTGTTCGCCATTGAAGCTACATCAACTCTCGTGATGATCGGTTTTGATGTGGTGGATTTGGTTCATGTGATCACTAAAACAATGTGAGGGATATTGTTTTGAGTGGGAGTTCACCTAGATTAATTTAACTATTAATTAGAACTCAATTTGTCATAAACTTAGTCTAAACTATTGCAAATATGTTGTAGATCAATGGCGGCCCCTACCATCAATTTTAATGCGTTCCTAGAGAAAGAAAAGTTGAAAAACAATGGAAGAAACTTTGCGGATTGGTTCCGCAATTTGAGGATTGTCCTCAATGCTGGTAATTTGACCTATGTGCTGGATGCACCGCTGGGTGACCCGCCTGCAGCTGATGCTACCGATGAAGTAAAGAACGTTTACCTCGCTCGGAATAATCAGTACTCCACAGTTCAGTGTGCTATCTTGTATGGTTTAGAATCGGAGCTTCAGAAAAGGTTTGAGAATTCAGACCCACATGATATTGTCCGTGAACTCAAATTGATCTTTGAGACTCACGCGGCAGTTGAGAGCTATGAGGCTTCTGAAAAGTTCTTTAACTGCAAGATGGAAGAGGGCAGCTCCGTCAGTGAGCATGTGCTTAAGATGTCTGGGCACGCAAACAAACTTCAGAGCTTGGGTATAGTGATTCCTAATGCTTTGGGGATTTACCGTGTCCTCCAATCACTGCCACCAAGTTACAAGAACTTTGTGATGAACTACAATATGCAAAGCATGAACAAGCAGTTGCCAGAACTCTTCTCCATGTTAAAATCTGCAGAAGTAGAGATCAAGAAAGAGCACCAAGTGTTGATGGTCAATAAGACCACCAAATTCAAGAAAGGCAAGTCTAAGCAAAAGGGGCACTTCAAGAAGGGTGGTAAGAAAGTTACCGCACCGACGAAGAAGACCAAAGCTGGACCCAAGCCTGATACAAAGTGCTTTTACTGCAAGGGAGAAGGTCACTGGAAGCGGAATTGCCCAAAGTACTTGGCGGATTTGAAGAACGACAACATCAAGAAGAAAGGTATATACGATTTACATGTTATTAATGTGTATCTCACTAGTACTCGTAGTAGTGCCTGGGTATTTGATACTGGTTCGGTTGCTCATATTTGTAACTCAAAACAGGAGCTGCAGAATAAACGGAAGCTAGCGAAGAACGAGGTGACGATGCGCGTGGGAAACGGATCAAAGGTTGATGTGATCGCGGTCGGCACGCTACCTCTTCATCTACCATCGGGATTAGTTTTATACTTAAATAATTGTTATTTGGTGCCTGCGTTAAGCATGAACATTATATCGGGATCGTGTTTATTGCGAGACGGTTACTTGTTTAAGTCCGAGAATAATGGTTGTTCGATTTATATGAGTAATATGTTTTATGCACATGCACCTTTGATAGATGGTCTATTCTTATTGAATCTCGATAGTGGAAATACACATATTAATAACATTGAAGCTAAACGTTTGAAATCGAGCGATAACTCGACCTATATATGGCACTGTCGTCTTGGTCACATTGGAGTGAAGCGTATGAAGAAACTCCATTCCGATGGACTTCTTGAATCACTTGATTTCGAATCACTTGAAAGATGCGAAGCATGTCTAATGGGTAAAATGACTAAGACTCCATTTTCTGGTATGATGGAGCGAGCTACGGACTTATTGGAAATCATACATACCGATGTGTGTGGTCCAATGAGTGTAGCATCGTGCGGTGGTTATCGTTATGTTCTTACCTTCACGGATGACTTGAGTAGATATGGGTATATCTATTACATGAAACATAAGTCCGAAACTTTTGAGAAGTTTAAGGAATTTCAAAGTGAGGTAGAGAATCAACGTAACAAGAAGATTAAATTTCTACGTTCTGATCATGGAGGTGAATATCTAAGTTACGAGTTTCGCGAGCATTTGAAGAAATGCGGAATACTTTCACAATTGACACCGCCAGGAACACCACAGCGTAATGGTGTGTCCGAACGTCGTAATCGAACTCTCTTAGATATGGTTCGTTCTATGATGTCACTTACAGATTTACCGCTATCATTTTGGGGTTATGCATTAGAAACAACCGCATTCACTTTAAATAGGGCACCATCTAAATCCGTTGGAACGACACCGTATGAATTATGGTTTGGGAAGAAACCTAAATTGTCGTTCCTTAAAGTATGGGGTTGCGAAGCCTATGTAAAGAAGTTACAGCCGCACAAGCTTGAACCCAAAGCGGAAAAATGCGTCTTCATAGGATACCCAAAGGAAACTATTGGGTATACCTTCTATCATAGATCCGAAGGCAAAATCTTCGTTGCCAAGAATGGATCCTTTCTAGAGAAAGAATTTCTCTCGAAAGAAGTGACTGGAAGGAAAGTAGAACTCGACGAGGTTGTCGAACCTTCTCTCGAACTTGCGAGTAGCGCAGCACCGGAAGAAGTTCCTGTGGTGCCTGCACCAATAAGAGAGGAAGCTAATGATGATGATCATTAAACTTCGGTTGTAGTTGCTACAGAGCCTCGCAGGTCAACAAGAACTCATACCACTCCTGATTGGTATGATCCCGTTATGAGTGTCATGTTGGTGGATAACACCGATGACCCTGCGACGTATGAGGAAGCGATGATGAGCCCAGATTCCAATAAATGGCAAGAAGCCATGAAATCCGAGATTGGATCCATGTACGAAAACCAAGTATGGACTTTGGCGGACTTACCGGATGGCCGGAAGGCTGTCGAGAAAAAATGGATTTTCAAGAAGAAAACAGATGTTGATGGTAATGTTACTGTCTATAAAGCTCGACTTGTCGCAAAAGGGTTTCGAAAAATTCAAGGAGTTGACTACGATGAGACTTTCTCACCAGTAGCGAAGCTAAAGTCTGTGAGGATTATGTTAGCAATCGCTGCATATTATGATTATGATATATGGCAGATGGATGTCAAAACAGCGTTCCTCAATGGAGACATTGATGAAGAGTTGTATATGATGCAACCCAAAGGTTTTGTCGATCCTAAAGATGCTAACAAGGTATGCAAACTTCAACGGTCCATATATGGATTGAAGCAAGCATCCCGAAGTTGGAATCAAAGTTTTGATAAGGTGATCGAAAGTTTTGGTTTTATACAAACTTATGGAGAAGCTTGTATTTACAAGAAAGTGAGTGGGAGCTCTGTAGCATTCTTAATACTATATGTAGATGACATATTGTTGATTGGGAATGATGTAGACCTTCTTAATAGTGTCAAGGAATATTTGAATAATAGTTTTTCAATGAAAGATCTTGGCGAAGCAGCTTACATATTAGGCATAAAGATTTATAGAGATAGATCAAGACGCCTAATATCATTGTCACAAAGTACATATTTGGACAAAGTTCTAAAGAGGTTTGGAATGGAAGATAGCAAGAAAGGGTTCTTGCCCATGTTGCCCAATACGAACTTGAGTAAAACTCAAAGTCCAGCAGAGGATGAGTAAGACTCCCTATGCCTCAGCCATAGGATCTCTAATGTATGCCATGCTATGTACTAGACCCGACATTGCATATGCTGTTAGTTTGACTAGCAGATATCAAAGTGATCCAGGAGTGGATCATTGGACAGCGGTCAAAAACATCCTTAAGTACTTGAGAAGAACTAAGGATATGGTTCTTTCTTATGGAGGTGATGAACAACTCGTTGTTAATGGTTACACCGATGCTAGTTGGAACACCGATCCGGATGATTCTAAATCTCAATCTGGATACGTATTTACTTTGAATGGTGCATCAGTTAGCTGGAGGAGTGCAAAGCAAAGCGTTGTGGCGAGATCTTCAACTGAATCGGAATACATGGCTGCTTCAGAGGCTTCACAAGAAGCGATATGGATGAAAGAGTTCATTATAGAGCTTGGTGTGGTTCCAAGTGCGCTGGACCCAATGTCTATCTACTGTGAAAACATGGGCGCCATAGCCAATACGCAAGAACCAAGGTCACACAAGAAGCTGAAGCATATCAAGCTACGCTTTCACGCTATTCGAGAACATGTCCAAGATGGTGACATAAAGATTTGCAAAGTACACACAGATCTGAATGTGGCGGATCCGTTGACTAAACCTCTCCCGAGGGCAAAACATGACCAACACCAAACTGCCATGGGTGTTTGGTATATTACCATGTAATCTAGATTAGTTGACTCTAGTGCAAGTGGGAGACTGTTGGAGATATGCCCTAGAGGCAATAATAAATTTAGTTATAATTATATCTTTGTGTTTATGATAAATGTTTACATTCATGCTATAATAGTATTAACAAGGAAACATTAATACTTGTGTGATTTGTAAACTAAAATAGAGTCCCTAGTAAAGCCTCTTTATAATACTAGCTTGTTGGTTAATAAATGATTGTGGTTTCCCTATCATGAACATTGAGATGTTATTAACAACAAAGTCATATCGTTAGGAGAATGATATGATGGACATACTCCTATAGATAAGCGTAGCATAAAGATCAAGTCATTTTAATAGTTCAATTGCTATATGCTTTCTGATACATAGTAACCTAATTCCTTCGACCATGAGATCATGCATATCACCTTCACCGGAAGGATGCTTTGATGACATCAAACACCACAACGTATCTGGGTGGCTATAAAGGTGGCATTGAGTGTTCGGAAAGTATTGGTTGAGACACATGGATCAAGAGTGGGATTTGTCCATCCATATGACAGATAGATATACTCTGGGCCCTCTCGGTGGAATGCCATCCAATTATCTTGCAAGCATGTGACTGGCTCACAAGGGATCACATATCACGGGAACAAGAAAAGAGTACTTATCAGTAACGAGGTTGAACTAGGTATGCAGAGATACCGACGATCATGACCTCGGATAAGTAAACTATCGTGAGACAAAGGGAAATTGGTGTCGTATGTAAGTGGTTCATTCAATCGCAAAGTAATCATTGAATATGTGGGAGCCATATGAATTTCCAGATTCCTCTATTGGTTATTGTTCGGAGAAGTGTCTCGATCATGTCCGCATAATTCACGAACCGTAGGGAGACACACTTAAGGATTCGACGTTGTTTAGTAGTTATGGAATGATGAGTAAGAGACCGAATGTTTTTCGGAGTCTCGAATGGGATCCGAGATATCACGAGGAGATCCGGAATGGTCCGGAGAATAAGATTAATATAAGGAAAGTCCTGTTTCAGGGTTGGAGAATGGTTCCGGTGTTTTCATCGGGAATGTTCTAGAAGGTTCCGGAATGTCCGGCACTCCGGAGGGGAAGGGTACATGAATGTGTCATAACAAGTTGGAATGGTTGCATCATGTACTAGGTGTCATTGCTGAACAAAATAAAGGGTTAAATCAAATCCTAGTTTGAAAAGTCAAACGCCAATTTGAAAAGTCAAACGGCTATTTTGTTTGGTGGAGGGAGAGTAGGAAACCTACTTGGGGAGGAGTTCCTCTCCCTCCACCGCCGGCCCTTGGAGACCGAGTTGGGGAGGGACTCCCCTCCCCTTGGCGCACCCCCTCCACCTATATAAGGAGGGGCAGGGCTGCCCCTCCAAGCACACAAGTTGCCCCCGCAAACCCTAGCTCCAAGCCGCCGGCGCCGCCACCTCCTGCTGCCGCCGCCTAGGGCAAACCCTAGCCGCCGACTTGGGCTTCCCCAAGCCCTAGCCGCCGGCCTAGCCCTCTCCCCTTGGTGTGTCTAAACCCTAGATCACCGAGGCTCTCTCATAGTCCACCATACTCGCTTCGGCTTAAGGCGAAGCCCTGCGAGATCTCCCCTCTACTTCCGGTACCATGCCGTCGTACTGCCGGAATCGCGAGGAGAGTGCTACAACCTCTGCTGCCTGCTGGAACAAGGGAGAGGAAGGTCTTCGTCGAGTACCGAACGTGTGACCGACTGCGGAAGCGCTGCCGGAACGCAGCGCCGGAAGGATCGTCTACACGATCTTGAGATCGGGAAGAGTACGACTACATCACCCACGAGAATCCGCTCTCGTTAAACACTTTGGAATCTTCGAGGGTGAGTTATTCTATCGACTCGTTGCTACAATCTAGTATATAGATCTTAGCTTGTTTGTTTGTATGCGGTAGAAATTTTTTGTTTTCCATGCTACGAACCCCTACAGAGATGACCATCGCATGGATCGTGCATGTGCAAGCACACCTGTTGCACATCGTAGGCGAGATCCGGGCGCGTCATGGTCAGATACTGGAGGGCTCGGGCGAGGCTCCGATACTCGGAGGGATCAGCAACTAGAGCACCAGCGTCGCCGGCGACCTTGGGAAGGGTGTCGACAGGCGTGGAGGTAGTCTTGCACTATACCATGCCGGCTCGTTGTAGAATTTCCTCGGCGTACTGCTCCTAGCTGAGGAAGAGGCCGCTAGGCATGCGGCGGACGCGTAGCCCGAGGAAATAGTGAAGGGGCCCCATGTCCTTCATGGCGAACTCCAACTTGAGCTTGTCAATGATGGCGTGGAGTAGCGTCGAGGAAGAAGCCGTCAACACGATGTCGTCAACGTACATCAGTAGGTATGCCGCATCGGAGCCCCGCCGGAATATGAAGAGCGAGGCGTCGGAGCGGGAGGCGATGAAGCCGATGGTGACGACGAAGGTGGCGAAGCGCTTGAACCATGCCCGCGGAGCCTGTTTCAAGCCATAGAGGGACTTGACAAGCTTGCAGATGTGGTCGCGCTGGTTGGCGTCGACGAAGCCCGCTGGTTGATAGCAATAGACTTGTTCATCGACCATGCCGTTGAGAAAGGCGTTCTTCACGTCTAACTGGTTTACCAGCCAGTTGCGTGAGACCGCCAAAGTGAGCACGGTGCGTATCATCGCCGGTTTGATGACAAGCGAGAAGGTCTCCCCGTAGTCGATGCCGGGTCCTTGGTCAAAGCCACCAACAACCCAGCGCGCCTTGTACCGCTCGAGAGAGTCATCATCGCTAATCTTGTGCCTGAAAACCCACTTGCCAGTGACAATATTAGTGCGCGGTGGCCTGGGAACCAGCGTCCAAGTTTCGTTCAACAAGAGGGCGTCGAACTCAGCCTGCATCGCGGCACGCCAATTTGAATCTCGCATCACTTCCCGAACAGAGGAAGGAAGTGGCGAGATCGGAGTGGTGGCGATGTTTGCATACTTGGGATTGGGTTGCACAATGCCGTGGCGAGCGCGAGTGATCATATGATGACGAACGGGCGGCGGTGGTGGAGGTGGTGTGGCAGAGATCGTAGCAGCACTGTCAGGGGAGCGTGAGGCAGGGACGGTGCTACCAGGAGAAGATGGGCCGCTTCCCATGGGTGAGGCAGGATCCGGAGATGGGCTGCACCTGAGGCCAGCTGGGCTGCATGGCCCGGTAGGATCACATGCAGGGGGCTGCTGGAGATCGACGTTATCAGGAGGGAGATCGTCGTCGTGTGCAGCGGGGGATGGTGCGACGCGGAAATCGGAAACACCTTTTCGATAAAAGTGACGTGACGGGAAAATATAAGATGCCGTGAAACAGGATCGTAACAGCGATACCCTTTCCATCCGTTGGGGTAGCCGAGGAAGACGCACGGGATGGATCGGAGTGCGAGTTTGTGCAGTGTCGTGGCGGTGAGGTTAGGGTAGCAAAGGCAGCCTAAAAATCCAAGAGACCGACAGTCGGGTGCGACACCGTGAAGGAGTTCATAGGGTGTGGTGAGAGCGTGGGATTTGCACGGTCTGCGGTTGGGGAGATATGTGGAGGTGGCGAGAGCTTCTGCCCACCATTGAGGCGGCATGGAGGCATGTATTAGAAGAGTTCGAATGCCGTCATTGAGGCGAAGAATGCGCTCGGCCTTGCCGTTCTGCTGGGAAGTGTAGGGGCAGGTGAGGCGAAGGATGGTGCCATTTGAAGTTAAAAGTGTTTGATTTGTCATGTTGTCAAATTCTCGTCCATTATCGGTTTGAAAGGCTTTGATGGAGCGAGAGAACTGTGTGCGGACGTAGGCATAAAACACAGTGAGAAGGTGGTGAACTTCAGACTTTTTACGAATTTTTACGAATAGGAAAAGTCCAAGCAAAGTGTGTGAAATCATCAAGAATAACAAGATAATATTGGAAACCTGAGATACTTAATACATGACTTGTCCATAGACAAAGCTCAAATGGGGCGGAGGTTTTTGTGGTAGAAGAAGAAAAAGGTAACCTAGTGTGTTTGCCCAAGCGACCTGCATTATAATGTGTGGGCATACTTTTATTACAATTGAATTGAAAGTATTTGGAGGCATTGGCCAAAGCGTCGACGCCGGGGTGCCCGAGCCGCTGATGCCACATAGCTGCTGAAACGGTGGCGAGGAGGCATTTGGGCGGATGCATGAAGGCGTAGAGGTCGCCGGTGGAATTACATCGGTGAATCACCCGTCTCGTTGCCAAATCCTTAATAGAAAAGCGAAAGGGGTCAAATTCAATTGAAACAAAATTCCGCGAGTAAAAGCACGAACAGAGACTAGGTTTTTGATGAGTTTTGGGGATAGGAGTATGTTGAGAAGGGAAAGAGGACGGGAGGAAGTGGAGAGGTGGAGAGAACCGGTGCCGGTGATAGGAAGGATGGAGCCATCACCAACAACGATGTGCGAGGGGAAATTAGGAGGACAAGGAGTAGGGTGTATACCGGAACAGGAGCACATGTGGGAGGAAGCGCCGCTGTCGAAGACCCACTCGCGACCTCCGCCGTTCCCTGGTGGCGGTTGGGTGGACATCTAGTTCAGTGCAGCGATGAGGGCGTCCTGGTCCCAGTGAGGCGGCTGGGCGACCGGGCCAGCTGGCGCAGAGTTGACGTTGAGTGCGACTGGTGTAGGCGGTGTAGATGGGCGAGGGCCGAGGATGCCGGGTGCCGTCCAAGCCTGGAAGGTGCCGGCCATAGTTGGGGCAGTAGGGGCGGGCTGGCGCGGAGCGGTGGGGCGTGCGCCTGGGTAGGAGCCTACTGCTTGACCGATGACGAGAGGACCCAAGGCGTTAGGGCCAGGGGTTTTCTTTTTCTTCTTTTTCCCTTGGCCTGGAGTTGTGGAGGGGCCGACGTGAGGAGCGCTGTAGAGGCCGACCGGGGTAGGGTTGAAGTAGGCCGGTGGTGCAGGATTGGTGTATGCCGGCATCGGCGTGCCGACGGCCTGGAACGCTAGATGCGCCTGGGCAAGGAGCGCGTTGTGAGCGGCGACACACGCTTGGCGGCCGAGTCGTTGTTCCTCCAACAGCAAGAACGAGGGAACCTTGATGAAGGTGGGGAGACGGCCGCGTGTCATGTGCGGGACGGCATGCTGGAGCTGCTCGTTGAGGCCGCGCAGGACATTGTGGACGAGGTCACGGTCCTTGACGCGAGAGCCGAGGTCGGTGAGGGTGTCCGCCAGGTGCTTCATCTTGGTGGTGTAGTCGACGACGGAGAGCTCGCCCTGGTTGAGGCTGTGAAATTCGTCGCGGAGGAAGGTGGCGCGGGTGTCGCGGAAGACATCACAGATGGAGCACCAAAGGGAGCGGGCGGTGGGGTTGCGGGCCTCCACGACCGCCAGAGTTGCCGGCATGACCGTCGCGTCGTACCACGAGACGATGGCGACGTCGTTGGGCACCCAGTCAGAGGTGCCCTGAGCGGGGAAGCCGTCGATGGGATCCCGGAGCCCGAACTTGGAGAGGGCGGTGAGGAATTGACGGCTCCATAGACCGCAGTTCTCCTTCTCGTGATCCAACGTGGTGAGCACGTGGTCACGGATACGGAGCCCTTGCAGCTGCGGAGTGGGGAGAGGTTGAGTTGCGACGGGGATGCCGAACTGCTCATCGGAGCCAGAGTCGAAGTAGGCATAGGAGCTCATGGCGTTGGGTGGCGGCAGAAACTGAGATTGGATCTAGAGACTTTGATACCATGATAGAGCCTAAGCTACGTACGTAAGGAGGAGAAAGGCAATGTCACAACTGATTCTATTGATGTTAATCGGTTGCTATAAATAGCTTATAGGCAACACTTTATCTTGGCGTAACAAGATTAAGCTGAGAGGTCATCATCTAACGAATGCTAACAATATTCAGTTAACACCAGTGAAGTAAGGATGTTTCCCGGATGGCGTAGCGCTGGGAGCGATGGTGGTGGTTTGCCCTTAAAAATGTGTGGGCCGGTTGACGCGTGTTTGAGAACTAACTTCTGGTCGGATGTTAGGTGGACAGTGACACTCCCAACTTACCAGAGTTTAAACCCCAAGTTTAACGCTTTGGTGTGTAATAAAAAGACAGAATATTTTTCAGTAGAAGGTGACGTTTTTGTTGATAACGAGGTGTCTGTGGTGACTTCGTCAAGCTCAAAACTTGTCGGATTAGTTTTAATACTTAGTCTTTTGAAGGTGCTTATAGGGATAGAGTGTGCGTGCGTTTATAGAGATGAGTGTATGTGCCTATTTGTGAACGTCTATGTTTATACTGAGTTTCAAACAAAAGGCTGACACGATGTTTGCATCTATTTTTTTGGTAAACACCTGGAACTGAGTATAATTAAAAGGAAAGCCGGACATGTCGATGCAAACTCGTTTTTCCTTAAATCTAGGTGACCTTGTTGTAGTCGCGTCCTTGTTTATTTTATACTTTGTGAATATTTTATTCGGACATGAACATTTTTTTAACACCACAAACATTTCCTTTTATCTATATGGAACTTCTTTTAAACCTGATAAACATTTTGTTAACTCTAAATAATTTGTCTGAACTTTCTAAAGCACAGGCTGCCTCTCACGTGGGCCAAGATTGCTTTGATTGGTGCCCTACACTCTTCAGCTTCAACTTTCTAGGCTGAACGTACAGTACCTAATATTTGGTCTGATTTGTTTTATAAAGAGTGTTTTATTATTTCAAAAGTTAAAATATTAAGCTCTATTATTTTAAAAGTTAAAATATTACACTCGGCCTCTGATAACTAGGATGCACACAACAAAAAAATATCCAGTGATCCAATCGAAGACAATAAAAGGCAAATTACATATCATAGCGATACGGAGATAATGCTGTCATCCATGACTGTTAAATAAATCCTGCACCGTATCCTCCAGCTGCCTCACACCTCCGTAAAAAGGTCGTAATACTTCACACGATGTAGGGCCGACCAAGAATATAGGTTACTGGTACACATGTAAATAACCTGCAGAAGTAAACAATTTATATCATTAAACACTTTATCATTTCTATTATAGGCATAGCAATCATATAATGACAATCGCTCCTACCCTAAGTAGTAACTTATACTTGTGATCTATATCATGTAACTAATTCCTAAATATGTTAGCAATACTACATGGTGGATACAAGCCTAAAACTGTTTGGATAACTGACTATATAGATCTAGTAAAATTGCATTGGAAAAACAAGTGTTTGATTATCTCATTATGATGACAGAACCCACATATGTAGGATTCCCATGTCAATTCTGCCTAATCAGATTATCTTTAGTAATAATTACCCCTCGACAAAGATACCAAGCAATTTTTTGTTTCTTAGAGGTATCTTCATCTTTCAAATCATCTTATTATCCAAAATTGGTATGATTGGCTGGACTAGTGCATTGTATAAGGAACTAACTGAAAATGAATCATTTCCACTTAAGTTCCACCGAAATTCATCATGCCCAGGCGACAGTTGGACATCTGCTAAGCGATGCAGCAATGCGATCCATGACTCTAGTCTGATTCCTGTTAAATCTCTCCAAAAAGTCACGTTTGGGGAAAATGATTCCAACATAGTGGCAATCGTTTCATCCTTACATCGCACAATAGGATACAACGCGGGATATTGTTCCCGGAGTGTAGCATTACCAAGCCACTTATCCTCCAAAACCGGATCTAAGACCCGTCCTTAATAAAAAATGATCCGAAGCGGAAAAAAAAATTCTTTGTTACCATCAGATCAGCCCAAAAATGAGAGTCACCAGGTTTCCAAACCACTTGGGACAATGCTTTTGAGCCAATGTATTTTCTTTTTAGAAGAGTTTGCCATACCTTCTCTTTAGTTACCAACTTGAAGATCCATTTATTGAGTAAGGAGATATTCGTGATCTCGAGATCATGAATACCCAACCCACCCTGTTATTTGGGTCAACATAGTACACTCCATTTAACCATCGATATTTTTTCTCACTGTCCCCGTGCCAAAAGAATCTTGTTGAAAATAATCTAACCTTTGTAAGACTCCTTTTTAAAGTGGAAGAATGATATCATATACAATACCATATTGCTTAGTATCGAATTAATGAGCACCAATCTCCCCAAGGGAGAGTAGTGTACCTTTCCGACTACTCAATCTTAACTGCAGTTTTTCCTCGATGATTCCATTCAGCAATTGTAAGTCTCTGGTAGAATACGCAAATATATAATTGGGAATTCACCCTAACCGCAGCAAAAGAGCTCAGCATAGTGGACAGCCACATCCCGAGCCTCACTAAAACAAAACAATTCACTTTTATAAAAGTTAATTTTCAAATCCAAAATTTTCTCAAAAGTTGAAAGTGTCAGTTTTAGATTTTTTGCCTTTTCAAGATCGTGTACCATAAACAGAATTGTATCATCGACATATTGAAGGATAGATAAAACTCCATCTACTAGATGGGGAATTACACTTCAATTTGGCCATCAGATTTTGTTCGCTCAATCATTATAGCTAACATACCAGCCACTATATTAAACAACATTAGTGATAAGGGATCTCCTGCCTTAGCCCTTTTTTGGTTTGGAAGTATTTTCCAACAAAATTATTGACTTTGATGGCAACACTACCTCCCGACACAAAGTTATTGATTAGAGCACGCCATTCAGCTGAAAAAACCTTTTATTCTAAGAGTTTAATGAAGGAAATACCATTTGACTTTTTCATAGGCTTTCTAGAAATCAATTTTTAGAATGACCCCATTCAGCCTTTTCCTATGCAGTGCGTGTACTGTTTCGTGTAAGTTAACGACACTATCAAGTATGTTACGAGCTTGCATGAACGCAGTTTGAGAAGGGCGAACTACATCGTCAGCCATTGAGTTTAGCCTGATAGTAGCGACTTTGGTGAAAATCATAAAACTAATATTAAGAAGGAAAATCATTCTATATTGTTGGATCCGTTCTGTTTCACTAACCTTAGGTAGTAAAATGATATCACCAAAATTCAGCTGAAATAGATCTAGTTGTCCAACATGCAAAGCACCAAACATCTCTAGCAGATCTATTTTGATAACACCCTAAAAGGGTTGATAAAACTCAGCTGGGAGGGCATCAGGACCAGGGGCCTTATTATGTTTCATTTGGAAAACAACATTTTTGACCTCCTTCTCAGAATAGGGAGCAGTCAATAGATTATTTTTCTCAACAAAAACCTGGGTTATGTCGTCCATTTGGGACTCATCCAAGGAGAAGTTACCTTCCTTTGGTTCCCCAAACAAAACCTTATAGTATTTTGTAATGTAAGACTTTAACTGCTCTCATGTCCTTCAATCGTTCCATCATCTTCGATTATGATCGAATAAGTTTTTTCTTGTGCCTGCCATTGTCAACATGAAAGTATATTTTGTATTTGAATCCCCATGCGAAATGAATTGAGATTTGGAACGTTGATACCATTTGAGTTCCTCCTCGGGCAGAAGTCGTGCTAACTCTGCATTGGGTTGATTCTTAAACTCAATTTCATGTGCAGTCAACAAACGAGATTCTGCTAACGCTTCGAAATCATTAATACTAGAAAAGAGCCATTGCTTTTCTTTTTTTAGAATACTAGTTGTGTGCCGTGCCCAACCCCCAAGATGTTTGTGTCGCACGCGCTTTATTATTCCACATCTGGATTGGGACACTACTTATTACAACCGATCTATCCCATACTGCTTTTACCATATCGTGGAAGCACCTTCATGATGCAGCCATCCTAGTTCAAATTTGAACAAACGATTACATCATGTTCTAGGCAAACCCGTAGTCATCAAAATGGGAGCATGCTGGACCGAAACAACACTTCGGTAGCACCGATCATAGAGCCGCCGGATTTATTGTACTACTGTTTAGAGTGAGGTTTGTTCTATTTTTCTCTTGAGACGTTGATCTGTTTTGGAGATAAAATTTACTAAAAAATCATAATGATTCTGTATGAACATGAGAATGGATTTTGTGCTTGTAACATGGGTAAAAACCTATCATGTCCGTCTATCCAGCCTTCGAGATCCATGTCCATTATGCGCACCTGACATTTTGTGAATTCCCCTACTAAAATTTTAAGTCACATCTAGTCTGTCTTTCTCCTTCCTTTACACTGTGCGGCATGCCCAGCAGGAGTAGCCTTTCTCTCGTCCTACTCCCTACCTATGTGCACATCCTATTCCTAGGAGAGAGAATATGAGGCCTCTTTCTATCATGGGATAGAGTTCCTCCCTCCCCATTGTTTTCTGCTCTCACACCTGAGCTCATTCCGACGAGATCAGCTGTGTCTACGTGGATGTGGATTCTCCATTTTGCGTGCCCTCGGCTGTTCCCGCTGGTACGTCCTCCCGACCAGTCGGGCAAAAAATTCCCACCCATCCTTCGTTACACACGCACACTAGTGCAGACGGTGGCCTCTAACACCGGTTCGTAAGGCCCTCTAACAACGATTATAGAACCGTTATTGAGGGTTCGGTATTAGAGGCCCCCTCTTTAACAACGGTTCTTATACTAACCGCTGTTAAAAGGTGGCGCACGTGGGGCTGCCACAGTGCTCAGCCCCCCCTTAACACCGATTCGTGTACGAAGAATAGAATACCACAATGACGATGTTTGTGTATAATAATAGTTGCTTAATTATTTATGTACTCGTATGTACCGACAATGTATGTGTATACCTCTCTCGATCGATCCCCCTCCCCCGTCCCCGTCGCGTCGCAGAAATCCGTCCAAAACGGGGCAGTGGCAGAACTCTGCCGCGGCAGAGATTTATGCCGTTGTGACCGGTGTTAAAGGTTCTCTGCCGCGGTAGAAAAAAGGCATAAATCTCTGCCGTGACCGGTGTTAAAGGTTCTCTGCTGCGGTAGGGAAACGACATAAATCTCTGCCGCGGCAGAGTTCTGCCACTGCCCCGTTTTGGGCGGATTTCTGCGACGCGACGGGGACGGGGGAGGGGGATCGATCGACAGAGGTATACACATATATTGTTGGTACATACGAGTACATAAATAATTAAGCAACTATTATTATACACAAACATCGTCATTGTGGTATTCTATTCTTCGTACACGTTGAAGCATCAAGTACAAGACAAACACGTTCAAGCATATATACAATATAACATCTCCGTACACGTTCATTTTGGATATCTAAAGAGTTCTCCAGCAGGCGTGACGACCTCATTAAGTATGAACCCCGCCAATTCCTCTTGAATGGCTCGTATGCGGCCAAATGGTAGGAGTTTGTCCCGCATCCGTTCGATCTAAATATATATGAAGAATGAGGTTAATATATATATATATAAGAATGAAACTCAACACAACTTATGGTAATAAAATAATGTTGTGTACTTCATTTACTTACTGTAAGTTGTTCTAGTGCGGCTTGGCCTGTCGCACATATCGTGTTGCGAATGAACTCGCAAACGTAGTATCCACATAAGTTATTGCCGGCTCCCTGCTGCGCGCACTTTACGAGAATAGAGAGTTCAATCAAAATAATAATCAATAAAGCATGATATAATGGAAGAATCAAATTTTAGTATTACATACGCAGAACTAGCTGGCTAGTATTACTTATATTTTGATCTACAAATTTTAGTTCTTCTGACCATTCACCCACGGCCTGCCCGTGAACCTTTTCCAAACCCTGTCCGGCAAAGAAAATGGATAAAGGAGTAATTAATTGCTTGTTGTCACGAAAGTTGCCGATCTAGTGCGATAATATGATTGAAATTACCTCTGGAGCATCTCTTTAAAGTCTGCCCATAGCTCTTGGTCTTTTCGTAACGAGTTCATGGCAAGGATTTTTCCTACGTCAACTTGAATGACTAGCAGAATAAAGTGGAACCTACGCACGCATAACTCATCATCAGTTACACTTAACATTGAGTAAGCTGAAACAGAATTTGTACAAGAGAGGGTAACACTCACGAGAAGTTGTAAGACAATAGTATTTCAATTTTGGTTTGTTGTCTCAGTAAAGACCTTAGCAAAAAATCTTCTGTTTGTCCGGGTTTGAGTTTTACCACTTGTTCATGAACTCTATTTGGGTCAACGAATCCAATGTCAAAAGGGCCTCCTTTCATGCATTCCATAACCTTTTTGCTGCATAATAGTATATACATATATGGTGAGCATATATATATATACATGCAATTAATAAATTGAATGAGCTGAGATAGAAATTACAGAAATAGTACTTACACATAATAAAGGCTGATGGCAGCTTCGTCGAGTTCCTTCTGATTGAATAAAAAAATGCAAGTCTTGAATGTTGAAGGTGATCTCGTCATCTCCGCACAAGAAAATCTGATCTCTTATATGCGCCGTGATCCATTCTTCCTTTCTCGTCTTGCAAAAATGAAGGTACCACTTATGCAATCTTCGCATCTTTGTTGGTAGATTCTTGAGATCCTCTTTCTTGACGAGATTCTTCCCGTACTTCCATGGATGTATGGGGTTGACATCGCCTTTGGGCAAGTGGTCTCCCATGATGTTCAAGTATGCAATGTAACTCATCCCTATCTCATTGGCCTTTTTTTGTAGCTCATCCTCGTAATCATTTACAGGAGGACCTATCCGTGTGTCGAACACTTGGAGCGGGGCGCACAATTGGTGTTCCTGCTCTCCGAGCATGGGAACTGTTTTCTGGGGTGCATGACTACTACTTTCAGACTCCCTCCGCCTGGCATCCCCCTTTATAATATGGCGCTCGTAGTCCGGCACAAGTGGGGGTTCAGGTTTCAAAAGATTATTGTAAAACTTCTCCACCACCGCCGGATCTAGTTTCTCCTTTGGCTCGGCCCGTCTAGGTGCAAAGAATTTCTTGACCTCTTCTTCCGAGATTCTCTTGTTCTCCTCGTCGCTATGATTCCACGGTAATACCGGCAATAGCTTGGCGGAAGGCTGCGGGACATAGTTTCTTGAACTCTTTGGCATACGGTTTCCTGCGGATTTCTTCGTGGCAGTGCTAGTGCTCTTCGTGGCAGTGCTCTTCTGCTTACACTGACGCGCAGGAGATGGCTGGCGCGCCGGAGATGGCTGACGTGCAGGAGATGGCTGGCGCGCCGGAGATGGCTGACGCGTAGGAGATGGCTGAAGCGCCGGAGACGGCTGACGCGGCGGAGATGATAGGGGAGTATTCTGATGACCCAGAGACGGCTGAGGCGGCTCAGATTGCTGACGCTGCAGAGATGGCGGGGGTGCCAGTGGCCTCCAATTTGGAAGCACGATGTGTTCCTTCTTCCAAAGAATGGTTGTTTTTACTTCAAATTTGAGTTGAGTTTCCCCTTCACCTGTAGCATGGTCAAGCTGTGCTTCCTCATATTCCTTCACAACCTCATCCACCCCGACAATAGCATAGCCATCTAGAATCGGTCGGGAGTGGTAAGTTCCACCAGCTACAGGAGGTAAGGCATAGCCGACCGCCACCTTAATGGATAAGCCCATTAGTTTCACATATAGCTCAGCATGTCCGCTCTCCGTGATCTCATCCACGGGTTATCGAGGACCCGCCATTTGAAGCGTGGGTTACACGTTCTCTGTTGAAGCCACACTGCTTTTCCGCGCAGAGTCTGGGACGCCGGCAGGTTCTAATGCAGGATCTTCGTGCCGCTGAGATGGGCCGGTAGCTTGCTGGCTATTTTGTGTGTTCACTTGCGCCTGCAGCTTCCTAAGTGCATGTTCTATCTGTGTCATCTGGTCTGTACGCTCTTTTTCTTTTCTGCCGTGCCATCTGTAATAGTCGCCCACGCGGCAAACCCATCCTTCCACGTCATACCCCCTGTGCCTCGTGCTACTCCAGGGTGTTCTTTCTTACCAATGGCGCGTGTAAGCTGGTCATTCTCTCTGTCAGGATGGAAGGTCCTAGCGGTTGTTTCCTCGAATGTCGTGATGAGTTCATTGACGGGTTTGGCAAGAATTGTTGGGAAGATACACAATCCCGTTTCTGGGTTCAACTTTGCCCCGATTCCGTAGAACCAAGTCTTTGCACGTAGCTCCCACCCATCTCTCTGGGGTGTGATCCCTCTATCTCGCAGGGCCTTCTCAGCTTCCTCCCACTTAGGCCTCTAAGATATGTAGCCACCTGACCCCGTCCTCTAGTGATATTCCTTCTTCTAGGCATTTAGCGTATTGGTTTCTGACCTCTTTGTAGCTATAGCACCTTCGTTGTATGTCACAAAATCGGGCCAGTGAGGTCTTATCTTTGCATAATATGCATCTTCGAAACCTGGAGTCTCCCCAGCTTTGAAAAATTTGTTCAATTTTGTCTTCCAAATGCGGAAAGCCTCAGCCATCTTCTTTAGAGTCCAGACTTTGACCTTTTCCTTTATAACCGGTTTATTTTCACCCTTCTCTGGCTGTAGGGTGAAATTTAAAAAACAGCGAAGTCCAAAGCGTTTCTTTGGATCTTTCATCGACAAATGTATCGTCGCCCTTCTTTGGCTTATTCCAATATTCAATTGTGATTGAGATTTGATTCCTAACAAGAACTCCAGCCTGACGTATAAATTTGTCTGCGGCCTTTTTGGGCTCTATCGGCTTGCCATCAACACAGACTGCTTCGATCGTGAACTTTGCACGATCTTTCAACCGATGGCTCGCGCCTTGCTTGCTCTTTTTCGTAGAAAAAGATTGTTGCTTGCTGGTCGATCCGGAGGGCTAAAAGAAGAAAGAAGCGTTAATTAATACATGTACATATATACAAATCAATCGGTGCAAGTCAGCAGAGGCTTAATCCATGCATATACCTCGACGGACTTTGTAATCACTAAAGTGCGTTCATCGGAGTCGTCATCTTCTCCATGACTACTTGAGCTGTCATCATGTCCCTCCAAGTTCAGATATTATGACGTGTCATGTGGATCATGTTCTCCATTATTTCTTCCTCTTCAAGGTTTCTACTAAGTGGATCCATAGTTTTTAAAACAATAATATTATCTAGAGTAAGAGAGTAAACATTCAAGTGGACTTGGATTCATACAGAAATATACATATTATTCATACAAAAATACACAAATAAATACACAAAAATACACAAATTAAATTAAAACCCTAAGCATGCTTGATCATTTTAAACAAGGTCCGAGGGGTCCAAACCCTAATTCAGAGAAACCCCGGATGCATATGAGAGGGTTCATTATGTTCTTATAATTAAACTTGTCATGTAAGTTAATTAACAATGCATGATTATAGCTTAAATAGATAGTTATCATTTTTCTGAATATTTTGATATATTATTTGTATTTTTCTGACTTATAAATAATTAGTTATTGAATTTATAAGATTTAAACATTTTCTGGAATTATTAAACCATTTATTACGTCAGCCTGATGTCAGCACACCCTAACCCTTTTCTCACCAAAACAGGGGCTAGCCACAGTGGCTGACGCGTGGGACCGGGGCCACGTCACAGCCACACAGGCGCCACGCGGGCTCACCGGAGGATTCTCCAGACGGCGGCGGCTGGCGGCGCTGGAGAGCGACCTAGGGAGCGCAAGCAAGCGGGTTCGACTCAGCGTGATGTGGACTACCTAAAACGGGCGGCGCCGCTACCTAGGGGTCACAGGAGCGACGTCAACGACGACGGCCAGCGGCGGCGCTTGCAGAGCAGTGAGGCGACGACAGCTCCGAGCGAGAGGGAGCGAGCGGAGGGGCGGGTGAGCACCATGGGCTCACCATGGGTCTATCAGAGGGGTCCGCGAGGCCGGGCAGGGTCAGAAACGGCGATGATGGCGATGGTGGTGGTCGTCGGGCTCAGAGAAGAAGCGGTGCTTGGGGTCGATTGCAGATGCCCCGTGTCGATTCCTTGGACGCGGAAGAACAGCACGACGAGGTGGCGGCAACGGCGTGGGTGGGCGCGGCGGCGACGGCGGCGTGGGTTGGCACGGCGACGACGACTCCTCTCTATGTGATCCTCTATGCTCCTCGATCTGGCTAGGGAAGAGGAAGAGTACTCGATGAAGACCTTCCTCTCCCTTGTTCCAGCAGGCAGCGGAGGTTGTAGCACTCTCCTCACGATTCCGGCAGCACGGCGGCGTGGTACCGGAAGTAGAGGGGAGATCTCGCAGGACTTCGCCTTAAGCCGGAGCGAGTATGGTGGACTATGAGAGAGGCCTTGGTGATCTAGGGTTTAGAGGCACCAAGGGGGAATCTTGGCCGGCAGCTAGGGCTTGGGTAAGCCCCAAGTCGGCGACTTGGAGAAACCCTAGGAGGCGGCGGCGACTTGGAGGTGGCCCGCGGCTAGGGCTAGGGTTTTGGGTGTGTTGGATGTAGGGTAGAGGGGCAGCCCCGCCCCTCCTTATATAGGTGGGAGGGCGCGTCTTGGGAGGACGGAGTCCTCCCCCAAGTCGGCCTCCTTGGCCGGCGGGTGGAGGGAGAGGAACTCCTCCCCAAGTAGGTTTCCTACTCTCCCTCCACCAAGCAAACTTGTCGTTTGACTTTTTCAAATTAGCGTTTGACTTTCAAACTAAGATTTGATTTCTCCCTTTATTTTGCCTAGCCAAGTGACCTAGTACATGATGCAACCATTCCATATTGTCATGACACATTCATGTACCCTTCCCCTCCGGAATGCCGGATCTTTCGGACCGTTCTAGAACATTCCCGGTGAAAACATCGGAATCATTCCCCAACTCCGAAACAGGACTTTCCTTATATGAATATTATTCTCCGGACCATTCCAGATCTCCTCGTGATATCCCGGATCCCATCCGAGACTCCGAACAACATTCGGTCTCTTACTCATCATTCCATAACTACTCAACAACATCGAATCCTTAAGTGTGTCTCCCTACGGTTCGTGAATTATGCGGACATGATCGAGACACTTCTCCGATCAATAACCAATAGAGGAATCTGGAAATTCATATGGCTCCCACATATTTATACGATTACTTCGCGATCGAATGAAACACTTACATATGATACCAATTCCCCTTTGTCTCACGATAGTTTACTTATCCGAGGTTTTGATCGTCGGTATCTCTGCATACCTATTTCAACCTCGTTACCGATAAGTACTCTTTTCTCGTTCCCATGGTATGTGATCCCTTGTGAGCCAGTCACATGCTTGCAAGCTAATTGGATGACATTCCATCGAGTGGGCCCAGAGTATATCTATCCATCATATGGATGGACAAATCCCAATCTTTATCCATGTGTCTCAACCCATACTTTCCGAACACTCAATGCCACCTTTATAGCCACCCAGTTACGGTGTGGTGTTTGATGTCATCAAAGCATCCTTCCGGTGATGGTGATAAGCATGATCTCATGGTCGAAGGAATTAGGTTACTATGTATCAGAAAGCTTATAGCAATTGAACTATTAAAATGACTTGATCTTTATGCTACGCTTATCTATAGGAGTATGTCCATCATACCATTCTCCTAATGATATGATCTTGTTGTTAACAACATCTCAATGTTCATGATAGGTAAACCACAATCATCTATTAACCAACAAGCTAGTATTATGAAGAGGCTTTACTAGGGACTCTAATTTAGTTTACAAATCACACAAGTATTAATGTTTCCTGGTTAATACTGTTATAGCATGAATGTAAACATTTATCATAAACACAAATATATAATAATAACTACATTTATTATTGCCTCTAGGGAATATCTCCAATAGTCTCCCACTTGCACTAGAGTCAACTAATCTAGATTACATGGTAATATACCGAACACCCATGGCAGTTTGGTGTTTGTCATCTTTTGCCCTCGGGAGAGGTTTAGTCAACGGATCCGCCACATTTAGATCTGTGTGTACTTTGCAAATCTTTATGTCACCATCTTGGACATGTTCTCGAATAGCGTGAAAACGTAGCTTGATGTGCTTCAGCTTCTTGTGTGACCTTGGTTCTTACGCATTGGCTATGGCGCCCATCTTATCACAGTAGATAGCATTGGGTCCAACGCACTTGGAACCACACCGAGCTCTGTAATGAACTCCTTCATCCATATCGCTTCTTGTGAAGCCTCCGAAGCAGCTATGTATTCCGATTCTGTTGAAGATCTCGCCACAACTCTTTGCTTTGCACTCCTCCAGCTAACTGCTGCACCATTCAAAGTAAATATGTATCCAGATTGAGATTTAGAATCATCCGGATCGGTGTTCCAACTAGCATCAGTGTAACCATTAACAACGATTTGTTCATCACCTCCATAAGAAAGAACCATATCCTTAGTTCTTCTCAAGTACTTAAGGATGTTTTTGACCGCTGTCCAATGATCCACTCCTGGATCACTTTGATATCTGCTAGTCAAACTAACAGCATATGCAATGTCGGGTCTAGTACATAGCATGACATACATTAGAGATCCTGTGGCTGAGGCATAGGGAGTCTTACTCATCCTTTCTATATCTTCTGCCGTTGCTGGACTTTGAGTTTTACTCAAGGTCGTATTGGGCAACATGGGCAAGAACCCTTTCTTGCTATCTTTCATTCCAAACCTCTTTAGAACTTTGTACAAATATGTACTTTGTGACAATGATATTAGGCGTCTCGATCTATCTCTATAAATCTTTATGCCTAATATGTAAGCTGCTTCGCCAAGATCTTTCATTGAAAAACTATTATTCAAATATTCCTTGACACTATTAAGAAGGTCTACATCATTCCCAATCAACAATATGTCATCTACATATAGTATTAATAATGCTACAGAGCTCCCACTCACTTTCTTGTAAATCCAAGCTTCTCCATAAGTTTGTATAAAACCAAAAATTTTGATTACCTTATCAAAACGTTGATTCCAACTTCGGGATGCTTGCTTCAATCCATATATGGACCGTTGAAGTTTGCATACCTTGTTAGCATCTCTAGGATCGACAAAACCTTTGGGTTGCATCATATACAACTCTTCATCAATGTCTCCATTGAGTAACACCGTTTTGACATCCATCTGCCATATCTCATAATCATAATATGCAGCGATTGCTAACATAATCCTCACAGACTTTAGCTTCGCTATCGGTGAGAAAGTCTCGTCGTAGTCAACTCCTTGAATTTGTCGAAACCCTTTTGCGACAAGTCGAGCTTTATAGACAGTAACATTACCATCAGCATCTGTTTTCTTCTTGAAAATCCATTTGTTCTCGACAGCCTTCCGGTCATCCGGTAAGTCCACCAAAGTCCACACTTGGTTTTCGTACATGGATCCAATCTCGGATTTCATGGCTTCTTGCCATTTATTGGAATCTGGGCTCATCATCTCTTCCTCATATGTCGCAGGGTCATCGGTGTTGTCCACCAACATGACACTCATAACGGGATCATACCAATCAGGAGTGGTACGAGTTCTCGTTGACCTGCGAGGCTCTGTAGCAACTTCAACCGAAGTTTCATGATCATCATCATTAGATTCCTCTCTTATTGGTGTAGGCGCCACAGGAACTACTTCCGGTGTTGCGCTACTCGCAAGTTCGAGAGAAGGTTCAACAACCTCGTCGAGTTCTACTTTCCTTCCAGTCACTTCTTTCGAGAGAAATTCCTTCTCCAGAAAGGATCCATTCTTGGCAACGAAGATTTTGCCCTCGGATCTATGATAGAAGGTATACCCAATAGTTTTCTTCGGGTATCCTATGAAGACGCATTTTTCCGCTTTGGGTTCAAACTTGTCCGGCTGTAACTTCTTTACATAGGCTTCGCAACCCCAAACTTTAAGGAACGACGATTTAGGTTTCTTTCCAAACCATAATTCATATAGTGTCGTTTCAACAGATTTAGATGGTGCCCTATTTAAAGTGAATGCGGTTGTTTCTAATGCATAACCCCAAAACGATAGCGGTAAATCTGTAAGTGACATCATAGAACGAACCATATCTAAGAGAGTTCGATTACGACGTTCGGACACACCATTACGCTGTGGTGTTCCCGACGGTGTCAATTGTGAAAGTATTCCACATTTCTTCAAATGCTCGCCAAACTCGTAACTTAGATATTCACCTCCACGATCAGAACATAGAAATTTAATCTTCTTGTTACGTTGATTCTCTACCTCACTTTGAAATTCCTTAAACTTCTCGAAAGTTTCAGACTTATGTTTCATGAAATAGATATACCCATATCTACTCAAGTCATATGTGAAGGTAAGAACATAACGATAACCACCGCGCGATGCTACACTCATTGGACCACACACATCGGTATGTATGATTTCCAACAAGTCCGTAGCTCGCTCCATCATACCAAAAAATGGAGTCTTAGTCATTTTACCCATCAGACATGCTTCGCATCTTTCAAGTGATTCGAAATCAAGTGATTCAAGAAGTCCATCGGAATGGAGTTTCTTCATACGCTTCACTCCAATGTGACCAAGAAGACAGTGCCACATATAGGTCGAGTTATCGCTCAATTTCAAACGTTTAGCCTCAATGTTATTTATGTGTGTATTACTACAATCGAGATTCAATAAGAATAGACCATCTATCAAAGGTGCATGTGCATAAAACATATTACTCATATAAATCGAACAACCATTATTCTCGGACTTAAACAAGTATCCGTCTCGCAATAAACAAGATCCTGATATAATGTTCATGCTTAACGCAGGCACCAAATAACAATTATTTAAGTATAAAACTAATCCCGATGGTAGATGAAGAGGTAGCGTGCCGACCGCGATCACATCAACCTTTGATCCATTTCCAACGCGCATCGTCACCTTCTTCTTCGCTAGCTTCCATTTATTCTGCAGCACCTGTTTCGAGTTACAAATATGAGCAACCGAACCAGTATCAAATACCTAGGCACTACTACGAGTACTAGTGAGATACACATCAATAACATGTATATCGGATATACCTTTCTTCTGTAGGGGTTCGTAGCATGGAAAACAAAAATTTTCTATCGCATACAAACAAACAAGCCAAGATCTATCTACTAGATTGTAGCAACGAGTCGATGGAATAACTCACCCTCGAAGATTCCAAAGTGTTTAACGAGAGCAGATTCTCGTGGGTGATGTAGTCGTACTCTTTCCGATCTCAAGATCGTGTAGACGATCCTTCCGGCGCCACGTTCCAGCAGCGCCCCCGCAGTCGGTCACACGTTCGGTACTCGACGAAGACCTTCCTCTCCCTTGTTCCAGCAGGCAGCGGAGGTTGTAGCACTCTCCTCGCGATTCCGGCAGCACAACGGCGTGGTACCGGAAGTAGAGGGGAGATCCCGCAGGGCTTCGCCTTAAGCCGGTGCGAGTATGGTGGAGCTTATGAGAGAGGCTATTAGTGGTCTAGTAATTAGACACACCAATTAGAGGGCTCTAAACCAATTAGAAGGCTCTAAACCAAAATAGCTCTAAACCGGGGTTTTAGATCTAGGGTTTAGTTTAGAGGGTAGGAACTAGTAGTGTTGTGTAGAGAGGGGAGCCCTGCCCCTCCCTTTATAGGTGGGAGGGCCGGCGGCCAAGGGGAGGAGTTCCTCCCCAACTCGGCCTTGGGAGGTGCGCCGGCCAAGGGGAGGAACCCTCCTCCAACTCGGCCTCCACCTCTCCTCCTCTTTCTCCTCTTTCCGAAAACTGGCAGTTTGACCGAAAACTGGCAGTTTGACTTTTCAATTAGGATTTGAATTAACCCTTTATTTCGGACAGCGAGAACACTTAGTACATGATGCAATCATTCCAACATGCAATGACACATTCATGTACCCCTTCCCTCCCGGAGTGCCGGACATTCCGGGACCTTCTAGAATGTTCCCGATGAAAACACCGGAATCATTCCCGAACTCCGAAACGGGACTTTCCTTATATGAATCTTATTCTCCGGACCATTCCGGATCACCTCGTGATATCCCGGATCCCATCCGAGACTCCGAACAACATTCGGTCTCTTTCTCATAATACCATAACTACTCAAACAACGTCGAATCCTTAAGTGTGTCTCCCTACGGTTCGTGAATTATGCAGACATGATCGAGACACTTCTCCGAACAATAACCAATAGAGGAATCTGGAAATTCATATGGCTCCCACATATTTCTACGATTACTTTGCGATCGAATGAACCACTTACATACGATACCAATTTCCCTTTGTCTCACGATATGTTACTTATCCGAGGTTATGATCTTCGGTATCTCTGCATACCTAGTTCAACCTCGTTACTGATAAGTACTCTTTTCTCGTTCCCGTGATATGTGATCCCTTGTGACCAAGTCACATGCTTGCAAGCTAATTGGATGACATTTCACCGAGAGGGCCCAGAGAATATCTATCCGTCATGTGGATGGACAAATCCCACTCTTGATCCATGTGTTTCAACCAATACTTTCCGAACACTCAATGCCACCTTTATAGCCACCCTGTTACGGTGTGGTGTTTGATGATATCAAAGCATCCATCTGGTAAAGGTGATATGCATGATCTCATGGTCGAAGGAATTAGGTTACTATGTATCAGAAAGCATATAGCAATTGAACTATTGAAATGACTTGATCTTTATGCTACGCTTGTCTATAGGAGTATGTCCACCATATCATTCTCCTAACGATATGATCTTGTTGTTGATAACATCTCAATGTTCATGACAAAGAAACCACATCATCAATCAACCAACAAGCTAGTGAAGTATAGAGGCTATACTAGGGACTTCAAATTAAGTTTACAATTCACACAAGTATTAATGGTTTCCTTGTTAATACTATTATAGCATGAATGCAAACATTTATCATAAACACAAAGATATAATAATAACTATATTTATTATTGCCTCTAGGGCATATCTCCAACAGTCTCCCACTTGCACTAGAGTCATCTAATCTAGATTACATGGTAATATACCGAACACCCATGGCAGTTTGGTGTTGGTCATGTTTTGCCCTCGGGAGAGGTTTAGTCAACGGATCCGCCACATTCAGATCTGTGTGTACTTTGCAAATCTTTATATCCCCATCCTGGATATGTTCTCGAATAGCGTGAAAACGTAGCTTGATATGCTTCAGCTTCTTGTGTGACCTTGGTTCTTGCGCATTGGCTATGGCGCCCATGTTATCACAGTAGATAGACATTGGGTCCAGCGCACTAGGAACCACACCCAGCTCTGTAATGAACTCTTTCATCCATATCGCTTCTTGTGAAGCCTCCGAAGCAGCCATGTATTCCGATTCAGTTGAAGATCTCGCCACAACGCTTTGCTTTGCACTCCTCCAGCTAACTGCTGCACCATTCAAAATAAATACGTATCCAGATTGTGATTTAGAATCATCCGGATCGGTGTTCCAACTAGCATCGGTGTAACCATTAACAACGAGCTGTTCATCACCTCCATAAGAAAGAACCATATCCTTAGTTCTTCTCAAGTACTTAAGGATGTTTTTGACCGCTGTCCAATGATCCACTCCTGGATCACTTTGATATCTGCTAGTTAGACTAACAGCATATGCGATGTCGGGTCTAGTACATAGCATGGCATACATTAGAGATCCTATGGCTGAGGCATAGGGAGTCTTACTCATCCTTTCTCTATCTTCTGCCGATGTCGGACTTTGAGTTTTACTCAAGGTCGTATTGGGCAACATGGGCAAGAACCCTTTCTTGCTTTCTTCCATTCCAAACCTCTTTAGAACTTTGTCCAAATATGTACTTTGTGACAATGATATTTGGCGTTTCGATCTATCTCTATAAATCTTTATGCCTAATATGTAAGCTGCTTCGCCAAGATCCTTCATTGAAAAACTATTATTCAAATATTCTTTGACACTATTAAGAAGGTCTACATCATTCCCAATCAATAATATGTCATCCACATATAGTATTAAGAACGCTACAGAGCTCCCACTCACTTTCTTGTAAATACAAGCTTCTCCATAAGTTTGTATAAAACCAAAACTTTTGATTACCTTATCAAAACGTTGATTCCAACTTCGGGATGCTTGCTTCAATCCATAGATGGACCGTTGAAGTTTGCATACCTTGTTAGCATCTTTAGGATCGACAAAACCTTTGGGTTGCATCATATACAATTCTTCATCAATGTCTCCATTGAGGAATGCTGTTTTGACATCCATCTGCCATATCTCATAATCATAATATGCAGCGATTGCTAACATAATCCTCACAGACTTTAGCTTCGCTACTGGTGAGAAAGTCTCATCGTAGTCAACTCCTTGAATTTGTCGAAACCCTTTTGCGACAAGTCGAGCTTTATAGACAGTAACATTACCATCAGCATCTGTTTTCTTCTTGAAAATCCATTTGTTCTCGACAGCCTTCCGGCCATCCGGTAAGTCCACCAAAGTCCATACTTGGTTTTCGTACATGGATCCAATCTCGGATTTCATGGCTTCTTGCCATTTATTGGAATCTGGGCTCATCATCGCTTCCTCATATGTCTCGGGGTCATCGGTGTTGTCCACCAACATGACATTCATAACGGAATCATACCAATCTGGAGTGGTACGAGTTCTCGTTGACCTCCGAGGCTCTGTAGCAACTTCAACCGAAGTTTCATGATCATCATCATTAGCTTCCTCCCTCATTGGTGCAGGCACCACAGGAACTTCTTCCGGTGCTGCGCTACTCGCAATTTCGAGAGAAGGTTCGACAACCTCGTCGAGTTCTACTTTCCTTCCAGTCACTTCTTTCGAGAGAAATTCCTTCTCTAGAAAGGATCCATTCTTGGCAACAAAGATTTTGCCTTCGGATCTATGATAGAAGGTATACCCAATAGTTTCCTTCGGGTATCCTATGAAGACGCATTTTTCCGCTTTGGGTTCAAGCTTGTCCGGCTGTAACTTCTTTACATAGGCTTCGCACCCCCAAATTTTAAGGAACGACAATTTAGGTTTCTTCCCAAACCATAATTCATACGGTGTCGTTTCAACGGATTTAGATGGTGCCCTATTTAAAGTGAATGCGGCTGTTTCTAATGCATAACCCCAAAATGATAGCGGTAAATTTGTAAGTGACATCATAGAACGAACCATATCTAAGAGAGTTCGATTACGACGTTCAGACACACCATTACGCTGTGGTGTTCCCGGCGGTGTCAACTGCGAAAGTATTCCACATTTCTTCAAATGCTCGCCAAACTCGTAACTTAGATATTCACCTCCACGATCAGAACGTAGAAATTTAATCTTCTTGTTACGTTGATTCTCTACCTCACTTTGAAACTCCTTAAACTTCTCGAAAGTTTCGGACTTATGTTTCATGAAATAGATATACCCATATCTACTCAAGTCATCCGTGAAGGTAAGAACATAACGATAACCACCGCGCGATGCTACACTCATTGGACCACACACATCGGTATGTATGATTTCCAATAAGTCCGTAGCTCGCTCCATCATACCAGAAAATGGAGTCTTAGTCATTTTACCCATCAGACATGCTTCGCATCTTTCAAGTGATTCAAAATCAAGTGATTCAAGAAGTCCATCGGAATGGAGTTTCTTCATACGCTTCACTCCAATGTGACCAAGACGACAGTGCCACATATAGGTTAAGTTATCGCTTGATTTCAAACGTTTAGCTTCAATGTTATTAATATGTGTATTTCCACTATCGAGATTCAATATGAATAGACCATCTATCAAAGGTGCATGTGCATAAAACATATTACTCATATAAATCGAACAACCATTATTCTCGGATTTAAACAAGTAACCGTCTCGCAATAAACAAGATCCCGATATAATGTTCATGCTCAACGCAGGCACCAAATAACAATTATTTAAGTATAAAACTAATCCCGATGGTAGATGAAGAGGTAGCGTGCCGACCGCGATCACATCAACCTTTGATCCGTTTCCTACGCGCATCGTCACCTCGTTCTTCGCTAGCTTTCGTTTATTCTGCAGCTCCTGTTTCGAGTTACAAATATGAGCAACCGAACCAGTATCAAATACCCAGGCACTACTACGAATACTAGTGAAATACACATCAATAACATGTATATCAGATATACCTTTCTTCTTGATGTTGCCGTTCTTCAAATCCGCCAAGTACTTTGGGCAATTCCGCTTCCAGTGACCTTCTCCCTTGCAGTAAAAGCACTCAGTATCAGGCTTGGGTCCAGCCTTGGTCCTCTTCGTCAGCATGGTAGCTTTCTTACCACCCTTCTTGAAGTGTCCCTTCTGCTTAGACTTGCCTTTCTTGAATTTGGTGGTCTTATTGACCATCAACACTTGGTGCTCTTTCTTGATCTCCACTTCTGCAGATTTTAACATAGCAAATAGTTCTGGCAACTCTTTGTTCATGTTCTGCATGTTGTAGTTCATCACAAAGTTCTTGTAACTTGGTGGTAGTGATTGGAGGATGCGGTAAACTCCCAAAGTATTAGGAATCACTATACCCAAGCTTTGAAGTTTATTCGCGTGCCCAGACATTTTAAGCACATGCTCACTGACGGAGCTACCCTCTTCCATCTTGCAGTTAAAGAACTTTTCAGAAGCTTCATAACTTTCAATTGCCGCATGAGTCTCAAAAATTAATTTGAGATCCTCGACAATATCATATGGGTCTGACTCTTCAAACCTTTTCTGAAGCTCCGATTCTAAACCATACAAGATAGCACACTGAACTATGGAGTACTGATTCTTCCGAGCGAGGTAAACATTCTTTACTTCATCGGAAGCATCAGCTGCAGGTGGGTCACCTAGCGGTGCATCCAGCACATAGGTCAAATTACCAGCTGTGAGGACAATCCTCAAATTGCGGAACCAATCCGCGAAGTTGCTTCCATTGTTTTTCAACTTTTCTTTCTCTAGGAACGCATTAAAATTGATGGTAGGGGCTGCCATTGATCTACAACATATTTGCAATAGTTTAGACTAAGTTTATGACAAATTGAGTTCAAATTAATTAATGAAATTAAACTAGGTGAACTCCCACTCAAAACAACATCCCTCACATTGTTTTAGTGATCACACGAACCAAATCCACTACATCAACACCGATCATCACGAGAGCTGATATAGTTTTAATGGCGAACAATCATCATGTTCATCATATCTACTATATGATTCATGCTTTGCCTTTCGGCGATCCGTGTTCCTGAGGCCATGTCTGTACATGCTAGGCTCGTCAAGATCAAACCTTAGCTACCGCATAAGCAAATCTGGCTTGCTTACGTTGTATTCACCCGTGGAATCAAAGACACCCGATCATCACGTGGTGCTTCGAAGCAACAAGCTTTAGCAACGGTGCTAACTAAGGGCGAACACTTTAGAACTTGAAATTTATGTGCATGAGGGATCATCTTATAATGCTACCGTCGTCTACTAAGCAATACAAGATGCATAAAGGATTAACATCACATGCAATTCATAATATGTGATATGATATGGCCTTTCTTCTTTGTGCTTCCGATCTCCATCTTCAAGCACGAACATGATCTCCATCATCACCGGCATAGCATCAAGATCAATGACGCTTCTTCATGGTTGTCGTCCACCAGCTTCAACTATTACAACTATTTTGAATAGACACGCAGGTCTTAACAGAAATTAAAGACAACCATATGGCTCCTGCCGGTTGCCAACTTACAATAAGGAACATTGCATACATCAAATATAATCACAATCATGGCCATATCACATCACTGCACACCCCTGCAAAACAAAGTTAGACGCTTCTACTTTCTTTGCATATTTTACGTGGTTTGGGGCTTTCCATAAGTGTCGTTCTAACTTACGAACAATAACCACAACATTGATACTAGCATTGTTGATCACCCGTTGTAAATTGGATCTTTACTATGCTAGGAGAAACAGGCACCCGCAAAGCCACTTATGCAAAACGAGTTGCATGTCAAGCGTGGAGCAAGTCTCATGAACGATGTCATGTAAGGTTAGCCCGGGCCGCTTCATCCCAACATACCGCAAGATGCAAAGTACACAAAAGGCAATCTACAATAAAAGCATCAACGCCCACAATGACCATTGTGTTCTACTCGTGCAACAGATCTACATATAGACACGGCTCTGATACCACTGTAGGGGTTCGTAGCATGGAAAACAAAAATTTTCTATCGCATACAAACAAACAAGCCAAGATCTATCTACTAGATTGTAGCAACGAGTCGATGGAATAACTCACCCTCGAAGATTCCAAAGTGTTTAACGAGAGCAGATTCTCGTGGGTGATGTAGTCGTACTCTTTCCGATCTCAAGATCGTGTAGACGATCCTTCCGGCGCCACGTTCCAGCAGCGCCCCCGCAGTCGGTCACACGTTCGGTACTCGACGAAGACCTTCCTCTCCCTTGTTCCAGCAGGCAGCGGAGGTTGTAGCACTCTCCTCGCGATTCCGGCAGCACAACGGCGTGGTACCGGAAGTAGAGGGGAGATCCCGCAGGGCTTCGCCTTAAGCCGGTGCGAGTATGGTGGAGCTTATGAGAGAGGCTATTAGTGGTCTAGTAATTAGACACACCAATTAGAGGGCTCTAAACCAATTAGAAGGCTCTAAACCAAAATAGCTCTAAACCGGGGTTTTAGATCTAGGGTTTAGTTTAGAGGGTAGGAACTAGTAGTGTTGTGTAGAGAGGGGAGCCCTGCCCCTCCCTTTATAGGTGGGAGGGCCGGCGGCCAAGGGGAGGAGTTCCTCCCCAACTCGGCCTTGGGAGGTGCGCCGGCCAAGGGGAGGAACCCTCCTCCAACTCGGCCTCCACCTCTCCTCCTCTTTCTCCTCTTTCCGAAAACTGGCAGTTTGACCGAAAACTGGCAGTTTGACTTTTCAATTAGGATTTGAATTAACCCTTTATTTCGGACAGCGAGAACACTTAGTACATGATGCAATCATTCCAACATGCAATGACACATTCATGTACCCCTTCCCTCCCGGAGTGCCGGACATTCCGGGACCTTCTAGAATGTTCCCGATGAAAACACCGGAATCATTCCCGAACTCCGAAACGGGACTTTCCTTATATGAATCTTATTCTCCGGACCATTCCGGATCACCTCGTGATATCCCGGATCCCATCCGAGACTCCGAACAACATTCGGTCTCTTTCTCATAATACCATAACTACTCAAACAACGTCGAATCCTTAAGTGTGTCTCCCTACGGTTCGTGAATTATGCAGACATGATCGAGACACTTCTCCGAACAATAACCAATAGAGGAATCTGGAAATTCATATGGCTCCCACATATTTCTACGATTACTTTGCGATCGAATGAACCACTTACATACGATACCAATTTCCCTTTGTCTCACGATATGTTACTTATCCGAGGTTATGATCTTCGGTATCTCTGCATACCTAGTTCAACCTCGTTACTGATAAGTACTCTTTTCTCGTTCCCGTGATATGTGATCCCTTGTGACCAAGTCACATGCTTGCAAGCTAATTGGATGACATTTCACCGAGAGGGCCCAGAGAATATCTATCCGTCATGTGGATGGACAAATCCCACTCTTGATCCATGTGTTTCAACCAATACTTTCCGAACACTCAATGCCACCTTTATAGCCACCCTGTTACGGTGTGGTGTTTGATGATATCAAAGCATCCATCTGGTAAAGGTGATATGCATGATCTCATGGTCGAAGGAATTAGGTTACTATGTATCAGAAAGCATATAGCAATTGAACTATTGAAATGACTTGATCTTTATGCTACGCTTGTCTATAGGAGTATGTCCACCATATCATTCTCCTAACGATATGATCTTGTTGTTGATAACATCTCAATGTTCATGACAAAGAAACCACATCATCAATCAACCAACAAGCTAGTGAAGTATAGAGGCTATACTAGGGACTTCAAATTAAGTTTACAATTCACACAAGTATTAATGGTTTCCTTGTTAATACTATTATAGCATGAATGCAAACATTTATCATAAACACAAAGATATAATAATAACTATATTTATTATTGCCTCTAGGGCATATCTCCAACATCTTCTTGATGTTGTCGTTCTTCAAATCCGCCAAGTACTTTGGGCAATTCCGCTTCCAGTGACCCTCTTGCTTGTAGTAAAAGCAATCAGTATTAGGCTTAGGTCCAGCCTTGGTCTTCTTCGCTAGTGCGGCAACTTTATTACCGCCCTTCTTGAAGTTTCCCTTTTGCTTAGACTTGCCTTTCTTGAATTTGGTGGTCTTATTGACCAACAACACTTGGTGCTCTTTCTTGATCTCCACTTCTGCAGATTTCAACATGGAGAAGAGTTCTGGCAACGTCTTGTCCATGTTTTTCATATTGTAGTTCATCACAAAGTTCTTGTAACTTGGTGGTAGTGATTGGAGGACACGGTGAATCCCCAAAGAATTAGGAATCACTATACCCAAACTTTGGAGTTTGTTTGCGTGCCCAGACATCTTAAGCACATGCTCACTGGCGGAGCTGCCCTCTTCCATCTTGTAGTTAAAGAACTTTTTAGAAGTCTGATAACTCTCAACTGCCGCATGATCCTCAAATATCATTTTGAGTTCACTGACAATATCATGTGGGTCATGGTTCTCAAACCTTTTCTGAAGCTCCGATTCCAAACCATACAAGATAGCACACTAAACTGTGGAGTACTGATTCATTCGAGCGAGGAAAACATTCTTTACCTCATCGGTAGCATCATCTGCAGGCGGGTCACCCAGCGGTGCATCCAGCACATAGGTCAAATTACCAGCATTGAGGACAATCCTCAAATTGCGGAACCAATCCGCGAAGTTGCTTCCATTGTTTTTCAACTTTTCTTTCTCTAGGAACGCATTAAAAATGATGGTAGGGGCTGCCATCGATCTACAACATATTTGCAATAGTTTAGACTAAGTTTATGACAAATTGAGTTCTAATTAATAGTTAAATTAATCTACGTGAACCCCCACTCAAAACAATATCCCTCACATTGTTTTAGTGATCACACGAACCAAATCCACCACATCAAAACTGATCATCACGAGAGTTGATGTAGCTTCCATGGCGAACAATCAACATGTTCATGATATCTACTATATGACTCATGCTTTACCTTTCGGTGATCCGTGTTCCGAGACCATGTCTGTACATGCTAGGCTCGTCAAGGTCAAACCTTAGCTTCTGCATGAGCAAATCTGGCTTGCTCACGTTGTATACACTCGCAAAATCTAACACACCCGATCATCACGTGGTGCTTCGAAACAACGAGCTTTAGCAACGGCGCTTACTAAGGATGAACACTTTAAAACTTGAAATTTTGTGTGCTTGAGGGATCATCTTATAATGCTACCGTCGTTAACTAAGCAATACGAGATGCATAAAGGATTAACATCACATGCAATTCATAATATGTGATATGATATGTCCTTTCTTCTTGTGCTTCTGATCTCCATCTTCAAGCACGAACATGATCTCCATCATCACCGGCATTGCGTCAAGGTCAATGGCGCCGTTCCATGGTTGTAGTCCACCATCTTCAACTATTACAACTACTTTGAATAGACACGTGGGTCTTAATAGAATTTAAAGACAACCATATGGCTCCTGCCGGTTGCCAACTTACAATAAGGAACATTGCATATATCAAATATAATCACAATCATGGCCATATCGCATCACAGCACACCCCTGCAAAACAAAGTTAGACGCCTCTAATTTTCTTTGCATATTTTACGTGGTTTGGGGCTTTCAATAAGTGTCGTTCTAACTTACGAACAAGAACCACAACGTTGATGCTTGAACTATCAAGTGCCCGTTGTAAATTGGATCTATACTATGATGGGAGAGACATGCACCCGCAAAGCCACTTATGCAATACAAGTTGCATGTTTAGCGTAGAGCAAGTCTCAAGAACGATGTCATGTAAGGTTAGCCCGGGCCGCTTCATCCCATCATACCGCAAGATGCAAAGTATACAAGAAGCAATTGATAATAAAAACACCACCACCCACAATGACCATTGTGTTCTACTCGTGCAACAGATCTACATATAGACACGGATCTGATACCACTGTAGGGGTTCGTAGCATGGAAAACAAAAAATTTCTACCGCATGGAAACAAACAAGCCAAGATCTATCTACTAGATTGTAGAAACGAGTCGATAGAGGAAATCACCCTCGAAGATTCCAAAATGTAGTCGTACTCTTGCCGATCTCAAGATCGCGTAGACGATCCTTCCGGCGCTACGTTCCGGCAGCGCTTCCGCAGTCGGTCACACGTTCGGTACTCGATGAAGACCTTCCTCTCCCTTGTTCCAGCAGGCAGCGGAGGTTGTAGCACTCTCCTCGCGATTCCGGCAGCATGACGGCGTGGTACCGGAAGTAGAGGGGAGATCTCGCAGGGCTTCGCCTTAAGCCGGAGCGAGTATGGTGGACTATGAGAGAGGCCTTGGTGATCTAGGGTTTAGAGGCACCAAGGGGGGAAGCTTGGCCGGCGGCTAGGGCTTGGGGAATCTCGAAGTCGGTGACTTGGAGAAACCCTAGGAGGTGGCGGCGACTTGGAGGTGGCCGGCGGCTAGGGCTAGGGTTTTGGGTGTGTTGGGTGTAGGGAAGAGGGGCAGCCCTGCCCCTCCTTATATAGGTGGGAGGGTGCGGCTTGGGAGGATGGAGTCCTCCCCCAAGTCGGCCTCCTTGGCCAGCGGGTGGAGGGAGAGAAACTCCTCCCCAAGTAGGTTTCCTACTCTCCCTCCACCAAGCAAACTTGTCGTTTGACTTTTTCAAATTGGCGTTTGACTTTCAAACTAAGATTTGATTTCTCCCTTTATTTTGCCCAACCAAGTGACCTAGTACATGATGCAACCATTCCATATTGTCATGAAACATTCATGTACCCTTCCCCTCCGGAGTGCCGGACCTTCCGGACCCTTCTAGAACATTCCCGGTGAAAACATCGGAATCATTCCCCAACTCCGAAACAAGACTTTCCTTATATGAATCTTATTCTACGGACCATTCCGGATCTCCTCGTGATATCCCGGATCCCATCCAAGACTCCGAACAACATTCGGTCTCTTACTTATCATTCCATAACTACTCAACAACATCGAATCCTTAAGTGTGTCTCCCTACGGTTCGTGAATTATGCGGACATGATCGAGACACTTCTCTGATCAATAACCAATAGAGGAATCTGGAAATTCATATGGCTCCCACATATTTCTACGATTACTTTGCGATCGAATGAACCACTTACATACAATACCAATTTCCCTTTGTCTCACGATAGTTTACTTATCCAAGGTTTTGATCGTCGGTATCTCTGCATACCTAGTTCAACCTCGTTACCGATAAGTACTCTTTTCTCGTTCCCGTGGTATGTGATCCCTTGTGAGCCAGCCACATGCTTGCAAGCTAATTGGATGACATTCCACCGAGAGGGCCCAGAGTATATCTATCCGTCATATGGATGGACAAATCCCAATCTTGATCCATGTGTCTCAACCCATACTTTCCAAACACTCAATGCCACCTTTATAGCCACCCAGTTACGGTGTGGTGTTTGATGTCATCAAAGAATCCTTTCGGTGATGGTGATAAGCATGATCTCATGGTCGAAGGAATTAGGTTACTATGTATCAGAAAGCTTATAGCAATTGAACTATTAAAATGACTTGATCTTTATGCTACGCTTATCTATAGGAGTATGTCCATCATACCATTCTCCTAATGATATGATCTTGTTGTTAACAACATCTCAATGTTCATGATAGTTAAACCACAATCATCTATTAACCAACAAGCTAGTATTATGAAGAGGCTTTACTAGGGACTCTAATTTAGTTTACAAATCACACAAGTATTAATGTTTCCTGGTTAATACTGTTATAGCATGAATGTAAACATTTATCATAAACACAAAGATATAATAATAACTACATTTATTATTTCCTCTAGGGCATATCTCCAACAGTTCTAGCCACGGACCGGTGTTAAAAGGGGGGGGAATTCGTTTCGCGCGCGCACCCCCCCCTTTAACACCAGTTCGAACCGATGTTAAAGGAGGGGTGTGGGGATTTTGTTTCGCGTGCACACACCCCCTCTTTAACACCGGTTTGTTGCTGGAACCGGTGTTAAAGGAGGGGCATTTATTTCGTACATTAAAGGGGGGCATTTTTAATTCAAAAAATACGATAGAATTTATAAAATTCATATCTTTTTCATTTCAACTCAGAAAAATATGAATAATATATCATAATTTTCAGAAAAATAAGATCTATCCATTCATATGAAAAAATTGTAGTTTTTGAATTGTTTGGATATTTAAATTTAGCATCTTTTGTATACTTTGAAATCTGACAAAACTTTCAACATGAAAATTATTTGCATTTGAATAATTAATCCTAAAACATTTTTTGTTTTTACAAAATATAATTCTAACTATTAAAACTAGTAACAAATGGGAAAGGGCGGGCAGAATGCGCGGGAGGAAAAGGGCGGGAAGAAAAGGGCGGAAAATAATGGGCGGGAAGAAATTTTTATTACGATAGAACTGGAATTAAAGTACATAACACAACTAACAGTAAGATACAAAAAGCACGACTGGAAATTAATATATATAGAAGAACTAAAAATTAAGATACATGGCCAGATTAAGTCACAATCGGCCAAACTTGTTTTGGAATGTTGGAGTGATTCAGTCATGCTCCTGCCTACACCTGTAATACTCGCCACTATAGTCGTCGTACTCGTCGCGGTCGTCGTTGCTGTCATCGTTATGACGCCGTAGTTGAACCTTGAAGGCTGAGTACGCGTGGGATGGACTTGAGGGTCGCGCAGGCGGGGGTTAGAGTCAGCGGCCATGTCGTAGGACATGACGCTCTGGAGAGTCCGGCCGTGCCACCACAGCCGACGGCCAGCCTCATTGAAGTTCGGAGGAGGTGGGCCATCCTCGTCGTGCCTGGCGAGCACCCTCTCACGCCGATCCCCGAAGAAGGCTTCCTAAGTCGGGAAATAGTCGGGATGCCAGTTGGGATTCCTCCGCTGCTCCGGCGTGAGCTCGAAGTAGTAGTGGTTCGTGATGTCCATCCGGCACGCCACACCTAGAGGGACAGGAGGAACCGGCATGCCTCCGGCGCCCAGCATCCAGCTGACGGGGACGCAGTAGCCCGATGGGCAGGGGTAGTTCGAGGCGCAAACGCCTCCCTGGGGGTTAGTGGTATGGTGTAAGCCATGGGAAAGAGTGATGAGGTTGCAAATATTAGTCTAGAGATGTGCAATGATAATGGAGGCCAATCCTACATAAATATAGTGAGAAATGGCAGGAAGAAAAATGGCGGGAAGAACTGGCGGGAAGAAAAATGTGGGGAATAAAAATGGCTCATTTAATACATATAGTGTTAACGGAAGAAATATGACATTGATTTCCATGTTGAGATACATATGTGTGCCAAAAATGGCTCATTTAATACATACATAGTGTTAACGAAAGAAATATGACATTGATTTCCATGTTGACATACATATTGTCGTGGTATTGCACGGCAGATGCTACTGGGGGTAGCTTACGTAGAGGGAGCAAGGCAACGTAGGAGAATCCGGGAGCGAGATTGGCACACGATGTACCCAGGTTCACGTCCCCTCGATGGAGGATCGCTACGTCCTGCTATCAATCCAGTATATGATTATAGATTGGTTTACATGGAAGCCGCCGTAGGCGTAGGGAGAGACTAGATCTAATATATTGTGGGAGAGCCTGCCCCATGGGGGTGCCCCTGGTGGCTTTATATATGCAGCCAGTTAGAGTTTACAAGTATTTGGTGGGCTTCGTATCGAATTTGCCGTCTTGGGCCTCCAATCGGCGCCACTCGTCTGGGTCCAGCATGCACCAATCGCCGTATTGGGCGAGTCGACCGGCTCAGGGCTAGGTTTCAGTCGGCTCGACCCAGCTGGCGACTCCTCTTCGTGGGTATACCCCGATTGGTATTCCCCCATCAGTAGTCCCCGAGCGCGTTGTCGATTCGACGCGGGCTTGAGGCAGGGCGCGGAGAGTCTTGACGATGGGTCATGGCGAATTGGCGACGAGCTCCTGAATAGAGAAAAGAACCGTGAAGCGGGAGACAGTTGGCGTGAGCCAGTCGGTGATGGACAGTTGGTGTAAGACGCAGGGAGTCGGTGAAGCCGCCAGTTGCGGCGAGTATCCGAACATGGAGCGTGCCGAGTCCCCGAGCGCGGCAAGTGGTGAGGTCGAGCGACCGGCGAGTGCCGAGTCCCCGAGCGCGCCGAGTGGCGAGGTTGGGTGACCGGCGAGTGGCGCTGTCTGTAGCATGCCGAGTCCCCGAGCGCGTTGAGTACGCGAGGACGAGTCCATGGTGGCGAGGCCCTGAGCGTGTCGAGTACGCGAGGGCGAGTCCGCGGTGGCGAGTCCCCGAGCGTATTGAGTACGTCGTGGCGAGTCCCCGAGCGTATTGAGTACGCGAGGGCGAGTCCGTGGTGGCGATGTCGTGCGACATGTAGCCGGTAGCTTGGCGAGTCGGTGATGGGCGAGCCGCCGAACGTGAAGAGTTCGCGGACCTGGAGAGTCCGCGGTGGCGAGTCCCCGAGCATGGCGAGTACGCGAGGGAGAGTCCGCGGTCGCGGAACCAAGCGCACACGCAGTATGCCTAGGAGTAGTCCCCGAGGATCGAGTTGGCTTGTAGAGGCGACTTGAGACTCTTTAGAGATGCATATTCTGAAAATAGTAGTAGTTACTGCTGAGCATGGCGAGTACTGATCGCGTGGACGCCAACTGTCGTGGTATTGCACAGCAGATGCTACTGGGGGTAGCTTACGTAGAGGGAGCAAGGCGACGTAGGAGAATCAGGGAGAGAGATTGGCACACGATGTACCCAGGTTCACGTCCCCTCGATGGAGGATCGCTACGTCCTGCTATCAGTCCAGTATATGATCATAGATTGGTTTACATGGAAGCCGCCGTAGGCGGAGGGAGAGACTAGATCTAATCTATTGTGGGAGAGCCTGCCCCGTGGGGGTGCCCCTGGTGGCTTTATATATGCAGCCAGTTAGGGTTTACAAGTATTTGGTGGGCTTCGTATCGAAGTCGCCGTCTCGGTCCTCCAGTCGGCACCACTCGTCTAGGTCCAGCATGCACCAATCGCCGTATTGGGCGAGTCGACCCGCTCAGGGCTAGGTTTCAGTCGGCTTGACCCAGCTGGCGACTCCGCTTCGTGGGTATACCCCGATTGGTATTCTCCCATCACATATGTGTGCTAAAAATGACTCATTTAATACATATAGTCCATCTTATGATCGCGTCGACCGTAACCATGGAGTATCAGCACCGTTTAACAGGATGGTTGGGTCAGTCGTCACTTTGAAGGGAGGAATTTCATCAAACTTATTATAATCTTCTGACATGTCTGTCTTATCCTCCACTCCCATGATGTTTCTTTTTCATGAAAGAACTATGTGACGCTTTGGCTCATCGTGTGATGTATTTGTTTGCTTATTTTTTCTTTTTTTTCGGTTTGGTAGACATGTCTTTCACATAGAAAACCTGAGCCACATCATTGGCTAAGACAAATGGTTCGTCTAAGTATCCAAGATTGTTGATATCCACTGTTGTCATTCCGTACTTCTTGTCTACCTCGACCCCTCCTCCTGTCAGCTTGACCCATTTGCACCAAAACAAGGGGACCTTAAAATTAGGTCCATAGTCAAGTTCCCATATCTTCTCTATGAACCCATAATACGTGGTATTTTGTTCATTGTGTTCTGCTGCATCGAAGCGGACACCACTGTTTTGGTTGGTGCTATTTTTATCTTGGCCTATCGTGTAAAATATATTTCCATTTATCTCGTACCCTTCGAAAGTACATACAGTCGAAAATGGTGTCCTGGCCAACAAGTACAGCTGATCTCCAATAGTGGTATTATTCGTGAGAAGTCTTTGCAGCCAGCCGCCAACACTCTCCATGTGTTCACTTCTAAGCCATTCATCAGACTGCCTGTTTGAGGCGTATAAAATTCTTGTGTTCATTGATATACGGGGCAACCAAGATAGATCTTTGTAAAACCGTGTAGTGCGCTTGGTTGAGAGAATGCCCGTCCCTAGATATCATTGCTTTACATCCTAGGGTGCCTTTTCCACGCAGTCTCCCCTCATGTCGTGATTGTGAAACACCAATCTCCTTAAGGTCGGGAACAAAATCAACACAGAACTCAATGACCTCCTCTGTTACATAGCCCTTGGAGATGCTTCCTTCTGGCCTAGCACGGTTATGAACATATTTCTTTAAGACGCCCATGTACTTCTCAAAGGGAACATATTGTGTAGAAATACAGGACCGATAATGGCGATCTCTTCTACTAGGTGAACCAGGAGATGCGTCATAATATTGAATAAGGATGGTGGGAACACCAACTCGAAGCTGACAAGACATTGGGCCACATCTATCTGTAACCCTGGTAGGCTTTCTGGATCGATTACCTTCTAAGATATTGCATTGAGGAATACACAAAGCTTCACAATGGGTATTCGAACATTTTCAGGTAGAATCCCCCTCAATGCAATCGGAAGCAATTGCGTCATAATCATGTGGCAGTCATGAGACTTCAGGTTTTGGAATTTTTTCTCTGCCATATTTATTATTCCCTTTATATTCGACGAGAAGCCAGACGGGACCTTGATACTGCTCAGGCATTCAAAAAAGATTTCCTTCTCTGCTTTGGTAAGAGCGTAGCTGGAAGGATTTAAGAGGCGTCCTTTACCCTTCTTGTTCTCAGGATTCATAGGCTCTTCAGGTTCTTTCTATGTTGCTGGTCCTGCCGTGCTTCCGGTGTATCTTTTGTCTTCCCATACACTTCCAGGAAGCCTAGTAGGTTCACACAAAGATTCTTCGTCATGTGCATCACGTCGATTGAAGAGCGGACCTCTAGGACTTTCTAATAGGGTAGGTCCCAAAATATAGATTGCTTCTTCCACATGGGCGCATGTCCGGCATCGTCATTCGAAACAGATTGACTGCCAGGACCTTTTCCAAAGATTACTTCTAGGTCCTTGACCATACCAAATACCTCCTCACCGGTACGGAGGACAGACTTCCTCCGGGGTTCTGCCAGACGTTTGATATGATTGCCTTTCTTTCTTACGGGATGCATGTTCGGAAGAAATCGACGATGCCCTAGGTACACAACCTTCTTACATTTATCCAAATATACACTTTCAAACTCATCTAAATAGTGCCTGCATGCTTTGAATCCTTTTTTTGTCTGCCCTAAAATGTTACTAAGAGCGGGCCAATCGTTGATGGTTACGAAAAGTAACGCTCGTAGGTCAAATGGCTCCCCTTTGTGCTCATCCCACATACGTACACCTGGTTTGGCCCACGGCTATAGAAGTTCTTCAACTAATGGCCTTAGGTACATATCCCTCGGGCCTTGGATGAGCACTGGCATCATAATGAACTTTCGCTTCATGCACAACCAAGGAGGAAGGTTATAGATACATAGAGTCACAGACCAGGTGCTATGACTGCAGCTCTGCTCCCCAAAAGGATTCATGCCATCTGTACTTAGACCAAACCTTAAGTTCCTTGCGTCATGTGTGAAGTCCGGGTACTCTTGCTCGACTTTTCTCCACTGTGACCCATCAGCGGGGTGTCTCAACATCGTGTCTTTCTTACGGTCTTCCATGTGCCATCGCAACAACTTGGCATGCTCTTTATTTCTGAAGAGACGTTTTAACCGTGGTATTATAGGAGCATACCACATAACCTTAGCAGGAACCTTCTTCCTAGGGGCCTTGCCCTCAACATCGCCAGGGTCGTCTCGTCTGATCTTATACTGCAGTGTAGTGCATACCGGGCATGCATCCAAATTCTCGTACTACTCATCGTGGTAGAAGATGCAGTCATTAATGCAGGCATGTATCTTCTACACGTCTAATCCTAGAGGGCGGACAACCTTCTTTGCTTGGTATATACTGTCGAGCAATTAATTATTTCTTGGAAGCAGATTCTTCATTTTTACCAACAACTTTGAAAATGCGCTGTCAGTCACACCGTTCTCTGTCTTTCATTCACTAGTAGAAAAAGAGATATTCGTCCACCCCAGTTCGCAGCATTACTCCCGGTTATGGTTGTACCCGGGACTAATGTCAGCATTAGTCCTGGTTCCAACTGCTAGAACGGTAGCAATCTTTAGTCTCGGGTCAAACGGGACCTTTAGTACGATTCGTATCACTAACCGGGACTAAAAGGGAGGTGCCAACCCCTTTAGTCCCAGTTCGTATCACCAACCGGGACTAAAGGTGTGACCTTTAGTCCCGGTTCGTATTAACAACCCGGATTAAAGAAAGTGGGCAAAAAAATTCTCAAGTTCTGCCGTGGAAGTAAAACGGGCACAAATCCGTCTAAAAATCGTCTTTTCTATATTCAAAATCATGCCAAAAAATTATAAAAAATTCTAAAAATAAAATCCTTCGAACTGTAGTTAGTTATATTAAGTGATTTAGTTGTTACAAAAATTAACAAATATAAATTTCGACATAATTTACAAAAAAAATTTATGAAAAATTCAAATGGCCATAACTTTTGCATACGATGTAAAAAAAGTATAACCTATCAAAACATGCAAAAAAAAATTAGCTCTTTGATTTCAACATCCTTAAGCCGTTTTGGATTCTTAAAATTCGAAAAGAAAAAAATTTATTTCAGAAATTAAATTATTTTAGTATTTTTATATTTGAATTCCTCGCATTTTTTATAATAATGGATATATTATTTGTTGAATTTACAAATTTGAAGATATTATTTATATCATATTAAATGAATAAATGGCAATAAATGAATAAAATATTAACTTAATTAGTTTTTGCTTTCATTAGAATAAAATATTATTATTACTTATTTATTGTTGTTTACTAAAATAGTTGTTCTTAATTTCAAAAAAATAAAAACGTGTCACATATTGATATGAGTTAATAGGATTGATATACTAGTCTTGACAACAAGTTATAAGTGTCCTTCGTGCGGGGTGGAAGAGATGAAATGGAGAAGTTAAGCGTGCTGGGATGGCATAGTGCTAGGATGTGTGACCGGCCGGGAAGTTTGATGACTGTAAGTACGATTTGAACTAAGATTAAGTATAATTAGTGTTAAAAATGAGAGATGTGGGAGATTAACGAATCAAACAATTCAAAAGTTTAAGAAAAAATAAAAAAAAATCAAAAAAAGTTGGATTTTTTTTCAAAAAAATACCTTTAGTCCAGGTTCGTATTACAAACCGGGACTAAAGGTCTCGAGCGCTCGGCGATGGCCCGTGAACGCCTTTAGTCCTGGTTTGTGGCCGAACCGGGACTAAAGGATGGGGGCTTTAGTCCCGATTGTGGCCCTGTTTGCACTAGTGATTGCAGCAAATCCAGCGTGGTACCTAGCTTTTTGTGGTCATCTTCGCAAGTTGGGTACAACAATGTTTTGTGATCCTTTAACATCTGCTCCATCTTCTCCTTCTCCTTTTCAGTTTCATATTCTTCCTTTGCATCAGTAATGGCCCGACCAAGGTCGTCATCAGCGGGCACATCTGCTGCCTCTTGATCTTCATCTACCCCCGTTGCAGTATCATCGTATTCAGGATACATGTTATGATAGTTTTCATCATCCCCTTCTTCTTCCTTGTCTTCCATCATAACCCCTCTTTCTCCATGGTTGGTCCAACAATTATAGCTGGGCATAAACCAGACCGAAGCAGGTGGGCGTCAATAGTTTTGGTATTTGAGTAGTCTTTCTTGTTCTGACAGTGAATACGAGGACAACACATAAAATCATTGTGACCACGGTTTGCCTTAGCCATAACGATAAAATTTTGGAGGCCTGTAATATACTCGGAAGTGCGTCGGTCACCGTACATTTATTGCCGGTTCATCTGCATTATATAATTAATTACGTATATCAAAAACCATTACAGTACATCATGAATTAATAGGGAGATGACCACTTTTACAGTACATCAATGACACATGAAAGGATAAAGTTGCCGACCTCGAACGAGGAAGAAAGAGTAACGAGAAAACTTAATTCGAGCTCTCGGGCATTTCACCGAACACCTCTTATGCATAGGATGAAAACACAAACTAGCACCCTCTCACCCTCTCACCCTCTCACCCAAAATGAGAGAGTGAAACAATAAGAGAGAGGGGGGTGAGCTGCGGTGTATTATATATAGGCGCATACCCTTTAACACCAGTTCAAGCCACCGGTATTAAGGGGGGAGGATCCTACGCGGCGCTGTGGGGCAGAGACTTAGGGGACGAGCCTTTTTGCTTTCTGAACCATGCTGGTACGGGCAGCCCTTTTAACGCCGGTTCGTGAAAGAAACGGTGTTAAAGGCCAATTTAAACCTCAACTAAAGGCCTCATTTCCATTCACACCGGATCGGGCGAGCCTCCGTCGGCGCTACAGGGTAGCCAAGTCCATGCGTGCCCAGATCTGACGCCGTTGCGGCGAGAGTACTCCATTGACATCACTAAGAGGAGAAAGTAGAGGGTGTTCAGGAGGGAAGAATGTGCTGGAACAATGAAGGTAGAGCACGATAGAAAGGAGTGGATAAGGTAAGCAGGCTAGAGTAGAAGAAAGAGCGGTACGGGTGAGAGGCTCGATCGGTTGACTAAAAAGGCTATAATGTTGTGCGGGACAAGCTCTCGTGAGGCTAATTTATAGGCACAAGACCTATCTCGCTTTTTCGAGAAATTGGTACGGGACTGCCTCTCTGTTGTGCTTTCCTGGAAATCCGTCTTCTTTAATGAAATGTAGAAAATGGATATAAAACTGTTCTGGGTAACAATATTTCCGGATCTCAAAGCAACGTTCAATGTCTGAACAGACAGACAGGTGTCCTGTACTGATGTATACAAGCACAAATATATTTCCGGTATGAAACATCGTTAAATGTTTTTAAAAGGTTGAACCGGCTACAGCAAGGCTCTAGAATAGCTCAAAAAACACTTATGTAGTGATCTATCTTAGAGCATCTCCACTCGAGTTGGACGAACTCTGGTTTTTGGACGGACGAAACAAATTTTCGTCCTAGGTGCGCCCAGTTTCTTATTCGCGTACCAAGGCCGAGTTTTCAAGTTCGGCTAAATTTTATTAAAGATTGGCGAATTTCATTAAGATGGGCGAATAAAGGCGGATTACATCGAATTTAAACTAAAGTAGTATATAATAAACTAAAAAAAGGCCGCCGTCGTGGCCTTCGTCGGCGTCTTCGCCGTTCTATATGCCAAACGCCGTGTATCCGGGATCGGCACGGCTATCATCCTCGCCGCCGTCGTCGTCGTCGCTCGGCGGCTGGTGCTGGCGGGAGATCCCCTGGCCTGGGTCGCCGCACCTCCACGGCTGGTAGGATGGGCCTTCATCCTCGTCGTCGTCGAGGACGTAGAGCGGGGCGCCCTGATAGGCGAGTTCGCACCCGGACAACGCCTGTCTTCGGGCCGCCTGATCCTCGGCCTGCTGCTGCAGGCGGCGTACGCGCTGCCGCTCCGCCTCCTCCCAGTCCGCCCTTGACCATTCCAGGATTTCCGACGAGGAGGGCTCCACCAACGGCGGCTGCGGCGCCGAGTCGCGGAGCGACTGTTCCAGCGCCATCCTCAAGGCGCTGTCGTCGGGTGGCGCCGAGCCTTCAACCTTCGGGCGGCGAAGGCGCATGTGGCCGGTTGGTGACGCCGTCGCGCGTGGCTCGCCGATGACGATGCCGCGCCTCCCAGGCCTGGAGGGTGCGCCGGCCAAAGTCGTTCGTCGCCGCACCGTCGCCGGGGTATCTCTCGGCCATGGCTAAAGTGGGGAGGGGAGAGTGAGTGAGAGGGGAAAGTTCGCCGGAGTTTTGGGCTGGTGGGCTAGGGGAGCTGTGAGAGAGTGTGAGGTTCTCCGGCAAGGGGTACGGCTTATATAGGGCAAGATGGCCGGCGAGGGCGGAAAAAGGGGAAACGGCGGGAAGTTAGTGCCCGCCGGTCCGTCGCGGGAGTCGAGGCAATGGCGGTGGCGCCGCAATTCGGCGACGCGTGGCCGACGCGACGGACAGTTAATGTCCGGCGGTCACCGCGTGGTTCCGAGGATGACGACAACTCGGCTACCGTCGCTGACTCGGCGGGTCCACGCGCCGTTTTTGTTTTTATTCGTCGAGTTCTCTGCGTCCGGCGTTTTCAGGGGAACCTGGATTCGACCTGGGTAGTCCGGACCAAAATTGGCCTAAATTCGACCGGAAAGAGGTCCCTAGGTATACGACTGGTCAATTTTCGGCGTCCGGACTGGCATCATGGATAGCCGAGTGGAGATGGTCTTGGAGAGAACGGCGTGTTCGGTTCAGTTTGTTTTTCTTCTTCTGTTTCCTCAAGGGACTGAGAATTTATTATAGAGATTCCTATATCTCGGAGCACATAACTAATTCATGAGATTCCTATATCTCAGAACACAGAGATAGATATACTCAACAAAAAGAGCGGTATATAGATAGATAGTCCATCAACACAGGGTGTGCGCATGGTACAAACTCAGCTCAACTCTGACGTGTTAGATGTATATATCTGTATATTGTATTTCCCCCATATGTTAGAGGGCTTCCTGCATATTTGCCCTGTACCTGTACTATATATTGTGGCCTTTGGTCCCCAGAGGAATACAAGTTGCATATTTCTGACATGGTATCAGAGCTAGGTTAGCCTCCTCCAACTCGCAACTTTGTCGTTACAGCCGCCACCGTCCCTGTCGCCGACGGCCTTGCCGTTATCGACGCCGCCGGTCGCCGCCATTGCCCGTTTCGTCTCAGATTCGTTTTCCTGATTCGTATCGATCTTGATCTCCTGCTGTCTCAGATCCGTTCCGGTTGATCTGAGGACGCTGGACTGCTCCACCCAACTCCCGACGCCCGAGGAGCCCGGTTGTCGATCTCCTCCACGCGGTCTGTACCACCGCTCGTCGCCCTCCCTGCAACCGCCCACGACCGCGACCGCCTGCGCGCGACCCCCACGCGCGCTGTCCCACCTGCTGTCGCCCTCCACGCGGCCTGCATGCAGGGATCTCCACGCGGGCCTGCACTCCTGCTCCGTCCACGCGCCCACGCGCGGCCTGCTCCGTCCACGCGACCAGCTCCTGCCGTGCACGCGTGACCCTCCAACCAGCTCCTGCCGTGCACGCGTGACCAGCTCCTGCCATGCATGCAGGGATCTCCACTTGCACTCCTGCCCGTACAACCAGCTCCTGACGCGCACGGGAGGACGCCCACGTCCCGTCCCGTCTGCCAGCTACTCGCACGGGAGAACGCCAGCTCGTCTGTCTCCGCTGACCGTGTGCTCCAGTACTGCTGCTCCCTCTGCTGCCCGGTGCCGACCTGCTGCTGCCTTCCGTCTGGCCTGCCGCCGGCTGGTATCTGATCATCAATTAGATCTGGATCTAGATCTGATCTAAAAAAAAAAAATAGAGCGAGAGATATGTCTTCTTCATCGGGTTATGTTGCGATTCCTCGCTGCCCGGTGGTCTTTGATGGCGCGAATTACCCTGATTTCGCTGCCTTTATGCGCGTTCACATGCGCGGTCTTCGTCTTTGGGGTGTACTCTCCGGCGAGGTCTCCTGTCCGCCGTGCCCCCCTGCTCCTGTGGCTCCTATTCCGCCGACGCCGATTGTTCTTGGTGCTGATGCTTCTCAGGAGGCCAAGGATGCTGCTTAGAGTGCTGATGATAATGCTGTTGCTGCTTATGACCTGAAGTTCAAGCAGTACTCTTCTGATCTCGAGACCTACCGACATGCTCTGACTGCTTACACTCAGTGGGTTGATGAGGATGCTCGTGCTGCTGCTGTTCTCACCTCCAGTGTTCTGCCTCAGTATGCTGCTGAGTTCATGAGTCTCCCTACTGTTGCCGCTCAGTGGGCTCATCTTCGTCAGCGCTATCAGCCGTCTGGAGATGCCCTTTACCTGTCTGTGGTTCGCCAGGAGCATGCTCTCCAGCAGGGTGATTCTACTATTGATGAGTTCTATACTCAGAGTGCTGCTATCTGGCGTCAGCTTGACTCTCTTCGTACTGCTGTTTGTGGCACATGCTCGTGTTGCCAGATTGTGCGCTCGAATTTGGAGTTTCACCGCATCTATGAGTTTCTGTCTCGGCTCCGCCAGGAGTTTGAGCCCCGGCGTGCTCAGCTGAATGCTCGTGGTCGTGTTCCGCTCTCTGAGGTGTTGTCTGAGCTTCGGGCTGAGGAGACTCGTCTCCGTGGTGCTGGTCTTCTTGCGGTTCCATCCGTGCTTGCTACTCGTGGTCCTCCTATGTCGTCTGGTCCCTCGACTCAGCCGCGGTCCCCTGTGCCGCCACCGCCGATACTACCCGCTCCTCCAGGTCAGGGTCAGGGTCAGGGTCAGCTTCAGCAGTCTCAGGGTCAGAGTCAGCACCAGCAGGCTCGTGGTCAGGGTCGTCGTGGTTCTCTTCGTCACTGCTCTTATTGCAACAGGGATGGCCACACTCGGGCCACCTGTTATACACGGGACCCCAGTCTACGTCAGCAGCACCAGGCTCGTGGGCAGCCGGCTCCTTCCGGGTCTTCAGCAGTTGCTCTCTCTGATCAGGACATTATCAGGAGTCTTCGCGGTCTGCTTGCTGCTACAGGCTCTTCTTCGACGGGCACTGCTGGTTCTGTGACTGATTCTTCAGGCACTGCGCGACCACCACCTTCTACACAGTCAGGTACGTCCCCGTGGTATCTGGATTCTGGAGCTTCCTTTCATATGACATCTGAGTCTTATTTTCTGTCTGCTCTTCGTTCTCTCCCTTCTCCTGTCCGTGTTTTACGGCTGATGGTACCTCTCTTCCCGTTTCTAGTCGGGGCACCCTTTCTACTTCTTCTTTTTATGTTCCTGATATTTCTCATGTCCCTCTTCTTAAGATGAATCTGTTCTCTGCTAGCCAGCTTACTGACTCTAGTTGTCGCGTTATTCTTGATGCTGATTCTTGTGTTGTCCAGGACCGTCGCACACAGGCCCTAGTTGGAGCTGGCCCTCGCAGCCGTGACTCTTCAGGACTTTGGGAGTTAGACTGGCTTCGTGTTCCTTCCGCTGCCACTTCATCTGCCAGTTCTTCTCCGATCGTCGCTTCTGCTACCAGCTCATTTCAGCAGTGGCATCATCGTCTTGGTCACCTTTGTGACTCCCGCCTGTCGTCATTAGTTCATCGTGGTCTTCTGGGGTCTGTCTCAGGAGATGGGTCTTTACATTGTCAGGGCTGTAGGTTGGGTAAACAGATTCAGCTTCCCTATCCTACTAGCGCGTCTGTATCTCAGCGACCTTTTGATTTAGTTCATTCCGATGTTTGGGGTCCGGCTCCTTTCGCTTCGAAAGGGGGCCATCGCTACTATATTTTATTTATCGATGATTTTTCTCGGTACACTTGGTTGTATTTTATGCGCTCTCGTAGTGAAGTGCTCTCCATATATCAGCGTTTTGCGGCCATGGTCCGTACTCAGTATTCTACCCCCATTCGTGTTTTTCGTGCTGATTCTGCTGGTGAGTATATCTCCCAGATGTTGCGAGGTGTTCTTGCTGAGCAGGGCACCCTTGCTCAGTTCTCTTGTCCTGGCGCACATGCCCAAAATGGTGTTGCCGAGCGTAAGCATCGTCATCTTCTTGAGACCACTCGCGCTATGATGATTGCTTCTTCTCTCCCGCCGCATTTCTGGGCTGAGGCTGTCGCTACGTCGGCTTATCTCATCAATATTCAGCCTTCTGCTGCCTTGCAGGGTGGTATTCCTCATGAGCGCTTATCTGGACAGTCTCCAGACTACTCCATGCTTCGCTTGTTTGGTTGTGTTTGCTATGTTCTCCTTGCTCCTCGCGAACGCACCAAACTAACCGCTCAGTCTGTTGAGTGTGTCTTCCTTGGATACAGTGATGAGCATAAGGGCTATCGCTGTTGGGACCCTGTTGGTCGTCGGATGCGTATCTCTCGTGATGTTACTTTTGATGAGACGCGTCCTTTCTATCCTCGTCCCACCACTGGCACTTACCCGGTGGAAGATATCTCTTTTCTTCTATTTCCCGACACACCTCCTTCTACACCTATTGTGTCTTCTTCAGGATCTCCTCCCCCTGATTTCTCTTCTTCGACGCCGTCATCCTCTGCTCCGTCTAGTTCTCCTAGTTCTCCTCGTTCTCCGGAGTCTTCCTCTACTATTCCCTCTTCTTCATCGTTGTCTCCTGTGTCGTCTTCCTCTGATGATCTTCCATCTACTCGTCCTGTTCGTCAGCGTCGTGCCCCTGACCGTTACTCTCCTAGTCAGTATGGTCTTTCCGTTGCCTCTGAGCCGACTTCTTATCGGGATGCTGAGCATCATCCTGAATGGCAGCTGGCCATGGCTGAGGAGATTGCTGCGCTTGAGCGCACTGGCACCTGGGAACTTGTTTCTCCCCCTCCCGGTGTTCGTCCTATCACATGTAAGTGGGTCTATAAGATTAAGACTCGCTCTGATGGATCTCTTGAGCGCTATAAAGCGCGTCTTGTGGCTCGTGGTTTTCAGCAGGAGCATGGTCGTGACTATGATGAGACCTTTGCTCCTGTGGCTCATATGACCACTGTGCGTACTCTTCTTGCTGTTGCTTCTGTTCGTCACTGGTCTGTGTCCCAGCTTGATGTTCAGAATGCTTTTCTTAATGGTGAGTTGAGTGAGGAGGTTTATATGCAGCGTCCTCCTGGGTATTCTGTTCCCGAGGGGATGGTTTGTCGTCTTCGACGTTCTCTTTATGGCCTCAAACAGGCCCCTCGTGCTTGGTTTGAGCGCTTTGCTTCTGTAGTGACTGCTGCTGGTTTCTCCCCTAGTGCTCATGATCCAGCGCTGTTTGTTCACACTTCTCCTCGTGGACGCACTCTCCTTCTTCTCTATGTTGATGATATGATCATTACTGGTGATGATCCTGAGTATATCGCCTTTGTTAAGGCTCGTCTTCGTGATCAATTTCTTATGACTGATCTTGGTCCTCTTCGATACTTTCTTGGGATTGAGGTCTCCTCCACTTCTGATGGCTTTTACATCTCTCAGGAAAAGTATATTCAGGATCTTCTTGCCCGTGCTGCTCTTGGGGATGAGCGCACTGTTGAGACCCCTATGGAGCTTAATGTTAAGCTTCAACTCACTGATGGTGATCCTCTTTCTGATCCGACGCGTTATCGTCATCTTGTTGGGAGTCTTGTTTATCTTGCTGTCACTCGTCCTGACATCTCTTATCATGTTCATATTCTGAGTCAGTTTGTTTCTACTCCCACCACTGTTCACTATAGTCATCTTCTCCGTGTTCTTCGTTATCTTCGTGGTACGATCACTCGTCGCCTTTTCTTTCCTCGTTCCAGCTCCCTCCAGCTCCAGTGCTATTCAGACGCTACGTGGGCGAGTGATCCTTCGGATCGTCGTTCACTTTCTGCTTACTGTGTGTTTCTTGGTGGTTCGCTCATTGCTTGGAAGACGAAGAAACAGACAGCGGTTTCCCGTTCGAGTGTTGAGGCTGAGTTGCGTGCTATGGCCTTGTTGACTGCTGAGGTGACCTGGTTACGGTGGTTACTTGCGGATTTTGGGGTCTCCATTACCACACCCAGTCTGGTTTTGTCTGACAGTACAGGTGCTATTAGTGTTGCACGTGATCCGGTCAAGCATGAGCTTACCAAACATATTGGTGTTGATGCTTTCTATACACGTGCTCAGGTGCAGGCTCAGGTTGTTGCGCTTCAGTATGTGCCTTCAGATTTACAGTTGGCGGATTTCTTCACGAAGGCACAGACTAGAGCGCATCATGATTTCTTACTCTCCAAACTCAGTGTTGTGGATCCACCATGAGTTTGAGGGGGGGTGTTAGATGTATATATCTGTATATTGTATTTCCCCCATATGTTAGGGGGCTTCCTGCATATTTGCCCTGTACCTGTACTATATATTGTGGCCTTTGGCCCCCAGAGGAATACAAGTTGCATATTCCTGACATGGTATCAGAGCTAGGTTAGCCTCCTCCAACTCGCAACTTTGTCGTTACAGCCGCCACCGTCCCTGTCCCGACGGCCTTGCCGTTGTCGACGCCGCCGGTCGCCGCCGTTGCCCGTTTCGTCTCAGATTCGTTTTCCTGATTCGTATCGATCTTGATCTCCTGCTGTCTCAGATCCGTTCCGGTTGATCTGAGGACGCTGGACTGCTCCACCCAACTCCCGACGCCCGAGGAGCCCGGTTGTCGATCTCCTCCACGCGGTCTGTACCACCGCTCGTCGCCCTCCCTGCAACCGCCCACGACCGCGACCGCCTGCGCGCGACCCCCACGCGCGCTGTCCCACCTGCTGTCGCCCTCCACGCGGCCTGCATGCAGGGATCTCCACGCGGGCCTGCACTCCTGCTCCGTCCACGCGCCCACGCGCGGCCTGCTCCGTCCACGCGACCAGCTCCTGTCGTGCACGCGTGACCCTCCAACCAGCTCCTGCCGTGCACGCGTGACCAGCTCCTGCCATGCATGCAGGGATCTCCACTTGCACTCCTGCCCGTACGACCAGCTCCTGACGCGCATGGGAGGACGCCCACGTCCCGTCCCATCTGCCAGCTACTCGCACGGGAGAACGCCAGCTCGTCTGTCTCCGCTGACCGCGTGCTCCAGTACTGCTGCTCCCTCTGCTGCCCGGTGCCGACCTGCTGCTGCCTTCCGTCTGGCCTGCCGCCGGCTGGTATCTGATCATCAATTAGATCTGGATCTAGATCTGATCTAAAAAAAAAAAAATAGAGCGAGAGATATGTCTTCTTCATCGGGTTATGTTGCGATTCCTCGCTGCCCGGTGGTCTTTGATGGCGCGAATTACCCTGATTTCGCTGCCTTTATGCGCGTTCACATGCGCGGTCTTCGTCTTTGGGGTGTACTCTCCGGCGAGGTCTCCTGTCCGCCGTGCCCCCCTGCTCCTGTGGCTCCTATTCCGCCGACGCCGATTGTTCTTGGTGCTGATGCTTCTCAGGAGGCCAAGGATGCTGCTCAGAGTGCTGATGATAATGCTGTTGCTGCTTATGACCTGAAGTTCAAGCAGTACTCTTCTGATCTCGAGACCTACCGACATGCTCTGACTGCTTACACTCAGTGGGTTGATGAGGATGCTCGTGCTGCTGCTGTTCTCACCTCCAGTGTTCTGCCTCAGTATGCTGCTGAGTTCATGAGTCTCCCTACTGTTGCCGCTCAGTGGGATCATCTTCGTCAGCGCTATCAGCCGTCTGGAGATGCCCTTTACCTGTCTGTGGTTCGCGAGGAGCATGCTCTCCAGCAGGGTGATTCTACTATTGATGAGTTCTATACTCAGAGTGCTGCTATCTGGCGTCAGCTTGACTCTCTTCGTACTGCTGTTTGTGGCACATGCTCGTGTTGCCAGATTGTGCGCTCGGATTTGGAGTTTCACCGCATATATGAGTTTCTGTCTCGGCTCCGCCAGGAGTTTGAGCCCCGGCGTGCTCAGCTGAATGCTCGTGGTCGTGTTCCGCTCTCTGAGGTGTTGTGTGAGCTTCGGGCTGAGGAGACTCGTCTCCGTGGTGCTGGTCTTCTTGCGGTTCCATCCGTGCTTGCTACTCGTGGGCATAGGATGAAAACACAAACTAGCACCCTCTCACCCTCTTTGCTAAGCTCCAAAATGAGAGAGTGAAACAATAAGAGAGAGGGGGGTGAGCTGCGGTGTATTATATATAGGCGCATACCCTTTAACACCAGTTCAAGCCACCGGTATTAAGGGGGGAGGATCCTACGCGGCGCTGTGGGGCAGAGACTTAGGGGACGAGCCTTTTTGCTTTCTGAACCATGCTGGTACGGGCAGCCCTTTTAACGCCGGTTCGTGAAAGAAACGGTGTTAAAGGCCAATTTAAACCTCAACTAAAGGCCTCATTTCCATTCACACCGGATCGGGCGAGCCTCCGTCGGCGCTACAGGGTAGCCAAGTCCATGCGTGCCCAGATCTGACGCCGTTGCGGCGAGAGTACTCCATTGACATCACTAAGAGGAGAAAGTAGAGGGTGTTCAGGAGGGAAGAATGTGCTGGAACAATGAAGGTAGAGCACGATAGAAAGGAGTGGATAAGGTAAGCAGGCTAGAGTAGAAGAAAGAGCGGTACGGGTGAGAGGCTCGGTCGGTTGACTAAAAAGGCTATAATGTTGTGCGGGACAAGCTCTCGTGAGGCTAATTTATAGGCACAAGACCTATCTCGCTTTTTTGAGAAATTGGTACGGGACTGCCTCTCTGTTGTGCTTTCCTGGAAATCCGTCTTCTTTAATGAAATGTAGAAAATGGATATAAAACTGTTCTGGGTAACAATATTTCCGGATCTCAAAGCAACGTTCAATGTCTGAACAGACAGACAGGTGTCCTGTACTGATGTATACAAGCACAAATATATTTCCGGTATGAAACATCGTTAAATGTTTTTAAAAGGTTGAACCGGCTACAACAAGGCTCTAGAATAGCTCAAAAAACACTTATGTAGTGATCTATCTTAGAGCATCTCCACTCGAGTTGGACGAACTCTGGTTTTTGGCCGGACGAAACAAATTTTCGTCCTAGGTACGCCCAGTTTCTTATTCGCGTACCAAGGTCGAGTTTTCAAGTTCGGCTAAATTTTATTAAAGATTGGCGAATTTCATTAAGATGGGCGAATAAAGGCGGATTACATCGAATTTAAACTAAAGTAGTATATAATAAACTAAAAAAAGGCCGCCGTCGTGGCCTTCGTCGGCGTCTTCGCCGTTCTATATGCCAAACGCCGTGTATCCGGGATCGGCACGGCTATCATCCTCGCCGCCGTCGTCGTCGTCGCTCGGCGGCTGGTGCTGGCGGGAGATCCCCTGGCCTGGGTCGCCGCACCTCCACGGCTGGTAGGATGGGCCTTCATCCTCGTCGTCGTCGAGGACGTAGAGCGGGGCGCCCTGATAGGCGAGTTCGCACCCGGACAACGCCTGTCTTCGGGCCGCCTGATCCTCGGCCTGCTGCTGCAGGCGGCGGACGCGCTGCCGCTCCGCCTCCTCCCAGTCCACCCTTGACCATTCCAGGATTTCCGACGAGGAGGGCTCCACCAACGGCGGCTGCGGCGCCGAGTCGCGGAGCGACTGTTCCAGCGCCATCCTCAAGGCGCTGTCGTCGGGCGGCGCCGAGCCTTCAACCTTCGGGCGGCGAAGGCGCATGTGGCCGGTTGGTGACGCCGTCGCGCGTGGCTCGCCGATGACGATGCCGCGCCTCCCAGGCCTGGAGGGTGCGCCGGCCAAAGCCGTTCGTCGCCGCACCGTCGCCGGGGTATCTCTCGGCCATGGCTAAAGTGGGGAGGGGAGAGTGAGTGAGAGGGGAAAGTTCGCCGGAGTTTTGGGCTGGTGGGCTAGGGGAGCTGTGAGAGAGTGTGAGGTTCTCCGGCAAGGGGTACGGCTTATATAGGGCAAGATGGCCGGCGAGGGCGGAAAAAGGGGAAACGGCGGGAAGTTAGTGCCCACCGGTCCGTCGCGGGAGTCGAGGCAACGGCGGTGGCGCCGCAATTCGGCGACGCGTGGCCGACGCGACGGACAGTTAATGTCCGGCGGTCACCGCGTGGTTCCGAGGATGACGACAACTCGGCTACCGTCGCTGACTCGGCGGGTCCACGCGCCGTTTTTGTTTTTTTTTCGTCGAGTTCTCTGCGTCCGGCGTTTTCAGGGGAACCTGGATTCGACCTGGGTAGTCCAGACCAAAATTGGCCTAAATTCGACCGGAAAGAGGTCCCTAGGTATACGACTGGTCAATTTTCGACGTCCGGACTGGCATCATGGATAGCCGAGTGGAGATGGTCTTGGAGAGAACGGCGTGTTCGGTTCAGTTTGTTTTTCTTCTTCTGTTTCCTCAAGGGACTGAGAATTTATTATAGAGATTCCTATATCTGGGAGCACATAACTAATTCATGAGATTCCTATATCTCAGAACACAGAGATAGATATACTCAACAAAAAGAGCGGTATATAGATAGATAGTCCATCAACACAGGGTGTGCGCATGGTACAAACTCAGCTCAACTCTGACGTACATACATTCCTCCAATCGAAGGAGGAAACCAACGGAAGCCAGCAGGACAGAGTTCTTATTCGGTATAAACTCGAGTAGTAGTACTTAATACGTAGAGACAGCAGACGTCCGCCGGGCGCTTCAAGTCAACGTGGATCCATGAGATGAGCGCCAGCGTGATCCGGTCCTCGCTCACCTCACCCTGAATCCACAGATCGATCATGCATGAAAATTTTGGTTAGTGTTAGGATTGTGCGGATTAATTTTACGTCGTCGATGAATGAAAACATAATGATGTTCGTATGTATGTTTGCATGTGAATCAGTCAGTTACCTGGAGCAGTCGATGGAGGGGCTGATGGTGTAGGGGATGCTGACGCCGCACCTGGAGGGGATGGCTGCGGCGTTGCCGAGGTTAAGGCCGGCGATGCCGGCGGCGACGGTCTTGAGGCAGTTGCAGGCGGTTTGCCGGTCGGCGGTGCTGCGCGCCTGGTTGTGGAGGTTCTTGACGCCGGCGCAGCACTCCGCAGACGGGCCTGGGCCGCCGCGGGCGAAGGGCAGGCACGGCTTCACCAGCGTGTCCACCTGGCCGCAGTTCAAGGCCACGGCGGCGCGCGGAGCCGCCGCGAGCATCACCACCAGGGCGACGGCGGCAATGAGCGCTATCTGGGAGCGGGCCATGATCTCTTCCTGAGGTCTGTTGCTAACACAGTACGTACGAACTAGGACTGGGCTGGGTGACGATGAGCAGAGTGATCGATGGTGGTGTGGTGTGGAGATTATGGGGGGAATGGAGGGGCTTAAATAGGTCTTCGAGGGAGAGATGGATAGTGGATAGATGGTTTTAGGCGGTGGTGCACACATGTGTCAATTCGTTCGATAGTGTTAATGGCGAATGGAGTCTACCTAGGATGAAGGCGGTTGGATTTTAGGGCTAGGCCGATGCATCGTGACATGTGTTCAGTTAGCAGCTTAGTATGACTAGTGGGATTGCAATGGACATGCACATATGTGCACAACTTGCATTGGCTTGCTCCTTACCTTTGGTGCGGATAGATCATGGACAGATCCTTTACGCTGAAAATTGATTTCACCGTCCGAATTGAACTTCAAATTTTATTAAAGACTGTTCTTGTTTCTAACAGCACATCATCAAGATTCAAGCATCCAAAATGTTAAAAGTACATGATAAATTGGAGTTTTAGATCAAACCATAGTGATGATCCAAGTTTGGAATCAAATTATGGCTTGATGGAAGGAGAGAGGAAGCGGGTGGGCCGTACAATTGCTTATCTTGCACAAAATATACCCGCCATTAACTTGCATGTGTACAATAAAGATCTACCCCACATAAAACATACCCTAAAATCGAATGTATCTAGACATCTTTCAGTTTGTTCGATAGTGTTAATGGCGAATGGAGTCTAGCTTTTAGTGCATAAGGGAGTCTAGCCTTGTGAATGGAATGTATGTCACCTATACACTAAAAGCGTCTAGATACATTCACTTCATAAAACTATAATGTTTTATATTTATGAACGGAGGGAGTATGTCTTAGGGCATACAAAAGTAGGAGGGAATTGGTGTAGTTTGTGTACATTGTGTAATGTTGCACTCCTCCATGCATGCACAATGCAAACCATATAAGTACGGTAGCTGATATATATTGTTTTGGTTACTCACCACATATGTCATATTTATACTCCATAATTGCACACAATACGCCAAAATAAATAGTTATGTTAATCAAACGACTGCGGTATAAGAGGCGGGGCGTGACCAGAAGCATACTTCATCTAGTAGCGTGGGCCAAATTGAACTTTCAATTACTTTTTTGAATCATGCACCCTATTTTTGCTGCAATTCAAGTTCTATTTGTAGCAATGAGTAATGATTTTCAACCTTGAAAATGCACTTAACTTCTTAATTTAACTAGGAGTTGACCTAGCAAGTAGGGGATGAGAAATATTAAGAATTCGTATAGTAATTAAGAGAGAGTTATATTTGTAAGAAAAGAGGATCCGACCCCAAGATATATCCACCTATGGGTAGCAAGAAAAATCATCAAGAATCAGCAATGGATCAAGTCCCAAGGCACCCATTGGAATCATCAATGTGCCGAGGTAGGGAAGAATAGGCAGAATGATAACGGCAGAATGGAAAAAATAACCCTTTTTCAAAAGGATTTCACAAAATAACCCATCTGGATAACTATTTCACTGGACTAACCCTTTGGGTAACTCCCAACAGCTGGGCGCTACACTCTACAGTGTAGCGTCTTTCCGCTAGGCGCTATGCCCCTGCCAGCGTGGCACCGCCTGGCCCCTCCCTGGCCCCACCCGAAGGCATAACGCCCAGGCGCTATGCCTGTGTCGAGTAACGCCCAGGCGCTATGCCCAAAGTGTAGCGCATATCTGATAGGCGCTATACTTTAATGTGTAGCGCCTAGCAGATAGGCGCTACACTTTGGGATATAGCCTGTCGCGCCCAAGCCCCCTCCCTATCCCTCCCATTCACTCCCAGGCGCCAGGAACAGCAAGGAGGCGCCCTGCTGCCCCCTTCTCCCCTCCCACTCAAATCCCTAGCAAAAATCAAAAGATCTGAGGGATTTCACCGTGGATTTGCTCCCCCATCCTTCCCTCAAGGTAATCCCCTCCTTTTCCCTCTCTTTTATCCAATGAATCTTGCACACTATCCTCAAACCCTAGGTCTAGTTGGATTCATAATATGGCCTATTTGTGCATGTTTTTAGTTACTTGGTAGTTATATATTAGTTGTATTTGATGGGGAATGAAAGTGTGTTGTTGATTTGCATTGTATATGATGGTTGTATATGGATTTGTATGGATGTTTGAATAATATGCTCCCATATTCTTTGTAGTTTATTGTATAAATTGAAACAATAGCCACATACCACACACATTTTTATTGATGTTTGGAATATATATGTAGGATGGTGTGGCTACTTTAGGATTACTATGATCATGAACACATGGCATACTTGATGGCGGAGAAGCATATGGTAATAAAACCATGGTTGAACTTCTTTGTTTTTATTTTTCTATTGATTCAATTGTGTTGGAAAAAGCATAATGTTCGATCTTGTATGTATGAAGAGGCCTCGTCCCCTCAAGCTTCGGTCTCATGGCGCGTCTTCGAATGACATGTCGTACGACGAGCGGTACACCGAGTACATCAAGTGGCTAGGCCTCCTCCCTTTCACCACGCTTGTGAGCCGGTCGACGCCGAACCTCAACGCGGTTGTTATCACCGCACTTGTCGACCGGTGGAGGCCGGAGACGCACACTTTCCACCTCCGGACCGGCGAGATCACTCCTACTCTTAAGGATGTTTCCATGATCTTTGGACTTCCTATCGCGGGGCAGCCTCTCTGTATGATCACAGATTCCGATGGGTGGCGCAATGCGATGCAGCTACTTATTGGCATAACTCCTGAAGAACTTGAAGATAGGAGCAAAGACAGAGTCCCAGCACGCGCGACATATGCGTGGATTGTGGACAACTTTGCGGAATGCCCGAACCCTGCCGAGGTTGAGGTGATCGAGACACATGCTCGTGTGTACGTGTGGTATGTCCTTTCTAGGACTCTGTTTGCTGACAATGGAGGTAGGACCGCTCAGTAGATGTGGCTGAAGGCACTAGCAAACTGGGATAGCAATATCAGCTAGGGTTCGGTGGCTCTTGCCTACTTGTACCGGCAGGTAATCACCTGTGCACTCTACATTCATTTGTATATGTCGAGTCCACACATATGCTATGCCTGACCTCTTTTTTGTTCACTTGTAGTTGGACGATGCATGTCGTAGGGTAGGCCAAAATGCCGAAATAGGTGGTGCTATGGTTCTTCTCTCGATATGGAGCTGAGAACGCTTACTAGTTGGGCGTCCCAAAGAGGTAGGCCACCATCCTTGGCCAGAGTATAATAGAAACCCTCTACGCCTCCCGACTTGGGCTTACAGGTGGGACGTGGTATCGGAGATGACAAGCGATGTCGATGCCATGTACCTCAAGTACACGAACGAGTTCGATGCGATTACACTCGAGCAGGTAGATGTTTGTCTATACGTCACTACCCATAATATTTACTTCACGAGTCAAAATCGATACCAAACATGTTCTTGTGATATGTTCCAGGTGGAGTGGGAGCCTTATGGTTGTGGGGACGAGTTGGGTATTGATCCCGGGTTTGATATTAACCCGAAGTGCTTGGAGGAATAATCTCTCTGGCTCATGTGATGTCCATTGATTTGCAATTGGACGGTTGAGTTTCATATGCCACAACGGGTGATGAGGCAGTTCGGGTTGTTTCAGTGCAACCCTCCTGTGTGGAAGGACACCGACAAGGAGATTCATCGGTTAGTTAGCATGAGAAATTGTGCTCAATTTCTTTGGATGGTACTAACATGGTTCTTTGTTGTTATTCAGGTTGGACAGAAAGAGGCAGAGGAAGAACAAGAATTGGGATCACCATCATAGGAGGCACGACATGGAGTTCCTCATTTGTGTGGAGAATGCTCGACGAACGGAATGGAATAGTGGAAGAGCTCATTGCCCAACTGCATTTAACAACTACATCCATTGGTTTCTTTCTAGTACCCGTGTATCCATTTGCCCGTCGTCCTATGAGGAAGAAATATTGGACGAGCCAGTCCAGTTCGATGACCTTGCCTACACTCAGTACAACCGGCAGGTCAGGGAGGGGACCGATATCCCGCTTTCTTACTCATTCAACTTTGCGGTAAAGTTATTGTTCCCTTTGCATCACTTTCCTTGCACTCTCATCTCTTTCTTGCCTAACATGTTCTTGTTCTTGACTCTGTAGCGAACGGAAGTAAAGAAATATGCCGACGATGCCGAGGCAATTCTTTTTGCTGCCCCTAAGGGGAAAAAGGGAGAAGGCATGATACGATACTTCCTTAAGGTATGGATGCGGGACTTCCTCAAGATAGGCATGTTCTTGTTTTGACTTATGTTGTTATTTGTTACAGCGCTCAGCCCAAAAGATGCGTCGGTTATCTAACCTGCTAGGTTTCTGCGATCCCGAGTACACAACCCCGTCCGGTTCTAGGTCCAAGTCGATTACTGATCTGTCGACCCATCTTCAGGATGATGTTGACGATGAGACCACTTCGGCGATTCGTACGGAAGATGAGGTATGGGACAACCTTACATGCATTTAGTGCTTTCTGTTTCCCATGCATTTTCATAGCCATATAATCTTACATGTAGATGCCTCATATGGAGAATGAGACGGAGGAGGAGTACCGAAGTCGTTCCGCATACCTGCTGAAGCCAAGGAAAGAGTTCAATCGATGGACGCCGGATGACTTCCGTAACAAAGGAAAGGCCAATGTTGATGAGCCGCCATAGAGGTCAAGAGCGACTAGAAGGACGAGAGGCCTATGGTATGATGATGACGACGAGTCACAAGAAGAAGAGGAGGTGACAAAGAAGATACCTCCAAGGAGGGGTCGAGGCCCAAGGACGCGTGGACAGAAGTAGGTCATGTATGGCACAATGTTGATGACAATGCACTAGGTTTGAGACTATGTATGGGTTGATGTATGGCACTATGTTGATGTTGTTTAAGACTATGTTGATGTATGGCACTATGTTGATGTTGTTTAAGATTACGGTCATGTTGTTTGATACAATGATGTTGTTTGAGACTATGTTGATGTTGTTTGAGTATATGTTATAGTTGTTTGAGACATATGTGCACTTGTGCTGTCAATCAGCTGAAACCAGTGCAGTTCAGGAGTGTAGAGCTTGTCTGCTAGGCGCTACACCTTAGAGCATAGCTCCTAGAAGATAGGCGCTACACTCTGACTTAGATTTTTCCCTGCCAGCGAACTCTCGATTTGCTCTCAGTATACTCCTGTTAGTTTGGGGTCAATCGAAATCTGCTACCATAGTGCCTAGCAGACAAGCGATATGGTGTGTAGCGCCTTTCTTCTAGGCGCTATGGTACCAGATTTTGTTTGCCCCAATACGGTATGGTGGATTTCTGCCACCATCAACCGTGGCTTTATCCGCGAGACTAAGATCACGAAACAAAGGCACCCGATGGTCCCGCCCCAATACGGTATGGTGGATTTTGGCCTCTCTAGCCATGAACCCCTCCTCGTCAACTTCTTCTTCGGGACCATCATCATCCGAGTCCGAAGCATAGCCTCGAGAATACGGGAGTTCACAGTCCATGTAATGTTGAGTGATATATTTCTCCAAATCACCAACATTGTTGTCGTGGAGTTCAACATCATCATCATCTTCACCCTCACAATCATTGTTGTCCTCTTCCAACACTTCGTCTTGGTGTCTTGAAATCGGGCTCAATGTTTGGCTCAAAGGAGGTTCAATCCATATCTCTTGCTCCACGGGTGGAGGACTCCTACTATCCAATAGGGAGGCACGACGGTTCAAGTCCAAAGGCAATGAACTATCAACCTTCTTGGTGGCAAATATCTCAAGAGCCTTGTCTAGTGATTCGGCCACCACCTCCATGTATGCAAGCCTACGAGCCTCGAAGAAGATACGCATGGTCTTCCAACGGATATGCATTCCAAAACCCACATTATGTCTTCCCTCCAACTCAACAACATCACATGGGTCCATCCATTTCAATTCAATCCTCACTTGCTCAAAGACCTTGGCATAGGTGGGACTACGCTCAGACACAATATCTAGCTCATCCGGGTCCGGTTCTATGTTGCCTTTCAAAAAGGCATCCTTTTCCACATGATGAACATGAACAATTCTTGCCATCCCTTAGGAGAATATGTTCATTAACTAACCATGACAAGATAAACAAAAATATACTAGCCACATTACCAAACCATAAAGCTAACAAGAACACCCTCTCTTACATAAGCAAACCCTAACCTTAATCCTAACCCTAGCCATAACATTCCAATAAACCAAACAATGACATTTCAACAACCCTAAACCTAACTAAATTCTCCATACACATCTTTATACCCAACATTGGCCAATGAATCTAACAAATTTCCAAACATTTCTCTCCAAATCAAATTTCTAGGGTTTCAAGCCAAGTACAACCAAAATGAAAGATTTTAAGAGGTCAAAACAGAGGGGAATGAGGGAGGGTACCTCTAGCAACTGGGGAGAGGCACAAATCCACCAAATGAAGCTTCCAATGTGAGAGATTTGAGGGGGGAGAAGAGAGGGGAGAAGGGGGCGCCTCCTTGCTGTTCTTCTTGGCTGGGTCGAGCTGGGAGTGAATGGGTCAGGGTGGGGAGGGGCTGCGAGCTGCTGACTAAGTCCCAAAGTGTAGCGCCTATCTGATAGGCGCTACACCTTGGGCATAGCGCCTAGGTGTTACTCGACACAGGCATAGAGCCTAGGCATTATGCCTCCGGGTGGGGCCAGGAAGGGGCCAGGCGGTGCCACGCTGGCAGGGGCATAGCGCCTAGCAGAAAGGCTCTACACTGTAGAGTGTAGCGCCTAGCTGTTGGGAGTTACCCAAAGGGTTAGTCTAGTGAAATAGTTATCCAGATGGGTCATTTTGTGAAATCCTTTTGAAAAAGGGTTATTTTTGTCCATTCTGCCGAATGATAACTGAGGACTCTTTCTGCTTCCTTTGTACTAACCGATAGAGAACTAGGCAAAACAAAAGACCATCCATAGGTATGACCACAAAAAACTTTGTCGCCTCTTTTGAAAACGAGAGGGGGAATCAGCCAGTTTTGCCTCCAAGGCGCTCCGCCAGTGGTGGCATTAACTGGACAAGTGTAACACCCTCAGAATCGACCCTATGCAAGTTTTAGCGTAACCCGCCAAACCCGCATAGAAACGATTCAAAGGTGCCCACCAGGCACTTTCGTGCGGGTGGAAAACGAAGTAATAACATTACACAACAGTCCTCGATGGGACCCACAGAACAGATACATATAACAGCGACTCAATGAGTCAAGAATACAGATATACAGTACAAAGATCCAAATCACCTGTAAAACGTTACAGCGTCCGACTACGGACAAGATGCAAATGGGGCTAAGAGCCCTGAAGAATAACCAGTGGCGTCCATAACCCTGCCCAGGCCAAGCCGGAAGGGTAACCCTGCTAACGACGTCGATCTCAAACCTGCTTAAACAAAAGGGGTGCCGACAAAGGGCAAAGGAAAAAGAGGAGCGTCAGTACTGAGGCCAGTACACGGCGAGACTAGAATTCGGCGGTCCTCGCCTACATAGGTATGGTGGACTGAAGCGGCAGCGGCAGCATGCACTAAACATCCTATAGAGACTCGATACAACTGGCGGATATCAGAGGGGGTAAGAAAGACCTATACGGAACCAACCTGAAGTTAACACCAAACAAACCCATCCTGATGTTTCCCCCTCGAGACCAAACGAGGAAGTCAACCGAGGAACTCACACAGTTGGCAGTTTTATTTATTCGGTTATCGTTGCAGCAATTACTAGTCAGGTTTAGATAATCATCCTGATCAAAATAAGCAGTGGGCACTTTTAGTTAATCATTCCGTGATAGTTGCAACACTTACTAGTCAGATACAATAGCGTGAGATAACCCAAAACCCAGCAGTTGTTGGTACTTTTATTTAGCCCTTCCGTTGTAGTTGCAATACTTACTAGTCAGGTACAATGGCCGCAAGCGACACTCCAAACAAGCAATTGTGGGCAGTATTATTTAGCCATTCCATTATAGTGAAGCTGATTACTAGTCATTATAAAGTCAAATTTATAGCACTACTTTAGTTATGCTTGTCTATGGTCGAGATACTGTGCTCCAAGTCGTCCATATCCGCGGACACGGCTTTCAGAAAGTTTTACCCAGCCGGGGTGCACCAATAGCAACACACACTCGATCAACCTCGGAAAAACCAAATCAAAACCCAACGAGGCTTTCACGACAAAGCAATCACAGGATTCAGAAATATTTCAGGGGGCCACCCCATTGAGTAGACCCGCAACGAAGCCAGCTGACTCCGAGACGGACTCAAGGTTTGCGACAATGGCTGTAAACGACTGGGAACCCGAAAGTGTGGCTGGGCTTGTCGATACCGCGAAAACATTCCACTTACCTAAACAGTACAGTGTGCTCCTCGCACAATTTAAATAAAGCAATAAAGCATGGCATAAGTACAGGATCGTAAATAAAACCTCAAACTAGTTTGTGGCCCCAAGAAATAAGACTGAATCAAGCTCTGGCTCAGGGGGATCCCATACTCCCCGTATGTGGATAGCGCGAATATTCAAGGAACAGGTATCAAGTACTCGGGGTCCTACGGGACACAAGTGGGCGTTCGGAAACCAAATATTATCTATCACCCACCGATGCCTCTGCTTATTTCAAATTTTAGTTGTTAAACAGGAATTAAAGTGAACGATAAGTAAAACTATGATCATCTCCAACATCAAACATGCGGCAAGGCTCCAACAACTGTGGCACTGGACGACACACAACAGCACTTGAGCAAGCGACTACGACGCGCAAGTCCGTCTATCTACCAAACAACAGGCAATAGGATGTGTCCAAGGCAAATATAGGGCTGCACGGTATATCACAGGTACGGAAACTAAAGCATCGCAACACAGATAGCAATAGATCAACAGGAGGGAATAAATACTATAAAGTAAGATAGGTAGAAAGGGGGAGATGCTCGCCTGAAAACATTGTCGAAGGTTCGACCGAAGATCGGGGCGAAGCTCACATCAACTCAACGGCCTTATCCGCGAAGAAGCAAAACACTAGAATAAACACCGGATGCAATATTTAAGATTATGGCAGAAGATCGGCATGATGCATGTATGATGCATGGCATGGCAAAGGTGCAATGCAATTAGGTCAATATTAAGTGGAACCGGGGTCCCGACATTAATTAGGTGGTTCAAGTTATTTGACTACCCCGCCATGTAAATGTTGTTTTAACAAGGCAAGATATGACAACGGTTCGATGCACAAATTTAAATGAGGACAATATGAGACTAGATTTGCCCGCATATGGGCCCCATATTTAATTATAAGGTGAATCGGCATAAGGCCCCCAAACCACACAAATATGCATGCGAGTATGACAATTTAATATGCAACAGGTGTTATATTTAGCATTTATAAAATAGGGCTCGGGAAAAAGGGGTCACACATTTAGGGGTCTCGACGGTCTTGGGGTTCCAGGGGTTCGGGGTCGGTCTCAGGGTCCAGGGTTCGACGAGTCGGCCTCGGCAGAAACGTTCTCGGACAACGGGGCAGATCTTGTCGTGCTTCAGGTTCGGGTGCGGTTCACGGCGAACTGGTCGGTTCCCTGTTGGAGGTCTTGGCGCTTCGGATCGGTCTTCGGTTCGGGGCCTCAGGGTCTTGGGGTTCGTGTCCGTGTGGCGGTCTTGTTGTTCCGTGTAGGCGTTCTCGAGGTCGATGGCGAACTAGTCCGGTACCGGAGTTTTCGGATCCGTGAAGTAGATCTTGTCGCACGGTGTCCGGGGTAGACGATCTTGGCGGTCTTCGGATCCGGGAGGAAGAACTTGGCGTGTCGGGTTCGGTCTTCGAATCCATGTAGCGATCTTGTCAGTTCCATGTCGACGACCTTGGGGTTCTGCGGTCTTCGGTTTCTAGGATAGGGGCCTAGGGTTCGTGGTCTCGGGAAGATGTTGAACAGGACGGCAACATCACCACATAAGCAGCATGCCACCACCACAACACCACTTCAAAGTGCAACGTCAGGATCAACTTCCACCAAACAACACAAAGGATGGGGCCAACTGCAGTCCATGCAGCCACGGCAGAAGGCAGACCACATGGGCAGCGGTTGTTGCAGAAAGGGGACGCGGCGAAGGATCATGGCGGCGGGCTCCACGCGGAGGCAGAGGACAGGAGAGGCCGATGGGCGAGGGAGGCAGCGGCGATGGGGAACGGGCCGGCGAGGCGGGGCTGGTGGCGGGTGGCCGGCGGGCTGCTGCAGAAGGGCCCGGCCGCGGGCTCGGGGGCGGGGATGCGCGGTAGGCCGGAGGGGCGGCGCTCGGGGCAGAGCTGAGGAGAGGCGCGGGGTCGCGGGCGGGTTGGCGTCGGGGGGGGAGGAGCAGAGGTCGGCGGGGCGGCGAGGGGAGGTCCGCGCGGAGGGGGCCGAGGCGGCGCCGGAGCTTGCGGAGGGCGTGGCGGCGGCTCGGCCGGGGACGCTTGCGGGCGGAGCTTGGGGGGGAGGACGCAGAGGGAGGGGACGTGGCGAGGGGGAGGTGGTCGCTAGGGCTGGGCGGGGAGAGAGGGCCGGAGGCGGGGCGAGGAGGAGGGCGCTGGGCGGCGAGGGAGGAGGGGCAGAGGTTGGGGAAGGAGGCGAGAGAGGTTGTCGGGGGAGGAGAGCGTGCGGGGGGGGGAGGAGAGAAGGGAGAGAGAGAGAGCGGGGCACGCGGGGCAGATGGGTGGTGGGCCTGCGAGGTGGGGCCGGAGGGCAGTGGGGTGGGGATCCGGTGCAGCGGGTGAGGGTCTGGGGCAGGCGGTGGTGTGCGTGTGTGTGTTGAGAGGGAGCGGGGGTGGGCTTAGCCTAGGTGGCAGCATGGGATTGGGTGGGGGGATAGGGCAAGGTGAGGTGGCGACTCGTGATAGGAGGGGGTGAGGTGGAGGGGAGGGCTGGGTAGGTTATCTGGTAGCTTTAGGATTTAGGTTGGACCGATTATATTTCTGGGGTGGTCGTTCGGGTCGATTCGGCCCGTTCGACTGCCCCACTAAAATAATTTAATATTTTTATTTGATTAAAACAAAGCCTCTGCAAACCGTTAGCAGACAAAACAAAATAATCCGGAGATCCGGTTTTGGTGTTTGAATAAAGATGGGGCGTTTAGAAAACAAAACCGGGCTTTTCCGCAAATAGTTCTATGCAAGCGAATGCAAGATGATGACGATGCTCAAATGCAATGTGGCATGATGACATGAGCATGCGGTCATGATGATGCAATGCACAAAAACAACGTGATTTTCTAGTAGTGGTTTTGCGGGATGCCACAATTCGACACCACTAACAATGGATCTCGCCCTCGAGATCCGCCTCATGGTACCGGAAAGAAGGTCGGCGGTCTGAATCTTCTGCTTCGTGTAGATCCTCGCGACACCACTAACAAGAGGTCGTTGTCTGGGATCGTCGAGAGAACACTCCGGAAACAAAAGATCGACGGTAGAGGTATCAACAAATAAAGCCACCTCTAGCTCCGATGGAAAGGAGAACCGATGCATTCTCGTCCACTTCAATGTACACAAGCGAATAGAGTGAGTAGTCGGCATGGGGGCCAATCCATCACGCACCCAAACTATTACTCTGCACAATCAGTAGAAAAGCGCGCAACCATTCTCCGAATCAGACTGTAGATCTCGACAATCGAGGTTCGGAACAAAGGAGTGATGCAGGCTCTGCATCGGATATGGCGTAGATGAGGTCGTCGTGTCGGAAAACACCGGAAGGCACAGACAAGGAACAAAGAATGGTACCACAGTAGACAGATTCCTCAGACAACACGAACACCGGATGGGAGAACACCGTTAACAAAGGAGGAAGCGAAACCCTGAAGGTACGACGGAACCCAACCACGAGAATCCTGGACTCGAAGAAAAAGACGAGAGCGGATTCAAAACACGCAGAGGTAAGAGGAGAATAGCAGAGGGGTAAGGAGTAAAATCAGACCTAATCAGAACTATCCAACCGATTTTCAAAAATAGTTTTGACACTCTACTTCGGCCGTTAGCTAGGTTATCCTACAGGCTGGACTTGTGGGGTATCGCAACTGCTGACCTCTGATACCACTCTGTAACACCCTCAGAATCGACCCTATGCAAGTTTTAGCGTAACCCGCCAAACCCGCATAGAAACGATCCAAAGGTGCCCACCAGGCACTTTCGTGCGGGTGGAAAACGAAGTAATAACATTACACAACAGTCCTCGATGGGACCCACAGAACAGATACATATAACAGCGACTCAATGAGTCAAGAATACAGATATACAGTACAAAGATCCAAATCACCTGTAAAACGTTACAGCGTCCGACTACGGACAAGATGCAAATGGGGCTAAGAGCCCTGAAGAATAACCAGTGGCGTCCATAACCCTGCCCAGGCCAAGCCGGAAGGGTAACTCTGCTAACGACGTCGATCTCAAACCTGCTTAAACAAAAGGGGTGCCGACAAAGGGCAAAGGAAAAAGAGGAGCGTCAGTACTGAGGCCAGTACACGACGAGACTAGAATTCGGCGGTCCTCGCCTACATAGGTATGGTGGACTGAAGCGGCAGCGGCAGCATGCACTAAACATCCTATAGAGACTCGATACAACTGGCGGATATCAGAGGGGGTAAGAAAGACCTATACGGAACCAACCTGAAGTTAACACCAAACAAACCCATCCTGATGTTTCCCCCTCGAGACCAAACGAGGAAGTCAACCGACGAACTCACACAGCTGGCAGTTTTATTTATTCGGTTATCGTTGCAGCAATTACTAGTCAGGTTTAGATAATCATCCTGATCAAAATAAGCAGTGGGCACTTTTAGTTAATCATTCCGTGATAGTTGCAACACTTACTAGTCAGATACAATAGCGTGAGATAACCCAAAACCCAGCAGTTGTTGGTACTTTTATTTAGCCCTTCCGTTGTAGTTGCAATACTTACTAGTCAGGTACAATGGCCGCAAGCGACACTCCAAACAAGCAATTGTGGGCAGTATTATTTAGCCATTCCATTATAGTGAAGCTGATTACTAGTCATTATAAAGTCAAATTTATAGCACTACTTTAGTTATGCTTGTCTATGGTCGAGATACTGTGCTCCAAGTCGTCCATATCCGCGGACACGGCTTTCAGAAAGTTTTACCTAGCCGGGGTGCACCAATAGCAACACACACTCGATCAACCTCGGAAAAACCAAATCAAAACCCAACGAGGCTTTCACGACAAAGCAATCACAGGATTCAGAAATATTTCAGGGGGCCACCCCATTGAGTAGACCCGCAACGAAGCCAGCTGACTCCGAGACGGACTCAAGGTTTGCGACAATGGCTGTAAACGACTGGGAACCCGAAAGTGTGGCTGGGCTTGTCGATACCGCGAAAACATTCCGCTTACCTAAACAGTACAGTGTCCTCCTCGCACAATTTAAATAAAGCAGTAAAGCATGGCATAAGTACAGGATCGTAAATAAAACCTCAAACTAGTTTGTGGCCCCAAGAAATAAGACTGAATCAAGCTCTGGCTCAGGGGGATCCCATACTCCCCGTATGTGGATAGCGCGAATATTCAAGGAACAGGTATCAAGTACTCGGGGTCCTACGGGACACAAGTGGGCGTTCGGAAACCAAATATTATCTATCACCCACCGATGCCTCTGCTTATTTCAAATTTTAGTTGTTAAACAGGAATTAAAGTGAACGATAAGTAAAACTATGATCATCTCCAACATCAAACATGCGGCAAGGCTCCAACAACTGTGGCACTGGACGACACACAACAGCACTTGAGCAAGCGACTACGACGCGCAAGTCCGTCTATCTACTAAACAACAGGCAATAGGATGTGTCCAAGGCAAATATAGGGCTGCACGGTATATCACAGGTACGGAAACTAAAGCATCGCAACACAGATAGCAATAGATCAACAGGAGGTAATAAATACTATAAAGTAAGATAGGTAGAAAGGGGGAGATGCTCGCCTGAAAACATTGTCGAAGGTTCGACCGAAGATCGGGGCGAAGCTCACATCAACTCAACGACCTTATCCGCGAAGAAGCAAAACACTAGAATAAACACTGGATGCAATATTTAAGATTACGGCAGAAGATCGGCATGATGCATGTATGATGCATGGCATGGCAAAGGTGCAATGCAATTAGGTCAATATTAAGTGGAACCGGGGTCCCGACAATAATTAGGTGGTTCAAGTTATTTGACTACCCCGCCATTTAAATGTTGTTTTAACAAGGCAAGATATGACAACGGTTCGATGCACAAATTTAAATGAGGCCAATATGAGACTAGATTTGCCCGCATATGGGCCCCATATTTAATTATAAGGTGAATCGGCATAAGGCCCCCAAACCACACAAATATGCATGCGAGTATGACAATTTAATATGCAACAGGTGTTATATTTAGCATTTATAAAATAGGGCTCGGGAAAAAGGGGTCACACATTTAGGGGTCTCGACGGTCTTGGGGTTCCAGGGGTTCGGGGTCGGTCTCAGGGTCCAGGGTTCTACGGGTCGGCCTCGGCAGAAACGTTCTCGGACAACGGGGCAGATCTTGTCGTGCTTCAGGTTCGGGTGCGGTTCACGGCGAACTGGTCGGTTCCCTGTCGGAGGTCTTGGCGCTTCGGATCGGTCTTCGGTTCGGGGCCTCAGGGTCTTGGGGTTCGTGTCCGTGTGGCGGTCTTGTTGTTCCGTGTAGGCGTTCTCGAGGTCGATGGCGAACTTGTCCGGTACCGGGGTTTTCGGATCCGTGAAGTAGATCTTGTCGCACGTTGTCCGGGGTAGACGATCTTGGCGGTCTTCGGATCCGGGAGGAAGAACTTGGCGTGTCGGGTTCGGTCTTCGAATCCATGTAGCGATCTTGTCAGTTCCATGTCGACGACCTTGGGGTTCTGCGGTCTTCGGTTTCTAGGATAGGGGCCTAGTGTTCGTGGTCTCGGGAAGATCTTGAATAGGACGGCAACATCACCACATAAGCAGCATGCCACCACCACAACACCACTTCAAAGTGCAACGTCAGGATCAACTTCCACCAAACAGCACAAAGGGTGGGGCCAACTGCAGTCCATGCAGCCACGGCAGAAGGCAGACCACATGGGCAGCGGTTGTTGCAGAAAGGGGACGCGGCGAAGGATCATGGCGGCGGGCTCCACGCGGAGGCAGAGGACAGGAGAGGCCGATGGGCGAGGGAGGCAGCGGCGATGGGGAACGGGCCGGCGAGGCGGGGCTGGTGGCGGGTGGCCGGCGGGCTGCTGCAGAAGGGGCCGGCCGCGGGCTCGGGGGCGGGGATGCGCGGTAGGCCGGAGGGGCGGCGCTCGGGGCAGAGCCGAGGAGAGGCGCGGGGTCGCGGGCGGGTTGGCGTCGGGGGGGGGGGGGGAGGAGCAGAGGTCGGCGGGGCGGCGAGGGGAGGTCCGCGCGGAGGGGGCCAAGGCGGCGCCGGAGCTTGCGGAGGGCGTGGCGGCGGCTCGGCCGGGGACGCTTGCGGGCGGATCTTGGGGGGAGGACGCAGAGGGAGGGGACGTGGCGAGGGGGAGGTGGTCGCCGGGGCTGGGCGGGGAGAGAGGGCCGGAGGCGGGGCGAGGAGGAGGGCGCTGGGCGGCGAGGGAGGAGGGGCAGAGGTTGGGGAAGGAGGCGAGAGAGGTTGTCGGGGGAGGAGGGCGTGCGGGGGGGGGGGGGGAAGGAGAGAAGGGAGAGAGAGAGCGGGGCACGCGGGGCAGATGGGTGGTGGGCCTGCGAGGTGGGGCCGGAGGGCAGTGGGGTGGGGATCCGGTGCAGCGAGTGAGGGTCTGGGGCAGGCGGTGGTGTGCGTGTGTGTGTTGAGAGGGAGTGGGGGTGGGCTTAGCCTAGGTGGCAGCATGGGATTGGGTGGGGGGATAGGGCCAGGTGAGGTGGCGACTCGTGATAGGAGGGGGTGAGGTGGAGGGGAGGGCTGGGTAGGTTATCTGGTAGCTTTAGGATTTAGGTTGGACCAATTATATTTCTGGGGTGGTCGTTCGGGTCGATTCGGCCCGTTCGACTGCCCCACTAAAATAATTTAATATTTTTATTTGATTAAAACAAAGCCTCTGCAAACCGATAGCAGACAAAACAAAATAATCCGGAGATCCGGTTTTGGTGTTTGAATAAGGATGGGGCGTTTAGAAAACAAAACCAGGCTTTTCCGCAAATAGTTCTATGCAAGCGAATGCAAGATGATGACGATGCTCAAATGCAATGCGGCATGATGACATGAGCATGCGGTCATGATGATGCAATGCACAAAAACAACGCGATTTTCTAGTAGTGGTTTTGCGGGATGCCACAACAAGTGGTCATCCCGTGCATGCTAGTAAATCCGGGTTACCAATCAGAACGAAATAAAATTTCTTTCAAACCGTGTGGGAACGATGCGTACCCCTTCGGGGGCATCAGTTGCGTGTTATATAACGTAGGGAACAACCCCCATACGTGGCGTACAAGAGTTGCATGTGTACGTTTGAGTACTACTTCGTACACGTACACATACGGTATTACAGAGTCATATCATACTCTAACATCCCCCTTAATATAAACCACGAGAGATGTTTAGATTACGCTTAAACTCATCTAGAATTTTAACATGAAGAGGCTTAGTGAAGCCATCGGCTAGCTGATCTTTGGTGCAATTTTTTTTTATATCTAGACTGTTGCTTGCAACTCTTTCTCGAACAAAATGATAATCAATCTCAATATGCTTGGTGCGAGCATGAAAGACTGAATTGGCTGACAAGTAGTTAGCACCCAATTTGTCACACCATAAGCACGGCTTCTCTTTGAATGGAACACCAAGCTTAGTGAGAAGAGCTTCAACCCATATCAATTCAGTAGTATCATTGGCTAAGACTTTATATTCAGCTTCAGTACTAGAGCGTGATACAGTAACCTATTTCCTGGCACTCCATGAGACCAAGTTAGGACCAACAAAAAATAGCAAAACCACCAGTAGAACGGTGGTCCTCAAGACATCCAATCCAATCTGCATCAGAAAAAGCACTAAGAAGTGTAGATGAAGATCTCTGAAACATAATACCAAGTTGAGAGGTATCCCTGACATATCGTAGAATTCTCTTAGCAGCTGTCCAATGAGAAGGTGGTAGGAGCATGTAAATACTGACGGACTTTGTTCACCGAAAATGACAGATCTGGTCTAGTAAGAGTGAGATACTGTAGTGCACCAACTATGCATTTGTACTGTGTACTATCATCAGAACCAAGAAGTGTACCTTCATGGAGAGACAGTGGCTCTGAGGAGGACAGTGGTGTAGGTGAAGGCTTACAATCAAGCATGCCAACCTTGGCTAAGATGTCATGAGCATATTTTTCTTGAGTAAGCAACATACCATCATGTGTCTTCTTGACCTCAATGCCCAAGAAATAGTGTAGTTCTCCCAAATCCTTGATAGAAAAGTTGTCATTGAGGTCTTTGAGCAACATAGAGATAGCATGACAGAAGAACTAGTCACAATTATATCATCATATATCAACAGAAAAATTGTGACACCTAACTTGTGAAAAAGAAACAATGGAGTATCAGCTTTGGAGGGAATAAAACCAAGTGCTTGCAATTTGGAGCTCAGCCAAGAATACCATGCACGAGGGGCCTGTTTTAGACCATATAAAGCTTTATCAAGTCTGCAAACATGATGAGGAGCATCAGGATGTTCAAAACCTTAAGGCTGTTTCATATAGACCTCTTCTTCTAGAACACCATGAAGAAACACGTTCTTGACATGTAGCTGTCGTAGACTCCAACCACGGGAGACAGAGATGGAGAGAACAATTCTGATGGTGGCAATTTTAACAACTAGACTAAAGGTATCTTCATAATCAATTTCATACCTTTCCTTGAATCCCTTGGCCACTAACCGAGCCTTATAGCGATCAATGGAACCATCAGCACGACGCTTGATGCGATAGACCCATTTACAATCAATTATATTTTTGTTTGAACTAGCAGGAACCAGGTGCCAAGTTTTGTTGTCCATAAGAGCATCAAATTCTTCTTGCATAGCAATGCGCCACTGGGGATCATTAAGAGCAGCAGGAAGATTTCGAGGTTCTCATGTAGAGGAAAGCAGGCCATAGCGCACAGTTCCATCAGTATATTTTTTGGGGTGTCTTATACCTTTTTGTAACCGAGTTTGCACTCCAGAAGGCGGTGCAGCAGGAGCAGCAACACGCGAGGGAGGCACAGACGATCTAGGCACTGGAGGGCAATCATTGCCTGGACCAGCACCTGCGTCGGCAGCCTCAGCCATGCACGGTGACAGCGACCGCATGGGGCTAGGCAGAGGATGCTCGGGGCCTGGCGAGGCGAACGCATGCAAATCATCAGGGGGGCATGTATCTAGGGCGTGGAAGGCGCGTCGACAGAGTCAGATGCACGGGACGCGAGCGACGACACGCTTGCGCACAGCGGGGATGCAGGCGGGCTACCGCCTGACACGATCGGCGCGCCAGCCGAAGAGGGACCAGCTCCAGGCATATCTGCCTGGGATCCAGTGCCATGATCATTGGCAGAAGAACATTTTGCAGAATCTTCATCGGTTTCAGCGCCAGAACCACTTGAAACAACAAAGATGGATTCCTGGGGCTGTGGAGCACCATTTGGCACCAAATTTTCGGCAGCAGCTATATTTTCCTATAGAGCATCATAAATAGGAGTAATAACAGGCACATATGTAGTCATAGGTTCATCATTAGTTTGTGCATCCTCATAGGAATTGGAAGTTGGAAGGAGAAGAATTTCCTTTTTAAGAAGAGCACCGACATTGGGATGAATAGCTTCAAAGGGGAATATGTTTTCATCAAAAACAACATCACGAGATATATAAACACGGCCAGTGGAGACATCTAAACACTTGACACCTTTGTGAAGGGGACTATAACCAAGGAACACACATCTAGTAGATCGAAAAGCTTGCTTGCATGTATTGTAAGGACGAAGGTTAGGCCAACAAGTACAACCAAAAATTCTAAGAGCATAATAATTTGGTGTGAGATGAAGGAGGCGCTCAACTGGGGTGTCAAGATCAATAACCTTGCTAGGAAGCAAGTTTATGAGAAATGTGGCGGTAAGAAAGGCTTCATCCCAATATTTTAGAGGCATGGATGAATGTGCGAGCAAACAGAGACCAACTTGAACGATATGACGATGTTTTCTTTTAGCAGAACCATTTTGTTGATGGGCATGGGGACACAAAACATGGTGTGTGATACCAACTTTTTGAAAGAAGGCATTGAGTTTCTCATACTCACCCCCAATAAGTTTGCATAGCAATGATTTTTCTATCAAATTTACGTTCAACATATTGTTGCCAAATAAGGAAAGCTTGATAAACATCAGAACTCTTTTTAAGCAAATAAATCCAAGAGAATTTACTATAATCATCAATGAAGCTTACATAATAGCAATGTTTGCCAATAGAGGCTGGTGCAGGACCCCATACATCGGAAAACACTAGTGCAAAAGGAACAGTAGAACGACTAGTAGATATGGGATATGGCAACTGATGAATCTTAGCCAACTGGCAAGAGTCACATACATATGGGGTGACCTCTGGAGTGTAAGCTATTTTATTTCTTCTAAGAACTTGTTGACAACAAATAAAGAATGATGTCCTAAGCGACGATGCCATGTAGAGGATGACGACTTTATTGAGATGAAGGCATGCTTGGAGGGATCACTAAGGATAGGCATCAAGGGATAAAGACCTCCATAGTGATGACCCACAAGTATAGGGGATCGCAACAGTCTTCGCGGGTGGTATTACCCAATTTATTTATTCGACACAAGGGGAGCCAAAGAATACTTGCAAGCCTTAACAACTGAGTTGTCGGTTCAGCTGCACCTGGAAATAGTTCTTGCTCACAGAAGTTTATCAGTAGCAACAGTTTGGTAGTAGCAACAATAACAACAAAAGTAGTAACAGTAATGGTAACAATAGAATTCGAGTGTGGTAGGCATAGGGATGGATGGATGGGCGTTGCATGGATGAGTCTAAACATGTAACTTTAAGATCTAGGGCATTGCAGATAAATAATAACAAGCATCTAAGTACTAAACAATCATAGGCATGTGCTCCAAACATAGTCATATGTGCCCGCAATGAGAACTTGCACAACATCTTCTGTCCAGCCAGCCCGTGGCAGCGGGGCCTCTAGGTAACTACTGGCAATTAAGGTGCTCCTTTTAATAGAGCATCAGAGCAAAGCATTAACACTCCTTAACACATGTGATCCTCACACCACAGTCATCCCTTCCGGTTGTCCCAATTATTGTCACTTTGGTGCCTTTGGATCCGGATAATGATATGTGTATACAACTTGCAGGTAAGACCACACACAATACTATCATAATGATTCAATAATAAGTTCAGATCTGAGATCATGGCACTCGGGCCCTAGTGATAAGCATTAAGCACAACAAGTTGCAACAAAGTCAAATAGCACTAATAGAGATACTAGGCACTATGCCCTAACAATCTTATTCGATTACATGATAGAACTCATCCAATCCCTACCATCCCTAATCCTACAGCGGGGGATTACTCACTCATGGATGAGGGAAACATCGGTGGTTGATGGAGATGCGTTGGGGATGATGGTGGCGATGCTCCTCTCCAAATTCCCCGTCTCGGCAGGGTGCCAGAACGGAGTTTCTGAATCCGAATCTTGATTTCTGGTGGCGGCGGCGAAGCGGAACTCTTTCTGGAAAACTATCGAACCCCCCTCGGTTTTTAGGTCGAAAGGCAACTTATAGGCCCAGAGGGAGGTCGAGGAGCTGCCTGGGGTGGCCACACCCCCACCAGGCGCGGGGTCAGGTGGGCCCGTGCCTGGGGTGGGTCTGCCCCCCCCAAGCCTCCCCTCCATCTCTTCTTATGGCTCCGTGGATCTTGTGGTGAAATATAATTTTTGGCATATTTTCCAGGATTTTTCCTGATAGTTCATTTTCTGCACAAAAACAAGACACCAAGGTAATTCTGCTGAAAACAACGTCAGTCCGTGTTAGTTGTATCCAAATCACATAAGTTTAGAGAAGAAACAATAACAAAGTGTTCGAAAAAGTAGACACGTGTTGGATGTATCAACTCCCCCAAGCTTAGCTTATTGCTTGTCCTCAAGCAATTTAGTTGAAAACTGAGTGCGATAAATGAACTTTCATGAACACTTTGCTTCATATGATGTAAATATTCTCAGCACAGGAGTAGATGCTTAGACAATTCATAATAAGGAGTATGCAACTAAATCTACTCAATAGTCATTGCAAGCTATGAAGAGAAACCAACTCAATAATAATAAGTAGCATGAAACATAAACATAAGAAACATTGCAATGCTCATAATAAGGTATGATAGAATGGTATCTCGCTTGCCTTTGTTTGAAGAGCACAATATAAATGCCAAGGCATCTCTGAAGTTCACATGAAGACTAGAGATAAGGATATCGGATATACACGCATCAAAGTCATGACATAATTAACCAAATTTTGTAACAGACAGAAGAATGGCAACTATGCTCTCAACAAGGTGCTCATAGAATAAGTGGTGACTCAACAAGATTGTGAAAACGGTTTTGAAAGGTTTGAAAAGCTTCCCAATGCTGAAAGGAAGGTACTCATTAGATTTGAGCTCTCATTGCCCCTATCATAGGCATCTTTATGTGGTTAAGGTGAAAGTGAGGTCCACTCTGAATCATATGCTTGACAGACCATAGACTAGAAATCCCAAGTCCCTTGAGTACGAGGGTCGCTCCACATTCTACTCAACTTTGGTCACCTGAAAGTTCTTGTCATTGTAAATACATGCATATCATCGAGAACCGCCAACAGGGTACCCCTTGCACATGGTACAGGAGCTTTCCCATAACCAAAATGACAAGACAAGCAGACAATGAGCATCTCAGCAATCTTTTTATTTACCATGTGCATAGATTTTTATTGAGGACGCTTCATAGATGCTCATTATGGTGATGCTGCAAGTTTCCACCATGATTAGGCATGGCTTAGGCTAGCGGCCCAGGCGTTTCTCTAACACAATGTATAAACTCCATGAACTAACAACTTCCCCTTTTATTTCACATCGTCGACATCCGTAAACAAAAGAGCAAGGAATCAAATGGATGAGATATCCAAAAAGTGTTGAAAGAGTTCCCCGTGACAGCACGGTCCTGCTGACTCCTAGCATATAATTAGAAAGCAGATAACTTTCATGGACTAGTCACAATGGTTCGGGATTATTAAGCGCAAGGAATAAAGTGTGCCATCAAGTTCATGAGAGCTTTACTAACTAACATTCTCAAAACAGGCAAACATTTTATTTTGAAAGAAAACACGGCATATGGAATATGTGCTGAAATAGAAAATGATGCTAATAGGGATGTATGGTGGACACCGCTGACAATATTGGTTTTGGGGAGTTAGAAGCACAGGTAGAGCACGTACTCAGTGCAAGTGAAGGCTAGAAATAGAGAGGGAGCAACAAACGAGAGAGCAATAGATGTCATAATCATGCTTGCAACAAAACAGGACTAACTATGGCATGAAAGTGATACAAGAACTCTGAGGCAAAATAAATCATCGAGACTTACTGACTATTGATTAGTCATATGCATGCGTGAGCATGTGCCAAGTCGATTCACATGAACAGTCAGATGAGGATACCACATAATCATACCAAATTATAAATAAAACAATGCAAGCAAACATTCATATGACATGCTACAAACTATTAGCAAGCTGGAGCTAATCATAGACAAACAAGAACTACTAAGCATCCATAATAACATACACCTTACATAAACAGGCTAAGCATGCTCACAATGATGAGTATAAGTACAAAAATGAAGACAAGAAGAGTTCGTTACCAGCCTCTTACCACACCTCAAGTTGTCTTAATCTTCATTATTGCCCTTCACTTGTGTGACTTGAATAATTAACATGAAACCAAAATCCACTGAGGATGGCTGAACGTGCAAAGAACTCACAAAACCAAAGAAGAACAACAAATATTTTTGGTGTTTTCGATTTTTTTAAAGCAAGCACACAAAGCAAAAACAAACGAAGCAAAAGAAAACCAAAAACAAAAACTAAGACGCTCCAAGAACAACACAACTGTGCATGAAACAATAAAAACGAAGTGTTTAGAAAGACCTGAGATATTTATTGATAAAGAAGGGGATGCCATGGGCACCCCAAGCATTGACGCGGAGTGGCTCCCCCAAGCAGTAACGGTAACAGTAGGATTCGAGTGTGTTAGGCATAGCGATGGATGGACGGGCGTTGCATGGACGAGTCTAAACATGTAACTTCAATATCTAGGGCATTGAAGATAAATAATAACAAGCATCCAAGTACTAAACAATCCTAGGCATGGCTCCAAATATAGTCATACGTGCTCGCAATGAGAACTTGCACAACATCTTCTGTCCAGCCATCCCGTGACAGCGGGGCCTCTAGGGAACTACTGGCAATTAAGGTGCTCCTTTTAATAGAGCACCGGAGCAAAGCATTAACACTTCGTGAACACATGTGATCCTCACACCACAACCATCCCCTCCAGTTGTCCCAATTATGGTCACTTTGGGGCCTTTCGATCTGGACAATGATATGTGTACACAACTTGCAGGTAAGACCACAAACAGTACTATCATAATGATTCAATAATAAGTTCAGATCTGAGATCATGGCACTCGGGTGCTAGTGATAAGTATTAAGCACAACAAGTTGCAACAAAGTCAAATAACACTAATAGAGATACTAGGCACTATGCCCTAACAATCTTATTCGATTACATGATCGAACTCATCCAATCCCTACCATCCCCAACCCTATAGCGGGGGATTACTCACTCATGGATGAGGGAAACATCGGTGGTTGATGGAGATGCGTTGGTGATGACGATGACGATGATCCTCTCCAAATTCCCCGTCTCGGTAGGGTGCCAGAACGGAGTTTCTGGATCCAACTCTTGGTTTCTGGTGGTGGCGGTGGAGCGGAACTCTTTCTGAAAAACTATCGAACCCCCCTCGATTTTTAGGTCGAAAGGCAACTTATAGGCTCAGAGGGAGGTCGAGGAGCTGCCTAGGGTGGCCACACCCCCACCAGGCGCGGGGTCAGGCGGTCCCGCGCCTGGGGTGGGTCTGCCCCCAGGCCTCCCCTCCGTCTCTTCTTCTGGATCCGTGGATCTTCTGGTGAAATATAATTTTTGGCATATTTTCCGGGATTTTTCCTGATAGTTCATTTTCTGCACAAAAATAAGACACCAAGGTAATTCTGCTGAAAACAGCGTCAGTCCGTGTTAGTTGTATCCAAATCACACAAGTTTAGAGAAGAAACAATAGCAAATTTTTCGAGAAAGTAGATACGTTTTGGACATATCACATAGCAAGGGCCTCTAAATAGAATTCTTCGTGTCTCTCGGTCCTTGATAAAAAATAGAAAGGATGGAACTCAATAAAGACATGATTATCAAGGGTAAAACGATGAACAGATAACAAGCTCTTAGAAGCACTAGGAACATGGGGTATAGAATTTAGATGAAAATAATTATGAGGAGTGCGCAAAACTGAATTACCAATATGACTAATATGCATACCTGTGCCTTTAGCTATGCGAACACGATCCTGACCATTATATTGATCATAGGTGGTGAGCTTGCTCAGCTCACTGGTGATGTGATCAGTAGCTCTAGTATCATAGTACCAATTTGAATCAAAACCATGAGAAGCAAAATTTACTACTTTGTTGCCTTGATTGCCATCATTGTCACGGTTATCACTGTTTTCACAGTTGTTCTGATAGCGCCACCAGTAGTAGAGTGCGGGATGCCCATGGATAAAGCAAATTTGGCACGTGACATCAACATACAGGGTAGGAGCACGACCATGTCGATGCCTACCACCATCATCACGGTGCCGAGGGCGATCATTATCATAGGGACGGCGGCCCTGGTAGCCACGGCGGTCACCACGGTCCTGGCGGCCACGATCGTCGTAGTAGCCTCGGTTGTCACGCTGTGGGCGGTCATCTTGACGACCACGTGGGTCGTACTGCTGCTGGCGTGGAGGGTCGTCGTGGCACCCTTTTTCAGGCGCGTGCTGCTGCTGATGAGCATCCCCTCCGGTGCCACGGCGGGGAACGTTTGTAGAAGAGCAGAAACTGCCAGTATCGTCGATCTTGTGCAACATATCATATGCTTGGACTTGATCAAACAGCTCTGAGACAGAAGTACATGGATTTTCCCTGACCATGGTGATGAGAGTGTTGTAAGGACTCCTCAAACACTACTAGGAAAACAGCAGTTAGTGGCGCACGTGGAAAAGCCATCCGTGGCATACTGCCCGTGCGCCACTAGGCTTGCGCTGCGGCTATCTCCTAGCCGTGGCGCACTGCCTGGTGCGCCACGGTTGTGCCGAGATAGGCGTGGTGCACATGCCAGTGCGCCACGGATAGCTGTCCAGGTGCGCTACAAGATGTATCTTCTGTGGCGCATGTGGTAGTGCGCCACTAGCCTGCGCATGTGCGCTTTAGACACTGTGCGCTATAGAAGCTGTGCCATGTGCGCCACGGGTGTCTTTTTTTTTAATTTCAGGGCCAGATGATATACAATACAGATTATATACAATATTATAGGCAGATATACACACAGATATAAGATATACGGTTATATATATAAATACACAATTTGCAAAACAAGATTGAAACAAATACATATAGATAAGTCCCATACATGAATACATAAGTTATACATTGTTTTGATCAAGTTACAAAGTAGTTGGTGAAATGCGCATACATGTGTCTCGAACAAGTTAGAGCTCGGAAGCTCGCCTAGACATCTAAACTAGCTAGACACAAACGCGGGATAAACAACCAAAGAAGATAAGCATGATCACCGCGACGAAGGTGTAGGTCTTCATCCGGTTCCTCATCCTAACTCCCGCTAGATAGCACGTGTATCTAGCTTCCGCCTCCGCCATAGTGTTGTACCCTTTGTAGCTATTGCCGCTGAAACGGTGCACCTGTCTCCGGCAGTCTTCCCAATCATCGTAGACTCCGGGAACCCGTCCCTTGTACATGACGTACCACGTCATCTATAAGTTGACAATAATAATTAACCAGTGATTGAAAAAAACATGTATAATTAAAGTGCATATGAAGATACACTTATATAAAGTACTCCTAAATCAAAAAGACCAAACTCAAAACGCATGCCTCATATATAACTAGGTTGTTCGACACAGGAATATGCTATGATGGAACTGTTCGCCAAGTAGGATGCACAACACCTGGACTTGTGCATAGCACAAGGTGGACAATCCCATCGTAGCACATTCACATATATAGTGTGCCACGACATTTCAATCATCGGCATTATTCTCGAAAAAGACCAAAGTAACTCAAAAAGAATGCCTCATATATAACTAGCTAGGTCGTTGGACACAGGAATATGCTACGACGGAACAGTTAGCCAAGTAGGATGCACAACACCTGGACCTGTGAATATCACAAGGCTAACTATCCCGTCGTAGCACATTCACATATATAGTGTGCCACGACATTTCAATCATTGGCATTATTCTCGAAAAAAGACCAAAGTAACTCGAAAAGAATGCCTCATATATATACATAGGTCGTTGGACACAGGAATATGCTACGATGGAACCATGAGCCAAGTAGGATGCACAACACCTAGACTTGTGCATATGACAAGGCTCACAATCCCGTCGTAGCACATTCACATATATATTGTGCCACGACATTTCAATCATTGGCATTATTCTCGAAAAAGACCAAAGTAAATCAAAAAGAATGCCTCATATATACACATAGGTCGTTGGACACAGGAATATGCTACGATGGAACTGTAAGCCAAGTAGGATGCACAAGACCTGGACTTGTGCATATCACAAGGCTCACAATCCCGTCGTAGCACATTCACATATATAGTGTGCCACGACATTTCAATCATCGATATTATTCTCGAAAAAAGAGTAAGGAAAAAGAAGGACCAAAGTGAGCAAAGGACCAAAGAGTAAGCAAAAAAACCAAGCATTGATTGATATATAATAATAATAAGCAAAAGAAATAAGCAATGATTCATAAACCTAATAAGATAAGTAGTATAATGTACACTTGTCCATACACACACAAAGGTCATCTATAGTTTGTAACTACAACTAGGCAAACATCAAGCCTTCTGGCTCGGCTTAGGGAACGGGAGGACGCCTTGTCTCGTCATGAACTTCCTATAGTCACCCTGCATCTCTAGGCGATCTTCTATGTCACGGTTATTCGGGATATTTCGTCCGTAGAAGATCCCCCCGAAGTCATGACATCACGAAAGATGATTGCCCCAAACTGCTGCTGGATGCGATACATCTCTTGTCTAATATCTGAATCAGTGATCTTGGCCTTTGCTTCGGCCCACTGTTTGAGATGATCTCGCAGCGTAGAATTCTGCTGGTCAAGTAGGAACGCCCTCATGTGATGGAGTGCGTAGTAGGATTCCTTCTTACTGTTGTTCTTCGGCTGCTTCACGCAGGGGAACTCCGTTACGTGGTTGAAGATGTGCCTTCCGAACATGACCTTCATACGCACGAAGGTGGTGCCTTGCGTCGAGGCATAGCCAGTGAGAGCATCATCTAGAACTTCCTTGATCTTGTCGTAGTTTTTCTTCTTTTCTAGACTCCCCGAGTCGAAATACGTGGCGTGGGAATGCTTCGGCGATAAGGAGATGAGCGTGCAGTGTTCATCTCTGCGCAAAAAATTCAAATGGAATGTGTTGGAAAAAGAATGATGATAATCTAATAAAGCCAATCGACGATGGCGAGTGAATTACGACTTACTCGGGAAAGTAAGGCACGAGAATGTATTCCTTTGTCTTGTTCGCCACGAGGATTTTGTTTAGGTACGAGGCCACGATACGTCGTTCAACGGGGGAACCCAAGCAGCCGTCACGCATGTTGTAGGGGTCCACTATAGCGATGCCCGGTGTGTTCTCTCTAATGATCTGCATGGCCAGGCTGAGAGAAAATAGGCGGACCATGGTATAGTGCAGCGGGTATAGGTGGAACATATTGAAGATGTCGTCGAACCGCAGGAAGAACAGATCCACAGGGGCATTGTCGATGAAGCCCAAGCCTGGTGGCACCTTAACCACGAATACCGGGTGCGAGGGATCTTTCTCCGCCAAAAGGCGTCTCTCTATCGTCAGCACGCCGTCATGCATACTCTGCAGTTCCGAACTGGCGAGCCTCTGCAAATTCTTAGGTAGCATGGGATCACCCGCCACATGAATCCTCCACATAATACCCTCGAGTCTTGGTGGCCCGTCCCGAAACCTGATCGGATTTGCAGTTAACGCCACCGGCTGGCTCGAGCTGCTAGATTTTTTTTCCTGCCCTTTTTTCCTTTTGGAGAGCGGGCATGCACCGCAATGTGAGCACCGGCCACCCTATGTAGTGTGTCAGGGCTTAGAATAAAGGGCCAGTTGGTTGTATCAGCTGGCTCTGTAAAGGTGCAAGCTGGAGGAGTCTCCTGAGAACCAAACAGACGCTTGGTGATAGTGGCTTTCTCTGTGGGGCCACTAGCTAGGTCTTCGTTGCTAAACTGAGTGTTGAAGAAGTGATCATTCTAGTCTTCGTCATCCTCGGCCGGATCATGCGCCATGTGTACATCATCAACATGACCATCCGACCCACCGCGTGGAGGTGACGGCGAGGGCGGTAAGGGGGCCTTGCCACCGCTTGTCGCTGGCACGACAGGCGGTGCTGTTGTCTGTGGCGTGATGGCCCCCGCCATCCCCAAACGGATCATGCTCTTTGGCCATTGCAAGAATAAGCTGAAGCAACTTCTGAGTACAGCCGGCTCTTCTTCATCCGCTCCTGGGGGTTGAATGGGAGGTTCCAGGTCGTCGCAGCCCCTTAGCACCCGACTAATTTTAACCCTGTGCACACTATCTGGCATCGGCCTTGAGTGGAACGTGCGCTGCAAGGGTTGAAATATGGTACCCTTGGCAACATCCCTCAGCTCGTTGTTCACGTAGCATAAGAGAGTGCAAGGAACATCCGTCTGCGGAAAACATGTACGGCTTCGTCAGAGATGCCATAAGAGTAATAGATGGCGTGAAAGGCGGTAAAGCAATTTGTTTACCGTGATGGCGTCGAGATCGGCTAATGTCGAGGCATCGCATACGGCGACGGGCGTGCAAGAGACGGAAGGGCTGCTTGATGGCGCGGTGCTGGCCGCCGGTGTATTCTCCCTACCGGGTGCTTGGAGCTCTGGTGCCACCGCGACGATGGCAGGGGGGCCACCAACATGTCCGGCGCCGCGGTGATGGCAGGGGGAGTCACCAACACTTGCGGCGCCGCGGTGCTAGTGGGTGGAGTCACGAACATGTAGTTCGCCTGATTCGTCGGAGCCGCGTTGTTCGAGTGGCTGCTGACCTTGCTTGGAATCGGGCACGACCCTACTCGACCACCCGCACTCCAGTTCGCTATTGACTCCACCAAGGTAGGCAGAAAGGACGTGAGGGTGATTGCCAGGTTGTCTTGGACGATCTGCAGGATCCGCACCACTTGTTCCTTAAGTTCTTGAACCTCGTTGTTTTCCTCCTCGCTCCTTCCCGACGGCGCCACATGCGTCCTCGGTGGTGGACCAAAATCATCCACCCAATTCTTACCCCCGAGGCCGGCCAGCCGACGATGGCTTCTTCGTAACCGGCTCTATTTTCTTGGCCCGGTTCATCGCCCTGTTAAAAGGGTTATCCCACCGGGTGGCCGCCGTCAACCCCTGGGATGAGGAACCCTGGGATCCATGACTAGCAACAATTTCCTCCTCCTGCAGAAGAAGTAACAGTGAATCGTTTAGATCATCGATTAGAATGCAATCGAGTTGATCCGCGGTGAGTTGTTGTAACACCCTCAGAATCGACCCTATGCAAGTTCCAGCGATTCCCGCCAAACCCGCATAGAAACGATTCAAAGGTGCCCACCAGGAACTTTCATTCGGGTGGAAAACGAAGTAATAACATTACACAACAGTCCTCGATGGGACCCACAGAACAGATATATATACAACACGACTCCATGAGTCAAGAATACAGATATATTATACAAAGACCCAAATCACCTTGAAAATGATAGAGCGTCCGACTACGAACAAGATGCAAATGGGGCTAAGAGCCCTGAAGAACAACCAATGGCGCCCATCACCCTGCCCAGGCCAAGCCGTAAGGGTAACCCTGCTAACGACGTCGATCTCAAAACCTGCTTAACAAAAGGGGTGCCGACAAAGGGCAAAGGAAAAAGAGGAGCGTCAGTACTGAGGCCAGTACACGGCGAGACTAGAATTCGGCGGTCCTCACCTACATAGGTATGGTGGACTGAAGCGGCAGCGGCAGCGTGCACTAATCAACCTATAGAGACTCGATACAACTGTCGGCTATCAGAGAGGGATAAGAAAGACCTATTCGGAACCAACCTGATGCTACCATCAGACAAACCCGTCCTGGTGTTTCCCCCTCGAGACCAAACGAGGAAGTCAACCGAGGAACTCACACAGTTGGCAGTTTTATTTATTCAGTTATCGTTGCAGCAATTACTAGTCAGGTATAGATAGTCATCCTGCTATAATAAGCAGTGGGCCGTTTTAGTTAACCATTCCGTTATAGTTGCAACACTTACTAGTCAGATACAATCAGCATGGGATGTCCCAAAACCCCGCAGTTGTTGGTACTTTTATTTAGCCATTCGTTGTATAGGAGCTGATTACTAGTCATAACGGATACAAGTCAATTTATAACAGTAAACTTTAGTTATAGTTGTCTATGATCGAGACCTGTGCTCCAAGTCGTCCATAACCGCGGACACGGCTTTTCGAAAAGATTAAACCCTGCAGGGGTGCACCAAAGTATCCACAAGCACTTCGACCCTTTTTGCCAGATCAGTTAACATACACCCATCGGTATGTCGGCGGGGCCTAAGTCATGACGTTTCCAGACCCAAAGCAAGCACGGGGGGCCACCCCACTAAGTACACCCGCAACGAAGTCGGCCGGGCTCCGAGACGGACTCAGGGTTTGGGTAGACGGCTGTGAACAACTGGGAACCCAAAACTGGGCTTGTCGACACCGCGAAAACGTGTCCCGATCCTAAACAGTACATGTGCTATCCATCGCACAATTTAAATAAAGCAGTAAGGCATGGCATAAGTACAGGATAGTAAATAAAACCTCAAACTAGTTTGTGGCCCCCAGTACAATACTTTGAAATCAGGTACTAATCGATAGGGTGCCCATATCTCCCCACCTGTGGTTAGCGCGCTCGATCTCGGAACAGGTGTCAAGAACTCGGGGTCCTACGGGACACCAGTGGGCGGTCGGAAACCAAATATTATCTATCACCCACCGGTGCCTCTGCATTTACCTACTTCAATTTTAGTTATTAAACAATAATTAAATTAAACGATAATTAAAGCCATGATCATCTCCAACATAAAGCATATGGCAGTCTTCCAACAACTGAGGTACTTGACGACACGTAACAGCACTTGAGCAAGCGACTACGACGCGCAAGTCCAACTATCGACCAAACAACAGGTAATAGGATGTGTCCAAGGCAATATAAGGCTGCACGGGATTTCACGGGTACGGAAACTAGAGCATCGCAACCCAGATAGCAATAGATCAACAGGAGGGAATAAATACTATAAAAGTAAGATAGGTAGAAAGGGGGAGATGCTCGCCTGAAAACATTGCCGAGGGTTCATCCGAAGATCGGGGCAAAGCTCACATCAACTCAACGGCCTTATCCGCGAAGAAGCAAAACACTAGAATAAACACCGGATGCACTATTTAATACAACGGCAGAAGATCGGCATGATGCTTGTATGATGTATGACATGGCAAAGGTGCGATGCGATTAGGCCATATTAAGCGGAACCGGGGTCCCGACGTTTAATTAAATGGTTCAAGTTGTTTAACTACCCCGCAATTTAAATGTTGCATTATCAAGACAAAAGATAGCACCGGTTCACTACACAAATTTAAATGGGACCAATATACGACTAGAATCGCCCGCATATGGCCCCATATTTAATTATATGGTGAATCGGCATAATGCCCCCAAACCACAGACAAGTATGCATGCAAGCATGGCAATTTTATATGCAACAAGTAATATCATTTATAAAATAGGTTTCGAGAAAAGGGGTCACACATGGAGGTTTGGCGAGCTTGGGGTTCCGAGGCTCGGGGTTCGGTCTCAGGGTTCAGGGTTCAACGGGATCAGCGGGATCGGATACAAGATGGAGAACTTGTCGTGACGTGTCGGAGATCTTGGTTCCAAGCGGTCGATCTTGTCGTCGAGAAGATCTTGTCGGGGCCGCGTATCAGGTCGGTCTTGGCGTCCGGGATGAAGAACTTGGTGTTCTACGTCGGTTACCGTCCGTGTTCTCGAGCATCGCATCCGGGAAGGAGTACTTGTCGCCCCGGGGTCTCGGGTCGAATAACTTGGCGCGCGACGTCGTCGGCATTGGTGCGGGAAGGAGGTCTTGCCGTTCCGTGTCGGTGACCTTAGCATCCGGGTCCTCGGCGAGCTCGGCGTCCGGGAAGGAGCACTTGGCGTGGCGCCGGTTACGGGATCGGTCTTCGGGTTCGGGGGTCTCGGCGTCCGGTCTTCGGTTCCAGGAAGGAGTTCTTGACGACAAAAAGGATTCGATGCACTTGTGTACAGGGTCGGTGTTGTGTCTCTGAGGACGACCAAAACCAGCCTCATCAGTGTCACACAGATTCTCCGGGTTCAACATACGAGGTGTACATGAGCAGCTCCATCCATCAACACCCAACGTGCACCACATATATCGCTGGACACCAACATGGAGGTACTGTCCCAGGAGGCAGCGCACGGAGAGCGCTTGGCGATGGGGCGCTCGAGCAAAACAAGCAGAGGCCGCCGGAGCTCGGTACGGAGGGAGCCCATGGCTCGCAGACGCGTCTCGGAGGAGGGGGAAGCACCAGCAGCAAGCGCGGCGTGTTGGCCAGCGGACGGAGGCGAGCCGGCGATGGTGGGGCCGGGTTGGGCTCGGCCGGAGTGGCGCGGGTCCGAGGCGGCGGAGGGGAGGTGCTCGCGGGGAGGGGGGGGTCGAGCTCGGCTCGAGAGGAACGGCGGCGGGGCAGAGCGAGCTCGAGGGAGACGGCGGCCTCGCAGAGAGAGAGGGCCGGCGGCGGAAGGAGGTGGAGACGCGTGGGCGGCGGCGTCTATGGGGAGAGCGGCGGCTGCCGTGGCGAGAGGAGGAGGGCGGCCGGTCGACGGAGGCGGGGCGGCGCGGGGTCGGTGAGGCTGGGGAAGTCGACGCGGGCGGCCAGAGGAGAGGAGAGGGAGGGCCGGCGAGGAGGCGACCGGGAGGGCGCGCCGGCGGCGGCGGTTGCGGGGCCGACGCGGAGGACCTCCGGCGGCGGGGAGAGGGAAGGGGAGGGGATGGAGGCGAGGGCGCGGCCCGCGCTTGGGGAGGCGGCGGCGGAAGGAGGGAGAAGGGCGGAGCGAGCGCGTGGGGAGGAAGAAGGGGGTTGGTGGGGGAGGCTCGAACGGGGGGGGGAGGTGGAATCGGACAGGGGAGAGGAGCGTCGGGTTGGGGAGGTGGGACCGGGGTGGGCCAGAAGAGGGCGTGGGGATCGGGGCAGGGGGCGGGGCCAGGTGGTGGTTGACCGCGGGGTGGGGCCGGGCTGGCAGTGTGTGGGGTGTGCTGCGTGTGTGTGAGGGAGTGGGGTGGTTTGGTGAGGTGGCAGCATAGGATAGGTTAGAGGGGAAGAGAGGGTGAGGTGGCGGCAGACTATTGGGTGGGGTGAGGTGGCTGGGGACTGGGTAGGTTAGATGTAGGTAGGATTAGGAATTAGACCGGCTGATTGTACTGGGGGTGGCCGACTGGGTCGGATCGGCCCGGTTGGCTGCCCCCTAAAAATAATTAAATATTTTTATTCAATTAAAACCAGGCTTTTGCAAACCGTGGGTAGACAAAATAAAATATTCCGGAGACCCGGGTTTTGTGTTTGAACAAAGACGGGGCGTCTAGAAAACAAAATAGGTTTTTCCGAAAATAGTTTTATGCAAGCAAATGCAAGATGATGACGATGCTCAAATGCAATGTGGCATGATGACATGAGCATGCGGTCATGATGATGCAATGCACAAAAACAACGCGATTTTCTAGTAGTGGTTTTGCGGGATGCCACAGTTGTTTGGTTTTTGGGTCCACATGGTAACGGGCCCTGATGAAGTTTCGAACCTGCCCGGGTTCGAATTTCGCAAAGGGGTTTTCTATCCCCTTGGATCTATACTCTTCATCCTCCTTATTCCATTTGGCCTCCGCGGTTCTGTATCCACCAGATCCGAGATGGTGATGACCTATATTCATCGCCTGCAGCACCTTTCCCCGATTACTATTGGCCAGGGCTCTTTCGGATTCACACCTCTCCTTGAACTCCTGGAACTGGTCTTCAGTGATCTGCGGGTCAATCTTCTGGATCTCCTCGAGACTTTTGCCTTCTTTATAGATCTTCTTCTTTATCCGGGTTCTCCAGCTGGCCAGGGCGGTGCTCATCTTTGTGAGGACGGATTTGTTTACTTTGTTCCCATGATAATTTGTGTTCTGATACTTAGAGGGGAACTTGTATCTTGCGTGCAGCTTCTCGAAGAGGAGTGTGCGCAACTGGCCATTATCTTTATGCCAGAGATTCTCGGTGTTGATCGAGATGGTTGTCCGGGTGATCGCCGCCACTTTCCCACCATACCCTTTGACGACAAGGGCGGGCTCCAAAGGAACCCCTGATGGGCTCACTTTGGTAATTTCCTCCCTGACGGTGTCGACCGTGTTCGAGCGCCGTTCCTTCGGCTTCTTCTTCTTCTTAGGAGGATTGCTACCACTCCATGTGCCCTCAACGCCATCAGTGGTTTCATCACCCGCCGTTCCTTCGGCTTCTTCCTCCGCGTCTTCCATCTCATCATCCTCGCTCTCCGAAGGATGGTATTCTTCATCGTCTTCTAGCCGCTGGGCCGCCTTCCAGAATGTCAATTGTTTATTCGGAGGTCTGAGTTCTCCTTCAGCGCTGATGCGCTTAGAACATCCATCCTCGTCGTTGTCACACATCTTTACACTAATAAAAACAAATAATTGGTTAAATGCACGGAAAAATCCGGCATGACCTTTGCTAATTTTCTTAAACTAGGAGTGCCCGATTTCTGCCGAAACGGAAGTTAATCAACATTCCGGCAAAAATCAGGACTCATTTCATACAAGAACCTGCATACACGACATAAGAAAGTGCTTCATACAACCACAAGCATAACCACCACAGCCAGCACAGCCAACACATTATCAGCACAACAAGCACAAGATCATTACCAGGTATATAAAAATAAATGGCCAACATAGCTGGCACAGCACATTACCACCACATTACCAGGTATATAAAAATAAATGGCAAGCTCATTACCTGCACAACCAGCACTCTGCTACTGGAAAGTTACTATATGAAAGCAGCCAATTATTCAATTACTGGAAAGTAAATGGCAACAATGAAAGCAGCCACATATTTAATTAAGAACACATTTAAAAATTGAAAACTAGCACTGACTATTAGCATATTTAAAAAACCAACTACAGCAACTACATATAAGAACTATTAATTGGAGCTGATGCACTATAGAAGTATGGCAAGCAGAAAATCTACCTACTACAACAACTACTACTACAGTAACTACTACTACATTTCTTACTAACCTACTACAGCAACTGCAAGCTAACCTACTGCTACCTACAAGCTAACCTATTGCCAGGTATATTGCAAGCTACTGCTAACTGCAAGTAGAACAAATAAATCTTACAAGCTAACCTACTGCAGCCTAAACAAATCAACTACAATGAATTTAGCAACATGTTCTACACAGAATCTAACCAATTAAAATGCACAAGTAAAATGCAGACCAACTAGTTATGCCCACTGTATGATGAAAGTAACATCTGCAGATGTTCTACAAGAAGTTAGAGAAGATCACTAGTGTTAGATAAATGCCTCCACAAGTAGCACTGACTTCTTGTGAAAGATAACAGTATGACATCTGCAGATAATTCACACTATAGATAAAATTTGGCCAAATTTTATGACAGTAACATGTGTCTTAAATTTTATGACCGTAACATGTGTCTTAAATTTGGCCAAATTTTATGACAGTAGCATCTACATTGCCTCGACAGTAACATGTGTCTTAGATCATGGGTCATTTATCTACCTGTGAAAGATAACAGTATGCCCACTGTATGATGAAAGTAACATGTTAGGCCAAATTTTATCTAACATCCAATCGACCATCAAGATTTATCTAACACAGTGGAAGATCACTGTAAGCTCACTGTCAAACATAATGCACAAGAACATAATTTGCTCACTGTCAAACCCTAACCATCTAGTACATTGCTAAAATTTGCTAAACATAAACCTAAATCAAAACCATCTACTACAGAGAAACCCTAACCATTGCAATTCCATTAGTAAAAATGTTAATTCCAGTGTTCTCGAGCTTTCAGAGGCATCAATTGAATCATCAGGTGCTAACCCTAACCATTGCTCGATGAGAGAGGGAGAGAAGGAGAGGGGGGAGGGGCGGCGCTCACCTCTGAGATGAGGATGACGAGGGCTGGCGGATGAGGTAACGAGGGGGAGGGAGTGGCAGAGCACCTTGCCGCTGGAGGAGCGGAGCCGACGCTGCAGGAACCTCGCCGCCACCAACCTCCTCCTCCACGGAACGAGCACGCGGGCAAGGCGGCCTCCTCCTCCTCCTAGCATGGCGGCCTCCTCCTCCTGGCGTGGCGGCCTCCTCCTCCTGGGATGCGGCAGCGGCGGCGCGTCGATGGGGATGGGGACAATGCGGGGAGGGACTTAGACGATCTGTGTCTGAGGACGATGGGGAGGGCGTGGCTCACGGTGACTAGTCCTACCCACTTAGGCGTAGCGCACCCTGGCCAAGTGCGCTATGGATAACCGTAGCGCACTTGTCCAGGGTGTGCTACGCCTAAGTGGGTAGGACTAGTCAGATAAGAGGGCTGCCACCCCCATAGTTACCACTAGCATGCCTTATCCCACTGGTTCCAACCACTGCTCTATTCTATAAACCTGTGAGCACACAGGTTCGAATCCTGGTGCCCACCTTTTTTATTTTTATTTTAAAAATATTTTTAAATGTTCCAAAAAATGCCCAAAAGTGGTGATATATGCCATAAAAGTTTTGTTTTGTTTTTAAAATACTTTTAAATATTCCAAAAATGCCCAAAGGTGATAATATATGTCATAAAGTGGTACAAATATGATTCAAAATATGTCATAATAATTTGTCCATGATACAAATATGTCATAATAATTTGTCCATGAATATTACAATCTTTTTCGACCACGTGTTTTACAATATTTTTTGAGCTAGCGTTTTACAATCTTTTTCCCTTCTTTGTCGCGGTTGAATAATTTAGCCCTGGCACTTTAATGTTTCTTCTTTCGAATGGGCTACCTTTTTTGGGTAGGGTTGTCCTTTTTCTTCTTATGATGTATATTGCTACATCGTAGTCATCGTTATTTTCAATCTTTGGATCGCCGTACTGGACGAAGTCTTGCTCGTTGGCGACTCCATCCATTCTAATGATGTTTATTTTTCCTCTCCTCACGACAACACGGCTAGGCTTTATCGGGTCGGTAATGAAAAAACATTGGTCCACTTTGGTAGCCAGTACCCACGGTTCATTTTTCGCGGCCAAGTTCGCACCGGTGGCCTTTGATTTGGCTGCTTCGGGTATAACCATGGTTGTGAAATACCGGTCTTCTCTTTCGACGCTCTTTGCCCATCTGACACGGAACATCGGCACCTTTTCTCCATAGTAGTCGAGCTCCCAGATCTCCTCGATTCTTCCGTAGAATCTTTCCTTCACGTTGTCATTGGTGTAGAATTCCGACGTTACGCCTGAGTTCTGATAATCACACGTGTTGTCCTTTTCCTCCGTGTAGAATGTGTAGCCGTTGATATCATACGCCTGATAGGTCACCAGGTTTTGCATCGGTCCCTGCGGCAAGGTGAATATGATCTTTTTTGTGTCATAAGAATGCGATCGCGGGGGATTACCAAGGAGCGTCTGCCTAAACCAACGCGTGAAATCTGAGTTGTGCTCTTTGATTATTTCTCCCTGCGTCCTCTGTATGCCCTGGTAACTGTACTTCTTATCGATTAACCTTTTGTGCTTCTATACCCAAGGATCGACCAGTTCTAAATGTTGTAGCGCGACGAGGTTTGCTCGATCAAAGTTTGCGCGTCGAAAATCAAAGTCTGCATGCAGTATGCGACGACCCTCTCGGTGACCAGATCCGTTGAGCTTGCCAAGGTGCCTATTGACGGGAAGACCGACAGGGTTCTCGATGTCTAGATAATTCGTGCAGAAAGAGATGTACTCTTCGGCCAGAAAGCCCTTGGCTATGCTTCCATCTGGACGGGACCTGTTGCGAAAGTATCCTTTGATGTGTCCGTTCATCCTTTCGAACGCCATCATGCTGCGGAGGAACATCGGCCCGAGTTAGACGATGTCCTCCACGACATGGAACAGCAGATGCACCATAATGTCGAAGAATGCGGGTGGGAAGTAGACCTAAAGCTCGCATAGTATCACCACGATCTCCTCCTGTAGCCTCCTGAGCTGATTCACGCGAATCGACTTCCTAGAGATGACGTCAAAAAACTTGCAGAGGCCAAATAACGTTTGACGGACGTGCTTGTCCATTATCCCTCTTAGTGCAACCGGAAGTACCTGCATCATTAGCACGACACAGTCATGAGACTTCATGCCACTGAACCTATGCTTCGCCTCGTCTAGGTATCTGCTTATCTTGCCCGCGTAGCCATAAGGAAATTTTACTCCTAGAAGGCACTTGAAAAACTGTTTGATCTCATCCTGGCTTAGAGTGAAGCAAGAAGGAGGGCAGTAATATTCATTCTTCTTGAAGTTTTTACCCTTCCAACGACCTTATGTCGTCTCCGACTCATGATCATCGTCATATTCCTGATCATCAGGAGTAGTGCGTCCTCCGTGAAGCTCCTTCCGGATACCCATGAATAGCAGGTCGTGCCTTGCTTTCGGACCATCTTTCGTCCTATCTGGCATGTTGATTATGGTAGTGACCAGACTCTCGCACACGTTTTTCGTGATATGCATGATGTCGAGGATATGAGGCATGCGGAGAAACTTCCAGTATTGCTACTCCCAGAAAACATACCTTGTTTTCCATACCTTCATCAGCGGCTTGTCTTGCTGCCTCTTTCGCTTCTTTCCACGCTTAGGACAATCTTTCTAGTTTTTGAGCAACTCTTCCACTTCTTCGATGCTCCTACACTTTGGGATTCCTCGGGTCTCGGATTTGCCATCGAACAGGTCTCCACGTTTGTCGTGGGAATGACCACGGCAGATGCTGCAATCGGCAGCGAGTAGTAGAACATGGGGCAAGGGCGGCCAACCATCCGCGGCGTGGGATGAGGGCGGAGACACAAGGATTTACCCAGGTTCGGCCCCCGGGAGGGTAAAGACCTACTCCTTCTAGATTGTATTATGGTGAGAGTACAATGGGGCGAGCTCGGCGGCTAGGCAGCGAGTCGCTTGGGTGTATGATGGAACGTCTCCTCTACACGCCCTCTAGGGAGGTTTATATAGACTCACCCCCCTAGGGTTTACAGATCTCAACCGAATCAATTAAGGTTTCAGCAATCGTTTAACCTAATCCGACTGGGCCTATCTACGCTTCTGGGCCTTCAGCTTCCAGTCGCTTGAGTCCACGCCAGGTCTTGATCCAGTCGCCGTCCCGCAGGCCCACTCGTCAGCCTCTGGGCCAGTCGGAAACGTCCTGCTGGGTATACCCCGGTAGGCATATCCCCAACAGTACTCCCCGAGGCCGTCGTTGATTGGTCGCAGGTGGTCGCTGGCAGTCGGTGTATACGGGTCCAATGCGGACGCCTAGTCGAATCGGCGGCGGACTCCTGACTAAAGGAAAAACTAGTTATTCTAATCGCACTAACAGCGACCGATCGGGTCGCAGCTCGGCGAACGGGTCGGCGAATATTCAGTCACTGTTGTAGTGATCGGGTCGGCGAATAGTTAAGTCGCGCGGAGTGACGAGTCGAGTGGATGAAGTTGGACCGTCAAGTGGGGTCAAAACTAGCCGTTGGGGTAATCCAACGGTAACTTTTGGCGTAATCACCGCGTAGTAACGGCTCCCGAAATTGGCGGGTAACAACCGCTATATAAGGAGAATGACAGGCGAGCGGGGAAGCACTTCCTCATGTTTCCTCCGATCTCGCCCATCTTTGTTTCCACTCCGCATCGCGATCCAACCGATCCAGAGAGCCCCGACCTCCACAAATCTTCCAACCAATGGCCCCCTCCACCGAACCATGGGGCATATCCAAGTGCACCAGGGCGCTACTGGCGTCCTTCGAGGAGGACAGGATCCTGAGCGCCGGCAGATGGCGCATCCCCACGGCCGGAGAGGTGACTCCGGACCCGCGCGAGGGAGAATTCATTTGCTTCACCAACCATCTAGAGCGGGGGCTGGGGTTTCCCACTTCTCTCTTCTTCTGGCGCTTCTGCGCCTTCTATGGGATCCAGCCGTCGGACCTGGCCCCGCATAGCATCGAGCAGCTCGCCATTTTCGTGGCATTCTGCGAGTGCTATCAGGGCTGCAGGCCCTACTTCCCCCCGTGGAAAGATCTATTCAATGGGAGGATTAGTCGCGAAGAATCAGGCGGCCCGATGCTGGCTGAGGGTGGCCTGACATTTCAGCTGAAGTCGAAGGCGTCGTTCTTCGACCTGATGCTGCCCGCCAAGGCGGCAAACGAGTGGAATAAATCCTGGTTCTACGTCACCGAGGCGACTCTAGACGGCGAGGTGGCGCTTCCAAGGTACTCCGCTGACCGGCCCGAACCGCGTCGGCTCCAGGTCGGCAAGCTCCCGCTGGACCAGCGAATGGTTGTCGGCGAAATGTTGCAGACCATCCGTGGCCTGAAGAAAAAGGGCCTCCAAACCATCAATCTTTACAACTGCTGGCTTGGGCGGCGGCTCGTGCCTTTGGCCCGCCGGGACCATTATATATACGAGTACACTGGTAGGGACGACCCGACGAAATCCTGCCTCGCCGAATGGAAACTCGAAGACTACATCCAGGCCCTGAAGAAGATCACCCAGGCGGCGTACCTGGACGCGAAGGCCGGGGTCGCCCCCTATACCGCAAGGCGCCCAGCTCCGACGGTAAGTTGCCATCTTCGTCATCATTCGCAGTCGTAGATGATGCAGTCGTGGTTATGCTGACGTTGTTTCATTTTTATTGTAGTTGTTCCAAGTGGTGGAAGGATGGCTTCCACCCGCAGACGACGAGAACTCGAGCTCGTCCGTCCAGGATGGGAGCGAGTCGCCACCCGCCAAAGGCGACGTCGGGAGCGACGCGGGTGATGACGACGACGATGACGAAGACGAGCCCGCGGAAGACGCCGCCCCAATGGCTCGCAAAACTCGCGGGCAACATCAGCGTGAGCTCGAGGCGAGTAGGAGCCTCGAACCTCACGATGATGATGACGACGAGCTCCCCGAGCACACCTCGCATCATGAGGCCACGCCGTCGAAGAAGAAGAAGAAGAAGGAGGTGAAGGCTCCGCCAAGGAGGAAAATGAAGCCGGCGAAGCAGGCGTCTCCGCCCCGTTCTGCGACTAGTTCCGACGCCACCAGCTCGGCTAAGGGTGAAGCGGCGCGCACGACAGTAGCACCGGATGCTGCCGCTCCCCTGGATGAGGTACCTCTGGCATCGCTTCCACCCCCATTCGCCCTGGTCTCTGGGCTGGGGGCTACTCCAGCCGCAGCAGCTTAGCCTCCCAGGAAAGCTCCCACAGATGTCATCATGGAGGCTCCTGCCGCAGCTTCATATTCGAAGAGGCCCTCTGTGTCTTGGGCACACGATGTGTTTGATATGGGCCTCAGTCGAAAGTTGGGTCCCGAACTGGAGAAGCCGGCCAGCATCCGCATGGGTCTGCGGTTCATACCAGTCGCCATGTAAGTCTTGTTCATCTGCTTGTCTTCCGTTGTAATCGGACAGTTTTGCTCATACCGTTGTTTCACAGGACTGGGGTTAAGAAGATCGGCCATCCTTCCATGGCCAAGGTTCCGCCAGTCATCGCCGAGGAGGACCCCTCGCGGAAGAGGAAGGCTGACGAAGTCGCTGTTCCCGCAGACAACGCTAAGAGGGCGAAAGGCGACGATGACGTCACGGTCTCCGACGACACGGTAGTTGCTCCAATCGATCCTCCGACTGCGGCGGAAGTGGCCTTGAAGACCAAGGAGGCTGTTTCCTCGCCCGGCGTGGCCGAGCCAGCTCCTAGTGGCGCTGGGGCATCCGCTGCGACCTTTCCCCGCTTCATGGCGAAAGCGGCGGCAGCGAGTGGTGCAGCGCCAACGAGCCAGGCGCCTGGGGTCGCCGAGACGGAGGTCGAGCAACATCGCGGACACACTCCAGTCCTGCTTGCATTTGTGGACGTGCTACAGCTCCACGACATGCTGGGCGCGGCCATCCAGGTATGTCCAGTCCCCGAGGATCGGGCCACTGAATTTCAGTGGTCAGATTCTTTTAGTGTTTTTGTAGCGTCCAGTACCCGAGTGCCTAGTCGCTGAATTTCGGCGGGTGGGCACTTAGGATTTTTGATCTCCAGTCCCCGAGTGCCTAGTCGCTGAATTTCAGCGAGTGGACACTTAGGATTTTTGATCTCCAGTCCCCGAGTGCCTAGTCGCTGAATTTCAGCGGGTGGGCACAGGATTTTTGATCTCCAGTCCCCGAGTGCCTAGTCGCTGAATTTCAGCGGGTGGGCACTTAGGATTTTTGATCTACAGTCCCCGAGTGCCTAGTCATTGAATTTCAGCGGGTGGGCACTTAGGATTTTTGATGTTGTTGACGGTTTAATTTGTGCGCAGGGCCTGCAGCGCGAATCGGCCGATCGGCTTGCAGCAAAGTGTCGCATGGAGAAGGAACTTGTTGCCATCCAGGAGACGAACAAGGGGCTGCAAGCCGTTGCGGCCGAGGCGGAGGAAGTCCGCCGGTGCCTTGTCCCGGTGGGTGACCTGACGGCGGCTCAAACTTCGCTGAGTGCGGCCGAGAAACGGATTGCTGACCTGGAGCGCGAGCTCAAGGAAGCGAAGGCGGAGGCGAGCTCGGCGGAGGGACGAGCGAAAGCTGCTGTCACTGCTGCCGCTGAAGAACGAAAGGTGTCGGACGCACTCGTCGTTGGGCTGCAGAACGACTTCTCCTCGCTTCAAAACTTCATCACGGGCCTCTGCCGTCCGCTAATTGGTAAACCTTTCTTCCTTTTTCCTCTGCCTGTAATAGCTGCATTGTGGATTCGTTGTTGTACTCACTGCCGACCTCTGTCCACAGGTCGGATTATTGACAGCTCAGAGGAGGCGCAGTCGTATGACGCGCGGCAATGTGTGACCACCCTGGTCGACTCGGCCGCGCTGTCCGTGACTTGCATTCGAGCCTACCTTCAGGAGATATCGCCCACGGAAGTGATTCCCAGCGACCTCGTTGAAGTATCACGTTATCTGGAGAAGGCGCCGTCAGTCGTCGAATTAATGACGGGGGGCGACGACGGCTCTCAGCCTTGGGCTTGCCCACTTCCCGGAGGACTTCGACCTTGACGATGTGACGAGTGTCTACCCCTCATCGACGGGCTCTGTGGAGATTGCCGAGGTGCTAAAGCTGACGGACCGGGCCGCGGTGTACTCCGATCGCGTCTGGGCGATGGGCGACCTCCTCCCCTATCAGGAGACGACTGTCGCCCCCAACGATCCTGAGCCGAAGCATCGGGACTTCAAGGTCGAGCAGCCGTTCCGTGTAGCGATGGCGGGTGAGTTGACGATGTACCCGTCGAACCCGTACATGCCCTTCATTCGCAACCGCAGGGGTGGCGGCGAGTCGTCGTCGAAACCTGCAGAGTAGAAACATTGTGCCCTGGGGCATTAGTGACAATTGGCCATTGGACTCAACTTGTATTTTGGAACGACTTTGTTCTGCTGTAATGAAACTTCGAGTTATTTTGTTAATTGTTTCGTGATTTTGAATGCTGATTGGACGAGTCCCCGAGCGCGTCCGCCCTTTTTATGGGGTTTACCTCGTTTGTTATGTGTTTGTGATTTTGAATGTTTTGTCAGTTGTTTTGCTATTGAGGTCGACTCGCCCGAGCTCGGAGAGCCAGTCGCAGGGCAACTCCCGTGGGTGCTCTTTACTTGACCGTTTTCCCTTGCGCGAACGAGGTCGGGTGGCCGAGTCCCCGAGCATGGTACTTGGTGGTTGTAGTCGTAGCTCCAGGGTAGGTGAGGACTGAGCGCGTTAGAGTAAGCGCGTTACTCCTGCCTGATCCGAAGGATCAGTCGCGTGGCGAGTCCTGGGCATGCTCTCATACTTAGCGTTTTTCCCTAGTTGCTCGTGCTCGACTGGTCGTCAGTCCCTGAGCGTGGTACTTGGCCGTTCGAGTCGCTGTGCTAAGGATGCGGAGGACCTTGGTCGCTGTGAGGAGCGAGGGAAGTTGTCTTTGCTCGTTAAGCCAGTCGAGCTAGGCGACTCCAATGGGGCTCCGGGTTGGCGTTTATCAATGACGTTACGAGTCCTGGGGTAACCCAGTGCCCTCGGAACGCACTACTTGGCCGTGCCGGTCGCTGTACCAGTGCGAGTTAGCACAAGACAAGGAGAGTAGACGCAATTTGCGGTAACCAATCTGTTTTATTTCATAGCAGGTGGAGAGTACATGTATGGGGTTCTAGGAGTAGAATTTCCGTAGGAGGTTTACATTCCACGGTCGCTTGACGTCAAGTTTCCCGTCTCCTCGGACGTCGGTGAGGTAGTAGGCGTCGTTGCCAAGGACTCGCCCGATGGCGAATGGTCCCTCCCAAGGGGGGGATAGCTTGTGCATGCCCTTCTTGTCCTGGATGAGGCGTAGCACCAGATCGCCTGCCTGGAAGGTGCGAGTCCTTACTCGCCGGCTATGGTAGCGGCGGAGCCCTTGCTGGTAGATGGCGGTGCGGGAACGAGCTAGGTCGCGTGCCTCGTCGAGTTGGTCGACTCCATCCTGGCGTGCGAGTTCGTTTGCGTCCTCCGTGTAGTTGACCACCCTGGGCGAGTCGTGCTCTAGGTCAGTGGGCACGACTGCCTCGGCGCCATACACCATGAAGAAGGGGGTGAACCCTGTCGACCTGTTTACGGAGGTGCGGATGCCCCAGATGATGGAGTGTAACTCCTCGACCCAGCACCCGGCGGTGCGCTCGAGTGGTACTTGGAGCCGTGGCTTCAGGCCATGGAGGATGCTCTGGTTGGCTCGTTCCGCCTGGCCGTTGGACTCCGGGTGAGCGACTGAGGCGAGGCCGAGTCAGATGTGATGTTCCTCGCAGAACTCGGCCATGGCTCCTTTGGCGAAGTTGGTGCCGTTGTCCGTGATGATGCTGTTTGGGAACCCGTAGCGATAGATGAGCTCGCGTAGGAACTTGGTGGCGGTCTTCCCGTCGCATTTCCGGACTGGCTTGGCCTCCACCCATTAGGTGAATTTGTCGACTGCGACCAGGAGGTGGGTGAAGCCGGAGGGGGCCTTCTTGAAAGGGCCTACCATGTCCATAACCCACACAGCAAACAGCTAGGTGATGGGGATTGTCTTGAGCGCCGAGCTTGGCACGTGGGTCTGGTTGACGTATTTCTGGCACCCGGCGCACCGCTGGACAATGTCGACGGCGTCTGCGTGTGTGGTGGGCTAGTAGAAACCGTGTCGCATAGCCTTTGCGACCAGAGAGCGGGCGCCGGCGTGGTGTCCGCAGTCGCCGGAGTGGATGTCGTGGAGGATTTTGCGTCCCTCAGCGGGTTGGACGCAGCGTTGGAACACGCTGATCACGCTGCGCTTGTGGAGCTCGCCGTCGATGATGACGAATCAATTTGCAGCGGCATGCTATCATCCGGGCGTCTGTTTCGTCTGTTGGAAAGGTGCCTCCCTCCAGGTAGGCGATGTACGGCGTAGTCCAGTCCTCTGGCTCGGCGATGAGTGCGAACAGGGCTGCCTCTGGTTGCAGCGGGACTTCGATGTCGATCTACCTTGGGGGAGAGACAGAAGGCTTGGTGATGGTGTCGAGGAAGACGCCGGCGGGTGGTGCGAGTCAAGCCGAGCCGATACGAGAGAGTGCGTCGGCCTCCTTGTTCTTCCGCCTATCGATCCACTCGACGGAGTAGCCTGCGAACTGTCCGCCCAACTTGTCCATGTAGGGTTCGCAGCATAGAAAACAAAAATTTTCCTACGATGTGAACTATATACCAAGATCTATCTACTAGATACAAACAACGGGCGGATGTATATCCGTAGAGAACATACCCTTGAAGACCGACAAAGCTTAACGAGTTCAACTCGTGGTTGATGTAGACGATCTCTTGCCGATCTCAAGATCGAGAGGAAGTCCTAGCGCCGCAAATCAGCAGCGCATCCGTGCTCGCACACACGTTCGAGGCACCGAGCAACCTCCGCCTCCTCGCTCCAGCGATGCAGCGGAAGCACAACTCTTTCTTGCCGAATAGCCACCGGGAACATGTATCTCGCTAGTCCGAGACCATGGGGGATAAATTCTAGAGGGGGAGAGAGATCCTTCACGAGGAGGTGTGAGAGACAAGTGAGGAGGGGGCTCCTTTTATAGGAGGAGGGGGGACCCCAAGGGGGTGGCCGGCGTATGGGGGCTGCCCCCTTGCCCTCCCCTCTTCATGTGGGTGGACACTCCACTCACAAATCTCCTTTAAATTCCCTCCACTCAAAAGTCCACTCAAATTCCCATTAAATTTCCACCAAATTTAATGCAAACTCTCATTAAATAAAACTCTTTTATTTTATTCAGAATTTTGTCAATTACTTTAATGACAAACATTCACAAATAACCCCTTGCTAGAATTCTATTTCACATGCATAACCCCTTTATGCAATTTCACCCGAAAACCTGTTTCGGTATCTAGTGAAATAAATTCCTGCGCTTGTTCATTCTTTTGGCATGAAACATTTGCTCCAATTGGATGTCAGTGTCTCTTAAGTGTGTCACCCTACGGTTCGTGAATAATGCGAACATGATCGAGACCCCTCTCGTATAAATAATCAGAAGCGGGATCTGGAGACCCATACTGACTCCCACACATTCAACGATGACTTTTTTGTGATCGTCGGAACCTTTTACGCTAGTATCTTAATCCCTTTGTTTCACGATATATTACATGTCCGAGATTCGATCATCGGTATATCCATACCTAGTTTGATCTCGTTACTGACATGCACTCTTTTCTCGTTCCTGTGATATAACATTCTAGTGATCAAATCACTTGCTTGCAAGATAATCAATGTGATATCACCGAGAGGGCCCAGAGTATATCTATCCGTCATCGGGATGAACAAATTCCACTCTCGATCCATGAGCCTCAACATAACACTTTATTAGTTCTGAATCCATCTTTATAATCACCCTGTTACGGTGTGACGTTTGATGTTATCAAGAAACTCTTCCGGTGTTAGTGATTGACATGATCTCATGGTCTAAGGATTAGGATCACTTCGTAAGTTGTTATAGCAATATAAACTCAATGACTTTGATCGTAATGCTATACTTCAGATGAATGTTCATCACACCATTACACTAATGTTGTGATCCCGTTATTAACAACATCCAATGTCCATGATCAGGAAACCTTGATCATCTTGTTAATCAACGAGCTAGTTTATGAGAGAGGCATAACTAGGAACTTTCTGTTTGTTTATTAAACACACATGTATTAACGTTTCCGTATTAATACAATTATAGCATGCAAAATAAACATCTATCATATAATTGGAATACACATAATAAACACTTTATTATTGCCTCTCAGGGCATATTCCCTTCAGTCCACTGCTTGGCGGTATGCCGCCATGGTGGGGGAGACGGCGTCGCAGGTGCCAGCGACTTGCCCAGCGACGAGGTCGGAGTCTCCGTAGCAGCGTAGGCGGTTGACATTCATCTCCTTGGCAGCTCGCATGCTGTGGAGTAGTGCCTCGTAATCGGCCATGTTGTTGGTGCAGGGGGTGAAGTCGAGGCAGAGGACGTAGCGTAGCTTGTCGTCCTTCGGAGAGGTTAGTACGATCCCTGCTCCTGCACCGTCCGCATTCTTGGATCCGTCGAAGTGTAAGCTCCAGTAATGGAGGTATGGTAGCTTTTCTGGCTACTGGGCCTCCTCCCAGTCGGCGATAAAGTCTGCGAGAGCCTGTGACTTGATCGCTTTGCGCGGCTCGTATTTGATGTTGTGGACGCCGATCTTGACGGCCCACTTGGCGACTCGCCTAGTCGCCTCACGGTTGCGGATGATGTCCTACAACGGTGCTGAGGAGACGACCGTTACCGGGTGCTCCTGGAAGTAGTGTGGCAGTCGCCGCTGTGCTCTGAAGACCGTGTATACCAGTTTCTGGTATTGCGGGTAGCGCTGGCGCGACTCGGTGAGGACTTCGTTGATATAGTACACTGGTCGATGCACTGGGCGCTCCTTTCCCTCCTCTGGTTGCTCGACGACCATGACGGCGCTGACGACGTGCTCGGAAGCCGCGAGATAGACCAGCATGGGCCCTTGTCGACGGGGGCGGCGAGTAGCGGTGCTGCGAGAAGCACCTTCTTGAGGTCGCGGAGCACATCATCCGCCTCCTTGTCCCACTGGAAGGTGGGGTTCTTACGCATTAGGCGGTACAGGGGCATCGCCTTTTCGCCCAATCGGGGGATGAAGCGACTGAGAGCCGCGACTCGCCCGGCCAGCTTCTGGACGTCGCGCAGGCACTCGGGTTTGCCGAGTCGAGCGATCGTGTCGATCTTGGTGGGATTCGCCTCGATCCCGCGCTTGGAGACGACGTATCCTAGTAGCTGCCCTGCTGGTACACCGAAGGTGCATTTGCCTGGGTTTAGCTTTATCTTGTATTTCCGCAGGTTGGTGAATGTTTCCGCTAGGTCAGCGAGTAGGTCGCTCTGGCGAGCGGACTTCACTACCACGTCGTCGATGTAGACATGGATATTGTGGCCAATTTGGCTCGCAAGGCACTCCTGCATACACCGCTGGTAGGTCGCCCCGGCGTTCTTGAGGCCGAAGGTCATGGCAGTGTAGCAGAAGGCTCCGAATGGTGTTATGAACGCCTTCTTCTCTTCGTCCTCAACGGCCATTTTGATCTGGTTGTACCTAGAGTAGGCGTCGAGGAAGCATAGCGACTCCGAGCCTACGGTGGAATCGATTATTTGGTCGATCCGCGGGAGGACGAATTGTTCCTTCGGGCAGGCGCTGTTTAAGTTTGTGTAATCGATACACATCCTCCAGGTACCATTTTTCTTCTTGACCAGGACTGGGTTTGCCAGCCACTTGGAGTATTTGATTGGCCGGATGAAACCTGCAGCGAGTAGACGCTGCACCTCCTAAGCGATTGCTCGGCGGCGCTCTTCATTGAAGGGCCGCAGCGACTGCTTGACAGGTCGCACTTTGGGGTCGGCGTTGAGTTTGTGCTCAGCGAGTTCCCTAGGGACACCAGGCCTGTTAGAGGGCTTCCATGCGAAGATGTTCCTGTTCTCACAGAGGAACTCGATGAGCGCGCCTTCCTATGCTGGGCTCACGCCCGTCCCGATCGTCACCGTCTGGCTGGAGTCGCATGGGACCAGCTCGACGCTGCGGGTATGCATCGTTGCCTCGAAGGCGGAGGTGTTGCCGCCCTCCAAGTTGGGCTTCTTGAGTATGGTGGGTTCGTCGTTGTTGACCCCGCTCGCGTATTTGGCGAGCTCATCGGCGTGGTTGGCTTTTGCCGCGATGACGGCGTCGGCGAGTTCGGCTCCTTTGGCCTCGCACTCGGCAGCCATGTCGGGGTCGCCGTGGATGTTGATGACGCCACGCGGTCCGGGGAGCTTCATCGCGTTGTACGCGTAGTGGGGCGCCGCCATGAACTTGGCAAACGCCTGGCGCCCCAAGACGCAGTGGTAGGGGCTATCAAAGGGACCAGCTCGAAGACGATCCGCTCGGTGCAGAAGTTTGCCGGTGTGCCGAAGGTGACTGGCAGCGTGACCTTGCCGATCGGGTACGCCTTCCGACCGGGGACGATGCCATGGAACGTGGTGTAGGTCGTCTCGACCATCGACTGCGGGAGCCGCAGTCGCCTGAAGGTGTCCAGGTACAGGATGTTGATGGAGCTGCCGCCGTCCATCAATGTCTTAGGGAGCCAGTAGTCTCCCACCTTGGGCTTGACCACCAGGGCGACTCGGCCTGGGTACTCGATTCATGGCGAGTGGTCCTGGCGGCTCCAAGTAATTGGTTTCTCAAACCAGTTAAGGAACTGGGGGACGTCCACCTGGGCCACCGCGTTGACGGCGACGACGCGGGCGATGACCTTCTTCTCGCGCTTCGTGTTGAAGCCCGTGAAGGTGTGGAGCAAGCCGGCCATGCTGCCGAATTTTCCGCCGTTTGGCGGGTTGTTGTCGGGGTCTTCCTGCGCTCGTCGTGCCTTCTCGATCTCCTTGAGGGAGTGGCAGTCGGCGGTCGTGTGCGTAGCGGGTTTTCCTTCCCTGCTATGAAATACACACGGTTGGTTAAGTAGGGCCGCGGGGTCGAACCTTGGCTTCGCCTTGTAGTTGCCTCCGTCGCGGAGTTGCCCCCCGTCGCGGCGGAAGCTCTTGGGCTCGCGCTGCGTGTATCCAGCGTTGGCGACAAAGTCGACTCGCCCGTCACTGCGGCGCTTGCCGGTGAGGCGAGTGTTGCTGTAGCGTAGATCAGACCGTCGTCCATTGTCGTTGCCGCTCGTGCAGCGTTGTCCTCCCGACTCGTCGTCGGTTTCTTGGTTTGGGTCTTCCTCCGCGTATCTTTTGGCGATCTCCAGGAGATCCGGTATGTTGTCGAGTGTGCGGTATGCTCGTTTGAGCTCGGCGACCAGAGGCTCATAGCAGCACGAGGTCTTGAAGCAGTGGATTGCGGTGTCTAGGTGGATACCAACCGCGTTGTACCACAGTTCTTGCCACCGTTGGACCCAGCTGCGGGTCGACTCGCGAGGTCCCTGGACACATCGTTCCAGGTCCTCGATGGTGGTGGCGCGGGTGTATGAACCCTCGAAATGCCTGACGAAGGCATCACGCATCTCTTCCCAGGAGTCGATGCTATCCGCGTGGAGAGTGTTGATCCACTGCCTGCACGCCCCCTCCATCATCAGGGGGAGGTAGCGGGCGGCTAGTAGATCGGTGTGGCCGGCGATCCCCATCGCCATGAGGTAGGTATCCAGCCACACAGAGGGATCGTACGAGGGGTCGTACTTCTCTATTTCCTTCGGCGCTTTGAAGTTCGCCGGGTATCTTTCGCCTCGGATCATCGGTCCGAAGCACCGGGGCCCGAGTCGGCTTAGCGACCCCCTCGGCTCGCCGTCGCGGCGATTGGTTAGGGTATGCCGCAGGTCGTCGGGCTGGCGTGCGCGCCAGCTCTGGTTGTTGATGATGTGGGTGCGGGCGTCGACGGGCTGACCATTGGCGGCGACGAAGTTGGTCGCCGGCCGGGGGTCGTTGGTGGAGAGTGCCGCATTCACGGGTCGGTGTTGGAGCTGGAGTGGTTCGGGTGGCGGGCAGTTGAGGGTGTTTGCCGCCATGGGGCGGCCGCTTGAGGCCGCTCTGCTGCCCGATGAACGCGAGTACATCCGACCCTATGAGTCGACGCCTGCGTTTTGTTGCTCGACCGCTTTTGCGAGTAAGGCCTTGGCATACTGGATCTGTAGGGCGCCGTCACCGGTGGCCGCGATGTTGTCGACTGCTGCTCGGCCCGCGACGAGGTTGTCCATCGGGGTGGAGAACAGCGGTAGGCCGTTCGCGTCTCGCTCCCGTGAGGAGACCACGATCCTCGGCTGGTCCCTGGGTGGTGCGCAGTTGGGTGGTGGTGGGGCGCCATTGGCTGTCGACCCTGGTGGGGGCCGAGCGCAGGAGCGCTCGGACGCGCGGGCCGGGTTGCTTTCATCATCGAAGTTCAGGGCGCGCCCCTGGACGGTGGGGTTCAGGCGCGACCTGATTCGGAGCTGGTGGTAGTGCGACAGCTCCTGCGCCGTCACCTGCTCGAGGCGAAATTTTTCACGCTCGGCTTGTTCCTTGCGGACTGCTTCCACCAGCTTCAGGCGGAGTTCCCCGACCTCCGTTGCTGTCGCATTGGGAGGGATCGGAGTGGAGAATGGATCCTCCGGTGGGTCGGCGCCAGTCGCCATGTAGGTCGCGGCGTGGCGGCCGGTTCTGTCGTGGAGGTCGGCGGAGTTCTCCGACCCGGAGTCGAAGTCGAAGATCCGAAGGATAGAGGGATCCTCGAAGTCTCCGACATTGGAGACCTGGGTGATGGAGCCTGTAACACCCTCAGAATCGACCCTATGCAAGTTTTAGCGAAACCCGCCAAACCCACATAGAAACGATTCAAAGGTGCCCACCAGGCACTTTCGTGCGGGTGGAAAACGAAGTAATAACATTACACAACAGTCCTCGATGGAACCCACAGAACAGATATATACAACAGCGACTCAAAGAGCCAAGAATACAGATATAATATACAAGATCCAAATCACCTAGAAAAAATGATAGAGCGTCCGACTACGGACAAGATGCAAATGGGGCTAAGAGCCCTGAAGAATAACCAATGGCGTCCATAACCCTGCCCAGGCCAAGCCGGAAGGGTAACCCTGCTAACGACGTCGATCTCAAAACCTGCTTAAACAAAAGGGGTGCCGACAAAGGGCAAAGGAAAAAGAGGAGCGTCAGTACTGAGGCCAGTACATGGCGAGACTAGAATTCGGCGGTCCTCGCCTACATAGGTATGGTGGACTGAGCGGCAGCGGCAGCATGCACTAAACAACCTATAGAGACTCGATACAACTGACGGCAAATCAGAGGGGGTTAAGAAGGACCTATCCGGAACCAACCTGATACTATCAACAAACAAACCCATCCTGGCGTTTCCCCCTCGAGACCAACGAGGAAGTCAACCGAGGAACTCACACAGTTGGCAGTTTTACTTATTCAGTTATAGTTGCGGCACTTTACTAGTCAGGTTTAGATAATCGTCCTGATAAAGTAAGCAGTGGACACTTTTAGTTAACCATTCCGTTATAGTGGCAACACTTACTAGTCAGATACAGGTAGCATGAGATAACCCAAAACCCAGCAGTTGTTGGTACTTTTACTTAGCCATTCCGTTGTAGTTGCAATACTTACTAGTCAGATACAATGGTCGCAAGCGACACTTCAACAAGCAATGGTGGGCAGTATTATTAGCCATTCCATTATAGTGAAGCTGATTACTAGTCATTATAAAGTCAAGTTTAGAGCAATGAACTTTAGTTATGCTTGTCTATGGTCGAGATACTGTGCTCCAAGTCGTCCATAACCGCGGACACGGCTTTCAGAAAGTTTTACCCGGCCGGGGTGCACCAATAGCAACACACACTCGATCAACCTCGGAAAAACCAAATCAAAACCCAACGAGGCTTTCACGACAAAGCAATCACAGGATTCAGAAATATTTCAGGGGGCCACCCCTTGGAGTACACCCGCAACGAAGTAAGCAAGCTCCAAGACGGACTCAAGGTTTGCGTCAGTGGCTGTAAACGACAGCAGATCCCCAAACGGGGACTGTCGATACCGCGAAAACACTCCGCTTCCAAAACAGTACAGCGTGCTCCTCACACAATCGTAAATAAAGCAGTAAAGCATGGCATAGGTACAGGATAGTAAGTAAAACCTCAAACTAGTTGTGGCCCCAAGAAATAAGACTGAATCAAGCTCTGGCTAAGGGGGGTCCCATATACCTCCCGGATGTGGATAGCGCGATAAATCAAGGAACAGGTATCAAGTACTCGGGGTCCTACGGGACACAAGTGGGCGTTCGGAAACCAAATGTTATCTATCACCCACCGATGCCTCTGCTTACTTACTTCAATTTTAGTCGTTAAACAGGAATTAAAGTGAACGAAAAGTAAAGCCGAGATCATCTCCAACAGCCAACATGTGGCAATACTCCAACAACTGTGGTACATGGCGGCACGCAACAGCACTTGAGCAAGCGACTACGATGCGCAAGTCCAACTATCTACCAAACAACAGGTAATAGGATGTGTCCAAGGCAATATAGGGCTGCAAGGGATATCACGGGTACGAAACTAGAGCATCGCAACACAGATAGCAATAGATCAACAGGAGGGAAATAAATACTATAAAAGTAAGATAGGTAGAAAGGGGGAGATGCTCGCCTGAAACATTGCCAAAGGGTTCATCCGAAGATCGGGGCGAAGCTCACATCGACTCAACGGCCTTATCCGCGAAGAAGCAAAACACTAGAAGAAGCACCGGATGCAATATTTAATACAACGGCAGAAGATCGGCATGCTTATGATATGATGCATGGCATGGCAAAGGTGCGATGCAATTAGGTCATATTAAGCGGAACCGGGGTCCCGATATTTAATTAAATGGTTCAAGTTACTTAGAACCCCCGCAATTAAATGTGGTTTTGGCATGGCAAAAGATAGCACCGGTTCGCTACACAAATTTAAATGAGGCCAATATGAGACTAGATTTGCCCGCATATGGGCCCCATATTTAATTATAAGGTGAATCGGCATAAGGCCCCCAAACCACAGACAAGTATGCATGCAAGATGAACATTTAATATGCGACAAGTTGTATTATGTGCCATTTATAAAATAGGGTTCTCGGATAAGGGGTTCACACATTGGGGGGCTCGACGATCTTGGTCCGGGGGTTCGGGGTCCGGTCTCAGGGTCCAGGGTTCGACGGAAACGGTCTCGGCGGAAGCGTTCTCGGATTACAGGGGTAGATCTTGTCGCATCCGTGAAGGAGGACTTGGTTCGGCGTCGGGGCGTAGCGGGTCCGCCCTGGTCGGTGCCGATCTTGTTGTTGCGCAGATCTTGTCGGGTCCTCAAGTCGGGTCGGTCTTGGCTTCGGGGTGAAGTGCTTGTCGTTCTCGTGGCGATCTTTGCGTCTTCCCGGTTCGGGTCTTGGCGTCCGAGGGTAGATCCTGGCATGTCGAGGGTCCGGTCTCCGGTACATCGGGATCGGTCTTCGGGGAACTTTTCGATCCAAGCCGGAGATCTTGGAAGCAGGCATCGTCGCGTCGAGGGCCTCAGGGTTCGCTGTCGGTGGCCTTCGGGTTCGTTCTCAGGTCCATGTAGGAGATCACCGGGTTCGACGAAGATCTTGGCGAGGGGTGAACTTGGGTTTCCGGGGATAGTTCATGTCGTTCGAGGGTTCGGCCTTCGGACCCATGAAGGGGTTCTTGGTGCCCCGAGGAAGTTCTTGTCGATGGTTCCCCTTGGTTCAAAACGGTCTTCGGACTTTGAGGGTCGGTGTCGATCTTGGAATCGGTGCTGGGCCTCCGAGTGGCGCCAAGCCAAGCCATGCCGTCCATAACGCCTCCGTTCGCTGGTACCAAACATCACCGCGCTGAACCGGAACAGAGACGTGCGCGGCCACGCGCGCGAGGTGGACTGCAGCGAGGAGGAGCAGGGTGGACGGACACGGCGGCCAGGCTCGAGCGGCCAGGGGCGTCGCTGCAGGGCCCCGGGCGCGCCGGCCCGCGGCGGGGTGGTGGAGGCGGCCTCCGGTGGGCGAGGCCGTGGCTGCAGAGCCTGCGCGGCCGGGCGACGCGTCGAGGTCGGTCGGCGGCCTGCAGAGGCAAGCTTGCGCCGGCGCTCGCGGCAGGGACGGGGGCAGCTCGGGGTTGGTGAGGAGGACGAGGGCGGCTCCGGTGAACTGCGGAGGGGAGGAGGCGCGCTCAGGCTCGGAAGGGCGGAGGGGACGCGCGGGACGGCTGGTGGAGGAAGGGGACGCGTGCGCGACGTCGGGGCACTGGAGGCGAGCGGGCGGCGCGGCTTGAGGAGGGGGAACCGGCGACGGCGCGCGCCTGGCCGGAGGCGGCTCGGGATGGGGAGGCTGGGGCCGGGCGCGGCGGAGGCGAGCGCGGAGGGCGCGGCTCCGGCGACGGGGACGGGCGGTGGTGAGGCGGGCTCGGCGGCGGCCGGACGCGGGAGGGAGAAGGCGAGCAGAGGTCGGGGGCGAGCGAGGGGGAGGCGACCGGGCGGAAGAAGGGGCGGGGGAGGCCGGCGTGCTGGGGAAGGAGGCGGCGAGGGGCCCGTCGGGGTTGGGGCAGAGCGCGCGTCGGGGCTTGGGGGGCTCGCGGGGGCTGCGCCGCGTGCGGGAGGAAGGGATGGGAGCGAGCAGGTGGGGAGCGCGGCGGCTCGGCGAGGCGAGCGGCCGGCCGCGGGGCAGGGGCGAGGGAGGCGGTTGCGGCGGGGAGGGTGGCCGGAGGTGGGCGAGGCGAGCGGAGCGGGCGTGAGAGGAGGGGATCGAGGGAACGCGGGGTGGGAGGCGTGGTCGGGAACGCGTGCGTGGGTGGGGCCCAGGGGCGGGGCCAGGCTGAGAGAGGTGGCTGCGGTTGGTGTGCGTGTGTGTGTGGTGTGTGTCCTGGGTGGTGTGAGAGAGGGGTGAGGGAGAGAGAGAAAAGAGAGGGGGGTGAGTTGGCAGATTTTGGTTGGAGGGGGGGAATGGACAAGATGATGTGGCATCCTGGGATAGGTGGGGGTGAGGTGGAGAGGGTGTGTGGGTAGGTAGATTGGTAGGTGTAGGATTTAGAAGGGCGGGTTGGTGGACCGATTTAAATTTCTGGGGGTGGTCGTTCGGGTCGGGTCGGCCCGTTCGACTGCCCCCACTAAAAAAATAACTTAATATTTTATTTACTTTAATTGGACCGTTTGCAAACCGATAGCAACAAAACAAAATAATCCGGGAACCCGGGGTTTGATATTTGATTAAAGATGGGGCGTTTTAGAAAACAAAACGGGCTTTGCGAAAATAGTTTTAGGCAAACAACATATGATGATGACGATGCAATGCACAAATTCAACGCAATTTTCTAGTAGTGGTTTTTGTGGGATGCCACAGAGCCCGCGGGCGACGCGGCGACAATGGATCCGGCGAGTGACGTCGGGGTCGCCGAGTCGGCGTCGTCGTTGAGGGCCGCATCTTCCGCAGCTGCGGTGGTTTCAGCCACGTCGCTGTGGGCTGAGTTGTACTCGGAGGCGAGGCGGTGGATCGTGCGGACCTGACTCTCAGAGAGACGGTCGCGTGGCGGCGACTCGCGGATGCGAGCCGAGTCCTCCGAGACGATGACGTCGGTGAGGCCGACGAAGAGGCTGATCGTGCCGACCGGCAGGATCATGCTATGCGTGACGGGTCGCGCCGCCGGGACGTAGCTGCTCGGCAAGATTTGGAGCATCTCGCCGATCGCTATCATGCGGCCGGTGGCGATCGACTCGTTGATGGGTATATTGGATCTCGTTGCAGAACACCGGCCAGGCCCCACGGTGGGCGCCACTGTCGTGGGAATGACCACGGCAGATGCTGCAATCGGCAGCGAGTAGTAGAACATGGGGCAAGGGCAGCCAGCCATCTGCTATGCGAGATGAGGGCGGAGACACAAGGATTTACCCAGGTTCGGCCCCCCGGAGGGTAAAGACCTACTCCTTCTAGATTGTATTATGGTGAGAGTACAATGGGGCGAGCTCGGCGGCTAGGCAACGAGTCGCTTGCGTGTATGATGGAACGTCTCCTCTACACGCCCTCTAGGGAGGTTTATATAGACTCATCCTCCTAGGGTTTACAGATCTCAACCGAATCAGTTAAGGTTTTAGCGATCATTTAACCTAATCCGACTGGGCCTATCTACGCTTCTGGGCCTTCATCTTCCAGTCGCTTGAGTCCACGCCAGGTCTTGATCCAGTCGCCGTCCCGCAGGCCCACTCGCCAGCCTCTGGGCTAGTCGGAAACGTCCTGCAGGGTATACCCCGGTAGGCATATCCCCATCAACATTTTCTCCATGGATCATTCTTGCCGAGCCACCTCCGGTGCGCCATGAACACGGTTTTTGAAGACCCTGGATCTTTCTCTAGTTGGAGATAGCTTGTGTTATCCATGCACCTAACGCATGCGCAGAATCCTTGGATAACCTTCCCCGAGATATACCTGCAACCGGGATAGTCTTGCACCATAGTGACCAACGCGTCTCTCATAGTGAAATTATCTTGTGCGACAGCGTCGTAAGTATTGGCTCCATATTCCCATAACGTGGCTAGCTCCTGTTTCAACAGCCCGAGATACAGATTGATGTCGGTACCAGGTTGTTTCGGCCCTTGAATTAGCATACTCATTTGTATGTACTTCTTCTTCATGCACAACCATGGAGGGAGGTTGTACATCCATACAAACACGGGCCAAGTATTGTGCGTGCTGCTCTGGCTACCGAACGGATTGAGTCCATCGGTGCTCGCACCAAGCCTGATGTTCCTGGAATCTCAACCGAATTCTGGGAATTCGAGGTCCAATGCTTTCAACTAGCTAGCATCTGAAGGGTGCGTCAGCAGCTCATCCTTTTCGGGGTCATCATCGTCATCTCCTGGCTTCTTCCTTTCCGCATGCCATCGCATGAGCTTCGCTTCCTTAGGGTCCGCGAAATAGCGCTGCAGACGAGGAGTGATAGGAAAGTACCATACCACTTTTCGAGGTGCTTTCTTCCCTTTCTTGTATCGACTCACGCCGCACACCGGACATGTAGTTTTCTCCGCGTCCTCGCCCCGATAAATGATGCAATCATTGATGCATATGTGATATCTAACGTGCGGTAGATTGAGAGGACAGACGATTTTCTTGGCGTCCTCGATACTAGTTAGACATGTGTTCCCCTCCGGGAGACGATCGTGCCAGAATGCCATCATATCGTCGAAGCTTGCGTCTCTCAATTTGTGTTTTGCCTTCATCTCCATAGCCTTGAGCGTTACATTCAACCGGGTATCATCGGGCCTGCATCCTTCATACAATAGAGTAACCGCGTCTTTCTCAAGTTGCGCAAGCTTGGCTTTCTCTCTATCGGCAGCCCTGGCATTACTCGTCTGCTTGAGAAGCAGCTCTTGCACATAAGGGTCCCACACCCAGCCTGACGTTGTTCCATCGCCGTCTGCTCCTCCAACATCTAGATCATCATCATCCCGGTCTGCTTCCTCACCTTCACCATCTCTAGGAGACTCTTCATCATCTCGCCCGTTCTCGCCGTGATGATGATCATCGTCATGTTTCCCACCTTCAGCGTCTCCATTTTCTTCGTCATCGCTTATCCAATGAGTGTATCCATCCATGAAACCATGGCGGAGCAGGTGCGCCTGCAGATTCCCGGAATCTGGGTCGATCACCCAGTTGAGTTTGCATCTTCTGCACGAACATCTTATCTCCGTCTTGTTATTTCGTATCATGTCGGCCGTCGCACATTTCAAAAATCTAGCCACAATGTCTTCACTCATTATGAGAACCATTTTGCCTGCACTGTGTACACGGTACAATTAGAAGTCTATTAGAACCACATAATCAATGCATGCATGCAATGGTCGATAAAAAAATTCGGCATGACCTATCCTAAAATTAGGACCTTTGCGAAATGCCAAAGTCTTGCCAAAATGGAAATGAATCAACATTTTGGCAAAACAAATGGCAACTTGTTCACACACAAACACAAGAGAGAGAGATCGATCCATACACACACATGAACATATCATTATCCTCTCCATACTCACATGCATGAGCATCATCGATACTCTCCATATACACACATGACCATCGATCCTCACATACACACATCATGAGCATCGATCATCCACATACATATGAGCATCCTTACATGTACAACTTACCGAGATGAGAGACCGATCGCGAGAAGATAGAAAGGAGAGGTGCGTGCGAGACCGGAGAAAGGAGATGAGAGACCGGAGAGCTTCCTCTATTACGTATGTAACATCCAAGGCAAGTTCTACATGCTAAAAATAGTGAATGAGTGGAGAAATTGAGGTGGGAAGGAGAAGGATCCCGACTAGATCTAAGGAGGAAAAAGAAGGGGAAAGTGAAGTGTGGGGTGGTGGATGATCACACATGTGCACAAAGTGGAGCTGCCAAAAAAAGGGTCGACACACCCGTGGAGCACGTGGCCCCAGTGCGCCACAGGGAATAATAACAACCGTGGCGCACATGCCAGAGTGCGCCACGGATGTGTCTGCCCGTTTACAGAGCAGAGGGGCATGCGCTTAGGCGTAGCGCACCCCCTCCATGTGCGCCACGGCTAACACAAACAAGCGTAGCGCACCTACCCTATGTGCTCTACGGGTATCTGGCATGCGGCCAGCAAGGCCTGGCCCACACATATTTGTGGTGCACTATGACCATGTGCACCACGGTTGTTCTAGTTACTAGTAGGGCACTGCCCACATGTGAGCCATGTCTGTTTTAGCCGTGGGGCACTTCAACCATGTGAGCCACATATGTGCTGGTTACCTATAGCCATTTTCCTAGTAGTGAAACCACGAAGGAGATACCAGATCAGTTCATCATCATCTAGGGGTTTGCCGGCAGCAGCAAGTTCAGAACCATATGCTTTCATCTTGGCAAAATATTTCTCTGCGGAGAGATCATTCTTGCGAGTATCGTTGAGAGCAGAACACAACTTGTTCACCCGGGACTTGGAGGTAGGGCAGACGTGGGCATTGGCAGCAACCCAGACCTCAGCAGAAGTTTCAAGCCCAATGACGTGGGCAAGCACATCCGGGGACAGAGAGTTGAGGATGAAGCGAAGGACCTGCTGGTCCCTAGAGATCCATGTACCATACTCGGGATTTTCCACCCGAACTTTCTTCTTTTCAGAGTCTTCAGCCTCAATGAATTCATCAGGGGCCTTCTCTGTTCCTTCCACCAGGGCGAGGACGCGAGTGCCGCGAAGTGCCGGCACGATCAGCGCCTTCCGGACCAAAGCGTTCTCACGCGTAAGGAGCTGGGCAGGAGGGGCGCCGAGGGCAGCAGCAAGGGAAGTGACCGACAAAGTGGCCGAGGAGGAGGCCATGGCGCGGCGGGGACAGATGACTGTGGCGACGACGATCTAGGGTTTTTGCTGGGTTTCTCGATGCGGCGATGTCACGGGAAGGCAGAGGGAGGAGCGTTGGTTGTGATTGGTTTTGGGGTTTCTCGATGCAACTACCAAAGGCGGCGGCTAGAGAGGGCTAGGGTTTATGGTTTTATTGATCTGATTTGGATTTCTCGATGCAACACCAACGAGGGCAAAGGCAGAGGAGGGAGTAGTCGTGTTTGAGGTTTGTGTGGCTGGAGCGGCGGCGACAACAGATCGCGGCGGCGGCCCGGTGAGGCGGTGGCGGCAACGTGGAGCGGCGGCGGCTAGGTCGAGGAAGAAGACCGCTCTGATACCATTTCAAACGTGTGGGAACGATGCATACCCCTCCGAGGGCATCGGTTGTGTGTTATATAGCGTAGGAAACAGCCCCCATACGTGGCATATAAGAATTGTATGTGTACATCGGACTATTACTCTATACACGTACACATACGGTATTACAATGTCATAGTCTAGCAATTTCAAGTTCTACTAGTTACGGCAACTAAATACTTACAATTGCCCTAGATGATAAACCAGCCGCATATGTGTACGCAGATGACTGTCACTATATATGGTCCATATACATTCATATGTACACGTAGGAAGAAAAATATATCCGAGGGAGTGTGATTTTCGTTAAGCTTGTTTACAGGAAATTAACGGTTGTTTACTGGATGAGAAATCGAGAAGGCTTAAAATTTTCGGATCTGATTTTAGATGGGGAAATCAAAAGTGGTTTTCCATAAGCATGTTTACCGTAAATTACCAGTTGTTTACCGCCTTAAAATTTTCAGACCTGATTTTAGAAGGGGAAATCGAAAGTTCGTAACAAAGGAAATGGGGTTTGGGATACATAGAAAAGAAACGCATAGGAATTATTTTGGACTAACTACTCAATGAAAATTCAGAACTCTTTGAGATTTTTCGCATGATAAATCGTACTACCATGGAACTTGGAATTCAGCCCATCTTATGTAACCGCAGTACAAATCCCTGGGTATTAGGGTTGCAAAGAGGCACCCGATCCGTACTGTTTTATAGTCAAAAGTTGGGTAGAATAGTTGTACTATGTTTCTTTTGACAAATTAGTCTAGTTCAAACTAAATTATACCTTTACAGGGTTATATTATGCTGGTTGCCGCTTGCAACTCTACCAGGTATACGTGTGCACGTAGAATCGAGATGCCAGCGCGCGGTGAGCAATGGCTTCACGCTGGCAGTGTTAGTCGAGCCGTTTGGCTCGGTACGTACACGCACGCACGTCTATCCGTATAGATGTGCTTGGTTCAAGAAAGGCTATCCGTATTGTTGCAGATATGCGGCGGAATGCGTACGAGAGCATGCGTCATGGGGTTGTGCAACCTAGCTATCTCCAGCTTTGCTCGTCGTTTTGTTTGTACTAGCCGTGGCGACGTCTACCCCGTGACGTATAGAGTGGAATGGATAACTCTTTGACAAGCGCCGAGTTCTCGTACAAGAAAGCGAATTCATCTTCGCCAGATCGGGTACTCCTCGAGTCTTGTTTACTTCTATCGTATTTTCCGCTAGAGGTTCGAGGACATGAGAGAATTTGATATTCATCCAATACTCTTCAATTCCTTCAAATATTCTTTCCCTAAAAATACTTTACCATAAAAAAATGTTTTCATAAAAACAAAAGAATTTATGGTGATATCCTAAGATTATCCTGCTAAAACTTGATATGGTTTTATTTTCTTATGAAGATTTTGCCGACATTCAAATAATCTTCTATGGTTCCACAAATACACTAACAAATACGTGAGAAATAAATAAGACCTCATCATGGCAAGCGAGACCAATAACCAGCACCCCATGACCGTTCAATCCTAGTACCCAAACGGCGGTCGGTTAAGCCCTCTAAGACAGTGGTTATCTAGGCTTAGCTAGCCTAATTTACAGCGGTTGTACTCTCCCAGTCTCCAAATAAGTCACATATGAATTTAGTAAAAAATCAGAAGTTTCTAAAGTTGATCAGTTTTTTTTTTCGAAAAATGGGGGTATATCCCGGCCACTGCATCGATTGAGGCATGCCGGCTTAAAAATATGATTCTGCTCCACAGATAGGGCAAGAACGACTGGATCGATCGTCCACCCTCGCGTCTCGTGTCGTCCCTTGTGCGGGAGACCGAGACGTAGCCCTAAATCGCGCCGCCCCACCCTCCTCCTCCTTCCCTCCTCCCATGCCGCCGCCGGCGAGCGCCGCCCGGCAAAGCCGTGCGGTGCCGACAGCGGCGGGCCCTCTTCTACCCGGGGCCGGATCCTCAACGCGGGAGAGCACGACTAGTGGCGGTGCGCTTTGGAGACGACGACGTGGGAGGGCAAGGCTGGTGACAACGCGGCTGTGGGACCTCCCAGCGGTGGCACGTAGATCTTGGTCGGCGCCTGCCCCCGGGAGATGCTACAGCAGCGGCGAGGCATGGCAGCACGGCCTGCGCGATGACGGTGGTGGTAGGGACGGATCAGGAAGCACTAGCGGCCTAGCTTCAGCAGTGCGGAGGAGGTGATTAGGCTCGATCTAGGCCTAGCCGGGCTGGTTGGGCCTAATCTAGGCTTAATTGGCACTGCTGCTGCGCCCAGACGACACTCATCGTAGGTGATGGAGGCCAGTTCCCCTCCCCTAGGTTGCCACCTTGATGCTTGCAAGCCTGTGCTTGACCTACCTCATCCTACTCAGCGGCTATGTGATGTGGCATTGGTCGGAACCTTGGCTCGAGTTTGTGGATGCTGGCGCGGCGGCCCCAGAAGTGGATTGCGCATGCGGCTCTTCGGCGAGCGACATGGCGGCGGTGGTGGTTCTTATCTTCGGTCATGTGGATGGCAAGGAAATACGTTGGGGGACCTTGGTGTTGGCGATGTTTCGGCTCCGGCACCTCTGAGATCATGTGACGGAGGCCTCTCTTGGGGACAGCGAGCACGGGGAGAAGACGGGGAGCGACACGAAGCTTTTTTCGAGCGAAAGCTCAGTGCTTTGGCAACAACAGTGGTGGTGGCTGCGGGTATCGTTACCCTCTTGGGGGCGACGTGGCGGCTACCTTCTCCATGATAGGACTCCAAGTGAAAACCCGTGACCTTCGGGCTTGGAGGCGGCACAGTGTGTCGTTACCTACTTGGGGGTGTCGTCGTGGAGTCTCGGTCCTTCCAGGTATCTTACTGTTGTCTTCGGTGGCAAGTGTTGGTCTTTTGCATTTTTATTGTTTATTCTGATCTGTTATGTAAGGGGTCTACCTTTGACATTGTATCTTGTTTGGCCGATGTGGCTTTATTTATAAAGCGGGATAAAAGTCTATTTTAAGGATATATGTAAAAATATCAAAAGACCTACAAATACTGAAGTAATATCAACAGATCCATCATAAGCGATATTTCTGATGCAAAACATTGGTTATGCGGACAGGGTTACATTCCAATATAATGGATGTCCATCTTATTTTCATATGCTTCGGTGGATCTTCTGGGATCATGTCAGTTTTTGTGTTCGTTTGAGTGATTTTACATCAGTATCTTTCGATCTACGGCTTTTATCATTGATGATGGTTGTTGCTCTAGACGGAGGAGTCCTTAATTCATAACATACGCCTCCACCTCCTAGGCGACTCCATGGCGATCTAGGTGACTCCGGCTGGCGCCGCTCGGGTGCCGGCAATTTCAACCCTCCAGCTGCTCTCTGGCCGTGAGGCCTCATGATCCCCCCTGATGGACGGTGGAAGGTCCCCTATTCCATCGTTAGGGATCAGGATAGTGGAAGATCCAAGGTTTATGATAGGGAGATCCACCTCTGGGACGCAAAAGATTGGATGGTTCTGATGAATGCGAAGAAGGCGTCGATCGTTGGTCGTCAAAGGAAATCTGAGGAGGTAATTGATCCAGGTATCTCCCTTAATTTTCCTAATCATGAGGCTTCGATCATCTCCTGCATTCAGCCTATTCCATCATTGGAACCCCAAGGGGCTGAGCCTGTTGGGCCCGAAGATATCACCGTTCCTATCAGTGATGCCAGGGATCTCCGTGAATCTATGTCAGTCTATTGTGCCATTTCTCTTGGTTTGGATTTTGGCCCTGGTATCTCCTTTGCAAAGGAAATCAGGCGATCTGGTCTTCGCACTGTCCATCCGATAAGGATTCGGGCCATTTTATTATGGTGGCATCTTTTGGCAGATCAACCTTTAAGTTGAATGGTAATTCTGTTTCCATGGCGCTTGAGGCTTCCATTGGAGGGTTTTGTGGAAATCTAAAGGTTTCATGTTTAAGGGACAGAGTATTCTCTTTCAATGTCTCGTGCAAGCAAGTGGGTTTTCTGATTCTTAAGTAGCGTTGTTTCTCATGTCCGCAATTTAAATGATTCTTTCATCTCTGGAGTTCCGGTGGTCCAAATTGGGAGCGTGAATTCAGTACTTGGCAAAAGGAACGGGATGAAGAATAGACCTTGTTTAGCCCATCAAAGCGTCGAATTCAACTGGCAATGAATGCTATGAGATTAGCTGCACCTAAGTCTTTTCTGAAAAGAAAGTCAAACCCCCCATCTGCTCGTCTCCTGACTTTTGGTACTATTATGCATTATGATGCTTGCAAAGGATATCGATATAGATCATCAAAGGAGGAAATCACCGTGCTCAAACAAGCCGGGTATAAGCTACTTCTGATGCGTGCACAAAGTGTTGATGTGGAGCACTTCGTTGGAACCCAAGAGCAAGGTGTGATGGAGCATAGCAGCAAGTTTCCCTCAGTAGATACCGAGGTTATCAAACCAGAAGGAGGAAGGAAACGTCACACAGGTGTTGCTGGCAACATGGAGACCTGCACAACACAAACTCAAGACTTTGCCCCCAACAAATCAGTGAGGTTGTCAAGCTCACCGGTTTGCTGTAATAAAGGATTAAACGTATGGTGCGGAAGGTAATCGTTTGCAACAAGTAAACAAGTAACAGTGGAAGATGTATCAATGGTAAAGATTGGACCGGGGTCCATAGTTCACTAGAGGTGCTCTCCTTAGATAAACAACATGGCATGAAGGGTAAACAAATTACAGCGGGGCAATTGACATGAACTGAGCAAGGCATAACAATGCAATTACTAGCTAGCAAGATCCTATGAAGTTGATTGGGCAATACAACATTATACATAGACAGTAATCCAACTGCATTTATGACTAGAAGTCCACCTTCAGGTTATCATCCAAACCCCCTCCAGTATTAAGTTGCACGCAACAGACAACTGCTTTAAGCAAAGTGTGTAAGGTAACAATCGACTGAAGGGTTTCGCGGCATAGTAAATCAAAATTTTCTAAGGATGCGAACAGAGGGAAAGCCAAGATCTAATCTAGGAGATGCAATCAACGAGAGAGATTGGATTAGATCTTCATACCCTTGAAGATTCGCACAGCGGAACGTTCGTCGGAATGTGGGTGATGTAGTCGTACTCGCTTCTCCTCCTCGCGATCCGATCCGATCTAGCACCACAAGTGGCGGTGCCTCCGTGAGATGCACACGTGCAGCACCTCGACGTCTCCTCCTTCCTCGGACCAGCAAGTATGGTGGAGAGATAGATTGGATCTACAACACGACGGCGTGGTGTATATGGTGGAGAATTTCTGCAGCAGGGCTTCGCCTACAAACAGTCGGGAGGGAGAGAGGAAGGCAGCAAGGCAACTAGGGTTGGAGGCAAGGTGTAGGAGGGAGGGGGCGCACCAGCCCTCTATTTATAGAGGGGGGGCGGCCAGCCCTTGCCCCTCCTCCAAGCCTTGGGCCGGCGGCCAAGGGAGGAAGGAGTGGGGGGCAAGGACTCTCCCCTCTTCTAGAAACCCTATCTCTAGTTTAAACGATTTAAACCCTATAGGATCGGCTGGGCCCTATGGGGCCTTGTGCCCCTGGCCCAATGCGGCCAGGACACTCCCTCATAGGCCCATGCCCCCTCCCGGAAGGTGGGGCCACGTTGGTCCCCTTCCGGAAGGTTCTAGAAGCTTCCGGTACAATACCGATTAACCCGGAACAATTCCGAACTCCAAAAACTGCATTGCCTTATATGAATCTTATTCTCCGGACCATTCCGGAACCTCTCGTGATATCCCGGATCCCATCAGAGACTCCGAACAAAAATTCATAAACCAATTATCCAATCTATCCTAGTGTCGAGATACGTTAAGTGTGTGACCCTGCGGGTTCGAGAATATGCAGACATGATCTTCTATCAATAATCAACAGCGGGGTCTAGGCACCCATATTGACTCCCACACATTCATCGATGATCATATCGGATGAACCACGATGCCAGGATTCAAACAATCCCATATATATATTCCCTTCGTCTCGCGATATTTTACTTGCCCGAGATTCGATCGTCGGTACCGTCATACCTAGTTCAATCTCGTTCACAGCAAGTACTTTACTCGTTCCGTAATCCGATATCACTTTGTGATTAACTCCTTAACCACATGCTTGCAAGCGGTGTTGATATCAATTACCGAGTGGGCCCGAAGTATATCTCTCCGACTTGGGAGGGACAAATCCCATCTCGATACATACAACCCAACAGATACTTTCCGATCACCTAAGAGACACCTTTATGATCACCCTCTCATAGGATGACGTTTGATGACCTCAAAGCTTTCTTCCGATACCAGGGAGTTGTATTATCTCATGGTCTAAGGAATACAATATTTGACATAGGAAAAGCTTCGCAAAGATGAACACGATGATACGATCTAATTGCTTCGCTTAGTTTGGGTCTGTCCATCATATCATTCTCCAATGATATGATCTCATTATCAATTGACAACTCATGTCTATGGTTAGGAAACCTTAACCATCATTGATCAATGAGCTAGTCCATAGAGGCGTACTAGGGACACGGTGTTGTTCACAAACCACACAAGTATTAAAGTTTCCGCTTAATACAATTCTAGCATGGAATATAAACTTTATCATGAACAAGAATTATAATAATAACATCTTTATTATTGCCTCTAGGGCATAATTCCAACAGTCTCCCACTTGCACTAGAGTAAATAATCTAGTTTACATTTGGCAACAATCTCACACCCATGGCACTGAGGTGCTGATCATGTTTTACACGTGGAAGAGGTTTAGTCAATGGATCTGCGACATTCAGATCTGTATGTACTTTGCTAATCTTCAGATCTCCATCTGCAATATAATCTCGGATTATATGAAACTTGCGGTTGATATGCTTGGTCTTTGGATGATATCTTGGTTCCTTAGCGAGTGCTATGGCGCCAGTGTTGTCACACAATATCTCCAGTGGGTCCAATGCACTTGGAACCACGCCAAGCTCAGTGATGAAGTTTCTGATCCAAACTCCTTCACTTGACGCTTCTGCAGCAGCCATGTATTCCGCTTCCACTGTAGATCCCGCGATCACGCTTTGCTTGCAGCTTCTCCAGCTCACAGCTCCTCCATTCAAAATATAAACGTATCCTGTCTGAGATTTGGAATCATCCTTGTCGGTGTCAAAACTAGCGTCGACGTAACCTTTTACGACAAGCTGTTCATCACCCCCATAGACTAAGAACATTTCTCTAGTCCTATTTAGGTACTTTAGGATGTTCTTCACGACTGTCTAGTGTTCCACTCCTGGATCACTTTGATATCTGCTCGTCAAACTAAGAGCATTGGACACATCTGGTCTAGTACACAGCATGGCATACATGATGGAACCTATGGCCGAGGCATAAGGCACCTTGCTCATAGTTTCCCTATCATTTACCGTAGCTGGACACCGAGCCTTGCTCAATATCTTACCTGACAACATAGGCACTGAACCTTTCTTTGCCTTATCCATTCTGAACCTTTTCAGAACTTTGTCTAGGTATGTACTCTGGCTTAAAGCTATCAGGCGTCTTTGTCTATCTCTATAGATTTTGATGCCCAATATATAAGCAGCTTCACCTAGGTCTTTCATTGAAAAACACTTGTTCAAATAACTCTTCACATCGTTAAGCATGTTGATGTCATTTCCGATAATCAATATGTCATCCACATATAGTACCAGAAACGTCACCGAGCTCCCACTCACTTTCTTGTAGATACAAGCTTCGTAGCAATTTGGAACAAATCCAAAGCTCTTGATCACTTGATCAAAATGAAGGTTCCAACTCCGAGATGCTTGCTTCAGTCCATAAATGGAACGCTGAAGTTTGCATACTTTACTAGCATCCTTAGGATCGACAAAACCTTCGGGTTGCATCATATACAACTCTTCATCAATGTTGCCATTGAGGAACGCAGTCTTGACATCCATCTGCCATATTTCATAATCATGAAACGCAGCAATTGCTAATAAAATCCGAATGGACTTAAACATCGCTACGGGAGAGAAAGTCTCGTCGTAGTCAACACCTTGAACTTGTCGAAAACCTTTCGCGACAAGCCGTGCTTTATAGACGGTAACATTACCATCCGCGTCCGTTTTCTTCTTGAAGATCCATTTGCACTCAACGGCCTTTCGGTCGCTAGGAGGGTCCACCAAAGTCCATACTTGGTTTTCGCTCATGGATCCCAATTCGGATTTCATGGCTTCTAGCCATTTCTCAGAGTCTGGGCTCATCATCGCTTCCTCATAGTTCGAAGGCTCACTGTCATCTACTAACAAGACAGTTAAGACAGGGTTGCCGTACCACTCAGGAGGGTCACGCGACCTTGTCGACCTGCGACGTTCAGTAGAAGCATCGTCCGAAGTTTCATGATCCTTGTCATTAGCTTCCTCTATTGTTGGTGCAGGCGGCACTGGAACAATTTCAGGTGCTGCGCTACTCTCCAATTCAAGAGAAGGTTCAATAACCTCGTCTAGCTCTACTTTCCTCCCACTCACTTCTTTCGAGAGAAACTCCTTCTCAAGAAAGGAACCGTTCTTTGCGACAAACACTTTGCCTTCGGTTCTGTGATAGAAGGTATACCCAATAGTTTCCTTAGGGTATCCTATGAAGACGCATTTCTCCGCTTTGGGTTCGAGCTTGTCCGGCATCAACTTCTTGACGTAAGCTTCGCATCCCCAAACTTTAAGAAACGACAACTTAGGTTTAGCACCAAACCACAGTTCATACGGTGTCGTCTCAACGGATTTAGATGGAGCCCTATTTAAAGTGAATGCAGCGGTTTCTAATGCATAACCCCAAAATGATAACGGCAAATCAGTAAGAGACATCATTGATCGGACCATATCTAATAGGGTTCGATTCCGGCGTTCAGACACACCATTGCGCTGTGGTGTTCCGGGTGGCGTGAGTTGTGAAACGATTCCACTTGCTTTAAGATGCGTGAGAAAATCATAACTCAAATATTCACCTCCACGATCGGATCGTAGAAACTTAATCTTTCTGTTACGATGGTTCTCCACTTCATTCTGAAATTCCTTGAACTTTTCAAATGTTTCAGATTTATGTTTCATTAAATAGATATACCCATATCTACTTAAGTCATCGGTAAAAGTAAGGAAATAGCGATATCCACCGCGCGTCGAAACACTCATCGGTCCGCATACATCGGTATGTATGATTTCCAACAAGTCCGTTGCTCGCTCCATCATACCGGAGAACGGGGTTTTGATCATCTTGCCCATGAGGCATGGTTCGCATGTGTCAAATGATTCAAAATCAAGAGACTCCAAAAGTCCATCAGAATGGAGTTTCTTCATGCGCTTTACACCAATATGACCTAGACGACAGTGCCACAAATAAGGAGTATTATCACTATCTACTTTGCATCTCTTAGCCTCAATGTTATGGATGTGTGTTTCATCCCTTTCGAGATTTAGAAGAAATAAACCATTTACAAGAGGTGCATGACCATAAAAGATGTTACTCATATAAATAGAACAACCATTATTCTCCGATTTAAATGAATAACCGTCTTGCAATAAACACGATCCAGAAATAATGTTCATGCTCAACGCAGGCACATAATAACACTTATTAAGGTTTAAAACTAATCCCGAAGGTAAAACTAAGGAGAGCGTGCCGACGGCCATCACATCAACTCTTGATCCGTTGCCAACGCGCATCGTCACCTCATCCCTCGCAAGCCGCCGTCTATTCCGTAGCTCCTGTTTCGAGTTACAAATATTAGCAACTGAACCGGTATCAAATACCCAGGCACTACAACGAGGGCTAGTAAGGAAAACATCAATAACATGTATATCAAATATACCTTTGATGGTGCTAGCCTTCTTGTCCGCTAAGTACTTCGGACAGTTGCGCTTCTAGTGACCCTTGTCCTTGCAATAGAAGCACTCAGTGTCCGGCTTAGGACCAGACTTGAGCTTCTTCTCAGCAGGAGCATTGCGCTTGCCGCCTCCCTTCTTGAAGGTCTTCTTTGCTCCCTTACCTTTTTAAAGGAGGGCTTGTTGACCATCAACACATGATTATCCTTCTTGATGTCCACTTCCGCAGCCTTCAGCTTTGCGAAGAGCTCGGTGATCGTATCAGTGGAACCAATCTGATTATGAGTCACTACAAAACTTTTGTAGCTAGGAGGGAGTGATTGCAGAACCCTATCAATCTTGAGCTCCTCTGGAATCGTGCATTCCAGTTGCTCAAGGCGTTGAGTGTAGCCCGACATCTTTATGGCGTGCTCACTAACGGAACTCCCTTCCTCCATCTTGCAGTTAAAGAACTTCTCGGAGATCTCATATCTCTCAGAACGGGCCTGAGTCTGAAACATGGTTTTCAGCTCCTCGAGAATCTCGAAGGGCCCGGGATACTCTTCAAAACGATTTTGAAGCTCCGGTTCCATAGCAAACAACATGGTGCTCTTAATCACACCATAATCATCTTTGCGCGACTGATAGACAGCTTTCTCATCAGCCGACGCAGTTGCAGCAGGGGGGTCACCTAACGCTTTCCCAAGGACATAGTCCTTTTGTCCGCCAGACAGAATGATTCTTAGATTGCGGAACCAATTGGTGAAGTTAGACCCATTGTTTCTAAGCTTTTCCTTCTCAGCAAAAACGTTGAAGTTGAAGTTGGACTTGGCCATGTGATCTATAGTATTGGCAAGTACAATTTAGACTATGTTCATGATAAATAGTTCAACTTAATCAAATTACTAGATGAACTCCCACTAAATTCAACATCCCTCAAGTTGTTTAGTGAACACGATCCAAATTCACCACACCTAATCCGATCATCACGAGAAGAGATGTGGTTTCAATGGTGGACAACAAAGTGTCGATCATATCATTCATATGACTCATGCTTAACCTTTCGGTTCTTGTGTTCCGAGGCCATGTCTGTACATGCCAGGCTCGTCAAGCTAGACCCAAGTATTTCTGCGTGTGCAAAACTGGCTTGCACCCGTTGTATGTGAGTGTAGAGTCTATAGCACCCGATCATCACGTGATGCTTGGACACGACGAACTTTCACAACGGTGCATACTTGGGGAGAACACAGTTTTTATCTTGATCTTTAAGTGAGGAATCATCTTATAATGCTACCGTCGCGATCTAAGCATAATAAGATACATAAAGGGATAAACATCACATGCATATAACTTTATGTGACATGGTATAGCCAATCCTCGCGCAATGATCTCTATCTTGTGCGTTCCGGCATGATCTCCATCACTCCACCATGATTGCCTCCACCACGAATAGCAACTACAACTATTGCTAACTACTTAGCGATAAAGTAAAGCTATTACATGGCGTATAAGAAGTTGACTCGCAGGTCATACACAATTATAAAGACAACCATATGGCTCCTGCCGGTTGTGTACTCATCGACATGCAAGTCGTGAAACATTACAAAACATGATCATCGCATACAATATACACATCACATCTTGGGCCATACCATATCACAGAAAACACTCCCTACAAAAACAAGTTAGACGCCTCTACTTTGTTGTTGCATGTTTTACGTGGCGTATGGGAGTAGATGCTAAGAACGATTCTTACCTACGGAAAGCCACAACGGTGATATTATGGTTGCCAAACTCCGGTGTTAATCCCATGACAACTATAGTGAGAGAAACTGACATCCACCAGCCGCATGTGTGGAACAAGCCACACGTCAAGTGCGGAGCCGGTCTCGCGAACGACGTCGCGTAAGGTTGGCCTGGACCGCTTCAATCTCACTATCCCGCGTCATAAGAAGAACACAAACAAGAGGCTTGCAACAGAAAACATCAACGCCCGCAACAACCATGTTGCGTTCTACTCGTGAAACACATCTACGCATAGATCTAGCTCTGATACCACTGAAGGGTTTCGCGGCATAGTAAATCAAAATTTTCTACGGATGCGAACAGAGGGAAAGCCAAGATCTAATCTAGGAGATGCAATCAACGAGAGAGATTGGATTAGATCTTCATACCCTTGAAGATTCACACAGCGGAACGTTCGTCGGAACGTGGGTGATGTAGTCGTACTCGCTTCTCCTCCTCGCGATCCGATCCGATCTAGCACCACAAGTGGCGGTGCCTCCGTGAGATGCACACGTGCAGCACCTCGACGTCTCCTCCTTCCTCGGACCAGCAAGTATGGTGGAGAGATAGATTGGATCTACAACACGACGGCGTGGTGTATATGGTGGAGAGTTTCTGCAGCAGGGCTTCGCCTACAAACAGTCGGGAGGGAGAGAGGAAGGCAGCAAGGCAACTAGGGTTGGAGGCAAGGTGTAGGGGGGAGGGGGCGCACCAGCCCTCTATTTATAGAGGGGGGGGCGGCCAGCCCTTGCCCCTCCTCCAAGCCTTGGGCCGGCGGCCAAGGGAGGGAGGAGTGGGGGGCAAGGACTCTCCCCTCTTCTAGAAACCCTATCTCTAGTTTAAACGATTTAAACCCTATAGGATCGGCTGGGCCCTATGGGGCCTTGTGCCCCTGGCCCAATGCGGCCAGGACACTCCCTCATAGGCCCATGCCCCCTCCCGGAAGGTGGGGCCACGTTGGTCCCCTTCTGGAAGGTTCTAGAAGCTTCCGGTACAATACCGATTAACCCGGAACAATTCCGAACTCCAAAAACTGCATTGCCTTATATGAATCTTATTCTCCGGACCATTCCGGAACCTCTCGTGATATCCCGGATCCCATCCGAGACTCCGAACAAAAATTCATAAACCAATTATCCAATCTATCCTAGCGTCGTGATACGTTAAGTGTGTGACCCTGCGGGTTCGAGAATATGCAGACATGATCTTCTATCAATAATCAATAGCGGGGTCTGGGCACCCATATTGACTCACACACATTCATCGATGATCATATCGGATGAACCACGATGCCAGGATTCAAACAATCCCATATATATATTCCCTTCGTCTCGCGATATTTTACTTGCCCGAGATTCGATCGTCGGTACCGTCATACCTAGTTCAATCTCGTTCACAGCAAGTACTTTACTCGTTCCGTAATCCGATATCACTTTGTGATTAACTCCTTAACCACATGTTTGCAAGCGGTGTTGATATCAATTACCGAGTGGGCCCGAAGTATATCTCTCCGACTTGGGAGGGACAAATCCCATCTCGATACATACAACCCAACAGATACTTTCCGATCATCTGAGAGACACCTTTATGATCACCCTCTCATAGGATGACGTTTGATGACCTCAAAGCTTTCTTCCGATACCAGGGAGTTGTATTATCTCATGGTCTAAGGAATACAATATTTGACATAGGAAAAGCTTCACAAAGATGAACACGATGATACGATCTAATTGCTTCGCTTAGTTTGGGTCTGTCCATCATATCATTCTCCAATGATATGATCTCATTATCAATTGACAACTCATGTATATGGTTAGGAAACCTTAACCATCATTGATCAATGAGCTAGTCCATAGAGGCGTACTAGGGACACGGTGTTGTTCACAAACCACACAAGTATTAAAGTTTCCGCTTAATACAATTCTAGCATGGAATATAAACTTTATCATGAACAAGAATTATAATAATAACATCTTTATTATTGCCTCTAGGGCATAATTCCAACATCGACATGTTCCATGAACAAGGGACCGTTGTTTTCTCCCTAGTAGCAACAACACATCTACAACCGAAGAGATTTCTGTCACTTCCCTTGGAAACTAGAGGCATGAACCCACTATCGAGCATAAATACTCCCTCTTGGAGTCACTAGCAACTACTTGGCCAAGATAACCAGTAGCAACGGAGAGCATGCAAGATCACAAACAACACAAACATGATAAAATCATAAAGATAAAACCATGAATCAAACCAACATAATAATCTCAATATCCATCGGATCACCGCAAACACAACATGCATGATTACAAATAGATTAGATCTTGATCATGAACGGAGCTCACAAGATCTATACATGAAAGCACAAAGGAGGAGATACAACCATCTAGCTACTACATGGACCCATAGTCCAAGGTGGAACTACTCACGAATCATACCGGAGAGAAGGCCTCCGGGATGATCTCCCCTCCGGCAGGGTACCAGGAAGAACTTTAGACCCCCCCCCCCGATCTAGGGATGATGGTGGCAGCGACTACAGACGGTTTCGTGGATTTCTGATCGGGTCCCGAGAGTTTCTGTATTGGGGGATTCTTATAGGCAAAGGGGGGAGTCCGGGAGGCGACCAGGGTAGGCAAACCCTACCCAGGCGTGGGTCCACCTGACCCCGCGCCTGGGGGGAGGGTGGCCTCCCTGGACCTCTTCTCCGTCTCCCCTCTGGACTTCTTGTTCCCCACGAAAAGTTATTGACTTTGACGTTCGTCCCGTCCAATTCCGAGAATATTTCTTTACTAACTTTTCTGAAACAAAAAACAGCAGAAAATAGGCATGTGGCACTGTTGCAACTTGTTAATAGGTTAATACCAGAAAACAAGTAAAAATCACCTCAAAGTGTGGACAAGTAGAGAAAAGTAGATATAAAACAAGCATGGAGCATCCAAAATTATAGATACGTTTCCAACGTATCAGCATCCCCAAGCTTAACTCATGCTCGTCCTCGAGTAGGTAAGTGATAAAAGAATATTTTTTTAGGTGAACATGCACCCTCACAATAAAGATCCAACCATTTGCACACATTGAAAGCTGGGATCAAAGAACTCTAAACATGTGCATGAAAGATGGAGTTCTAACAATAAGGCATAGTAACTATGCATGCAACATGACAAGCTACAAACAAAGATCATGAATAATATGCATTGAAAAACATTTTTTTTGTTTCACATGCAGAAAACATTGCATAGTGGCAATCAGCTTGTCCCTCATAGAGTAGTAATATAATGCATAGGACACCTGCAAAGTTCACAAGGGTGACTAGAAACAGATAGCACATGAACAAGTAACAATACAATATGCATCAATTAGTAAGCTTTGGAACACTACACATAGAATGACAACTATGCTCTCTTAATGGTGCCTAAAGGTAGAGGTGGACACTCAAATAATGGTAGAAGAAAGGCATTTTTGTAAAGGAAGCATGATTACATGTTTCAAAAAGAGCTTCAAAAAATTATGGTACTTATTAGCTTTCAGCCCTCATTGCCCCTATCATAAGAATCTTGAAGTGGTTAAGGTTAAAGTGGCAAAGCTGGAGTATATGCTTGACAAAGTATAATTAACAATCTCAAGTCCCTTGACTATGAGGGATACACCTCATGGATACTCAACTTAGGGCCTAGGTAAGTTCTTGTCACTGTAAGTATTTGCATATCATTAAGAACCACCAACGGGGTACCCCTTGCACATGGTACAGGAGCTTTCCCATAACCAAAATGACAAGGCAAGCAGACAATGATCATCTCAGCAATCTTTTTATTTACCATATGCATAGATTTTTATTGAGGATGCTTCATAGATAGCTCACTATGGTGATGCTGCAAGTTTCCACCATGATTAGGCATGGCTTAGGCTAGCAGCCCATGCGTTTCTCTAACACATAATACAAACTCCATGGACTTACAAGTTCCCACTTCATTTCACACAGGTAAAATCCATAGACAAAAGAGCATGATATCAACGGAGTACAAAAAAGTACAAGTGCAATGTTGAAAACGTTCCCCATGACAACATGGTTCTGCTAATCCCAACTTATAAGTGCAATCATATACAACAAAGTTCCCTCAATGGTTAAAGTTTATTAGGGACAAATAATAAAGTGTGCCATCAAGTTCGTGAGGTCTTTAATCACTAAGTTTTCATATAAAAAATAGTTTTTAATTGAAAGATAGATGAAAACAAGAATATACTTGGAATGGTGTAACACACCATGCATAGGAGTTTATAGTGGACACTTTGGAATAACTTGGTTTCTTGGGAGTTGGAAGCATGAGTAGAACTTACTCAAACAAGTGGAGGCTAGCAAAAGACTGGGAGCAACCGACTAAGATTGCAATAATGGCCATAATTATGCAATGCAACAACGCAAACTAATCAAAGCAAAGAGTGGTACTACAAGTCAAGGACTAGATGATCATAGAGGCTAAGGTGACTTGTCATAGTCATAACATGGTGTGAGCATGTGCCAAGTCAACCCAAGCAAAACATCAAAGGAGAATACCACAATACTATGCTTTTGCATGCTAAAACAACGCATAATTTCTTCAAGGCACACTAAGCAATCCCAATTGTTTGGAATAAGACATGCTATAGAAATAATCACTAAGCATAATGCAAAAACAACACCTAGCATGTCATGCTAAAGTCTTAGTCACAGTCAATGCAAGCTCCTCTTGCACTTCAAGCAAGAACTTACTACTCCTTCCCAAACACCAAGCAAACTTATTTGTAAAACAACACATCGAGAGTGGGGGTCCAAACTACTAAAGAAAACTAAACAAACTAAGAAAAGAAAAAGAAAACTAAGATGCTCCAAGAACAACACAACTGTGCATGAAACAATAAAAGTGAAGTGTCTAGACAGACCTGAGCTTTTTATTGATGAGAAGGGGATGCCTTGGGCATCCACAAGCTTTGACGCTTATACGTTTTTGATATTTCTTGGGGTGACACCATGGTGGAATCCCCAAGCTTGAGCTTTTGTCCATTCTTCATCTCATTGGATCATTCTCTCTACACCTGAAATTTTTCCTTCATACAAAACTTCACACAATCCTCATTAGCAACATTAGCTTATTCAAAAGGTATTAGACCGCGGGAAAAGCTTTCGAACAGCAAGGCTTTTCACTAAAAACACAAGCTACTGTAGTAACTCCTTCAAAGAAACTCAATTTACCTGAAGAGAGCTAAAAAAGGAATCAATAAGAAGCAAATGCAAATAATGGCAGAAATCTATCAAAACAGACTAGCAGGTAGAAACGATTTTTTTCGAACATCTTCTGTTGCTCAAATCAAAAAGTGTTGAACTAACGAAAGTTATCAAACATACTGGGGGGATTTATTCGTAAATTTTGAGCTCAATCCGAGTTACAGATCCTCCTCACGAATTTGTTTGGTGGAGGACAGAAATCTGTTTCGGGACAGCAACTCCCCAAATCTTAGTTCCCTCTCATTAGAGGTTATTCTTAGCACAAAAAGCAAACAAAAAGGATAAGAAGAGGTCATTACAGTAGTAATAACTTTCAAGACTCAAGGAAACTCTTGGGTTATCTCCCAACAAGTACTTTTCTTTAACGCCTTTAAGTTAGGCTTGAAAGCTTGAGAAGATGCTCACATAAGAATTATGAATTGAAGTCAAAGAGAGCATCAAGGAGAAAATTCAAAACACATTTAATTATACCCCACTTCCTATGCATAGGAATCTTGTATGCAAATAAATTCACAAAGAACAAAGTGACAGGCATAGGAAGATGAAACAAGAGCAACTTCAAAACTTTCAGCACATAGAGAGGTGTTTTAGTACCATGAAAATTTCTACAACCATATTTTCCTCTCTAATAATAATTTTCAGTAGCCTCATGAATAAACTCAACAATATAGCTATCACATAAAGCATGCTTTTCATGATCTACAAACTCATAATTTCTATCAAGCTAAAAAGCAGTGGGATTAAAACCTCCACAGGTTTTATCCAAAGTAGATATTTCAAAAGGATCCACATGAACATAACATTCATACCTCTTTGGTAAGCATGGGGGCCAATCAAATAATGTAAGAGTTAAAGAGTTACTCTTATTAGAAAGTATGCATGGGTATATCAATTCTTCCTCCTTTTGTTCATCAGTCTCCTCCTCTTTTCATCTAATGAGCTTCCAGTTTCAACAATTTCTTCTTCCATAGTCTCCTATAAGGCATTAGTATCTTCCATTTGTGGAAAGCATATATTAAAATATTCAAGATTTGAAGTAATTATCTTCTCCTATATCAACCATATATTCAAAAATTTCTGCTTCCTTGTAATTATCGAAGCAAAATTTAAGCACTTATAAACCTCATGTTCATAAGGTGCATCATAAGTATTTTCAAGCAAACTGGCAAGTTGAAATGCACCCTTGAAGGCAAAAAATTCTTTAATTTGTTCCACATCATAAAAGTCATAATTTCCTTTAACATAAGAGGATATGGTAACATTATCATTATACTCACATTGAAAAGGAAGGTTTTTATACCTCTTACAGCAGCAGGACTTATCAAAGCAATAAGTAACATTATAAGTAGAGCACACGTCTCTCGCAATAGTATTCAACTTATCAATTTGTTCCCATAAGTATTTCCCTTTTTGTGACAAACGGTGTCCCTTCAAATAATACTTTTGTTCTTCCGTGAACCCACCTTGCCAATAAGCACTAGTTTCAAAGAAACCATCCATTGATAGAAAGCATGACCAGGCAAGGCAATGGCAGACCACCAACTAGAGTAAGAACTAATTTTTTTGTGTTTTTGAATAAACCAAGCAAACCAAACTAGACTAAATTTTTTTTGGGTTTTTTGAAAAGAGGCAAACAAAACGAAACAAAAGAAACTAAGAAAACTAAAAACAAAGTAAAGATAAATTAAGTGAAGGACTCCCCTAGTGAAGATGTCCTTAGCCTCCCTGGCAACATCGCCAAAAATCTTTGATGCGTGCACCAAGTGTTCATGTGGAGCACTTCGTTGGAAACCCAAGAGCAAGGTGTGATGGAGCACAGCAGCAAGTTTCCCTCAGTAGAGACCGAGGTTATTTAACCAGAACTAGGAAGGAAAAGTCACACAGGTGTTGCTGGCAACATGGATACCTGCACAACACAAACTCAAGACTTTGCCCCCAACGAATCAGTGAGGTTGTCAAGATCACCGGTTTGCTGTAACAAAGGATTGAACATATGGTGTGGAAGGTAATGGTTTGCAACAAGTAAACAAGTAATAGTGGAAGATGTATCAATGGTAAAGATTGGACCGGGGTCCATAGTTCACTAGAGGTCCTCTCCTTAGATAAACAACATGGCATGAAGGGTAAACAAATTACAGCGGGGCAATTGACAGGAACTGAGCAAGGCATAACAATGCAATTACTAGCTAGTAAGATCCTATGAAGTTGATTGGGCAATACAACATTATGCATAGACCGTAATCCAACTGCATCTATGACTAGAAGTCCACCTTCAGGTTATCATCCGAACCCCCTCCAGTATTAAGTTGCGAGCAACAGACAACTGATTTAAGCAAAGTGTGTAAGGTAAACAATCCACATGTTCCATGAATAAGGGACCGTTGTTTTCTCCCTAGTAGCAAGAACACATCTACAACCGAAGAGATTTCTGTCACTTCCCTTGGAAACTAGAGGCATGAACCCACTATCGAGCATAAATACTCCCTCTTGGAGTCACTAGCAACTACTTGGCCAAGATAACCAGTAGCAACGGAGAGCATGCAAGATCACAAACAACACAAAGATGATAGAATCATAAAGATAAAACCATTAATCAAACCAACATAATAATCTCAATATCCATCGGATCCCCGCAAACACAACATGCATGATTACAAATAGATTAGATCTTGATCATGAACGGAGCTCACAAGATCTATACATGAAAGCACAAAGGAGGAGATACAACCATCTAGCTACTACATGGACCCATAGTCCAAGGTGGAACTACTCACGAATCATACCGGAGAGAAGGCCTCCGGGATGATCTCCCCTCTGGCAGGGTGCAGGGAAGAACTTCAGATCCCCCGATCAAGGGACGATGGTGGCGGCAGCTACAGACGGTTTCATGGATTTCTGATCGGGTCCCGAGAGTTTCTGTATCCGGGTTTCTAATAGGCGAAGGGGGGAGTCCGGGAGGCGACCAGGGTATTCAAACCCTACCCAGGCGCGGGTCCACCTAACCCCGCGCCTAGGGGGGTGGCCTCCCTGGCCCGCTTCTCCGTCTCCCCTCTGGACTTCTTGTTCCCCACGGAAAGTTATTGACTTTGACGTTCGTCCCGTCCAATTCCGAGAATATTTCTTTACTAACTTTTCTGAAACCAAAAACAGGAGAAAACAGGCATCTGGCACTGTTGCAACTTGTTAATAGGTTAGTGCTAGAAAAGATGTAAAAAGCACCTCAAAGTGTGGACAAGTAAAGCAAAGTAGATATAAAACAAGCATGGAGCATCAAAAATTATAAATACGTTTCCAACGTATCAACTTCCTAGTGTGCAAAACCCAGCCTCCCCCAACAATTGCAATGGACCAAGGCTCATCCCAGAATTTCCTTCGGTACGGTCAATACGTATCCAGATCTGCAAGAAGAGAAACAGGGGCCGTTGGGCACTGTTCTCATGCATGATGCGGTTTCGGCGCCTTCAGATTGTTTGAATGCGCCTAGGGTTTCCTCGCCTTTCGTTTCAGGCCACAAGCCAGGTGATCAATCAGGGCCCATGGAGGGGAATACGGGAGAGGTTGTTGATGATTCGGCGGATGAAACCTTTTATCAAATGATTGATGATATGGCTTATAGGGTGTTGGATTGCGGTCGTTGTTTGGGAATGGGCCATAAGACGACCCAATGCACGAATAAAATTAGCTGTCAGGCCTGCTATCTGTAACATCCCAGCATTTAGGAACTAACGAAGGGTAGATTTAGGAATATGGAATGTTGCATGCATTTAAGTGTGAAAATGTGGGTAAAATTTTCGCCAAATAAAAACCTAAAGTGATCAATGTTTCTTTCATACTCTGAGATTAGGTTTAGTCTTAAAGGATGATTGCTATATACTTTGATATGATCTTTGAGGAATTATGTGTTTGGAAAGTGAATTTGAATTTTAAACTTGAGTGTTTGAATTATACTTCAAATGAATTAGGAATAAGATTTGAATCTTGACTAAATTAAGAGTTAATTATTTTGACTCAAACTTTATTTAAAGAAAACAATTAAGAATATGAAAACTTATTTCATATTATTAATATATAAACAAGTTACAAAAATGAAACTTATTGAAATCATTTCCAAACTTCACAATAACAAATGAATAAAGGATAAGAATATATCTTTATTAAAAATTATATAATCTTTATTACAGAAGAATAAAATGAAGATTACAAAATAATAAAATTAAAATTACAAAAGAATAAGAAAATTACATTGGATTATTCTATAACTATTCTATAAAAGAAAACTTAAACTAAAATCTTCATCTTTATATCTGTACCTACAAAACAAACAGAAACTAAATAGAAAAAGGAAAGTTAGAGTTAGAATTATTTTTCTTTCAGACATGTCAGTGAGGTGCACTGAACAAATTCATCATTGAGAAAGTTATAAAAGGGGCAAGTTTCACCAATATGAAAGAATCCATCTTTCATAAATTTTAAGACAAAAGTCAAATGACAGCCAAGAGGGGCAAGTTTCACCAGCCAGGTGAAAGTAACCAGATAACAGTAAGTTTCAAAAAATTTGAACATATCCACAGGTGCACAGCAAGCACACAAGTAGGACACACAACTAAATGCATGTGTTGTGCTGTAAGCCTCACAACACAGCCCCAAACTCACAAAACCACCAGCACAGCCGTGGAGAGGCATAGTGCATCTCTCCACTGCTTGCACACAAGAACAGCCAGCTTAGACAGCAGCTTACCAAGAACAACAGCCATACTAAACCACCAAAGATCAACCAAACATCACCAAATGGTGACATAAGGAGGGGGAAGGATCAGGTGGACAGCAAGATCAAGTCCAGGAGCTAGGAGGAGGCTAGCTCAAGGTCAAGCACATAAGCTCATCAAAACAAGATCATCATCACCACTTTAATCCACAAACATCAGATTCTGTGGTGAGTATCATAAAACCTTCACATGATCTAATCATATCATCTAGACAGAAGCATGTGTTGTTTTATGAAACAAACTCTCAGAAAACACCCAAGTGGGGTGAATCCATCATAGAGAATTTTAAACTCTAAAAGCAAACAGCAAAGTACAAGGATCCAACCAGAGCTCAGAACAACATTGCTCTGGTTGTTAGGCTATATATTACAATTCAAGCATAAATATAGCTATGATCTATTTCTAGGCACATCCCTAAAGAAAGGGTAACACCTTAGAAACTAATCTTTTGGATCCAGATAATGATCAAGCTTACTATCAATTTTACCAAGGTTTGATTCAAAAACAATAGTTGGTACCATTACGAGGACTATCTATATGAATCAACTAGATAAGATCTGAACCCGTAAGCCTCAGACCAACATCATTCTTCTTAGGGAATTCAGAGAAGAGCATTTCTATTTATCTTATAAATCCAAGCTTGTTTTAAGCTTAAACCAACCCAATCAATGAATAAGAATCAATCTTGTGTGCCATACCAAGATGGTGTCACAAGAACAATTCTATATGAATCAGGATAAACATCCAATCATCACAGATTCAACAAGTCAATTTACTAATCATTTTCCTGTCAGGAATCATAAATAAAACATTCCAATGTTTATCTGTACTGTTTGAGATCATGATGAACTCAAACCACATATTAATTTCTAAGCCAACCGCACTAGGACAGTGATTTCATCACACCATAACCATGCTCCTAAATCATGAAATGACAGTGGAAGGTTACGAAGTCACTAACTTTACCAAGCATGGTTCCAAAGCAACTATACCATCTGAATCATATGAAATCCAAGCATAAAACCATCTAATAAGCCACCAGAACCATCATAGTTTATCTCAAGCAACAAGCCTCAGGCCAATAATCATTTAGCATGTTTATAGACCATCCAGACATAATCTAATGCATCCAGTATATGATCAACCACAGGATAAGAACCCTAAATGGATAAATCATCCTAATCAGAACCAGACAATAACCAGAGAGGTCACTGCCAACATCCAGCATGGGATGAGCGAGCACAGAGAGCACAAGGGGAGAGGAGAAGAACTCACCAAAGGTCCTCGCTGGAGACTAGAAGAGGAAGCAGATGGGCCGACATCCATCGCGGCACGGGGAGCACCCCAGGAGGGGAGCTGCAACCCATACGGCGCCACGACGGTGACCATGAACACACATAGAGGCGAGGAGCATCACCAGATGCGCGGCGGCGGCGGCATCACCAGGATCCACGCCAACCCCCAAACCCTAGGGTTCGGGACGACATCGATCCATCGCAGGAGAGCCCCAGGCTCGAATCTAGTTGGATAGAAAGGACAAGCATCATCAACAACTCCCTGTTGCACCAAGGCGGCGACTAGAACAGCCTACGATGGCGGGAATCGCCGGTGGCGGCATCACCGGCCACGGGGTCGGGGTCAGAGGAGGAGAGGATGAGCTCGAGGGAGAGGGAGGCAGTGAGAATGGGCTGAGTTGGGCCAGACCCTTCGGGGTGGTTATTTTGTCTATGACTAATGGGCCACTAGGGCCTAATAAGATTAAGCCAGCCCATAAATCCTTTCAAGCCTGTTTGAATAAAAAGGAAAAGACCAAAATACCCCTGGATTTAATTAAATTCTAGAAAATAAAATAAAAGTCCAAAAATTATAAATAAAATATTTTTGGATTCACAATAATCCACACTATCCAAATAAAATAAGATATAAAATTTTAGACATTTAAATTTTTATAAGATTTTTGTAAATTATATATTCCTAATGAAATTTTACAAAATTATTGAAAAATGATAAAAATAAATAAAAATCACTTTCATTATATATTAATATTGTAGTATTTTTGAAAAATACTGAATAAATATTTAATAACAATTTTTAATGTATAATTGATAATTCCTAAAAGAATTATTAAATCAATAAAAGTCAAATAAAAAGGAAATAAAATAAAATAATTCAATATATGTTATAAATATTAGAAAATAATATTTATAAATGCTTTATTATTATTATTAAAAAGAACCTTGTATAATAATAGGGTAAATGCATATCAAATTAAATAATGCATTACATTAGTTGCATAATCATTTTGCTTCTTTAAATATTGTCCTTACCGGGCAATAATGATGTTTTTGTAGACATAGAAGCTCAAGGTCCAGTGCAAGCATCAGACTTCACTAACTTGCCATCACAAGGCAAGTTCATCACTTGCTCATGTCCTTTGAAGAGTCTTTATCAAAGTATTTACAAATTGTGTGTTATCATATATGATATAAAAAAAGAAAATATTATTTTCACAAATAAAGGAATCATAGATATCATCATAAGTGGTGATATATTGGAGCAATAGAACTTAGGGTTCTAGTTGCAAACAATGATGATCAAATAGGGACTTAATAACCCCTGACATAAGTGATTCTAGCGCCGTATATCACGCGTTAGCCATGAGATTTGGAATGGGACAGAGAAGTCAGCTGTATCTTCTTCCTCTCGCATGAAGCCAGATGTGCAGGTCGTGGATGTTATCCTCGTAGCGTGCATATTAATTGGTAATTCATAGAGGATATGCAGCATATGGGTGGGAACCCTCATCGTCCCACGACAGTTCTGGCATCTAACGGTTTGTACAAACCATTGCCGTAATTCATTATGTGGGCATGGTGTACACCAAGGAGGCATGCGAGGTCGCGAAGGGGGCAGTGATTGGTTTAGACCAACTACTAGGCCCCACATCATGGAATTGTGGACGGGAAAGTACGCCGGTTGTGCAACAAGGAGTTGATCTCTCATGGGTAAAGTAACGCACCTCTGCAGAGAGTAAGAACTGTAACTTGTTACGCCCTGTTCCAGGAAGGAGCTACGAACGCGGCAGGAAAGGAACTCCATGAAAGTTCTAGTCAAACTGTGAAGGCTGATTGTCATAGTTTTTAAGAATAAAATCAATCTTTGAAGAAAGATTTACAAAAATTGCATAGTGCCAAGGATTTATAATCCGAGGTGGTAGTTAGAGCATCAAACTTCCCACCTTGCTTATAATGAACTTGTTGGGTAACGCTGTTACTCATTCTTTCCTTTGATCCCTTGCTTAGACTCTGAGGATCCCGAAGACGTGCCAATGTATGCAGCCGAATGCCAAGAAGATGTGTTCTACGAGGAACCTGATCTGTGCGGAGGTGTTGAAGGAGTGGATTACGAAATCCGCTATGGTGTCGATGATAACGAGTCCAATTAAGTATCCCTAGTTAGTAGTAACCAACGGAGCCGAGCAGCATGAACTCTATAGAATAAGCTGCTGAGCTCAACTCCTAGTCGGAGTTGCTACTTTTAAATTCCGTTGAAACACTTTACATTTTGGTTTGTAAGTGGAATCTTTTGGAAGTCTTGAACTTCCGGTATTGTAATAATAATAAGGTGTGTATATTTGTAATATGGACCCGCAATGTTTCTGTTGTACCACTCTAAGAGATGTGATATTTATAGAACGGTGTTCTATGGATGTCATGTCAACGACTATAGTATACTACACATGCAGTGGTATGCTTGGTCACCGCAGTTGGTATCAGAGCAAATTGCTTTGACCTTAGGTTGGAAACCTAGTAAAGGGTATTACCTGTAGAAAATCTTAGCAACAATAAAGAATTCTCTAAAAGTAATATAATGGGTATTCAAATGAGAATATTCTGTTATATATTTTAGTGCGATAATTCTTTTTTATGATGCAATATGTCATTGGTTACTAATCAAAATTAATTTTCTGATATACAGAGATATGGCACCAAAGTTTCCAAAACAGACTTTGGTAATGAAAGAGGAGACTCTTGATGATTATCAAGGATCATTCAAAGACCAACTTCGTCAACTTTTAAAGCTCTTTAGTTGTCCAACTAGAATTCCAGTGAACCGAATCACTTACCTTGATGGCCGGATGTTATCCAAGTATCGTGTGAGTATCCAACTTCCAGAGAAGCTTGGATTATATCATGATCTACCTATAGGATAATGTAGGACTCATTTAGCAGCATATCATGTTGCTGTTGTGGAGGCGATAGCTAATATCCGGGAGCAGAAAACCAAGGAGCTAGAAGGTAGCACATTCTCTGTGATACCTCATGATTCTATAGACTTGGAGCCTATACCGGATCATCTTACTTTGGTTAAGAAGCATCCTAAGTTAGCTTCCAAGTTTATGGATAGATACCGAACACTCGTTGCGTCTTTTTATAAGACCCATCAAGTGATTGTCGAAGATAAAAATGACATGTTAGAGGATCTAACTGATCCGGAGAGGAGGAAGCAGTTAGCATTCTAGTTAGAGAAAGAAGCAAGTAGTAGTGCAACACCTATCTTTAAGGATATACCTATAGATCCTGAATATTTTATACCATATCTTATTCACCAAGACCTGAACCTATACCTAATCCTACCATGGATATGAGGTATGCAGTACCACAGGGCTCAGAGAATGGTTCTGATTCAGAACTTCCTATTGAGAATTTGGATGGTTGGAGAATGAGGTCATATAATGGATCTCATGAACACCAGATGTCCACAGATGGTTCCGACAGGAATGTTGGACAATCTAGTTGGATGAGTGCAAGAATGAACCCTAATAATAGTAGTAGAAATACCATGTCAATAGATAGTCAGGATGAAGAAGAAGATCCTGAGGAGAGAGTGTTTGAATCATCAACATCTTCTAAAAACCCAGGGAATATACATTATCCAGTATTTAACTAACTTTCCCAAGAGAGCACTTGGGAAGCAGCAGGATCTGTGTATCATGTTGACAACTCAAGAAATGAATCTCAGGAGATGCAGGCTGGAGATAATGTTGAATATGTTTCTAAAGACTTTTCAGCTGAGCTATAGGGAGTCAGTGCGCTCAGGTTTAGTAATGAATCAAGTTCTGACACTTCATATACATAGTATGTTCCTTCTGGAAGGCCATATGTTCCACAAACTATGCGACGAATAACACGTCATCACGGTTGGACATCAGGCATGTACGATGAGCGTAGTTACTACTAGAAGGAGGCAACTAGTTAGTAATATCAAGTACCATGTATTGTACTCCAAGAAATAAGTTAGTGAGATGAGTAAGGTAGTTTTGTGATTATACCTATATGATATATGTTGTAATGACTTTGTATTATTATGATAGTATGTAAAATATGTGAAATGCATATTTGGATTTTCTTTGGATCTTCATTGTGTGACTAGTTCTGTGCGTAAAGTCGAGCTCAGAACACATGTGCATGATGTAATTATGAGTATTCTCTTTATGTTGCAGGACTAGAGGGTCATGGATACGGGTGTAGAAATGGAAACTAAGCAGCAGCGGATGGAGCGAGAGGCCAAGGAGAAGGCCGATGCAGATGCAGCAAACCAAGAAGCATTACCACCACCACCAATGAGTCCGTTAATGGAGCAGAATTTTATGCAATGCATGCAAATGATGCAAGAGACCCAGAACAAGTTCATTGAAGAGCTGCTAGGACGAGCAAATCAGAGGGCACCTGAAGGTGGAGGAGTGAGTCTATCTGATTTCTAGAATGCAAGACCGTTACCTTTTGCATCAGCTCCTGAACCAATGGATGCAGAAGACTGGCTAGCAGATACTGAAAGGAAGCTGAAAACTGTAGGTTACAATGATGAGGAGAAATTGAGGTACGCAACTCATCTTCTGACTGGACCTGCAGCATCATGGTGGGAAAATCAGTTGGCCATGCAACCACCAGGAAGGGAGTTTCCGTGGGAAGAGTTCAAGCAGAGATTCCGTGAATATCATGTTCCGGAAAGTGTTATGGAGTTGAAGCGGAGAGAATTTGAGGAGCTTCAGCAAGGATATACTAGTGTCATGAAGTACATCCGGGAGTTTAGTCAACTGTCTCGCTACGCTGAGGAGGATGTCAACACTGAAGAGAAGCGGAAGAAGCGTTTCCTGCGTGGATTAAATCCATTTGTGAAGATGCAACTAAGGTTAGCCAATAAGCAAACTTATCAGCAGTTGTTGGATGCATCCATTACTTTTGAGGATGATTATAAGAATGTCCAAGAGGACGGGAGGAAGAGAGCCAAGAAGGAAACCAAGAGAATTGAGGCAAGCAAACCTAAACCCAACCTGGAGTTCAAACCTCAAAATAGGAATTATGGAAACAATAACAATAACAATAACAAGGGAAGTGGTGGAAATAAATCCAATCCGAGAAGGAATGTTATTTGTAACAACTGTGGAATTCCAGGGCATTTCCATAGGGAATGCAAAAAGCATGTAGTGATTTGTTATGGTTCTGGTCAGAAGGGGCATATCAAGCCCGATTGTCCGAGCAAACCACCAGGAGGTTGGCCTACCAAGGGAGGAGGACAAGCCAGTGGAGGAAATGGACAGCCCGATAAAGGAGGAAATAATGGCAAGAACAACAATGGCAAGAGGAACCGACCTACCGGGAAACTAAAATGTGCAAACCTTGAGGAGGTGGATAATTCGGAGCATGCAGTGATAGGTACGCTCAATATCCTTACCAATCCCGGCAAAGTTCTATTTGATACTGGTGCAACTACTTCATTCATTTTTGAAGAATTTTGTGATAAATTCGGGATTAGAAGGGCAACGTTAGAAAGTCCTATGACCATAGTTATGGCAGGAGGGAATGTAATTGTACGCCACATAAAACAAGATCAGGTTATCTCGATCCGTGGTTGTATATATTTTGCCGACCTTTATGTGATTCCTTTGAAGGGAATTAAAGTAGTGCTGGGAATGGATTGGATGATGGAACACGGAGCTCAGGTAAATTGTGAGGAGAAAACTGTCTCAATCAAAACTCCAAGTGGAGCAAGGATAGTTTACCAAGCAGATAAGCACAGTCATATCATGGTGGATCTACAGTTAAACTCAATGAAAGAGGTCAAATTGGAAGACATTCCTATAGTTAATGAATTCCAAGATGTTTTTCCACCAGAGCTGCCGGGAATGCCACCAGACCGGGAGATAGAGTTCACTATTGACCTAATTCCTCGTACAGCACCAATAGCTCAAGCACCATATAAGATGGGACCTAAAAAGTTGAAAGAATTCAAAGAGCAAATTGATGAGTTAGCTAGAAAAGGATTTATTCAGGAAAGTGTATCCCCATGGGGAACACCAGTAATCTTTGTGGATAAGAGAGATGGTGGAAGAAGAATGTGTGGAGATTATAGAAATCTGAACAACGTGACTATCAAGAATAAGTATCTTTTACCAAGAATTCAAGATTTGTTTGATCAAGTGACAGGAGCTGGAGTATTTTCAAAGATCGATTTAAGATCTGGATACCATCAAATAAAAATCAAACCAGAAGATGTTCCAAAACAGCATATGTCTCAAGATATGGACACCATGAGTATCTGTTAGTACCATTTGGTTTGACCAATGCACCGGAAATATTCATGAATTTGATGAACAAGATCTTCATGCCATATTTGGACAAATTCGTCATAGTATTTACTAATGATATTCTGATATATTCCAAGGATAAATAAGAGCATGCTGATCATTTGAGAATAGCATTGCAGACTTTAAGAGAACACAAACTTTATGATGAGTTCAGTAAGTGTGAATATTGGCTTGATGAGGTAGAATTCCTCGGTCACGTAATCAGTAAAGATGGAATTGCTGTAAATCCATATAAGGTTCAGTCAGTACTAGAGTGGACTGCACCGACCAATGTAAAAAAAATTCGAGGTTTTCTAGGAATGGCTAGTTATTATCGGAGATTCATTGAAGGTTTGTCCAAAATAGCCGGACCAATGACCAAATTATTAAGGAAGAATACACCATTCAAGTGGGATGAGAAATGTGAAGCAAGTTTTCAAGAGTTGAAGACTATATTAACCACAGCTCCAATTTTAGCAGTTCCTGAAACAGGGAAGGACTTCACCGTATACTGTGATGCATCTAAAGAATGGTTGGGTTGTGTATTAATGCAAGATCGTAAAGTGATTGCTTATGGTTCAAGACAACTGAAACCACATGAAGTTAACTATCCAACTCATGATTTAGAGTTAGCAGCAGTAGTTTTTGCGCTAAAAGGATGGAGGCATTTCCTATATGGAGCCAGATGTGAGTTATACACTGACCATAAAAGTCTCAAATATTTCCTCACTCAAAAGGAATTGAATATGAGACAGAAGCGTTGGTTGGAACTAATCAAGGATTATGATTTAACAATCAACTACACCCTAGGGAAAGCAAATGTTGTAGCAGATGCTTTAAGCAGAAAGATTACAAATATTCAGCCTAGCAATAGGGATCTACCAACAGAGTTACAAATGGACTTGGAAAGATTAGAGCTTCAATTCATCAGAACAGAGGTTCTTGGAGGATTAGCTACTATGCAGGTAGTTGCAGAGCAGGACAGTGATCTTAAGCAAGAAAATTTTAGACATCAAGCAGAAGATCCTTTTATTGCTGAGGAAATTTGGAGGATATCTCAAGGAAAAAAATCAGTTTTTCGCCTTGGGGATTATGGGTCTTTATGGTTTCAAGACCGTCTATGTGTTCCAGATGTGACGAAGATTAGAGATGTCATACTCAGAGAAGCACATGATACTCCATATTCTATACATCTAGGGAGTACCAAGATGTATATGGACTTGAAAGAACTATTCTGGTGGAACAACATGAAAAGAGATATTGCTAAATATGTATCTGAATGCCATACTTGCCAAAGGGTGAAAGCTGAACATCAAAGTCCAGCAGGACCATTACAACCCTTGGAAATTCCTGAATGGAAATGGGAGGAAATAGGTATGGACTTCATCACAGGATTGCCCATGACACCAAAAAGGAAGGATATGATATGGGTAATTGTGGACAGACTCACTAAGAGTGCACACTTTATTCCGGTCAATCAAAAAGATAATGCCGAGAAGTTAGTTGAAGTATATGTCAAATAGATAGTAAGTAAGCATGGAGTACCCAAAAAGATCGTAACTGATAGGGGATTAGTGTTTACTTTAGCATTTTGGAAGCAATTGCATGAAGCACTTGGTTCAAAGTTAGATTTCAGCACAGCATATCATCCTGAGACAGGAGGTCAAACTGAAAGAACAAATCAAATACTAGAAGACATGTTAAGGGCTTGTGCACTAGATTTTGGAGGAACATGGGAAGATCATCTACCATTGGCAGAATTTTCTTATAACAATAGCTATCAGAGTAGTCTAAAGGCAGCCCCATACCAAGTTTTGTATGGAAGGAAGTGTAGATGACCAATATGTTGGTATGAGCCTGGAAGTAGCAAAGAATTTGCGCCAGATTATATCAAGGAAAGACAAGATATCATTGATAAGATTAGGGATAGACTGAAAATAGCCCAAAGTAGGCAGAAAAGTTATGCAGATCAAAGTCGAAGATCATGGCATCCAGAAGTAAGATATGGTCTATTTGAAAGTAAGTCCAATGAAAGGGGTGAAAAGATTCGGAGTTAAAGGGAAATTGAGTCCAAGATACATCGGACCATTCAAGATACTGAGTCAAAACAGAACTATAGCTTATGCTTTAGAGTTACCATCAAGATTGGCTCAAGTGCATAATGTTTTCCATGTGTCACAACTTCGTAAATGTTTAAAAGTTCCAGATGATGCAATCACACATCAAGAGATAGAACTATAAGCAGACCTGACCTATATTGAAAAGCCTTGTAAGATTCTAGAAGAAAACTGGAAAAGATTGAGGAATAGAGCAATCAAATATTGCAAGGTACTGTGGGAACATCACCCTGGAAGGGAAGCCACGTGGGAGAAAGAAGAGGATTTAAGGAAAGCCTATCCAGAACTATTCAGGTACATCTTCGCAAACTTCGGGGCGAAGTTTAATTTAAGGAGGGAAGTCTGTAACATCCCAACATTTAGGAACTAATGAAGGGTAGATTTAGGAATATGTAATGTTGCATGCATTTAACTGTGAAAATGTGGGTAAAATTTTTGCCAGATAAAAACCTAAAGTGAATTTTTGCCAGATATGAATTTTGATAAAAACCTAAAGTAAAATTTTTGCCAGATAAAAACCTAAAGCAAACTTCGGGGCGAAGTTTCTTTCATACTCTGAGATTAGGTTTAGTCTTAAAGGATGATTGTTATAAACTTTGATATGATCTTTGAGGAATTATGTGTTTGGAAAGTGAATTTGAATTTTAAACTTGAGTGTTTGAATTATACTTCAAATGAATTAGGAATAATATTTGAATCTTTATTAAATTAAGAGTTAATTATTTTGACTCAAACTTTATTTAAAGAAAACAATTAAGAATATGAAAACTTATTTCAAATTATCAATATATAAACAAGTTACAAAAATGAAACTTATTGAAAATTTCCAAACTTCACAATAACAAATGAATAAAGGATAACAATATATATTTATTAAAAATTATATAATATTTATTACAGAAGAATAAAATGAAGATTACAAAATAATAAAATGAAAATTACAAAAGAATAAGAAAATTACATTGGATTATTCTATAACTATTCTATAAAAGAAAACCTAAACTAAAATCTTCATCTTTATATCTGTACCTACAAAACAAACAGAAACTAAATAGAAAAAGGAAAGTTAGAGTTAGAATTATTTTTCTCTCATACATGTCAGTGAGGTGCACTGAACAAATTCATCATTGAGAAAGTTATAAAAGGGGCAAGTTTCACCAATATGAAAGAATCTATCTTTCATAAATTTTAAGCCAGAAGTCAAATGATAACCAAGAGGGGCAAGTTTCACCAGCCAGGTGAAAGTAACAAGATAACAGTAAGTTTCAGAAATTCTGAACATATCCATAGGTGCACAGCAAGCACACAAGCAGGACACACAACTAAATGCATGTGTTGTGCTGTCAGCCTCACAACGCAGCCCCAAACTCACAAAACAACCAGCACAGCCGTGGAGAGGCACTAGTGCATCTCTCCACTGCTTACACACAAGAACAACCAGCTTAGACATCAACTTACCAATCAGAACAGCCAAACTAAACCACCAAAGATCAACCAAACATCACCAGATGGTGACATAAGGAGGGGGAAGGATCAGGTGGACAACAAGATCAAGTCCAGGAGCTAGGAGGAGCAGGCTAGCTCAAGGTCAAGCACAGAAGCTCAGCAAAATAAGATCATGATCACCACTTTACTCCACAAACATCAGATTCTGTGGCGAGTATCATAAAACCTTCACATGATCTAATCATATCATCTAGACAGAAGCATGTGTTGTTTTATGAAACAAACTCTCAAAAAACACCCAAGTGGGGTGAATCCATCATAGAGAATTTTAAACTCTAAAAGCAAAAAGCAAAGTACAAGGATCCAACCAGAGCTTAGAACAACATCATTGCTCTGGTTGTTAGGCTATATATTATAATCCAAGCATAAATATAGCTATGATCTATTTCTAGGCACATCCCTAAAGAAAGGGTAGCACCTTAGAAACTAATCTTTTGGATCTAGATAATGATCAAGCTTACTATCAATTTTACCAAGATTTGATTAAAAATAATAGCTGGTACCATTACTAGGACTATCTATATGAATCAACTAGATAAGATCTGAACCCCTAAGCCTCAGACCAACATCATTCGTCTTAGGGAATTCAGAGAAGAGCATTTCTATTTATCTTATAAATCCAAGCTTGTTTTAAGCTTAAACCAACCCAATCAATGAATAAGAATCAATCTTGTGTGCCATACCAATATGGTGTCACAAGAACAATTCTATATGAATTAGGATAAACATCCAATCATCACAGATTCAACAAGTCAATTTACTAATCATTTTCCTGTCTGGAATCATAAATAAAACATTCCAATGTTTATCTGTACTGTTTGAGATCATGATGAACTCAAACCACATATTAATTTCTAAGCCAACCGCACTAGGACAGTGATTTCATCACACCATAACCATGCTCCTAAACCATGAAATGACAGTGGAAGGTTATCAAGTCACTAACTTTACCGAGCATGGTTCCAAAGCAACTATACCATCTGAATCATATGCAATCCAAGCATAAAAGCATCTAATAAGCCACCAGAACCATCATAGTTTATCTCAAGCAACAAGCCTTAGGGCAATAATCATTTAACATGTTTACAGACCATCCAGACATAATCTTATTCATCCAGTATATGATCAACCACAGGATAAGAACCCTAAATGGATAAATCATCCTAATCAGAACCAGACATTAACCAGAGAGGTCACTACCAACATCCAGCATGGGATTCGCGAGCACAAAGAGCACAAGGGGAGAGGAGAAGAACTCACCAAAGGTCCTCGGTGGAGACTAGAAGAGGAAGCAGAGGGGCCGACGTCCATGGAGGAACGGGGAGCACCCCAGGAGGGGAGCTGCAACCCATACGGCACCACGGCGGCGACCATGAACACACATAGATGCGAGGAGCATCACCACGATGCTCGACGGCGGCGGCAGCACCAGGATCCACGCCAACCCCCAAACCCTAGGGTTCGAGACGGCATCGATCCATCACAGGAGAGCCCTAGGCTCGAATCCAGTTGGATAGAAAGGACAAGCATCATCGAAAACCCCCTGTTGCACCACGGCGGCGACCAGAACGGCCTACGGCGGCGGGAATCGCGGGCGGCGACATCGCCGGCCACGGGGTCGGGGTCAGAGGAGGAGAAGATAAGCTCGAGGGAGAGGGAGGCAGTGGGAATGGGCTGAGTTGGGCCAGACCCTTCGGGGTGGTTATTTTGTCTATGACTAATGGGCCACTAGGGCCCAATAAGATTAAGCCAGCCCAGAAATCCTTTCAGGCCTATTTGAATAGAAAGGAAAAGACCAAAATACCACTGGACTTAATTAAATTCTAGAAAATAAAATAAAAGTCCAAAATTTATAAATAAAATATTTCCACACTATCCAAATAAAATAAGATATAAAATTTTAGACATTTAAATTTTATAAGAATTGTAAATTATATATTCCTTATGGAATTTTACAAAATTATTGAAAGATGATAAAAATAAATAAAAATCACTTTCATTATATATTAATATTTTAGTATTTTTGGAAAATACTAAATAAATATTTAATAACAAATTTTAATGTATAATTGATAATTCCTAAAAGAATTATTAAATCAATAAAAGTCAATTAAAAATAAAATAAAATAAAATAATTCAATATATGTTATAAATATTAAAAAGTAATATTTATAAATGCTTTATTATTATTATTAAAAAGAACCTTGTATAATAATAGGGTAAATGCATATCAAATTAAATAATGCATTACATTACTTGCATAATCATTTTGCTTCTTTAAATATTGTCTTTACCGGGCAATAATGATGTTTTTGTAGACATAGTAGCTCAAGGTCCAGTGCAAGCATCAGACTTCACTACCTTGCCATCACAAGGCAAGTTCATCACTTGCTCATGTCCTTTGAAGAGTCTTTATCAAAGTATTTACAAATTGTGTGTTATCATATATGCTATAAAAGAAAGAAAATATTATTTTCACAAATAAAGGAATCATAGATATCATCCTAAGTGGTGATATATTGGAGCAATAGAACTTATGGTTCTAGATGCAAATAATTATGATCAAATAGGGACTTAATAACCCCTGACATCAGTGATTCTAGCGCCGTATATTACGCGTTAGCCATGAGATTTGGAATGGGACAGAGAAGTCACCTGTATATTTTTCCTCTCGCATGAAGCCGGATGTGCAGGTCGTGGCTGTTATCCTCGTAGCATGCATATTAATTGGTAATTCGTAGAGGATGTGCAACATATGGGTGGGAACCCTCATCGTCCCACGACAGTTCTGGCATCTAACGGTTTGTACAAACCATTGCCGTAATTCATTATGTGGGCATGGTGTACACCAAGGAGGCATGCGAGGTCGCGAAGGAGGCAGTGATTGGCTTGGACCAATTACTGGGCCCCACATCATGTAATTGTGGACGGGAAAGTACGCCCGGTTGTGCAACAAGGAGTTGATCTCTCATGGGTAAAGTAACGCACCTTTGCAGAGTGTAAGAACTGTAACTTGTTACTCCCTGTTCCGGGAAGGAGCTATGAATGCGGCAGGAAAGGAACTCCATGAAAGTTCTAGTCAACCTGTGAAGGCTGATTGTCATAGTTTTTAAGAATAAAATTAATCTTTGAAGAAAGATTTACAAAAATTGCATAGTGCCAAGGATTTATAATCCGAGGTGGTAGTTAGAGCATCAAACTTCCCACCTTGCTTATAATGAACTTGTTGGGTAACGCTGTTACTCATTCTTTCCTTTGATCCCTTGCTTAGACTCTGAGGATCCCGAAGACGTGCCAATGTATGCAGCCGAATGCCAAGAAGATGTGTTCTACGGGGAACCTGATCTGTCCGGAGGTGTTGAAGGAGTGGATTGCGAAATACACTACGGTGTCGATGATAACGAGTCCAACTAAGTATCCCTAGTTAGTAGTAACCAACGGAGCCGAGAAGCATGAACTCTATAGAATAAGCTGTTGAGCTCAACTCCTAGTCGGAGTTGCTACTTTTAAATTACGCTAAAACACTTTATATTTTGGTTTGTAAGTGGAATCTTTTGGAAGTCTTAAACTTCTGGTATTGTAATAATAATAACGTGTGTATATTTGTAATATGGACCTGCAATGTTTCTGTTGTACCACTCTGAGAGATGTGATATTTACAGAACGGTGTTCTGTGGATGTCATGTCAAGGAATATAGTATACTACACATGCAGTGGTATGCTGGGTCACCGCACTATCACTATGGGCACATCAGAAAACAATGTTTTAATAACCTTGCCAAAAAATCCCTTCGGTGGAGGCCAAAATAGGTTAATCCTGATACTAAATCCCGTCATTGTCGCAACAGCTCCTTGGCAAACCCTGTCATTCCGCCTTCTTCCTCTTTAGACTCAGCAAATCAATCTCCGCCATATTCTCCTCCTTGCCACACCCCAAAATCATCCTCGTCGCCACCATAGCATCCCCCAGCTCCAATGGTGGTGTACGAGATCGATCCTGCTCCCTGCCCCAGGTTCTACAGGTCATTGATGGTGGCGTAACTCGACTCCCTCGCACATACTATAATCCTTCTGTCCGCCCTACACATCTCCATGACAAGTACTGCGTCACCTACATTGAGCCGCCACAACCGGAAGGTAATGCCTTTTGGCGCGAACGCATTGCTGAATATGTTGGGCAACAGTTTGGACTAGATGCCATGGATGCACAACATTGGTTTTTTGGTACTGCTCTGATTGAGATGCGTAGCTCAGCTGCTAGACAGATCTTAGTGCAACAGCCTCCTAGACAGATTCAGAACAATGTTTCTGTTCGCTTCATGAATCATGATCAGGGAGATTATCATAGAGGGGTATAGGGTTTCAGACAGGGTTGGCTTATGTTCATATGCATTCTGCTTGACTATCGTACTGATTTTGATATTTTAAATGTTGTTGCTACGTTTGGGCAGTACCATGATTGGCACCGTGATGATAATGTTAAGGTCAGGACCCTAGTTAATGCCTCTTTCCCATCTCCACAACTGGTCCCGAGGGATGTGGTTTTTGGTGAATATGGAAATGTGGGAGGAAATTTGCAGTCCTGGACTACATCCTGTTTTGTTCTAACAACTGAGTTCGCAGATGCCATGCCGGCTGATGTGGATCCTATGCCTCTAGATGGAAACCCACACCCACTCCCTGGTCACCTTCACATAAATGATCACAATTGGGTGATGCCTCAATATCCTGAGCTGGGATGGAATGTTGTTCCTCAAGAACCCCAAGAACCAGTGCTTGATGTGCCTCAATAGCAGGAAGATGTGTTTCATCCGCAACAACAAGAGATGGAACCTTTGGTGGTGGAAAATGTGCATGGTTCTATTGTTCTTGACCCTTCCCTGGAAACAGAGTCTTCCTTTGTTCAGTCTATGCATGCTGTCATTGATGTTGAGATGGAAGTGAATCAGCCGGAGATACATGTGCAGTTACAGGAAAATCTTGTCAGAGATATTGTGCCATATGTGCCACATCAAAATTGGGGTAATGGTGATATGGTTATACATGCAGCTTCAAATGTTGTCACCTTCATTGGACCTGAACTGCCCCCTAATATGATTTGGGATAGGATCTTTCAGTCTATGATGCCTCAGCTGGTTGCCTCCAATATTCCTATTGCGATAATCTCCTCACCTTTCTAAACTGTGATCCTTACCCAGAGGAGCTGGTATGTGGCTTTTGAGCAGGTTGTTACTTTTGAGGCCAATGTCAAAGAAGCAGCTCTCATGCGAATGCTGACTCCACCCCGCATAATTGTTCCAAGATCCTTGTGTTTCTTAGAGGATGGATCCTCTGATAATGACCAGAACCACCAACTAATGCCACCGGCGTTTGCCGCCTTTCCCATTGCCTCTCCTGTTAAGCAGCGTCGTGGTCGATCCAAGAAGTAGGAGACACCTTTTGTGGATACCTCTGTGCGCTGCTGCACCTGCAGTATGGTTAAGAATGACAGACATCGCCTCAAGTCAACGGCAGAGACAGCCCAGAAGCCAAAGAAGCGTGCCAAAATTCAGAAGCGGAAGGAAACCAAGAAGACTGCCCAGGTTGATCCATCAGATGATGTTTAGGTACTTCCTGAAACACCAATTCAGGTGTTGCAGTCGGTGGGGATTAATCTAGGAATCGACCCAGCAGAGCTAACCAAGGATAAGCTTGAAGCTACATCTTAGGGTCAAAGTGACGCTCGCCTCAACAATGCATAAGATACACAAAAAGAAGGTTCAGGCTGACGGGTTGCATGTTTTTTCTCGTTAGTCTCTTTGTGTTTTCTGTCATGAAGTGAACCTGCTTTCTGTACCTGAATTCTGGGTTGTCAGAACTTCTGGAAAAAAAATAGTTATGTGGCTTTGTTGTGGACCGACTGTTATGCATTCAGTTCAAGTGACCTCATCATCTATTTGGTTTATTAATGTATCATGTTAGTAAAAGGAAGTGGTGTGTCCTTTGTTGGAATGTGCGGGGTCTGAATTCTGAGGCTAGACAGAGAGAAGTTCGTGCAAAAATTGAGGAAAGTGATTGTCAGGTTATATGTTTGCAGCAAACAAAATGTGAGTATTTTGATCATCGGTTCATTAGGTAGTTTTGTCCCAAGCGGTTTGACAATTTCGTCTACGCTCCTTCGGTAGGAGCCTCTGGAGGCATTCTAATCCTGTGGAATTCATCCATTTTCAAGGGTTGCTTACTGGATGTGAAACGTTTTGGTATTACGGTACAGTTTACCTTAGTTCATAATAGAGATTCTTGGGCGTTGTCCACTGTTTATGGTCTATGTCAGGGACATGAGAGAGAGTATTTCGTCGCATGGTTGTATGATTTGAATGTCAATGCCACAAATGACTACCTTCTGTTAGGAGACTTCAACTTCATCCGTTTCCCTAATAATCGCAACATACCTGGTGGATGTTTTAATGACATGTTTAGGTTCAATCATATTATTGGACACCTTGGTCTAATTGAGCTGCCACTCAAAGGGAGATCCTACACTTGGTCAAATTTGCAACAAAATCCATTGTTGGAGCAGTTGGATTGGTTTTTCACAAGCCCTAGTTGGACTCTGAATTATCCTAACACAGTGGTTCTACCTCTTCCTAGACCAGAGTCTGACCATCTTCCTTCTGTGGTTAACATTGACACTAATATTCCCAAGGCAAGTATTTTTCGATTTGACAATTATTGGGTCGATTCGCCAGGGTTCATGGAGTGTGTCAAGAAGTCTTGGGAAAAACCTTCAGTCAAGAAAAACAGTGTTTCCATTCTTAATGACAAGCTCAAAAATCTAAGATATGATCTCAACCACTGGAAGAAGAGTCAAACTGGTTATTCAGCAATGCAACCAAGTAATTTTTATTCTGGATTCTTTTGAGGACAAGAGGACTTTGCCAACTACTGAATTTAATTTTAGGAAACTTGTCAAGGTGCACCTCCAAGCTCTGTTATTGGCAGAATGTAACTATTGGAGGAAAAGGTGTACCATTAGGTGGATCAAAATGGGTGAAGATAATACCAAATTTTTCCATGCAATGGCTACAAAAAGATTTAGAAAAAACAGTGTTTCCTCTTTAGTGGATGTTGATAGAAGATAGATCACTGATCATACTGAGATGGCTAGAATGATTTGGGCAAGTTACAAGGAGAGGATGGGTATGACTGAAGGGATTAATATGCAACTTGACCTTCAAAGTATCTTAAGTAAAGTGGATGGCTTGGAGGTTTTATCTAGACCTTTTGAGAAAAAGGAGATATATGATATTGTTAAGGCTATGCCTGGTGACAAGGCACCTGGACCAGATGGGTTCAATGGGTTGTTCTTGAAGAAATGTTGGCCCATAATTCAAAATGAGTTTTATGCCTTGGCTAATGACTTCCATGCGGGGAAAATTAGCTTGCAGAATATTAACACTTCTTTTATTACACTTGTGCCTAAAAAAGATCTCCGGAGAGTGTGAATGACTACCGATCTATTTCTCTTACTAATATGTGCCTAAAATTCTTAACGAAGTTGGCTGCTAACAGATTCCAGGAGCATATCACTCGGTGCGTTCACAAGAATCAGTATGGGTTCATTAAGTCAAGAACCATCCAAGATTGCTTGGCCTGGACCTATGAGTATATCTATCAGTGCCAATATTCTAAGAAGCCAATCCTAATAATTAAAGTGGATTTTGCTAAGGCGTTCGATACAATTGAGCATGAGGAAATTCTGCAAATTCTGGAGTATAAGGGTTTTGATAAATGTTGGATTGGTTGGATGAGGGAAGTGTTATCTTCTAGGACTTCATTAGTTTTTTTGAATAGTGTTCCAGAAAACATTGTTTGCACGAGGGGGGGGGTGAGACAAGGGGATCCCCTCTCACCATTGTTGTATGTTGCTGGTGGATATTTACTGCAGTCGGTGATTAATGATGCTCTGCACCAAGGGATCCTAAAGCTTCCTAGTGTCACAAACAACACTGAATTCCCTGTGGTTCAATATGCAGATCACACCATACTGGTGGTATCGGCTGAAATGCATCAGATTCTGGCCCTTAAAGATATTCTGCACAAATTTGGGGTCTCCACTGGACTCAAGGTTAATTTTCAGAAATCTCTGATTATCCCTCTGAATGTGCATGAGGATGAGGTGACTGCTCTTGCTGAGGTGCTGGGTTGCCAAGTTGCCAGTCTCCCTTTTCCTTACCTGGGTTTACCTATGAGAACGACTAAACCCTCTATCCAGGATAATGTTGCCCTTGGTCAATAGGTTGGAGAGAAGTCTTACCGCAACATCGATTTTCTTGTCTCAACGGGCCAGACTACAGTTAATTGCATCTACACTTACCTCGATGCCCTTGCATTTCCTGTTGTCATTGGGGTTGCAGCAAGGTTTGATTCAGCATCTTGACAGGGTGCTTAGGCACTGTCTTTGGAGAGATAAGAACCAGCCAAAACCCTCCCTTGTGGCTTGGGAGATGGTTTGTAAGCCAAAGGAGAATGGTGGTCTCAGTATAGTGAATTTTCAGAAGAAAAATGAGTCTCTTTTTGTGAAACATCTTGATAAGTTTTACAACAAAGCTCAGGTGCCATGGGTTCAATTAATTTGGCATACATATTATTCTGATAAGTTACCTGACAAGGAACAGTCCCGTGGTTCTTTTTGGTGGAGAAGTATTCTGAACTTAATTGATGAATTCAAAAAAGTTGCAGTGATCAAACCTGGGAGGGGAGACTCTTTCTTATTCTGGACAGATAACTGGGATTTTTTGGGCTCCAATATTCCTATGTCTTCGATATTTTCAAGGTTATTTTCTTTTATACTAGACACGTATATGGTGCCTACAGAGGTGTATCAGACATCGGAGTTTCATACGTTGTTTTACAGACCTCTGTCTGCTCAGGCATATGAGGAGTTTTGTGTTTTGCAACAAGGCATGGCTGATTTCCCCTTGACCCAAGGAAATGATGAGTGGAATTATTCATGGGGAGATACGTTCTCTGCAGGGAAATATTATAAATTGTTGCATAGCCATCTTGTGGTGCCACCGTGTTTAAGTGGATCTGGAAATCTACATGTGTGTTGAAGACCAAAATGTTTGCATGGCTTCTACTGAATGATCGGTTGAACACTCGGGACTTGATTGTGCGGAGACATTGGAAAGTGGAGAATGATGATACTCATTATGTGCTCTGTCCAACTAGATCCTATGAAGACAGAGTACGTCTGTTTTTCACTTGCAACTTTAGTTGTCGAGTCTAGAACTACCTTCAAATTAATTGGCCAATGGGGGATGACATCCAGACCATAGTGGCGGAGGCGTGCAGGGAGTTTGCTAAACCTTTTTTTCATGGAAGTGATGATCCTGGCATGTTGGCATATATGGAAGAAGCGTAATGGGAAAATATTCCAACATAAGAGACCCACCTTTATGAGGTGGAAGTGTAATTTCATACATGATCTGACTCCTTTAAGGTATAGGATTAAGAAGAAGCATAGAGATAGCCTAGCTAATTGGATCAACGTCTTGTTGTAAATCTATTTGGTAGGCCTCCTTCTCTTCACCCTACGGTGAGCTTGTAATTATTTGTGCATACTTTGCTGTCTTTTTAATAAATAAAGCTGTGGGGGTTTTGCCTCACAGCTCTCAGGTTTCAAAAAAAAATGGTTGTTGCTCTAGTATGCTGGTCCATTGGGTCCTTAGGACGATGACTTTCTGTCTTTCTACTAAAATTAGCTCTCCTAGGACAAGTTTTGTCCGTGCTTTAGTGATGGAGGGATGAAGATGGCGGCGCGCCTTCGGCTCGTGTTAGTGTTTATAGTCGTGGTTAGGTGATCCAAAGATCTATTTTTAATATTTATTAAAATTCTTTATAATGTTGTTAATGATTATTAATAGATAAGTAAAATTTTCGCAAAAACAAATATCACTTTGTAGATAAAACAAGTGGCACATCCTCAGAGCACTCACGTCAGGCCAAGCATGCCCCTTTACAAATAGTTAATATTATGTAATTAATTATAATTTTCTAAATTTGAGCTGGTATATAAAAAATACGAAGACCTACAATACTAGGGCCTGTTTGATTCGTAGAATAGAAAAAACACAAGAATAAGAAAAGTATAGGATTAGAATGTCCAGTCCGATTGAATCCTATAGGATTTGGAGCCTATAGAATTTTTTCTTGAATGAGTGTTTGAATCGCATGAAAGACAAAGGAATTGTAACATGAGTTCTAGGTGTATGTAAATTCTCCTCCAAAATGTAGTGTAATGAAAAATCCTATGGGAATGTTTCCTATGGTTCTAATCCTACGATTCAAACGATGTATAAAGGAAAAATTGCTAAGGATCAAAATCCTCTAGATTTCCTATGAGATTTATTTGAATCAAACAAGCCCTAAATAGATATCAAATGGTTCACCATAAGGTATATTTTTCATAAAGTACTTATACACTGATCAATTCACACCTACACGCGGTTTACGGGGAGATCCACTGTCTCCCTATCTATTCGTAATTTGTCCCGATGGATTGTCGGCTCTATTGCAATATGCACAGGCAAATGGGGAATTGGTGGGGTGAAAATTTGTCTGACAGCTCCCGATGTGACATACTTGTTCTTTGCTGAAGATTCGGTACTTTTAATAAAAGCAAATGTGGCGGAGGCGGTGGCTCTCTGATAGATTCTTGAGTTGTATGAGAATTTTTTGGGAAAATGTATTAACCCCGAGAAATCAGCTATAATGTTCAGTAAGATTTCAAAAAGGCATCAGAAAGTTTTGGTGAAGAATGCTCTAGCAATTCAAGGAGATGCATGGAATGAAAAATACCTTAGCTTGCCGGTTTATGTGGGATGATAAAAGAAGAAGGCGTTTAAATATTTAGAAGATAAGATATGGGCTCGTATTCAAGGTTGGATTGAGAAGATTTTGTCCAAGGCGGGAAAGGAGGTGTTAATAAAGGTTGTAGCTCAGGCCATTCCAACCTATGCTATGTCTTTCTTTATTTGACTAAAACTTTCTATGATTAGTTAAGTAGCATGATTGCGAGGTTTTGGTGGAGTCAGCAAGATAAAAGGAACAAGATACATTGGGTTGGTCGGATAACTTTGACAAAACCAAAGTCAATGGTAGGTTTGGGGTTTAGAGATATACATAACTTTAATGTCACTATGTTTTCTAGGCATGCTTGGAGACTTCTACAGAAACCAGAGAGTTTGTGTGCACAAATCTTGCTCGCTAGATACTACCCCAATGGTGATCTTCTAAGTGTTGTACCGACTGATGGCATATCATATGCTTGGAGAAGTATTCTTCGTGGTATTTCACCAGTTAAGGAGGGATACATTTGGAGGATCGGCAATGGTGAGTCCGTTAGAATTTTGGATCATCCTTGGATTCCAAAAGCTATGGGATATGAAGGTTTCTTCTCCTCAAAATGGAAATCTGCTAGAATATGTTGCTGATCTAATTATTCCAATAACTGGGACATGGGATGAACAACTAGTGAATGAAACCTTCAGTGCGGCTGATGCGTGGATGATCCTCAATATGCATGTTAGTGTCAATGTGGAGGATTTTGTAGTGTGGAAGTTCGATGAGAAAGTTATTTAGTCGGTGAAGTAAGCCTACAAGTTACAGGTCCAGCTCGTTGATAATGTGCAGTGAGGGGGCCGGTCTGGCAGTTACTCTCATGCAGGTCATAACCTGAACAATCATGGAGACGATCATTGTCGACGCATATGGAAGGTTCCATGTCCACCAAAAATAAAGATGTTTATATGGAGAACATCTCATAGTTCTCTTGCTTTAAGGCTAAATTCATAGTGACGTGGTGGTGTTGAGATAGACAATGTGAGATGTCTATTTTGTAATGGCGATGTGGAAGAAGGGGCACACCTTTTTATCAAGTGTGATCATGTGAAGGATGTTTGACGGGGATTGGGTCTGGAGGATGTGAGAAAAGAGCTTGTCATGTCGACCTCAGTATTGCACGCTCTAGACATTATTTGGAAAAACATGTGGAAACACAAGCGCAAATCTTGACCTTTTCATGGCTATGGTGGTGCAACCGCAAGAAGCTTAGAGTAGGGGACAAACACTTGAAGGGGACAAACACTTGAAGCTACAAAGGTTTCTCATCAAACGCGATGTTGTGTGACTGAATAGATGGAGATTTCAGGCAAGAGGGAAAGATAAAACTTGTGAGCAGACCAATTGGACGGTGTCTGAGCAAGATGTTTTAAAATTCAATACTGATGAAGCATTTACCATGGGACACAACCATGTAGGATAGAGCGTTGTGGTCCGTGATCAACGAGGCGAGGTCATGGTGGCATCCGCGGGTCGGAGCGAACATATCTCTAATGCTTCTCATGCAGAATTTAGTGCGACCGTGCAAGCTGTCCGTCTGGCTAAATATCTTGGTGCCGTTCACATTGTCCTAGAGACGGACTTATAGCTGTTAATGTTGGTGTTGAATCAACATGAAGCTGATATTTCTCCGTTAGGAGTAATCATTGACGAGCTGAAATTCCAGATTAGAACATCGTTTTCTTCATGTGATATTGTTTCATGTAAGCGTCAGTTTAATAGAAATTCCCATGAACTTGCGAGCATTGGGTGGTCTTACAACGTAAATAGAGATTTTCTCTAGGAGTATTAGGTACCAGCACATATCGCTGGTCTTGTGTTGGGTGAAATGCCCCAATAAATCTTATGATTTTTCTAAAAAAATTTGCTGGTACTGAGCCTCCAACTTAGCAGTTTAAAATAGATAACTGTTCAAAAATACAAAATATGTGGATAGTAGACGTGTGTTTGGGTTGTTGGACTTAATTGTGCATATCTATTTATTTTCCCTTTTGGCAACCTATCATATCGTATAGTGTTCGATCTCCTCGGTTCCCATCCTTCTGTAACCCCCTATATAAATTCCACTAGTGGGGATTTTCCACTGCAGTATAAACAAGTGACAACGAGGGCATCGCTTCCCGCAGAACAACGTGGTATTAGAGCTTCTTCTTCCTCAATGTCTAGCCTGAAACCAAGAACCACAAGGATCTGATCATTGTCTCTATCCACACCAAACAACCTCACAATTCTTTTCATCATTTCTGATCGTCTTTCATACAACAAAACCCTCCCTCCCTCCCCATGGCCTCCTCCTCCTCCTCTGCATTATCATTAGCGGCAGCTCTTGGAGCTCCTCCCTCGGAAAAACTTGGAAGGGAGAATTACCTCCTATGGAAAGCCAGGTGCTTCCCGTGCTGCGTGGCACCCAAGTCATGGGGTTGCTCGACGGCACTGACCCCATACCCGCAGCAACTATGGAGGTTACAAGAGAGAACAACACCATCAACCATGTCCCCAATCCATCCTATGGTGATTGGATTTCCAAGGTTCAGCAGGTTCTCTGTTATGTGCTTAATTCCATGAAGCCCGAGGTACTCTCTCAAGTTCTATCCCTTCAAACTGCTATTGATATATGGGCAGTGATTGAATCCACATGAATCACATTCTAAAGTTCATGTTTCCATGCTCTAGGGTGCTCTTGTTAACACCAAGAAAATTTATATGTCCACTGAACAATTTGTTGGCAAGATTAAAGGCTTTGACTTTGAACTTGCTGCAGCGGGACGGACAATTGATGATGAAGTCAATGATGAAGAAGTCAACGAATATATTCTTGGTGGCTTTCTTGGTGAATATAATTCATTGGTTGCATCAATCAAGGTTGTCCCCAATACATCTCTCGCTGATATGTGTGCACAACTCACAACAACATATGATTATCATCAACAAATGCTTTCTAAAAACAGTCAAAACACGAGGACCTTTCAGTCTTCTGCTAACACCGCATAATGTGGTGCTCATCGCCCCTTCAACCACCGATCCCCAAATAATCAAGGTGGTGATGGTCGAAATCATGGACAACACTATGGTCGTTATGATGGGAAATTTCAAAACCATGGTGCTAAAACAGGAGGATATGGTCATGGTTGTGGTCGCACACCTTCACCACGCTAAGATATCACATGTATCAAATTTGCAAAATTTATGATCATTCAGAAAGTGAATGTTGGTGGAGATAATCCGATAATAGTGATGATGATTCTAGTTCTAGAGACAAGGGAGCTCATATTGCATCCTATGGTGTTGATACAAATTGGTATACCAACATCGGTGCCACTAATCATGTCACCAGTGAGCTCCAGAAATTGATGACTTAGAAAAATTATAAAGTTCATGATCAAGTCCACACGGCTAATGGTAATGGTATGACAATCCCACAAATTGATCATTCAATATTGCATACCTCTCATAATTATTTTTTTCTCTTAATAATATTCTACATGTTCCATATGCTTCTAAAAATGTTCTATTAGTCCATAAACTTACCCTAGACAATAATTTAATGTTTTTCTTGAGTTTCACCCTTTCTTATTTTTGATTAAGGATCACGCAACCTTCTTTTTGATTAAGGATCACGCAACGAAGAAAATTATTTTTAAAGACCCATTTCATTTATGGTTTTTATCTGATTTTGCCTATCTCCCTGGGGTATTCTAAATATTCTTTCGCCTGCATTAAGCCTTCGTCGTCTACATGGCATAATCGTCTAGGGAATTCATCATCCTTTATTGTTTAACAAGTTCTTAGGAAAAATAAACTTACATATTCTCTAAAAATAAATCCTGATATGTGTGATCCTTGCCAGCAAGCTAAAAGTCATTAGTTTTCTTATCTAGTGTCCACAAGTGTGTCTACTATTCGCTTGGAACACGTATTTTCTGATGTTTGGGGTCCATCTCCTGCCTCTACAAATAAACATCAATACTATGTAAGCTTTATTGATGATTTTAGAAAATTCATGTGTTTACATTTGCTTAAAAAATGTTCTGATATTTTCCAAGTGTTTCTTAATTTTCAGCAACTTATTGAACGGAAATTTGGTTGCAAAACAATTACTATGCAAATTGATTGGGGTGGTGAATATGAAAAACTCCATGGTTTTTTTCCAAATAGTTTGTATAACCCACAATGTCTCTTGTCCACATGCACACCAAAAAAATGGATCTGTTGAACAAAAACATCATCACGTTGTGAAAGTTGGTCTTTCTTTACTTGCAAATGCCCTCCTAACTTTTGGGATGAAGCTTTTCTAACGGCCACCTTCTTTAATAATTTGCTTCCTATAATGGTTCTCAATCCTATGACTCCTAGAGAAAAACTTCTAAATATTAATCCAAACTATGGATCTCTTCATGTTTTTGGGTATGCTTGTTGGCCCAATATTCGTCCTTACAACACTCGCAAGCTTGCCTTCTGCTCAAAACAATGTGTTTTTTTAGGATATAGCACTCAACATAAATGGGTTAAATTTCTTGTTGTGACAACTGGTCGTGTTTATATTTCTCGAGATCTTGTATTTGATGAAAGTATTTTTTCCCTTTTCGTGTCTCCATCCAAAAGCTGGTACAAAGCTTCGCGAGGAAATACTTCTTCCACCTTCTACTTCACCTTCAACATCAAATAATGAAGGGTTGCATGTTGATGAACAAATGTTTGCTGTACCTAATGACACTAACCATCCGCAAGTACATGCTAGAAATAATGCATAAAACAATGAAGAGACAAGTGATATAAATACTGAAAATGCTGCAACAAATTCAATCCAAAATTCAGACTTCAAAAGTTGTGAATTGGGTGCATCTAGCATTTTTCCTGGGGGTGATCCCGGTGTTGCTACACCTACCAATTCTGCTACGGAATCACCCTTGGATCACGCACAAATATCCGCCTTAGATCCATCACCGGGTCGGACTAGCGAGTGCTCTCATGCCATGTCTCCCACGCGGTCCCGCACTAAGTTGACCGCGGGTGTGCGTACCGCAATGGGCGAATCTTTCGTTGCCACGTCATCCAGCAGGACTCCATCCGGCTCCACGGGATTCCCTGCTTCCGGATTTTCTACACCCAGATCTTCTTCCGCTGGATACACAGCTGGCCACACCAGATCTAGTACACAATTGGCAATCAAGATTCTATGGTGGATGACTCTATCTCCTCCGAATCTTCTGAATATCCCAGCCCCGTGCCTCCGTCTGGTGACCCAACATACCACTACATGTTATAGTATACTATAGTCATTGACATAACACTCATGGAACAACATTCCGCAAATTACATCCCTCAGAGTGGTATAACAGAAACAAATCGGGTCCACAAACATACATAATTATTACAACTAGAAATTACACGACGACTTCGAGATCCTCCTTGGTCCATAGAGGTATCTCGATGACTCAGGGCTAAACTATAATAATTCTGAGAACAAGATAAAGAAGCAAACTAAACTTTAAGGTTTATATGAGATTAATATATAGAGGATAGAGATCTATGCTACTATACTTGATCAACTATATTTGACACATCTATGCTTTAGATACTTCGGTCTCCATTCCATAGATGATTTGCGTAGTTGTCCCCTTCGACACTTCTGGATACTTCTGATTCCTCATAGCGAAATTCTGCTTGGTCTTCAACTGAATAGAGGGTTTCCTCTTCTTGTTCTTTAATGTCTTCGGAATCTAGCAAGGGTTAAGAAGATATGTTGATTATGAGCATACTCAGCAAGTTCACTAAAAAGGAGTGTTTGATGCACTAACTACAACCACAGACCAAAGGTCATAGGTTATGCAGGTTTTCATAAACATTTCTTCAACGGTTGCTTTTATTTTGAAAAGCTATGTCCGTCAGCCTTCACAGGTTGATTAGAACTTTGTGGAGTTCCTTTCCTGCAGCATTCACAGCTCCTTCCCAGAATAGGGAGTAACATGTCACAGTTCTTTACACTCTGCAGGGATGCGTTTCTTTACCCATGAGAGATCCTTATCCATGTTGCACAAACAGTCGCGCATTCCCGTTCACACTTCCTTGGTATGAGGCCCGATATAAGGACCCAAGAAAATCACTGCCCTTCTTCGCGACCCCTCATACATCGCAATTGTTGTACTTTCAGACTCAAGGCAGACTTTTTCCCGTTAATACGGCTACCTTATTCGGATAAGAACCACAACCATTAACACTAGAAAACTGTCGTTTGCAAGCCCAGATCCACGGTAGACTTTTCCTAGAATACACGGCTGTACCCATGATCTGCAACTTACAAAATTCCTAGAACAGTGTCTGCTGCATGTGAAAGGAAGAAGATCCAACTGACTTCCCTAGATCCATATAGATATCATGGTTAACGCGTATTATACGACGCAAGAACCACTGGCGACATTGGTTGTTAAGTCCTAGATAATATGTTCATTTATCATCAGAACTTTCATAGTAGGTTATTACCTCTTGGTAAATAACCCATAATCATATTATTATGAAAATAGTGTTTCTAACCTTTTTGAAATGCAGGTGATGACAACAATAGATTTGTAAATACTTGATAGAAAATAATTAAAGGAAATGAGCAAGTGTGAACTTGACTTGATATAGCGAAGTATTGTAGTTGAATGTCTCGACTTGACCCTGGACCTTGGGTTCTAAAAAATACCATCATTGCCTGATAAGGACAAGTTTAAAGAAGCAATATGTTGTTATGCATAAGTAATGAGATGCATGTGGTAAAACCTAAGTAATTCTCCAACATTACAAGTGATTTGGACTAAGATGATTTGTTTAAGATTTGATTTATCTTCAAGTTTACTTCACAAAAGAGTGTAGTTGCAAGGACTTTTAGGTAAACATATAAGATCTGAAAGGTAAATTACAATCATAATACAATTCTAAGGTTAAGTGGTGTGATGTAACTATTATGAATATCATGTGTTAAGTTGTTATGTTTTAAAAGGAATAGCATAGTGTTTCTTTTGAAGTGGCAAAAAATAACATTTGAAGAAAATATTATTTATGTTAAGTTAATCAAATCTGAAGGTTAATAGGACTAAATTTGTGGCTTCTGATCAGGTTTAAATGATCTTGAGTCACTATATACCTAGCTTATGGTATATCAAACCAAAATTAACTATAAAAGTATAATTGGTCTTAAGACATAACATTTATGGCAATACCAACTATTAGGGTTTTTCCTAAACATAATCAAATATGAAATCTTATAAATATGAAATTTTAGTCTTAAAGACTTAAATTCTAGCATGTTTAACATTTATAGATTATATTATAAGATTTTTATATGAAAAACAGGTGAATTTATATTATAGTTTATTTGGTTAATACTAAGTTTAGGAGTTATACAAAATATGATTATATACGAATTAAGATTACTTACTTCTATTTTAAGTTAATGATTTGAAAAATAAATTTGTAAATCTTTGACATATGGTTAGTTAAAGACTTTTAAGGAATATTATATAGCTAATTTATTAGAAGATATATTTATGGTTTTTTAAGTGTGATATTTAGACTTAATATTTATTTGGTATTTTACCTAATTTATGGAGTAATAAATATTTTGAGAAATGAATAATTATTTTCCAAAGTAATAATTCTAAATGATTTAAATAAAGTTGTAAAAAGTTTATTTTTGGTTTATAGAAATATATTTTAAGAAGGTAAATTTATAAAGCTAAACACTACATTTATTTTCTTTAAATCCTAAAATAACTTGAAAGCCATAAGTAGCATTTTTATGAGATAATAGATTTCTTTTTATGCACAAAAGTGATTTTTTATTTATGTTTAGGAATTTTTCTAACTTTACTAAATTTCATTTAGATATTTAATGTCATGAATATTTATTTGCATTTTATTAATCTCAAATAAGTATTATTATATTTTTCCTAGTTAGATACTATTTTAATGAACATTTTGATGTATCAAATATATTCTTATAATTTTTCTACATTTTTCTAGGGCTTAAACATTCAGAGGGTATTTTGGTCATTTCTTTATTTTAGCTTTTGCTAAAGTTTTTATGTTTTGACTTGTTTGGTGATGCGTGCACCCAGTGTTGACGTGGGACACTTCGTTGGAACCCCAAGAGCAATGTGTGATGAGCACAACAGCAAGTTTCCCTCAGTAGAGACCGAAGTTATCGAACCTGAAGGATGAAGGAAACGTCTCAAAGGTGTTGCAATAAACGTGGAGACATGCACAACACAAACTCAAGACTTTGCCCCAACGAATCAGTGAAGTTATCAAGCTCACCAGTTTGCTGTAACAATGGATTAAACATATGGTGTGGAAGGTAATGGTTTGCAGCAAGTAAACAAGTAACAGTGGAAGATGTATCAATGGTAAAGATTGGACCAGGGTCCATAGTTCCCTAGAGGTGCCATCCTTATATAAACAACATGGCATGAAGGGTATACAATTTACAGTGGGGCAATTGACAGGAACTAAGCAAGGCATAACAATGCAATTACTTGCTAGAAAGATCCTATGAGGTTGATTGGGCAATACAACAATATACATAGACCGTCATCCAACTACATCTATGACTAGAAGTCCACCTTCTGGTTATCATCCGAAAGCCCTCCAGTATTAAGTTTCAAGCAATAGACAACTGCTTTAAGTAAAGTGTGTAAGGTAAACAGTCCACATGTTCCATGAACAAGAGACCGTTGTTTTCTCCCTAGTAGCAACATCACATCTACAACCGAAGAGATTATTGTCACTTCCCTTGGAAACTAGAGGCATGAACCCACTATCGAGCATAAATACTCCCTCCTGGAGTCACTAGCAACTACTTGGCCAAGATAACCACTAGCAACGGAGAGCATGCAAGATCACAAACAACACAGACATGATAGAATCATAAAGATAAAACCATAAATCAAACCAACATAATAATCTCAATATCCATCGGATCCCCCAAACACAACATGCATGATTACAAATAGATTAGATCTTGATCATGAACGGAGCTCACAAGATCTATACATGAAAGCACAAAGGAGGAGATACAACCATCTAGCTACTACATGGACTCATAGTCCAAGGTGGAACTACTCACAAATCATACCGGGAAGAACTTCAGATGCCCCCCAATCTAGGGATGATGGTGGCGACAGCTACAGACGGTTTCGTGGATTTCTGATCGGGTCCTCAGGGTTTCTATATCGGGGGCTTCTTATAGGCGAAGGGGCGAAACCGGTAGGCGGCCAGGGTGCCCAAACCCTAGCCAGGCGCGGCCTAGTGCCCACCCACGCCTAGGGTGGGTCTGGCCCCCCTAGCTAGCCTTCCGGGCTCCCCTCTGGACTTCTTGTTCCCCACGGAAAGTTATTGACTTTGTCCTTCATCCTGTCCAATTCCGAGAATATTTCTTTACTAACTTTTCTGAAACCAAAAACAGCAGAAAACAGGCATCTGGAACTGTTGCAACTTGTTAATAGGTTAGTACCAAAAAACATGTAAAAAGCACCTCAAAGTGTAGACAAGTAAAGCGAAGAAGACACTAAACAAGCATGTAGCATCAAAAATTATAGATACTTTTACAACATATCAGCATCCCCAAGCTTAACTCCTGCTCGTACTCTAGTAGGTAAGTGATAAAAGAATAATTTTTGAGGTGACATGCACCCTCACAATAAAGATCCAACCATTTGCAAGCATTGAAAGCGGGGATCAAAGAACTCTAAACATGTGCATGAAAGATGGAGTTCTAACAATAGGACATAGTAATTATGCATGGAACATGGCAAGCTACAAACAAAGAGCATGAATAATATGTATTGAAAAACGTTTGTTTGTTTCACATGCAGAAAACATGGCATAGTGGCAATCAGCTTGTCCCTCATAGAGTAGCAATATAATGCATAGGACACCTGCAAAGTTCACAAGGGTGACTAGAAACAAATAGCACAAGAACAAGTAATATAGAAATATGCATCAATTAATAAGCTTTGGAACACTACACACAGAATGACAACTATGCTCTCTTAATGGTGCCTAAAGGTAGAAGGTGGAGACTCAATGGTGGTGGAAGAAAGGCCTTTTTGTAAAGGAAGTAGGGATTACAAGTTTCAAAAAGATCTTCCAAAAATTATGGTACTAGTTAGCTTTCAGCCCTCATTGCCCCTATCATAAGCATCTTGAAGTGGTTAAGGTTCAAGTGGCAAAGGTGGAGTATATGCTTGACGAAGTATAAGTTGGCAATCTCAAGTCCCTTGAATATGACGGATACACCTCATGGATACTCAACTTAGGGCCCAGGCAAGTTCGTGTCACTGTAAGTATTTGCATATCATTGAGAACCGCCAACGGGGTACCCCTTGCACATGGTACAGGAGCTTTCCCATAAACAAAATGACAAGGCAAGCAGACAATGAGCATCTCAGCAATTCTTCTTATGTACCATGGGAATATGGTGCTTTTTTATTTCTTTCCTATTTTCTCAATGTGTCTCTTTTTTTATAAGAAGAATGCTTCATAGATGTCACTATGGTGATGTTGCATGTTCCCACTTCATTTCACATCGGTAACGTCCATAGACAAAAGAGCATGATATCAACGGAGTACAAAAGTACAAGTGCAATCTTGAAAACGTTCCCCGTGACAGCACAGTTCTGCTAATCCCAACTTATAAGTGCAAGCATATACAACAAAGATGTCTCAATGGTTCAAGTTTATTAGAGGCAAAGAATAAAGTGTTCCATCAAGTTCGTGAGGGCTTTAATCACTAAGTTTTCACATAACAAAATAGTTTTTAATTGGAAGATAGTTGAAAACAACAATATACTTGGAATGGTGTAACACACCATGCATAGGAGTTTATAGTGGACACTTTGGAAAAATTTGGTTTCTTGGGAGTTGGAAGCATGGGTAGAACTTACTCATACAAGTGGAGGCTAGCAAAAGACTGGGAGCAACCAACTAAGAGAGCAATAATGGCCATAATTATGCAATGCAACAAAGCAAACTAATCAAAGCAAAGAGTGGTACTACAAGTCAAGGAATAAATGATCATAGAGGCTAATGGTGACTTGTCATAGTCATAACATGGTGTGAGCATGTGCCAAGTTAACCCAAGCAAAACATCAAAGGAAAATACCACAATACTATGCCTTTTGCATGCTAAAACAACGCATAATTTCTTCAAGGCACACTAAGCAATCCCAATTGTTTGGAACAAGACATGCTACAGCAATAATTACTAAGGATAATGCAAAAACTACACCTAGCATGTCATGCTAAAGTCTAAGTCACAGTCAATGCAAGCTCCTCTTGCACTTCAAGCAAGAACTTACTACTCCTTTCCAAACACCAAGCAAACTTATTTGCAAAACAACACAACGATAACGGGGGTCCAAACTACTAAAGCAAACTAAAAAACCTGAGAAAAGCAAACAAAAACTAAGACGATCAAAAAACAACACAACTGTGCATGAAACAATAAAGGTGAAGTGTCTAGACAGACCTAAGATTTTTATTGATGAAGAAGGGGATGCCTTGGGCATCCCCAAGCTTTGACGCTTGTAAATCTTGGATATTTCTTGGGGTGACACCATGGTGGCATCCCCAAGCTTGATCTTTTGTCCATTCTTCATCTCATTGCATCATTCTCTCTCTACACCTGAAATTTTTCCTTCATACAAAACTTCACACAATCTTCATTAGCAACATTAGCTTATTCAAAAGATATTAGATCCCTGGAAAAGCTTTGGAACAGCAAGGATTTTCACTAAAAACACAAGTTACTGTAGTAACTCCTTCAAAGAAACTCAATTTACCTGAAGAGAGCTCAAAAAAGAATAAATAAGAAGCAAATGCAAATAATGGCAAAAATCTGTCAAAACAGACCGGCAGGTAGAAACGAATTTATTTGAACATCTTCTGTTGCTCAAATCAAAAAGTGTTGAACTAACGAAAGTTAGCCAACATACTGGGGGATTTATTCGTAAATTTGGAGCCCAATCCGACTTACAGAGCCTCCTCACAAATTTTTTTTGATGGAGGACAGAAATCTGTTTTGGGACATCAACTCCACAAATCTTACTTCTCTCTCATTAGAGGTCATTCTTGGCACAAAAAGCAAACAAAAAGGATAAGGAGAGGTTATTAGAGAAGTAATAACTTCCAAGACTCAAGGAAATTCTTGGTTTATCTCCCAAAAAGTACTTTTCTTCAACGCCTTTAAGTTAGGCACAAGAAGCAAGAAGAATCAAGTATTTTCAAATGAAGAAGCATTAACATCAAACCTTGATTTTAAAGAAGGAGCAAAAAGAAACTTCTCTCTCCTCATAGGGAAGTGTTCAATACCTTTCTTGAATGGAAAATGATATTTGATGGTGCCTTCTTTCATATCAATGATGGCACCAACTGTTCTAAGAAAAGGTCTTCCCAAAGTAATAGGACAAGAAGCATTGTATTCAACATCCAAAACATAGAAATCAACAGGGACATAAGCATTATTAACCATAATGAGAACATCATTAATACTCCCCATGAGTTTCTTTTTAGCATTATCATTGAGTGGGACATCCAAATAACAATCTTCTAATGGTGGCAAATCAAGCATCTCATAAATCTTCCTAGGCATAATAGAAACACTAGAACCAAGATCACATGAAGCTTTGAGATCAAAGTCATTCACTTGCATATTAATAATGGGTTCCCAACTATCTTCTACTTTCCTAGGAATAGAGGCTTTGTCTTTTAGCTTCTCTTCCATAATCTTAACAAGAGCATCTGTAATGTGTTTGGTAAAGGCAACATGCATATCACTAGCATCAGGACTTCTAGCAAGCTTTTGCAGGAACATAATCACTTCAAAAATATTGCAACCATCAATATCAAAGTCAAACTTACCATCACTAGTGGTAGGCATATTAGGAGGAGGAATAGGGGCTACTTGTGGTTTAGTGGTGATAGTGCATACACTATTGTTTCTATCAATTTCAGCTTCCCTTTCCGACCTAGCATGAAGTTGAGCTAACAGCCTAAAATTTTCATCAATAGTAACTTGTATGGCATGAGCAGTAGCAAAGGTATTTTCCATAGTTTCAGGTTTAGCATCCATTTTACTATCCAAGGAAGTTTGATCTTCAGACAAAGAGGATATATTTTTCTCAACAGTTAAAAGATTTTCCTCTATAGTGTTACTAAAAGTGGTTTGTTTACTAATAAAATCCTTGAGCATGACTTCAAGTTTATAGGGGGCACTTCTAGCATTATTGTAAGAGCTTCCATAGGAATTTCCATTATTAGGAGGATAAGGCCTATAATTGTTGTTTCTACCAAAATTATTCCTATAGTCATTGTTGTTGAAATTATTGTTTCTAATGAAGTTCACATCAACTTGCTCTTCTTGAGCAACCAAAGAGGCTAAGGGAACACTATTAGGATCTAGAGGAGCTTTCCCAGTAACAAGCATAGCCATAATAACATCAATCTTTTCAGTCAAAGAGGAAGTTTCCTCAACAGAATTTACCTTCTTACCATGTGGATCCCTCTCAACATGCCATTCAGAGTAGTTAACCATCATATTATCAAGGATCCTTGTTGCAGCACCCAAAGTGAGGCCCATGAAGGTACCTCCAGCAGCAGAATCGAGCAGGTTTCTTGAGGAGAAGTTCAAACCTGCATAAAAAGTCTAGATAATCATCCAAGCAGTGAGTCCATGAGTAGGGCAATTTTTAACCAAAGATTTCATTCTTTCCCAAGCAGGAGAAACATGTTGACTATCAAGTTGTTTAAATTTCATAATGTCACTTCTCATAGCAATAATATTAGCAGGAGGATAGTACTTTCCAATAAAAGCATCTTTGCACTTATGTAAGATCCCTCCTTTGTAAAGGAAAAGGATCCCTGTGATTGCAATGCTAGTCCCTGGATCATTGCTAGCATCCACAGTTTAAGATGAAGTACACAGATACAAAGGTCATTTATTACATCCATTCCAGAGATAAAACATAGTCTTTTACAACTCAAGGCCACATGCCTAATACAAGAGTTTGGAATAAGTAAATAAACATAAGTCTTCATCTTCATGTGCCACAGGCAAGCATGTTGAGTGTAGACTCATGACACCTAATCATCATCTGAGTAACCTGCAACATCACAAGTTACAGCCACAGTGGGTCAATACTTTGGAATAGTATTGGCAAGTGATACCTTATTAAATTTTTAAGTGGACTATATTACTATATGCATATTGGCTAAGTGTAGCTTGGCTTGCTTTGCTCAAAATAGGTTTTTCCTATTAGTTGAAATCTCTAAGTTTTTCTTTGTCAAAAACTTTTCCCAAGAAACCACCAATAGACATTGGGGTCCTTCACCCTTGTTCACCCACAAATTTTTACTGTGAAGTTGGAGTGATGAGATTCCTGATGGCTTCCATGTCTTGATGCTCAAGTTGTCCATTGCCATGGACTTGGCTAAGTACTTAGATTTTTCCATCTGCAGAGGTTGTGCACTTTCCCCACCAGACTTGGTTTCCCAAGACAGGACCTTTCAGAAGCCTTCCCTTAGCCAAATGGACGCGTTCCAACCTATCATCCCACTACCACCAACTGTCCAAATGAATAAGTTCTAGCAACCTATATGATCAAGGCAGAGCCCATATTGCCAAGTGGCTGCACTATAAGCTTTTCAACACTTGGCCTCTAAAATCCCTTTGTGCCTGGGTGGCATACCACAAGTGAGATACACAAGGTAAACCATGTCCATGGGCCTTGTGTAACCACTCAACCAAAAACCACCATTCAAGTCCCATTCCACCCAGGTGATTCATTGACTTAGTTGTTTTATTAAGAAAACATAAGTCAAAAGACTTAGAAATATTTTCATCATAACATGTATATACTTTACCAACCCTTGTTTGCTACTAGCTAGGCTAAGCATGGCATAGTAACTTAACTTAGGAAATTTCCTAGCAATTCTACAACTACTTAGGATTTCCCAACATAGCATTTGGCAAAATAACAACATGCAAGACTTAGCAAAATATTTCTAATGCTTGTACAAAATATAGGGATGGAAATATCCATGAAGTACCACTTGCCTTGGTAATGGGGAGAGTAGCACTCTTCACAATCACAATCACTAGCACCAAAATCTACACAAAGATTATAACCACAATCACATACAATTCATATACAAACAAAAATATGTATGCATGCATGCAAGAATGCTAAGTGATGATTTTTTTTGAAACTCCACCAAGCAAGTGCATAATACTGAAACAATACTAAGTTGAAAACTTGCTAAATCAAGTTTATTTTACACCAAAACAAAATCCTAAACAATTTCTATACTCAAAATAGCCTTAAACAAGTTTCTGCATCTAAAGTCATTTTAACAGAAACTTTTCACTAAACACATTGCATAAACAGAAAGGGCTTGTCTCCCTGATTCCAACGATATAAAATTTGCAAAAATCTAACGTGGGAATCAAAAGTTATAGCCATTTCAATTTTGGATTTAAATCTGATTTCAAAACTGGTTTTGATTCAAACCCTAGCCGCACGTCTTAATCCTATTGGTTGATACCATTTCGCTCAGGATCACCCTCCCGCGCTGTTGGATCTATTTAAAACACACGGCTCAGATCTACCATAACGATTCGCTAAATGATCTAATTCTATACGTTGGATCCAGATCTGACGGCTCTGGATCAAGCGACCAAAACGGGGCGGCGCTGGCGGCGGCTACTGGCGGCGACGAGTTCTTTCTGTGGCGGCGCAACGCTACAGGTCGTCCGGAGAGGCAGGAGGATGCTTACCAGGTTCGTAGTGTCGAGGAGAAGCTCAACCTAGCAGTGGCTTGACGAGGGGCGCACGGGCACGGTCGCTGGGGCTCGTCGGAGTTGTGCACGGCGTCGGGAGGTTGCTGTCGAGTTGGTTGCCGAGGTTTTGCATCGCCCTAGCACGAACCAAAGGGATTAGGATATGCACAAGGCGAAGGCGAACATCCTCGTATGCAAGAGGGGGCAAGGGGCGCTCGGGACTTACCGCTATTGCTCGCCGGAGTCGAGCGGCGGCACTGGTGGTTGCGGGCGTGAACGGAAACGACGACCTGGGTCATGAGCAAGAAAACCAGAGGCGTCAGCAGATGCACAAGATCATGTTGGACGTGATAGTTTGAACCAGAGAGAGGGGGGCGGTCGAGGCTCACCGGAATTAGTCGCCGGAGTCATCGGTACTGCGGGGTTTCGAGGTCAAATGCGTGCAGCCTGGTGGCGGAGTGAGTGAGGAGAGTGGGGGAAAATGACCGCGGTGCAGAGGGGGTTTTGTAGGCGAGAGGGGAGCGGCGATTAAGCGCGGAATCAAGGGCAATTAAGCGAGAATCAATCGCGGCAGTGATGGGCGGAGGAAACGGCCGGCGACGGGGTCGGGCGCGATTTGGGGAAGACGAGGGTGAGCTGGCGAGGTCCACCAGTCAGCGAGTGAGACGGAGAGGGGGTGGGGTCCGAGTGTCAGCGACCGCGTGGGTGCGTCTGCACGTGCGAGCGAGCGAGAGAGTGGCCGGGTGGGCTAGTTGGGTCGGTTCTGCTGCTGGGCTAGAATAGGAGCGCCTGGCCCTTTTCTTTTGTTTATTCCTTTTCTTTTTCTGTTTTGATTTTCAGGAATGGTTTTTAAATGAATTCAAACTCCTTTTGAATTCAAATCTTTCTGGGGTTTTTGTAGTGTGCAACAGTCTCAAAACTAGGCATAACACCATGTGGTTACTTTATAAAGGCTTGGTCATTTTTGGAGGAACAAAATAACAGGAACTTTGCACTTGTTTTGCAAATGTTTGAAAAATGGTTTTTGAAACCATTTCCATTTTGTAAAGCTTGGTTCTAAATCCACACTCAAACCATTCAACAAGGGAGACAAACAACCTAGGTTTAAAACATTCAAACTCTCAAATGGGGATGGCCATTTGATTTAGGTTTGCTCACATAAAATGATAGCACTAAATGCTTCTGTTTTCTGAAATGAGTTTAAATTTGATCTCAATTCTATATGCATGCATGAATGATATGCAAACTTTGAAATCATGATTTTAGGGATGTTACAACTTAGTCCAAGAATCAATACTATTTTTAGGCAAAGATAGCAACCATTCTTTAGCTTTTCCCCTCAAGGAGAAATGAAAAAGCCTGAGCTTAATGATATCTCCATCTACATCCTTATACTTTTGCATCTCACAAAGTTCAACAAAGCTATTAATATGGGCAGCAGGATCATCAGAACCAGCACCAGAAAATTGCTCTCTCATCACAAGATTCAACAAAGCAGGCTTAATTTCATATAACGTAGCATCAGGAGCAGGTGGAGCAATAGGAGTACTTAGGAAATCATTGTTGTTGGTGCTAGTGAAGTCACACAACTTGGTGTTCTCAGCAGAGTTCATTTCGGCAAAGGTGGGCAAGCCAAAAACAGCAGCATTAGATAGAGCATGAACTAATTTTTTTGTGTTTTTGAATAAGGCAAGCAAACCAAACTAGACTAATTTTTTGGGTTTTTTTTTGAAAAGGGGCAAACAAAACCAAGCAAAAGAAACAAAGCAAACTAAAAACAAAGTAAAGAGAAAGGAAGTGAAGGACTCCCCTAGTGAAGACGTCCTTAGCCTCCCCGGCAACGGCGCCAGAAATCTTGTTGGTAGCTGGTGCTTGACGGGGAGGAAAAGGTTGAAGTTGTTCTATATATGTCCCCGGCAACGGCGCCAGAAATCTTGATGAGTGCACCCAGTGTTGACGTGGGACACTTTGTTGGAACCCCAAAAGCAAGGTGTGATGAGCAAAGCATCAAGTTTCCCTTAGTAGAGACCGAGGTTATCGAACCTAAAGGAGGAAGGAAACGTCTCAAAGGTGTTGCAAGCAACGTGGATACCTGCACAACACAAACTCAAGACTTTGCCCCAACAAATCAGTGAGGTTGTCAAGCTCACTGGTTTGCTGTAACAAAGGATTAAACGTATGGTGTGGAAGGTAATGGTTTGCAGCAAGTAAACAAGTAACAATGGAAGATGTATCAATGGTAAAGATTGGACCGGGGTCCATAGTTCACTAGAGGTGCTCTCCTTAGATAAACACCATGGCATGAAGGGTAAACAAATTACAGCGGGGCAATTGACAGGAACTGAGCAAGGCATAACAATGCAATTACTAGCTAGAAAGATCCTATGAGGTTGATTGGGAAATACAACAGTATACATAGACCGTCATCCAACTGCATCTATAACTAGAAGTCCACCTTCAGGTTATCATCCGAACCCCCTCCAGTATTAAGTTGCAAGCAACAGACAACTGCTTTAAGCAAAGTGTGTAAGGTAAACAGTCCACATGTTCCATGAACAAGAGACCATTGTTTTCTCCCTAGTAGCAACAACACATCTACAACCAAAGAGATTTCTGCCACTTTCCTTGGAAGCTAGAGGCATGAACCCACTATCGAGCATAAATACTCCCTCTTGGAGTCACTAGCAACTACTTGGCCAAGATACTAGCAACGGAGAGCATGCAAGATCACAAACAACACAGACATGATACAATCATAAAGATAAAACCATAAATCAAACCAACATAATAATCTCAATATCCATCGGATCCCCACAAACACAACATGCATGATTACAAATAGATTAGATCTTGATCATGAACGGAGCTCACAAGATATATACATGAAAGCACAAAGGAGGAGATACAACCATCTAGCTACTACATGGACCCATAGTCCAAGGTGGAATTACTCACGAATCATACCGGAGAGAAGGCCTCCGGGATGATCTCCCCTCTGGTAGGGTGCCGGGAAGAACTTCAGATCCCCCCGATCTAGGGACGATGGTGGCAGCGGCTACAGACGGTTTCGTGGATTTCTGATCGGGTCCTCAGGGTTTCTGCATTGGGGGCTTCTTATAGGCGAAGGGGCGAGACATGGAGGCGGACAGGGTGCCCAAACCCTATCCAGGCGCGGGCTAGGGCCCACCCGTGCCTAGGGTGGGTTTGTCCCCCCTGGCTGGCCTTCCGGGATCCCCTTTGGACTTCTTGTTCCCCACGGAAAGTTATTGACTTTTTCCTTCGTCCCGTCCAATTCCGAGAATATTTCTTTACTAACTTTTCTGAAACCAAGAACAGCAGAAAATAGGCATCTGGCACTGTTTCAACTTGTTAATAGGTTATTACCAGAAAACATGTAAAAGGCACCTCAAAGTGTATACAAGTAAAGCAAAGTAGATACTAAACAAGCATGGAGCATCAAAAATTATAGATATGTTTACAACGTATCATTTGGTTGGTAACACAGCCGGCCTGGCCTAGCCAGGTATGGCTCGGGGTCAACACGACCCGGCCCCCTCACCCCTCTCGCATAACTCTCCTAAGAACACATCTGTGCTTTCCCCTAGCAACGCTCTTTGTCGCCGCTCGCAAAAAATTCTGACGAACACTGGTCATTGCGGCCACTACCGCTAGCCACCATAGTCCCGCTGACCTCAGATCCACACCTCCATCCAACTCGATTTGAAGATAGAGCTCTATTGAACTCTCCCCCTTCAATCCTCTGGTTCTATAGTTTTTAGTTTCCGACACCGTTTTGCTCCGGTGACCACTGGGTGGTGATGATGGCGAGATGGTGGTGATGTTATGGTGTTCGTCGGCCACCGCTGCTATGGAGACGAGTTGGTGGCGCCTATTGCCGCAGGTTACAACTCGGCACGGGGATAGTAATCGGTGCTCCATGTGTCGCTATGCCGTTGCTTGGTTTAGGGTTACCTCTTCCTCCTCTTTGGTGAGCAGTAGCTTGCCAAAGGTAGGTGATCCCCTTCTTCCTCTCTTCTCTTCTCTATTTCTTTCTCTACCTTCTTGTGTCAAACCATTAACTATGGTTCCTTGATACGTCGAAAACGTATCTATAATTTTTGATGATCCATGCTTGTTTAGTATCTACTTTTCTTTGCTTTGTCTATGCTTTGAGGTGCTTTTTACATGTTTTCTGGTACTAACCTATTAACAAGTTGCCACAGTGCCATTTGCCTATTTTCTGCTGTTTTTGGTTCCAGACAAGCTAGTAAGGAAATATTCTCGGAATTGGATGGGACAAAAGTGAAGGGTTTCGCAGCATAGTAAATCAAAAAAAAATCTACGGATGCGAATGGGAAAGCCAAGATCTAATCTAGGAGATGCCATCAACGAGAGGGATAGATGAGATCTTCATACCCTTGAAGAAATCGCACAACGGAACGTTCAACAGAACGTGGTTGATGTAGTCATACTAGCCTTCTCCTCCTCGCGATCCGATCCGATCCAACGCCGCAAGTGGCGACGCCTCCGAGAGATGCACACGTGCGGCACCGCGACGTCTCCTCCTTCCTCGGTCTAGCAAGTGGGGTGGAGAGATAGATTGGATCTACAACACGACGGCATGGTGCAGAGGTGGAGAGTTTCTGCGGCAGGGCTTCGCCTACACGTAGTCGGGAGAGAGAGAGGAGGGCAGCAGTATGGCGGATATGGTTTTTGGGGTGTGGGAGGAGGGTGCGCCCCTGCCCTATTTATATAGAGAGCTGGTCGGCTGCCCTTGCCCCTCCTCCAAGCCCTAGGGCCGGCGGCCACAAGGGTGGAGTTGGGGGCAAGTCCCCCCCCCTTGTAGAAGATCCCCTAGGGTTTGGCCGGCTGGGCCTATGGGGCCTTGTGCCCCTGGCCCAATGCGTCCAGGGCACTCCCTCGTAGGACCACGCCCCCCTCCGACAAGTGGGTCCACGTTGGTCCCACTCCGGAAGCTTCTAGAACCTTCCGGTATAATACCGAACATTCCGAAACAATTCCGAAATCCAAAAACTGCTTTCCTTTATATGAATCTTATTCTCCGGACCATTCCGGAACCTCTCGTGATGTCCTGGATCTCATCCGAGACTCCGAACAAAAACTCATAAACCAATTATCCATTCTATCCTAGCGTCAAGACACGTTAAGTGTGTGACCCTACGGGTTCTAGAATATGCAGACATGATCTTTTATCAATAATCAACAGCGGGATCTGGAAACCCATATTGACTCCCACATATTCATCGATGATCATATCGGATGAACCACGATGCCAGGATTCAATTAATCCCATACATATATCCCTTCGTCACGCGATATTTTACTTGCCCGAGATTCGATCGTTGGTATCGGCATACCTAGTTCAATCTCGTTCACAGCAAGTACTTTACTCGTTCCGGAATCCGATATCACTTTGTGATTAACTCCTTAACCGCGTGCTTGCAAGCGGTGTTGATATCGATTACCGAGTGGGCCCGAAGTATATCTCTCCGACTTGGGAGGGACAAATCCCATCTCGATACATACAACCCAACAAGTACTTTCCGATCACCTGAGAGACACCTTTATGATCACCCTCTCATAGGATGACGTTTGATGACCTGAAAGCTTTCTTCCGATACCAAGGAGTTGCATTATCTCATGGTCTAAGGAATACAATATTTGACATAAGAAAAAGCTTCGCAAAGATGAACACGATGACACGATCTAATTGCTCTGCTTGATTTGGGTCTGTCCATCATATCATTCTCCTAATGACATGATCTCATTATTAATTGACAACTCATGTCTATGGTTAGGAAACCTTAACCATCATTAATCAATGAGCTAGTCCATAGAGGCATACTAGGGACATGGTGTTGTTCATAAACCACACAAGTATCAAAGTTTCCGCTTAATACAATTCTAGCATGGAATATAAACTTTATCATGAACAAGAATTATAATAATAACATCTTTATTATTGCCTCTAGGGCATAATTCCAACAGTCTCCCACTTGCACTCGAGTCAATAATCTAGTTTACATCTGGCAACAATCTAACACCCATGGCACTAAGGTATTGATCATGTTTTGCTCGTGGAAGAGGTTTAGTCAACGGATCTGCGACATTCAGATCTGTATGTACTTTGCTAATCTTCAGATCTCCATCTATTGTATAATCTCGAATTATATGAAACTTGCGATTGATGTGCTTGGTATTTGGATGAAATCTTGGTTCCTTAGCTAGTGCTATGGCGCCAGTGTTGTCACACAATATCTCCAGTGGGTCCAAGGCACTTGGAACCACACCAAGCTCAGTGATGAAGTTCCTGATCCAAACTCCTTCACTTGACGCTTCTGAAGCAGCCATGTATTCCGCTTCTACTGTAGATCCCGCGATCACGCTTTGCTTGCAGCTTCTCCAGCTCACAGCTCCTCCATTAAAAATATAAACGTATCCTGTCTGAGATTTAGAATCATCCTTGTCGGTGTCGAAACTAGCGTCGATGTAACCTTTTACGACGAGCTGCTCATCACCTCCATAGACCAACAACATTTCTTTAGTCCTATTTGGATACTTTAGGATGTTCTTCACGGTTGTCCAGTGCTCCACTCCTAGACCACTTTGGTATCTTCTCGTCAAACTAAGAGCATTGGACACATCCGGTCTAGTACACAGCATGGCATACATGATAGAACCTATGGCCGAGGCATAAGGCACTTTGCTCATAGCTTCTCTATCGTTTACCGTAGATGGACACTAAGCCTTGCTCAATATCTTACCTGACAACATAGGCACTGGACCTTTCTTTGCCTTATCCATTCTAAACCTTTTTAGAACTTTGTCTAGGTATGTACTTTGGCTTAAAGCTATTAGGCGTCTTTGTCTATCTCTATAGATTTTGATGCCTAATATATAAGCAGATTCTCCTAGGTCTTTCATTGAAAACATTTGTTCAAATAACTCTTCACATCGTTAAGCATATCAATGTCATTTCCAATAATCAATATGTCATCCACATATAGTACCAAAAATGTCACTGAGCTCCCACTCACTTTCTTATAGATACAAGCTTCGTAGCAATTTGGAACAAATCCAAAGCTCTTGATCAAAAGGAAGGTTCCAACTCCGAGATGCTTGCTTCAGTCCATAAATGGAACGCCGAAGTTTGCACACCTTATCAGCATCCTTAGGATCGACAAAACCTTTGGGCTGCATCATATACAACTCTTCATCAATGTTGCCATTGAGGAACGCATTATTGACATCCATCTGCCATATTTCATAATCATGAAACGCAACAATTGCTAATAAAATCCGAATGTACTTAAACATCGCTACGGGAGAGAAAGTCTCATCGTAGTCAACACCTTGAACTTGTCAAAAACCTTTTGGGACAAGTCGAGCATTATAGACAGTAACATTACCATCCGCGTCCGTTTTCATCTTGAAGATCCATTGGCACTCAACGGCCTTTCGGTCGCTAGGAGGGTCCACCAAAGTCCACACATAGTTTTCGCTCATGGATCCCAATTCGGATTTCATGGCCTCTAGCCATTTCTCAGAGTCTGGGCTCATCATTGCTTCCTCATAGTTCGCAGGTTCACTGTTGTCTACTAACAAGACAGTTAAGACAGGGTTGCCGTACCACTCAGGAGGGGCACGTGACCTTGTCGACCTGCGACGTTCAGTAGTAGCATCATATGAAGCTTCATGATCCTCGTCATTAGCTTCCTCTATTGTTGGTGCAGACGGCACTGGAACAATTTCAGGTGCTGCGCTACTCTCCAACTCAAGAGAAGGTTCAATAACCTCGTCTAGCTCTACTTTCCTCCCACTCACTTCTTTCGAGAGAAACTCCTTCTCAAGAAAGGATCCGTTCTTTGCAACAAACACTTTGCCTTCAGATCTGTGATAGAAGGTATACCCAATAGTTTCCTTAGGGTATCCTATGAAGACACATTTCTCCGCTTTGGGTTCGAGCTTGTCCGGCATCAACTTCTTGACGTAAGCTTCGCATCCCCAAACTTTAAGAAACGACAACTTAGGTTTAGCACCAAACCACAGTTCATACGGTGTCGTCTCAACGGATTTAGATGGTGCCCTATTTAAAGTGAATGCAGCGGTTTCTAATGCATAACCCCAAAATGATAACGGCAAATCTGTAAGAGACAGCATCGATCGCACCATATCTAATAGAGTTCGATTCCGGCGTTCAGACACACCATTGCGCTGTGGTGTTCCGGGTGGCGTGAGTTGCGAAACGATTCCGCTTGCTTTAAGATGTGTGAGAAAATCATAACTCAAATATTCACCTCCACGATCGGATTGTAGAAATTTAATTTTCCTATTATGATGGTTTTCCACTTCGTTCTGAAATTCTTTGAACTTTTCAAGCATTTCAGATTTATGTTTCATTAAATAGATATACCCATATCTACTAAAGTCATCAGTAAATGTGAGAAAATAGCGATATCCACCGCGCGTCGAAACACTAATTGGTCCGCATAAATCGGTATGTATGATTTCCAACAAGTCCGTTGCTCGCTCCATTATTCCGGAGAACGGGGTTTTGATCATCTTGCCCATGAGGCACGGCTCGCACGTGTCAAATGATTCAAAATCAAGAGACTCCAAAATTCCATCAGAATGGAGTTTCTTCATGCGTTTTACACCAATATGACCTAGACGGCAGTGCCACAAATAAGTTGAATTATCACTATCTACTTTGCATCTCTTAGCCTCAATGTTATGGATGTGTGTTTCATTGCTTTCGAGATTCAGAAGAAATAAATCATTCATAGCAGGTGCATGACCATAAAATATATTACTCATATAAATAGAACAACCATTATTCTCCGATTTAAATGAATAACCGTCTTGCAATAAACACGATCCAGACATAATGTTCATGCTCAACGCAGGCACATAATAACATTTATTAAGGTTTAAAACTAATCCCGAAGGTAAAACTCAGGAGAGCGTGCCGACGGCCATCACATCAACTCTTGATCCGTTGCCAACGCGCATTGTCACATCAGCCCTTGCTAGCCGCCGTCTATTCCATAGCTCCTGTTTTGAGTTACAAATATTAGCAACTGAACCATTATCAAATACCCAGGCACTACAACGAGCGCTAGTAAGGTAAACATCAATAACATGTATATCAAATATACCTTTAATGGTGCCAGCCTTCTTGTTCGCTAAGTACTTCGGACAGTTGCGCTTCCAGTGACCCTTGTCCTTGCAATAGAAGCACTCAGTGTCCGGCTTAGGTCCAGACTTGAGCTGCTTCTCAGCAGGGGCAACGCGCTTGCCGCTGCCTTTCTCGAAGGACTTCTTCGCACCCTTACCTTTCTTAAAGCTAGGGGGCTTGTTGACCATCAACACATGATTATCTTTTGATATCCACCTCCACAGCTTTCAGCTTAGCGAAGAGCTTAGTGATCGTATCAGTGGAACCAATCTGATTGTGAGTAACTACAAAACCTTTGTAGCTAGGAGGGAGTGATTGCAGAACTCTGTCAATCTTGAGCTCTTCTGGAATCTTGCAGTCCAGTTGCTCAAGACGTTGAGTGTAGCCCGACATCTTAATGGCGTGCTCACTGACGGAACTCCCTTCCTCCATCTTGCAGTTAAAGAATTTCTCAGAGATCTCATATCTCTCAGAATGGGCCTGAGTTTGAAACATGGTTTTCAGTTCCTCAAGAATATCAAAGGGCCCGGCGAACTCCTCAAAACGATTTTGAAGGTCCGATTCCATAGCAAACAACATGGTGCTCTTAATCACACCATAATCATCTTTGCGCGACTCATAAACAGCTTTTTCATCAGCCGGCGCATATATAGCAGGGGCGTCACCCAGCGCTTTCTCAAGGACATAGTCCTTTTGTCCGCCAGCGAGAATGATTCTCATATTGCAGAACCAGTTGGTGAAGTTAGACCCATTGTTCTTAAGATTTTCTTTCTCAGCAAAAACGTTGAAGTTGAAGTTGGACTTATCCATTTGATCTACAAAATTTGCAAGTACAATTTAGACTATGTTCATGATAACTAGTTCAACTTAATCAAATTAATAGATGAACTCCCACTAAATTCAACATCCCTCAAGTTGTTTAGTGAACATGATCCAAATTCACCACACCTAATCCGATCTTCACGAGAAGAGATGTGGTTTCAATGGTGGACAACAAAGTGTCGATCATATCATTCATATGGCTCATGCTTAACCTTTCGGTTCGTGTGTTCCGAGGCCATGTCTGTACATGCTAGGCTCGTCAAGTCAAACCCAAGTATTTCCGCGTGTGCAAAAACTGGCTTGCACCCGTTGTATGTGAACGTAGAGTTTATAGCACCCGATCATCAGGTGATGCTTGAACACGACGAACTTTCGCAACGGTGCATACATGGGGAGAACACTGTTTTATCTTGATCTTTAAGTGAGGAATCATCTTATAATGCTACCGTCGCGATCTAAGAATAATAAGATACATAAAAGGATAAACATCACATGCATATAATTTTGTGTGACATGGTATAGCCAATCTCCGCGCAATGATCTCCATCTTGTGCGTGCCAGCATGATCTCCAACACTCCACAATGATTTCCTCCACCACGAATAGCAACTACAACTATTGCTAACTACTTAGCGATAAAGTAAAGCTATTACATGGCGTATAAGAAGTTGACACACAGGTCATACACAATTATAAAGACAACCATATGGCTCATGCCGGTTGTGTACTCATCGACATGCAAGTCGTGAAGTATTACAAAACATGATCATTGCATACAACATACACATCATATCTTGGGCCATACCATATCACAGAAACACTCCCTGCAAAAACAAGTTAGACGCCTCTACTTTGTTGTTGCATGTTTTACGTGGCTTATGGGAGTAACAAGCTAAGAACGATTCTTACCTACAGAAAGCCACTACGGTGATATTATGGTTCACAACATCCAGTGTAAATCCCATGACAACTATAGTGAGAGAAACTGGCATCCACCAGCCGCATGTGTGGAACAAGCCACACGTCAAGTGCGGAGCCGGTCTCGCGAACGAGATCGCGTAAAGTTGGCCTGGACCGCTTCGATCTCACTATCCCGCGTCATAAGAAGTACACAACAAGAGGCTTGCAACAGAAAACATCAACACCCGCAACAAGCATGTTGTGTTCTACTCGTGAAACACATCTACGCATAGATCTAGCTCTGATACCACTGAAGGGTTTCGCAGCATAGTAAATAAAAAATCTACGGATGCGAACGGGAAAGCCAAGATATAATCTAGGAGATGCCATCAACGAGAGGGATAGATGAGATCTTCATACCCTTGAAGAAATCGCACAGCAGAACGTTCAACAGAACATGGTTGATGTAGTCGTACTAGTCTTCTCCTCCTCGCGATCCGATCCGATCCAACGCCGCAAGTGGCGATGCCTCCGAGAGTTGCACACGTGCGGAACCGCGACGTCTCCTCCTTCCTCGGTCCATCAAGTGGTGTGGAGAGATAGATTGGATCTACAACACGACGGCGTGGTGCAAAGGTGGAGAGTTTCTGCGGCAAGGCTTCGCCTACGCGCAGTCGGGAGAGAGAGAGAGGAGGGCAGCAGTATGGCGGCTAGGGTTTTTGGGGTGTGGGAGGAGGGTGCTCCCCTGCCCTCTTTATATAGAGGGCTGGCCGGCTGCCCTTTCCCCTCCTCCAAGCCCTAGGGCCGGCGGCCACAAGGGTGGAGTGGGGGGCAAGTTTCCCCCCCCCCTTCTAGACGATCCCCTAGGGTTTGGCCGGCTGGGCCTATGGGGCCTTGTGCCCCTGGCCCAATGCGGCCAGGGAACTCCCTCATAGGCCCACGCCCCCCTCCGACAAGTGGGGCCACGTTGGTCCCACTCCGGAAGCTTCTAGAACCTTCTGGTACAATACCGAACATTCCGAAACAATTCTGAAATCCAAAAGCTGCTTTCCTTTATATGAATCTTATTCTCCGGACCATTCTGGAACCTCTCGTGATGTCCTGGATCTCATCCGAGATTCCGAAAAAGACTCATAAACCAATTATCCATTCTATCCTAGCGTCGAGACACGTTAAGTGTGTGACCTTACGGGTTCGAGAATATGCAGACATGATCTTCTATCAATAATCAACAGCGGGATCTGGAAACCCATATTGACTCCCACATATTCATCGATGATCATATCGGATGAACCACGATGCCAGGATTCAATTAATCCCATACATATATTCCCTTCGTCACACGATATTTTACTTGCCCGAGATTCGATCGTTGGTATCAGCATACCTAGTTCAATCTCGTTCACAGCAAGTACTTTACTCGTTCCGTAATCCGATATCACTTTGTGATTAACTCCTTAACCACGTGCTTGCAAGCGGTGTTGATATCGATTACCGAGTGGGCCCGAAGTATATCTCTCCGACTTGGGAGGTACAAATCCCATCTCGATACATACAACCCAACAAGTACTTTCCGATCACCTGAGAGACACCTTTATGATCACCCTCTCATAGGATGACGTTTGATGACCTCAAAGCTTTCTTCCGATACCAGGGAGTTGCATTATCTCATGGTCTAAGGAATACAATATTTGACATAAGAAAAAGCTTCGCAAAGATGAACACGATGACACGATCTAATTGCTCTGCTTGATTTGGGTCTGTCCATCATATCATTCTCCTAATGACATGATATCATTATTAATTGACAACTCATGTCTATGGTTAGAAAACCTTAACCATCATTAATCAATGAGCTAGTCCATAGAGGCATACTAGGGACACGGTGTTGTTCATAAACCACACAAGTATCAAAGTTTCCGCTTAATACAATTCTAGCATGGAATATAAACTTTATCATGAACAAGAATTATAATAATAACATATTTATTATTGACTCTAGGGCATAATTCCAACAAAAAGCCAAAGTTAATAACTTTCTGTGGGGAACAAGAAGTACAGAGGGGAGACGGAGAAGCGGGTCAGGGCGCCCAGACCCCCCTAGGCACGGGTGGGCCCTATCCTGCACCTAGGCAGGGTGTGGGGCCCCTGGCCGCCTCATCGGCCTCCCCCTTCGCCTATAAGAAGCCCCAGATGCAGAAACCCTAAACACCCGATCAGTATTCCATGAAACCTTGTGTAGCCGCTGCCACCGTCGTCCCTAGATTGGGGGATCTGAAGTTCTTCCCGGCACCCTGCCAGAGGAGGCCTTCTCTCCGGTATGATGTGTGAGTAGTTCCACCTTGGACTATGGGTCCATGTAGTAGCTAGATGGTTGTATCTCCTCCTTTGTGCTTTCATGTATAGATATTCTGAGTTCCGTTCATGATCAAGATCTAATCTATTAGTAATCATGCATGTTGTGTTTGTGGGGATCCGATGGATATTGAGATTATTATGTTGGTTTGATTAATGGTTTTGTCTTTATGATTTTATCATGTCTGTGATGTTTGTGATCTTGCATGCTCTCTGTTGTTAGTAGCTATCTTGGCCGAGTAGTTGCTAGTGACTCCCAGAGGGGGTATTTATGCTCGATAGTGTATTCACTCCTCTAGTTTCCAAGGGAAATGACAGAAATATCTTCGGTTGTAGATGTGTTGTTGCCACTAGGGAGAAAACAACGGTCTCTTGTTCACGGAACATGTGGACTGTTTACCTTACACACTTTGCTTAAAGTAGTTGTCTGTTGCTTGCAACTTAATACTAGAGGGGGTTCGGATGATAACCTGAAGGTGGACTTATAGTCATAGATGCAGTTGGATGGTGGTCTATGTATCTTTTTGTATTTCCAAATCGAATCTCATAGGATGTTTATGACTAGTAATTGCATTGTTATGCCTTGCTCAGTTCCTGTCAATTGCCCTGCTGTAATTTGTTTACCCTTCATGCCATGTTGTTTATCAAAGGAGAGCACCTCTAGTGAACTATGGACCCCGGTCCAATCTTTACCATTGATACATCTTCCACTGTTACTTGTTTACTTGCTGCAAACCATTACCTTCCACACCATATGTTTAATCCTTTGTTACAGCAAACCGGTGAGCTTGACAACTTCACTGATTCGTTGGGGCAAAGTCTTGAGTTTGTGTTGGGAAGGTCTCCGTGTTGCTTGCAACACCTGTGTGACGTTTCCTTCCTCCTACTGGTTCAATAACCTCGGTTTCTTAATGAGGGAAAACTTGCTGCTTGCTGCTTCACACCTTGCTCTTGGGGTTCCCAACAGGCCCCACGTCAACCGTGCTAGCCATCATCAAGCTTTTCTGGCGCAGTTGCCGGGGAGGCCAAGGACGTCTTCACTAGGGGAGTCCTTCACTTCCTTTCTCTTTACTTTGTTTTTATTTTGCTTTATTTCTTTTGCTTGGTTTTGTTTGCCTCTTTCCAAAAAACCCCAAAAAATTAGTCTACATTGGTTTGCTTTCTTTTTTCAAAAACACAAAAAAAATTAGTTCCTACTCTAGTTGCCAGATTTCTCTAGATCACCATGTTACTCCCAAGTTCGCCCTGAAAGAACTTGCAATAGGTAGTGGCTCCATAATTGGGAAAGACAATATTGAAGAATTCTTTAATCATGTTAGCAAGCATGAAGATATTGAGGATAAATCTATAGCAGAGCTTGCTCCTAATTATGAGATTGCTATATCTTCTTGAGTTCATATGTTGGAGGCTAGGTTTGTGTAACATCCCGGCATTAGAGCGTAGAAATAAGATGAAACTAGATGTGTGCATTGCATTCATGCATAGAAAATCCGAATAATTTCCGCGCTTTTAATTAAAATTTGACAAAGTGATTGGAGCTTCTCTCAACTCGATGAAATTGAAGTAGATCATCAAGTTGACTGTGATAAGTTTCAATATGACCTTTGCTAAAACCTTATTTGGGTAAACATGATTTGATCTAAGGGTAGATCAAATATAATAAAATGTTACTCATAATACATTGATTAAATGATTAATATCTGATCCTTAAGGCATCCTATCATAATATTCAGCACAACAACTCATGAATGCCAAGTTAAGATTAGAACTTAAGTAATAAGAATGTAATGACTAATCCTGACCTATTTTATTCCTATCTATTCTTACTATGAATATCATGGTAATACCTAACCTTAACTCTTTAGTAAGTTTGAGTAGGAAAGAAACCAAGTCAAGATCATTCACCATATATCTTTCTTTCCATATCAATCATTATAATCTCTATGGAGCTATATTCCAATATATGTTGTTCATCAATGTTGAGAAATCAACTATTGATTCACCAGTTCTCAATCTATCAACTCTTGACCATAACATAGATTACACTTAAGTGCATATAAAGAAACAACTAAGAAGAGGTGAATAGTAATGCTAGTTTTAGATATCATCTATCGGATGGGAGGGATTGAAGAGGAATAAATTCAATGTGATAATTGATGGAGTTAAAATCACTCCTGAAATAATAGAAGAGTATCTAAGGTAGAGATTACTAGGATGAATCTTGAAGATAGTTCACAGTAGTAATTCTATTGGATCAATTGGGTACAATCCATGAATATCAGACTTAATTCAATTAAAGGTACTGAGAAGATAATTTCAATACAATTGTAAGGTTGTATTGATGAAGTCTTGATGAGCCAATTGGAAACCTAAGCTATAAATGATTAAAGGATTATAATGATCATGCCTTGCTCACCAGGATTGTTTACTTATATCTAGTATAAGTGACATTGGTGGGTAGAACATGATTGAAACCCTAGTATTGATAAGTTATACTAGAGTAATCTTTGCAAGTCACATTAATATAATGTGAGGTTAGAGTATGAGTTATTAGAGTAAAGTAAATGTAAGACAGTATGATTTAATTAAAGCTATTATAGCATGGAGTTATGGAAATAGTGTTATTCAACTTAAAGGATAGTAAGCTTTAGAGAAGGTAGTTGGATGTATACATCTATTGAAGCAATGCTAGTGATGGATAATTAAGGAAGAGTATGAGTGGAGTTTGAAGGAATTACTTGTTGGATTGGAAGTTATCAGCAGAAGAGTAGTTGATATAACCAAGTCTAGATGGATGAAGACCATGAAATGCTTTAGTGTCAAACTCATTGGATTCATCAATGAGTTCAGAAGAATAAAAGGTGAATACGAATATTCTTGTGAAGTAAAGCTCATCATGTTAACCATGATGATGGATAGGAAAAGGTAGTATATCTAGGAAAGGAATTCCTTAATTAGAAGTCCAGGGTTGTGAATTATGGAGGATAGGAATTCTTGGTAAACACCCAACTTTAAATCTTAAACCAAGTATAATATCCATTTCATGTTCTGAATTCCTCATCTTATCTCTATATCACTTTATAGGAATGTTTTCCTATAGCAAATCACCTAAGCACATCTTTATCAGTTCCAATTGTCTTAAACATATATGTTTAAAAGATATTTTCATCAATTTCTTTTCCATAAGACATTTTAGATAATAACTTGCTATTTTAAATGGTGATATCATTAAAAAATCACAAACATAAAGACAATGTGTTTAACCATTAATCTTTATTCACATCAATAAAAGAAAATAAGTATTAAAAAACCTAAATTATAGGGTAAGCATTTACCAACTCAAACCTTAACTTCTAGGTTTATCATAATAGAATATATACATTGACATTTTCTAAATTAATGGGAGTAATATTAACCATAGTAATTTCCTTTGTATTTCATGCATCAAATAATGATATAAGATCATCATATATAAAAATTTCCATTCAAATTATGAACTAACTAGAGTTAAGTTTTATAAACAAATAAGGAAATATCATATAACAAATCCATGGTTTAATATGGAAAGATAGTTAATAATAAAGGATTTAATAAATATTCAATGGGATTTATATCAAGTACATAAATAAATAATACCACTATATTATAAACCCATAAAAGAATCTTAATACACTTTATTATTGCTGCAACCACTCAGCAAATCAATCCTATAAAGAAAAGTTAAAATTATGGATTTAATATAAATCTGAAAAGAAAAATAGAAAATAGAAAAAGGTAAAGAAAATAAAAAACATTTCCTGGTCGTGGCCCATTTCCTTTATTCTTATCTGTTGCCCATGTGCAGCCCACAAAAGCCCAGAAGTCAGCCCAGCTCATCCTTTTCTGTGACTGACGGGTGGGACCAAAGAAGGATCGCGGGTTGAGAGGAAATAAATGCCAGGGGATTATCTGCAAAGCAACACGTCGTCGTCTTCCTCCAGCTGGAAGCAGCTCGGTGGCGATGCCGAGGCCATTCGCCGCTGGTGCGTCAAGATGCACGCCGCCATCGCCAGAAGAGGATAAGGAGGCCACGGCGACATCCCCGTTCGTCCTCATCCCCATTTCCCCCTCTAAAATCCTCTCTCTCGGGTTCTTCCTCTAAACCAAGAACCCTAGCTCGGAGGTGAGCCGGTGTCGGCGATTCTGTGCTCACCTCGGCCATATAAGACCACGGTGGAGACCGACGTGCTCCTCTCGTTCTTTTGCCCAAACTAGAATTAGCAGAGGAGGCGCGACTCAATCCAATTGCACCCTCGGTTCCCGGTGCTATTCATCGACCTCACCGTCGTCTCCGACTTCGCCTCGCCCTATCGACCACACCATCGTGTTCCTGGTAAGTCACTAAGTCTCCTCGTACGCATAAATGCATTGTTTGCTTCCTAAATCCACGTCGCCGTGATCATCCGCAAGCACCGTCGCATGAGCTCGTCGCCGGTCGTCCTCCGGCGACCAAAATAGGGCGACGCCACCACCAATAGGCCCCTCGGGATACCCTCTTTCCAACGAGCCTAACCGCAGCCCCGTGCACGCACCAAATCACCTGATCCATCATCGATCTGAGAGGATCAAGCTTGAATGACGTCATGCCAACGTCACCCTCGGCCTAGTTAGCTAGTTTGACCCAGTCTTTGTCTCGCGTGGCAGATGACATGGTCTAGGTCCCATCTATCATTGTCGAGGGGTAGCAATCGGGCCGGTAACAAAGGCATTTAATAACCTAAGAGCTGAGGTGGCCACTGGCCCACTAGTCAGTGACTAGGGCTAGGTGTGGGTGCGGTGTAAAAAGTTATTTCTTGTTTAAGAATAAAAAATGTTATAAGATCAATTTTTAATATTCCAGAAATCAAATAAACGATTAAATCTTGTTTAATTAATAACTTTTGTTTTATAATTTAGAAAAATATGTATAATATATGAAAATTTGTAGAAAAATAAAATCTATAACTTCAAACTATTATCAAACATTATTATGTTAACAATTTAAATAATTTTTTAAATAAAGATTTTATAAGTCATAAAACTTTGATAATTCATAATTTAATATTGGTAAATATTAAAAAATATATATAATATACCAAAAAACTTATAAAAATAAGAACTATAATTTAAAACTATAATCGTACACTATCTTTCACTTAATTAAATATTTGTTATTTACTAAGTATTTATAAAGTAGTAAATATTATAAAAATCATATCTTATTACTTTTAAATCACAAAAATAAATGTAATATACCAAAATGATCAAAAAAATAATCCCTACATTACTAAAAATATAATATTCCACTTTTAAAGTAAATAAAAACTTAATACTCTAATAACTTGATTTTAAATCTAATTCCTTAATTGATAATTCATATAACGTTAAATAAAATTTGTTAATATTTCTAAAATTAGCCAATTAAGTCTAATAAATAAGTATTAGTCTTGAATATTATTAATATGAAGTCATAATGGTTCAAAACATTATAAATACCATTTTATTGGATTATCCTTCAATCATAAGTGTATATTATTTTCCAAAAGGATTCCTATCCAATATAAAATACCCAAGAATAATTGTGACTAAATCCAATCTTTTCCATATACTTCAACCACCAGTTTACAAAACTATCACAAAACTATAGTAAGTCCATAAGTAGTTAAGCAATATTACTTCTTTGTTTATAAATTATAACCACTCATTTATAAAAGGGTAAATGATACTATTCCATTATAAAATCAAGAAACCACTACACCAAGTAAAAAAAGATAACCATTCTTAAGTAACCTTAAGGGAACATTACTAGGTACACAAGGTACAAATATCATAAGTATTACACTTCCAAACCATCTATGTTTTTAAAGTTAACTTTAGTCTCAAGGCTTATAAACATTATATCTAATAAACTACATATGTTTTTATAGTTAACTTTGGTCTATTCCAATTAAGACATAAAGCATCTCAAGTCCAAACTAATCAATCACACACCAAAAGACATTGAACACATACTACTAACAATAAAGGTTGTTTAAACCTTAGAAAAGAAATATTTTCTTCAAATGTTATTCTTTTTGCCACTTCAAAACAACAATTCTTATATAAGCAATCTTAAGTAGCATTTCATAAATTATGTGTGTCTCATTATTTTATGATATTGTAACTACATATTGGTTCACACACACTCACAAGCCCTAATAACAAGCATAAGTGTAAAACTCATCTAAAAGTACAACACATTTCAAAGACATCATTTCTAGTATCCAAACGCTAGAACAACGTTATCCCCGGGATTCGCGTTTATAAAGTGCATCACATTACTTATGCATAAGAGCATATTGCTTCTTTAAACATTAGTCCTTACCGGACCAATGATGCTGATTTCAGATATTGGATCTTATATTATCTTGAAGACCGTGAGTGCATAATCTTGCAATCACAAAAGGCAAGTTCACACTTGCTCATGTCCTTTGGTTATTTTCTGTAAAGTATTTTACAAATCCAATGTGGACATCACCTGCATTTGGAAAAGGTCCAAAAACACTATTTTCATAATAATGTGATTATAGGTTATTACCATGAGGTAATAACTTACTATAAAAGTTCCGGTGGTAAAGGAACATATTATCTAGGACTTAACAACCAATTTCGCCAATGATTCTTGCGCCGTATATTACGCGTTAACCATGAGATTTGGAATGGAACGGAGAAGTCAGATGAATCTTCTTCCTCTTGCATGTAGCCGGATGTGCAGGTCGTGGCTGTTATCCTCGTAGCGTGCATACTAATTGGTAATTCGTAGAGGATATGAAACATATGGGTGGGAACCCGCAACATCCCACGATAGTTCTGGCATCTAACGGTCTGTACAAACCATTGCCATAATTCGATTTGTGGGCATGGTGTACACCAAGGAGGCATGCGAGGTCGCGAAGGGGCAGTGTTTGGCTTGGATCATCTTCTAGGCCCCACATCATGGAATTGTAGACGGGAATAAGCTGCTCGGTTGTGCAACAAAGAGTTGATCTCTCATGGGTAAAGTAACGCACCTCTGCAGAGTGTAAGAACTATAACTTGTTACTCCCTGTTCCAGGAAGGAGCTGCGAACGCGGTGGGAAAGGAACTCCATGAAAGTTCTGGTAAACCCGTGAAGGCTGACAGACATAGCTTTTCAGAATAAAAGCAATCCTTTGAAGAAATGTTTATGAAAACTTGCATTGCCTACGACCTACGGTCTGTGGCTGTAGTTATAGCGCATCAAACACTCCTTTTCTCATAAACTTGCTAAGTACGCTCGAACTCAAATTATCTTCTTAACCCTTGCTAGATTTTGAAGCCATTAAGACGACGTCTACACCAAGTTATGCTCCAGGAATCATCATCCGAAGCTAAATCTCCTCAACAAAGACAAGGAAGTCCACAAATACCTCAACTCAAGTGAAGATGAAGTTACTGATTAGATAGGACTCTACTCTCTAACCGAAGAACCTATTTCTGTAGTGCATTGAAATAGCAGCAATGTCAACCCTTTAGTTAAGATACTATTCTTAATAGTATATTAGATTTTGAGTTGTTTATTTTTTATTCTTATGTGTAAGAAGTTTCTTTCTCTCTCTCTAACCTAGAGTGTTCTCTGGATCTTGTGTAAAGAGTGAGTTGTAACCTTTAGCCATGTATTCGACCCGTTGTGTTTCTGTTGTGCCATTCTGAGGGATGTAATACTAATGAACGGTGTTTCATTGGTGTTATGTCAACGACTATAGTATACTACATCATGCAGTGGTATGCTGGGTCACCGCAGTTGGTATTAGAGCATATGCTTTGACCTTAGGTTGGAAACCTAGTAAATGGGTAGAACCTGTAGGACTTATACTTGCAAGAATAAAGAGTTCTCTAGTGATATGAGGGATATTCACTTGAGAATAATCCTGTCATGTTGCTAGTGCGATAATTCTTTAGTATGATTGCAATTCTGATCATTACCCAAGAGTTTTAACTCTATGTGACTGATGATAATTTCTTATCCACGGTTCCACATGGCACCTTGATATCCACCTAGGAATGTTCAAATGATGAACAGGACATTGAATGACTACGGAGGGGATTGGACAGATAATATCCGACAACTTCTATGGAGTTTGGATTGTGAATCAAGACTTTTGGTCAAGATTTACAGTTACTATGATGGGAAGGTATTAGCTAAATACCGTGTCATGATCATGTTACCCAAGAAGTTAGGACTTAAGGGAGAAATTCCATCAGGAGAGGCAAGGTGCATGGCGTCTGCATATCAGATTGCCGTAGTAGCAGCCATAACCATGATCCGAGAACAAAAATCCCAAGCTCTAGAAGGTAGTACTCACACCATTATACCCTATGAAACCTCAAACCTAGAGCATGAGTTAGATCACTCTACTTTAGTCCAAACTGAACCTACTCTAGCTGTAAAGTATATGGATCGTTATCGGTCTTTGTTAAAAACTTATCATAACACTCACCAAGTTTTAATTCAGGAACTGGATATGGTCATTGAGGACTTCACTGATCCTGATAAAGCAATGGAACGTAGGAAGAAGTTAGATAAAGAAGCTAGGCATCCCAAATACATACCTTCAGGAGAAGTGTATGAGGAAACTGAGTTTGATGATCCACACTCAAAAAACTATGCCTACTACCAAAATGAATTAAAACCACCTGAAGATCTATGGACCAAGTACAACTCCGAACAACAAGAATGGAATGGAGTTATTCCAACTAACCCTGAGCAAAACAAGTATGGATGGGGAGTAGAATCTCAAGGTGGAACCATAGGAAATCCTATACCTTGTGATGCAAGTATCGGAGAAGAGACCAACTATAACCATAGAGAGCCTTATGGACCATATGGGGGTGATACCAATCTAATCGACTTAGAAGAGTATTTTGATAGCTACTATACCAATATGTATGACTGGATCCAAGAAAAGGCTAAGGAGCCAACTTACTATGAGGAAGCGTTTCTAAAAAATCAGGAATATCCTGTAGAAGATTACGCCAACTCTAATCATTTTTCAATGACTAATCTCAGTCTCGGTACTTCTAATCAAGAATACGCACCCCCTGGATGCTCTTACGCTCCAGTAGGCAGTCGTAGGACTTCACGTCATCATGGACGGAATTCCAGGGAGCACTAGAGGAAGACAAAAGTAAGAAATGAATGACATCTTAAGGGATGAGTGTTTGAATAATGTACATAGAGGGTAATGCGTATTGTAGTTTGAAAGGTTTGCGGAAATAAGTGAGGATATACTCACAAGAACCAGAAGTTCTTGTAAGATAGTTGTGTAATATAGATGAGGAACAAACCATTGGAACATCTAGTACATTTGTAAATTATCTAAAACCTATGTATAATACATGGTATATGTTTTGTTGTTTATCGACTTTTGGATTTTCTTGAATCTTCTTGATTGACTAGATCTGTACATGAAGTGGACTTGGTGTGCAAATGCATGATGTAACACCCAGTTATTACTCGATGTCATGGACCTAGATAGGAATGGGAATTCATGTAAAGGAGTGACGAGTTCCAAAGACCAAAAGAAGGATTTCTATGAAGGATGAAGCAAAATATAAGGAGTATTAACACAATTTGGAGGATAGATAAAGCATAGATTGTTCTTAGCTAGCTCTGAGAAGAAAGATTAATGTAGTAAGTATAAGGAAAGTCAAGAAGGGATAAACTTAAGGTTCAATCAAAGTAAGTGATAGTACTAAGAAATTAATGAGATATTAATACCCAGTTCATGGAAGCATCATGAATTAGTACAAAGAAGAAACTTTGGAGCAAAATGGTATTCAAGCTCTAACAATTCAGAGAGAATCCATAGTTGGTACTATGATCTGCAGCTGATATTTGGTTAACTTAGTTAACTAGATCATCTTAAAAGTTGCATAAAGAGCATAAAATTTTGCCTAAGCTAATTAAGACAAAAATTAGTATAAAATTTAAGCGATCGTCTTTCTGAAGCGTTTCGCGAAGTCTGCTTACTAAAGCGAAAATGTCCAACAGTAAGTAAGACAAATATTGATGAAAGATTTGTTTCAGAGATCCACAACTGTGTGGATACACCGTATAATATTTCATAAGACCCTAATTAGGCAAAGTATAAGCTGAACAAAGACCAACATTCCCGCTATAAAACCAATGGTTACTATATATGTAGTTTAGAGACTATTAGTAAACCCTAAGGGGGAGAGTAGAACAGTAAACAACAGTACTGTTATCGGAATCCTAGAGTAAAGGCTAGGAGAGAAATGTTAACCTATGACAACCTAAGACTTATTTTCATAGGGTTAAAAGAAGCCATCATTATGAAAGTACTGCTAGAAGAATGTAAGATAACAATAAAAGAAACTTAAAACTTGTTTTAGTGAAACTTCCTAGACCTTAGATACTATTGTAAGAAAGCTCAATAATTAAATAAAAAGAGTTGGATTAGGGGATCTAATCAGGTTATAGAATACTAAAATTAATTCCATTTAAAGGTCACCATGGAGTGGAGAAATGTAGCAACCAATACAAGTCAATTCCTTACTCTGAAACGTGAGAGTTTGCGAACTTCAAGGACGAAGTTTATTTTAAGGGGGATAGTTTGTAACATCCTAGCATTAGAGCTTAGAAAAAAGCTGAAACCAGATGTGTGCATTGCATTCATGCATAGAAAATCCGAATAATTTTCGCGCTTTTAATTAAAATTTGACAAAGTGATTGGAGCTTCTCTCAACTTGATGAAATTGAAGTAGATCATCAAGTTGACTATGATAAGTTTCAATATGACCTTTGCTAAAACCTTATTTGGGTAAACATGATTTGATCTAAGGGTAGATCAAATATAATAAAATGTTACTCATAATACATTGCTTAAATGATTAATATCTAATCCTTAAGGGATCCTATCATAATATTCAGCACAACAACTCGTGAATACCAAGTTAAGATTAGAACTTAAGTAATAAGAATGTAATGACTAATCCTGACCTATTTTATTCTTATATATTCTTACTATGAATATCATGGTAATACCTAACCTTAACTCTTTAGTAAGTTTGAGTAGGAAAGAAACCAAGTCAAGATCATTCACCATATATCTTTCTTTCCATATCAATCCTTATCATCTCTATGGAGCTATATTCCAATATCTGTTGTTCATCAATGTTGAGAAATCAACTATTGATTCACCAGTTCTCAATCTATCAACTCTTGACCATAACATAGCTTACACTTAAGTGCATATAAGGAAACAACTAAGAAGAGGTGAATAGTAATGCTAGTTTTAGATATCATCTATCGGATGGGAGGGATTGAAGAGGAATAAAGTCAATGTGATAATTGATGGAGTTAAACTCACTCCTGAAATAATAAAAGAGTATCTGAGGTAGAGATTACTAGGATGAATCTTGAAGATAGTTACCAGTAGTACTTCTATTGGATCAATTGGGCACAATCCATGAATATCAGCCTTAATTCAATTAAAGGTACCAAGAAGATAATTTCAATACAATTGTAAGGTTGTATTGATGAAGTCTTGATGAGCCAATTGGAAACCTAAGCTATAAATGATTAAAGGATTATAATGGTCATGCCTTGCTCACCAGGATTGTCTACTTATATCTAGTATAAGTGACATTGGTGGGTAGAACATGATTGAAACCCTAGTATTGATAAGTTATACTAGAGTAATCTTTGCAAGTCACATTAATATAATGTGAGGTTGGAGTATGAGTTATTAAAGTAAAGTAAATGTAAGATAATATGATTTAATTAAATCTATTATAGCATGGAGTTATGAAATAGTGTTATTCAACTTAAAGGATAGTAAGCTTTAGAGAAGGTAGTTGGATGTATACATCTATTGAAGTAATGCTAGTGATGGATAATTAAGGAAGAGTATGAGTGGAGTTTGAAGGAATTACTTGTTAACCATGATGATGGATAGGAAATGGTAGTATATCTAGGAAAGGAATTCCTTAATTAGAAGTCCAGGGTTGTGAATTATGGAGGATAGGAATTCTTGGTAAACACCCAACTTTAAATCTTAAACCAAGTATAATATCCATTTCATGTTATGAATTCCTCATATTATCTCTATATCACTTTATAGGAATGTTTTCCTATATCAAATCACCTAAGCACATCTTTATCAGTTCCAATTGTCTTAATCATATATGTTTAAAAGAAGTTTTCATCAATTTCTTTTCCATAAGACATTTTAGATAATAACTTACTATTTTAAATGGTGATATCATTAAAAAAATCACAAACATAAAGAAAATGTGTTTAACCATTAGTCTTTATTCACATCAATAAAAGAAAATAAGTATTTTAAAAAAACCCTAAATTATAGGGTAAGCATTTACCAACTCAAACCTTAACTTCTAGGTTTATCATAATAGAATATATACATTGCCATTTTCTAAATTGATGGGAGTAATATTAACCATAGCAATTTCCTTTGTATTTCATGCATCAAATAATGATATAAGATCATCATATATAAAATTTCCATTCAAATTATGAACTATCTAGAGTTAAGTTTTATAAACAAATAAGGAAATATCATATAACAAATCCATGGTTTAATATGGAAATATAGTTAATAATAAAGGCTTTAATAAATATTCAATGGGATTTATATCAAGTACATAAAGAAATAATACCACTATTTTATAAACCCATAAAAGAACCTTAATACATTTTATTATTGCTGCAACCACTCAGCAAATCAATCCTATAAAGAAAAGTTCAAATTATGGATTTAATATAAATCTGAAAAGAAAAACAGAAAATAGAAAAAGGTAAAGCAAATAAAAAACATTTCCTGGCTGTGGCCCATTTCCTTTCTTCTTATCTGTTGCCCATGTGCAGCCCACAAAAATCCAGCAGCCAGCACAGCTCATCATTTTTCTGTGACTGACCGGTGGGACCAAAGAAGGATCGCGGGTTGAGAGGAAAGAAATTCCAGGGGGTTATCTGCAAAACAACATGTCGTCGTCTTCCTCCAGCTGGAAGCAGCTCGGTGGCGATGCCGAGGCCGTCCGCCGCCGCCAATGTGTCAAGATGCACGCTGTCGTCGCCAGAAGAGGATAAGGAGGCCACGGCGACGTCCCTGTTCGTCATCATCCCAATTTCCCCCTCTGAAAGCCTCTCTCTCTCGGGTTCTTCCTCTGAACCGAGAACCCTAGCTCGGAGATGAGCCGGTGCCGGCGATTCCGTGCTCGCCTCGGCCAGATAAGACCACGGTGGAGACGCCGTGCTCCTCTCATTCTTTTGCCCCAACTAGCATTAGCAGAGGAGGCACGACTCAATCCAACTGCACCCTCGGTTCCCGGTGCTGTTCGTCGACCTCACCGTCGTCTCCGACTTCGCCTCGACCTATTGACCACACCATCATGTTCCTGGTAAGTCACTGAGTCTCCTCGTACCCGTAAATGCGTTGTTTGCTTCCTAACTCCACGTCGTCGTGATCATCCGCAAGCACCTCCGCATGAGCTCGCCGCCGGTCGTCCTCCGGCGACCAAAATAGGGCGGCGCCACCACCAATAGGCCCCTCGGGATACCCTCTTTCCAACGAGCCTAACTGCAGCCCCGCGCACACACCAAATCACCTGATCCATCATCGATCTGAGAGGATCAAGATTGAATGACGTTATGCCAACGTCACCCTCGTCCTAGTCAGCTAGTTTGACCCAGTATTTGTCTTGTGTGGAAGATGACATGGTCTAGGGCCCATCTATCATTGTCTGGGGGTAGCAATCGGGCCGATAACAAAGGCATTTAATAACCTGAGAGCTGAGGTGGCCAATGGCCCACTAGTCAGTGACTAGGGCTAGGTGTGGGTGCGATGTAAAAAGTTATTTCCTATTTAAGAATAAAAAAATGTTATAAGCTCAACTAATAATATTCCAGAAATCAAATAAATGATTAAATCTTGTTTAATTAATAACTTTTGTTTTATAATTCAGAAAAATATGTAAAATATATGAAAATTTGTAGAAAAATAAAATCTATAACTTCAAACTATTATCAAACATTATTATGTTAACAATTTCAAAAATTATTGTTTAATAAAGATTTTATAAGTAATAAAACTTTCATAATTCATAATTTAATATTGGTAAATATTAAAAAAATATAAATAATATACCAAAAATCTTAGAAAAATAAGAACTATAATTTAAAACTATAATCATACGCTATCTTTCACTTAATTAAATATTTATTATTTACTAAGTATTTATAAAGTAGTAAATCTTATAAAAATCATATCTTATTACTTTTAAATCACAAAAATAAATGTAATATACCAAAATGATCACAAAAATAATCACTACATGTTAAAAATATAATATTCCACTTTTAAAGTAAATAGAAACTTAATACTCTAATAACTTGATTTTAAATCTAATTCCTTAATTGATAATTCATATAAGGTTAAATAAAATTTGTTAATATTTCTAAAAAATTTCAATTAAGTCTAATAAATAAGTGTTAGTCTTGAATATTATTAATATGAAGTCATAATGGTTCAAAACATTATAAATACCATTTTATTGGATTATCCTTCAATCATAAGTATAGATTATTTTCCAAAAGGATTCTTATCCAATATAAAATACCCAAGAATAATTGTGACTAAATCCAATCTTTTCCATATACTTCAACCACCAGTTTACAAAACTATCACAACATTATAGTAAGTCCATAAGTAGTTACGCAATATTACTTCTTTGTTTATAAACTATAACCACTCGTTTATAAAAGGGTAAATGATACTATTCCATTATAAAATCAAGAAACCACTACACCAAGTAAAAAAGATAACCATTCTTAAGTAACCTTAAGGGAACATTACCAGGTACACAAGGTACAAATATCATAAGCATTACACTTCCAAACCATCTATGTTTTTAAAGTTAACTTTAGTCTCAAGGCTTATAAACATTATATGTAATAAACTACATATGTTTTTATAGTTAACTTTGGTCTATTCCAATTAAGACATAAAGAATCTCAAGTCCAAACTAATCAATCACACACCAAAAGACATTGAACACATCCTACTAACAATAAAGGTTGTTTAAACCTTAGAAAAGAAATCTTTTCTTCAAATGTTATTCTTTTTGCCACTTCAAAACAAAAATTCTTATATAAGCAATCTTAAGTAGCATTTCATAAATTATGTGTGTCTCATTATTTTATGATATTGTAACTACATATTGGTTCACACACACTCACAAGCCCTAATAAGAAGCATAAGTGTAAAACTCATCTAAAAGTACAACACATTTCAAAGACATCATTTCTACTATCCAAACGCTAGAACAACGTTATCCCCGGGATTCGCGTTTATAAAGTGCACCACATTACTTATGCATAAGAGCATATTGCTTCTTTAAACATTAGTCCTTACCGGACCAATGATGCTGATTTCAGATATTGGATCTTATATTATCTTGAAGACCAGTGCATAATCTTGCAATCACAAAAGGCAAGTTCACACTTGCTCATGTCCTTTGTTTATTTTCTGTAAAGTATTTTACAAATCCAATGTGGACATCACCTGCATTTGCAAAAGGTCCAAAACACTATTTTTATAATAATGTGATTATAGGTTATTACCATGAGGTAATAACTTACTATAAAAGTTCCAGTGGTAAAGGAACATATTATCTAGGACTTAACAACCAATGTCGCCAGTGATTCTTGCGCCGTATATTACGCGTTAACCATGAGATTTGGAATGGGACGGAGAAGTCAGATGTATCTTCTTCCTCTCGCATGTAGCCGGATGTGCAGGTCGTGGCTGTTATCCTCGTAGCGTGCATATTAATTGGTAATTCGTAGAGGATATGCAGCATATGGGTGGGAACCCTCAACATCCCACGATAGTTCTGGCATCTAATGGTCTGTACAAACCATTGCCATAATTCGGTTTGTGGGCATGGTGTACACCAAGGAGGCATGCGAGGTCGCGAAGGGGGTAGTGTTTGGCTTGGATCATCTTCTAGGCCCCACATCATGGAATTGTAGACGGGAATAAGCTGCTCGGTTGTGCAACAAAGAGTTGATCTCTCATGGGTAAAGTAACGCACCTCTGCAGAGTGTAAGAACTGTAACTTGTTACTCCCTGTTCCAGGAAGGAGCAACGAACGCGGTGGGAAAGGAACTCCATGAAAGTTCTAGTAAACCCGTGAAGGTTGACAGACATAGATTTTCAGAATAAAAGCAATCCTTTGAAGAAATGTTTATGAAAACTTGCATTGCCTACGACCTACGGTCTGTGGCTGTAGTTATAGCGCATCAAACACTCCTTTTCTCGTAAACTTGCTGCGTACACTCGAACTCAAATTATCTTCTTAACCCTTGCTAGATTTTGAAGCCATTAAGACGACGTCTACACCAAGTTATGCTCCAGGAATCATCATCCGAAGCTAAATCTCCTCAACAAAGACAAGGAAGTCCACAAATACCTCAAATCAAGTGAAGATGAAGTTACTGATTAGATAGGACTCTACTCTCTAACCGAAGAACCTATTTCTGTAGTGCATTGAAATAGCAGCAATGTCAACCCTTTAGTTAAGATACTATTCTTAATAGTATATTAGATTTTGAGTTGTTTATTTTTTATTCTTATGTGTAAGAAGTTTCTTTCTCTCTCTCTAACCTAGAGTGTTCTCTGGATCTTGTGTAAAGAGTGAGTTGTAACCTTTAGCCATGTATTGGACCCGTTGTGTTTCTGTTGTGCCATTCTGAGGGATGTAATACTAATGAACGGTGTTTCATTGGTGTTATGTCAACGACTATAGTATACTACATCATGCAGTGGTATGCTGGGTCACCGCAGTTGGTATTAGAACATATGCTTTGACCTTAGGTTGGAAACCTAGTAAATGGGTAGAACCTGTAGGACTTATACTTGCAAGAATAAAGAGTTCTCTAGTGATATGAGGGATATTCACTTGAGAATAATCCTGTCATGTTGCTAGTGCGATAATTCTTTAGTATGATTGCAATTCTGATCATTACCCAAGAGTTTTAACTCTATGTGACTGATGATAATTTCTTATCCACGGTTCCACATGGCACCTTGATATCCACCCAGGAATGTTCAAATGATGAACAGGACATTGAATGACTACGGAGGGGATTGGACAGATAATATCCGACAACTTCTATGGAGTTTGGATTGTGAATCAAGACTTTTGGTCAAGATTTACAGTTACTATGATGGGCAGGTATTAGCTAAATACCGTCTCATGATCATGTTACCCAAGAAGTTAGGACTTAAGGGAGAAATGCCATTAGGAGAGGCAAGGTGCATGGCGTCTGCATATCAGATTGCCGTAGCAGCAGCCATAACCATGATCCGAGAACAAAAATCCCAAGCTCTAGAAGGTAGTACTCACACCATTATACCCTATGAAACCTCAAACCCAGAGCATGAGTTAGATCACTCTACTTTAGTCCAAACTGAACCTACTCTAGCTGTAAAGTATATGGATCGTTATCGGTCTTTGTTAAAAACTTATCATAACACTCACCAAGTTTTAATTCAGGAACTGGATACGGTCATTGAGGACTTCACTGATCCTGATAAAGCAATGACACGTAGGAAGAAGTTAGATAAAGAAGCTAGGCATCCCAAATACATACCTTCAGGAGAAGTGTATGAGGAAACTGAGTTTGATGATCCACACTCAAAAAACTATGCCTACTACCAAAATGAATTAAAACCACCTGAAGATCTATGGACCAAGTACAACTCCGAACAACAAGAATGGAATGGAGTTATTCCAACTAACCCTGAGCAAAACAAGTATGGATGGGGAGTAGAATCTCAAGGTGGAACCATAGGAAATCCTATACCTTGTGATGCAAGTATCGGAGAAGAGACCAACTATAACCATAGAGAGCCTTATGGACCATATGGGGTGATACCAATCCAATCGACTTAGAAGAGTATTTTGATAGCTACTATACCAATATGTACGACTGGATCCAAGAAAAGGCTAAGGAGCCAACTTACTATGAGGATGCGTTGCTAAAAAATCAGGAATATCCTGTAGAAGATTACGCCAACTCTAGTCATTTTTCAATGACTAATGTCAGTCTCGGTACTTCTAATCAAGAATACGCACCTCCTGGATGCTCTTACGCTCCAGAAGGCAGTCGTAGGACTTCACGTCATCATGGACGGAATTCCAGGGAGCACTAGAGGAAGACGAAAGTAAGAAATGAATGACATCTTAAGGGATGAGTGTTTGAATAATGTACATAGAGGGTAATGCGTATTGTAGTTTGAAAGGTTTGCGGAAATAAGTGAGGATATACTCACAAGAACCAGAAGTTCTTGTAAGATAGTTGTGTAATATAGATGAGGAACAAACCATTGGAACATCTAGTACATTTGTAAATTATCTAAAACCTATGTATAATACATGGTATATGTTTTGTTGTTTATCGACTTTTGGATTTTCTTGAATCTTCTTGATTGACTAGATCTGTACATGAAGTGGACTTGGCGTGCAAATGCATGATGTAGCACCCAGTTATTACTCGATGTCATAGACCTAGATAGGAATGGGAATTCGTGTAAAGGAGTGACGAGTTCCAAAGACCAAAAGAAGGATTTCTATGAAGGATGAAGCAAAATATAAGGAGTATTAACACAATTTGGAGGATAGATAAAGCATAGATTGTTCTGAGCTAGCTCTGAGAAGAAAGATTAATGTAGTAAGTATAAGGAAAGTCAATAAGGGATAAACTTAAGGTTCAATCAAAGTAAGTGATAGTACTAAGAAATTAATGAGATATTAATACCCAGTTCATGGAAGCATCATGAATTAGTACAAAGAAGAAACTTTGGAGCAAAATGGTATTCAAGCTCTAACAATTCAGAGAGAATCCATAGTCGGTACTATGATCTGCAGCTGATATTTGGTTAACTTAGTTAACTAGATCTTCTTAAAAGTTGCATAAAGAGCATAAAATTTGGCCTAAGCTAATTAAGACAAAAATTAGTATAAAATTTAAGCGATCGTCTTTCTGAAGCGTTTCGCGAAGTCTGCTTACTAAAGCGAAAATGTCCAACAGTAAGTAAGACAAATATTGATGAAAGATTTGTTTCGGAGATCCACAACTGTGTGGATACACCGTATAATATTTCATAAGACCCTAATTAGGCAAAGTATAAGCTGAACAAAGACCAACATTCCTGCTATAAAACCAATGGTTACTATATATGTAGTTTAGAGACTATTAGTAAACCCTAAGGGGGAGAGTAGAACAGTAAACAACAGTACTGTTATCGGAATCCTAGAGTAGAGGCTAGGAGAGAAATGTTAACCTATGACAACCTAAGCCTTATTTTCATAGGGTTAAAAGAAGCCATCATTATGAAAGTACTGCTAGAAGAATGTAAGATAACAATAAAAGAAACTTAAAACTTGTTTTAGTGAAACTTCCTAGACCTTAGATACTATTGTAAGAAAGCTCAATAATTAAATAAAAAGAGTTGGATTAGGGGATCTAATCAGGTTATAGAATACTACAATTAATTCCATTTAAAGGTCACCATGGAGTGGAGAAATGTAGCAACCAATACAAGTCAATTCCTTACTCTGAAACATGAGAGTTTGCGAACTTCAAGGACGAAGTTTATTTTAAGGGGGATAGTTTGTAACATCCCAGCATTAGAGCTTAGAAAAAAGCTGAAACCAGATGTGTGCACATAAGGGAACATCAAGGAAACCAGATAGTTTGTAACATCCCAGCATCATTTATAAAAGGGTAAATGATACTATTCCATTATAAAATCAAGAAACCACTACACCAAGTAAAAAAGATAACCATTCTTAAGTAACCTTAAGGGAACATTACCAGGTACACAAGGTACAAATATCATAAGCATTACACTTCCAAACAATCTATGTTTTTAAAGTTAACTTTAGTCTCAAGGCTTATAAACATTATATGTAATAAACTACATATGTTTTTATAGTTAACTTTGGTCTATTCCAATTAAGACATAAAGCATCTCAAGTCCAAACTAATCAATCACACACCAAAAGACATTGAACACATCCTACTAACAATAAAGGTTGTTTAAACCTTAGAAAAGAAATCTTTTCTTCAAATGTTATTCTTTTTGCCACTTCAAAACAACAATTCTTATATAAGCAATCTTAAGTAGCATTTCATAAATTATGTGTGTCTCATTATTTTATGATATTGTAACTACATATTGGTTCACACACACTCAGAAGTCCTAATAAGAAGCACAAGTGTAAAACTCATCTAAAAGTACAACACATTTCAAAGACATCATTTCTAGTATCCAAACCCTAGAACAACATTATCCCCGGGATTCGCGTTTATAAAGTGCATCACATTAATTATGCATAAGAGCATATTGCTTCTTTAAACATTAGTCCTTACCAGACCAATGATGCTGATTTCAGATATTGGATCTTATATTATCTTGAAGACCGTGAGTGCATAATCTTGCAATCACAAAAGGAAAGTTCACACTTGCTCATGTCCTTTGGTTATTTTCTGCAAAGTATTTTACAAATCCAATGTGGACATCACGTGCATTTGGAAAAGGTCCAAAAACACTATTTTCATAATAATGTGATTATAGGTTATTACCATGAGGTAATAACTTACTATAAAAGTTCCGGTGGTAAAGGAACATATTATCTAGGACTTAACAACCAATGTCGCCAGTGATTCTTGCGCCGTATATTATGCGTTAACCATGAGATTTGGAATGGGACGGAGAAGTCAGATGTATCTTCTTCCTCTCGCATGTAGCCGGATGTGCAGGTCGTCGTTGTTATCCTCGTAGCGTGCATATTAATTGGTAATTCGTAGAGGATATGCAGCATATGGGTGGAAACCCTCAACGTCCCACGATAGTTCTGGCATCTAACGGTCTGTACAAACCATTGCCGTAATTTGATTTGTGGGCATGGTGTACACCAATGAGGCATGCGAGGTCGCGAAGGGGGAAGTGATTGGCTTGGATCATCTTCTGGATTGTGGACGGCAATAAGCTGCCTGGTTGTGCAACAAAGAGTTGATCTCTCATGGGTAAAGTAACGCGCCTCTGCAGAGTGTAAGAACTGTAACTTGTTACTCCCTGTTCCGGGAAGGAGCTACGAACGCGGCGGGAAAGGAACTCCATGAAAGTTCTGGTAAACCCGTGAAGGCTGACGGATATAGCTTTTCAGAATAAAAGCAATCCTTTGAAGAAATGTTTATGAAAACTTGCATTGCCTACGACCTACGGTATGTGGCTATAGTTATAGTGCATCAAACACTCCTTTTCTAGTAAACTTGCTGAATACGCTCGTACTCAAAGTATCTTCTTAACCCTTGCTAGATTCTAAAGCCATTAAGACGACGTCTACACCAAGTTATGCTCCAGGAATCATCATCCGAAGCTAAAGCTCCTCAACAAAGACAAGGAAGTCCACAAATACCTCAACTCAAGTGAAGATGAAGTTACTGATTAGATAGGACTCTACTCTCTAACCAAAGAACCTATTTCTGTAGTGCATTGCAATAGCAGCAATGTCAACCCTTTAGTTAAGATACTATTCTTAATAGTATATTAGTTTTTGAGTTGTTTATTTTTTATTCTTATTTGTAAGAAGTTTCTTTCTCTCTCTCTCTAACCTAGAGTGTTCTATGGATCTTGTGTAAAGAGTGAGTTGTAATCTTTAGCCATGTATTGGACCCGAAGTGTTTCTGTTGTGCCATTTTGAGGGATGTAATACTAATGAACGGTGTTTCATTAGTGTTATGTCAATGACTATAGTATACTACATCATGCAGTGGTATGCTGGGTCACCGCAGTTTGTTAGCCTTAACCCCTTCATACAATTCTTGTTCCTATAAGTAAAAGAAGAAAATAATGCTAAAAGAGGGAATTCATCCTTGAAACTTTTTAAAAGAATTCCATGATGTTGCTAGGGAAGCCAAAAAGGTCTTTGAGCATTTCAATATGCTAGGCTCTGATGTCTATGCACTTCTATTTTTGTAGACAGTTGTTGGGCCTCCAAGTGCAGAGGTTTGTAGAACAACAACAAGTTTCCCTTAAGTGGATTACCCAAGGTTTATCGAACTCAAGGAGGAAGTGGCCAAAGGTATCCCCTCTCAAGCAATGCTGCAATCAAGATACAAGAAGTCTCTTGTGTCCCCAACACACCCAATACACTTGTCAGGTGTATAGATGCACTAGTTCGGCGAAGAGATAGTGAAATACAAGTGGTAACAGTGCCAGAAAATAGCTTCTGACTTGTTGTTGACGTGGGGTAATGGTTCCAAAAAAGAGCTGGTGGCATGGAGGAAAGGTAAAATCCCAAAACCTCCCTGGCAAACGGAACAAAGATGGAAGCAAGCAAACATGCAACAAATCAAGTAGCAAACAGTGGTTCAATTCCTAGAAACAAGGCCTAGGGATCATACTTTCACTAGTGAACAATCTCTCATATAAATATCCTCTCTTCATGATACTACTCTTAACTACTCTCCGGTTGGACACTCTAATCCAAGGTAGGGCTATAACAGCACACCTCAAAGTCCACCTTCCCTAATCTAGATAACCCCACACTATCACCTTGAGTGCTAGATGGTTCCAACAAACACCACAATTTCATAGAGACATCCAACTCCAAATATAACTCATAAAAAATATTCAATCTAGCCAAAGTGCCACACACGGTATGCATGCTGTCACTTTCACACACGTGGGGAAAAGCATAGATCTATTAAAGCACAAAGAGTATTTATGTAGACTCAAGCCTAAGTGCCACCATGGCATGCACACTGTCACTTTCACACACATGGGGAGAGCAGAGATCTATTGAAGCACTTGAGTAGCAAGGTAGATCTACTTGATTACAAAGCTCATGACCACAACAAAATCATGCATAGAGAGAGAGAGAGAGATGAACACATAGCTACCGGTAGAGCCCTTAGCCTCAAGGAAGAACTGCTCCCCCCTCATCATGGGAATCAGCAATGGTGATGAAGATGGCGATGGAGATCGATGGAGATGGCTCCGAGGGCACTTCCCCATCCCGGCAGGGTGCCGGAACCAAGACTTTCTGTCCCCCAAATCTCCCCTTCGGTGGCGGCGGCGCAACAGAACTTTTTATGGAAGTATGATTGACGATCTAGGGTTTTCTCCCTGGGGGCTTCTTATAGGCGAAGGGGCGAGCCTGGGAGGCGTCCAGAGGGCCCACACACTCCCCAGGCGCGGGCCAGGCTTGGTCACGCCTAGGGGGGTCTGGCAACCCTCTGGTGCCTCTCCGTCCCTCCTTCTGGATTCGTGTCCCTCACGGAAGTTATTGACTTGGGCTTTTGTCCCGTCCAATTCTGAGAATATTTATTTTCTGCCTTTCTGGAACCAAAAACAGAAGAAAACAGGCAACTGGCACTGTGGCAACTTGTTAATAGGTTAGTTCCAGAAAAGATATAAAAACACCTCAAAGTGTAGACAAAGCAAAGCAAAGTAGATACAAACAAGCATGGAGCATCAAAAATTATAGATACATTTCCGAAGTATCAGGCTCAAGTGTAGATGTTGTGGGTATTTCTGATAAAACTAAGCCTAGAGAAAAATTTAAGATACCCATACCCTTTAAGCTTGTTGGAATGCATGAAGCCTTTGAAAAGAATTTTGATTGGATTGCTCCTGAAAATCTTTTTGATGAAAGTAGTAGACCAAAGAGATATGAGAAGGGATCCTCCAAAACCCATTTGGATGCGATACCTTTCATAGTTGAAGACTTTGCAAGTATTGATGTTAATACTTCATCATTTGAAAATACTTGATTCTTCTTGCTTCTTGTGTCTAACTTAAAGGCGTTAAAGAAAAGTACTTGTTGGGAGATAACCCAAGAGTTTCCTTGAGTATTGGAAGTTATTACTTCAGTAATGACCTCTCCTTATCCTTTTTGTTTGCTTTTTATGCCAAGAATGACCTCTAATGAGAGGGAAGTAAGATTTGGGGAGTTGTTGTCCCGAAACTGATTTCTGTCCACCACCATAAAAATTCGTGAGGAGTATCTATAACTCAGATTGAGCTCAAAATTTACGAATACATCCCCAAGTATGTTAGCTAACTTTCGTTAGATCAACACTTTTTTTATTTGAGCAACGAAAGATGTTCGAAAAAATTGGTTTTTATCTGCTGTTCTGTTTTGAAAGATTTCTGCCATTATTTGCATTTGCTTCTTATTGATTCCTTTTTGAGTTATCTTTTGGGGAATTGAGCTTTTTGAAGGAGTTACTACAGTATCTTATGTTTTTAGTGAAAATCCTTGCTGTTCCAAAGCTTTGCCAGAGGTCTAATATCTTTTGAATAAACTAATGTTGCTAATGAAGATTGTGTGAAGTTTTGTATGAAGGAAAAATTTCAAGTGTAGAGAGAGAATGATGCAATGAGATGAAGAATGGACAAAATCTCAATCTTGGGGATGCCACCATGGTTTCACCCCAAGAAATATCCAAGAGGTACAACCATCAAAGCTTGGGGATGCCCAAGGAATCCCCTTCTTCACCAGTAAAAAGCTCAGGTCTGTTTAGAAACTTCGATTTTATTGTTTCATGCATAGTTGTGTTGTTCTTGGAGTGTCTTAGTTTTCGTTTGCTTTGCTTAGGTTGTTTAGTTTGCTTGAATAAACTAGTTTGGACCCCCGTTCCTGTTGTGTTGTTTTGCAAATAAGTTTGCTTGGTGTTGGAAAGGAGTAGTAAGTTCTTACTTGAAAGTGCAAGAGGAGCTTGCATTGACTGTGACTTAGACTTTAGCATGACATGCCAGGTGTTGTTTTGACCTTATTCTTAGTGATTATTGATGTAGCATGACTTGATCCAAATCATTGAGAGTGTTTAGTGTTCCTTGAAAGAATCATGTGTTGTTTTAGCATACAAAAGCATAGTATTGTGGTATTCTCCTTTGATACTTTGTTTGGGTTGACTTGGCACATGCTCACACCATGTTATGACTATTAACAAGTCACCATAGCCTCTATGACCATTTATTCCTTGACTTGTTGTACCACTCTATGCTTTGATTAGTAATGTTTTGTCGCTCTGCATGATTATGGCCATTATTGCTCTCTTAGTTGGTTGCTCCCAGTCTTTTGCTAGCCTCCACTTGTATGAGTAAGCTCTACTCATGCTTACAACCCCCAAGAAACCAAGTTATTCCAAAGTGTCCACTATAAACTCCTATGCATGGTGTGTTACACCATTCCAAGTATATTCTTGTTTTCAGCTATTTTCCAATTAAAAACTATTTTGTTATGTGAAAACTTAGTGATTAAAGCCCTCACAAACTTGATGGCACACTTTATATTCTTTTCCCCTAATAAACTTGAACCATTGTGTCATCTTTGTTGTATATGCTTGCAATTATATGTTGGAATTAGCAGAACCATGCTGTCACGAGGAACGTTTTCAACATTGCACTTGTACTTTGTACTCAGTTGATATCATGCTCTTTTGTCTATGGATGTCATCAGTGTGAAATAAAGAGGAATCTTGTAAGTCCATGGAGTAAGTATTCTGTGTTAGAGAAACGCCTGGGCCGCTAGCCTAAGCCATGCCTAATCATGGTGGAAACTTGTAGCATCACCACAGTGAGCTATCTATGAAGCATCCTCAATAAAAAGTTATGCATATAGTAAATAAAAAGATCACTGAGATGCTCATTGTCTGCTTGCTTTGTCATTTTGGTTATGGGATAGCTCATGTACCATGTACAAGGGGGTACCCCGTTGGCGGTTCTCTATGATATGCAAATACTTACAATGACAAGAACTTACAGGTGACTGAAGTTGAGTAGCATGAGGTGTGGCCCTCGTATTCAAGGGACTTGAGATTGCCAACTTATACTTCGTCAAGAATATACTCCATCTTTGTTCACTTTAACCTTAATCACTTCAAGATGCTTATGTTAGGGGAAATGAGGGCTGAAAGCTAACAAGTACCATAATTTTTGGAAGCTCTTTTTGAAACTTGAAATCCCTGCTTCCTTTACAAAAAGGGCCTTTCTTCCACTACTATTGAGTCTCCACCTTCTACCTTTAGGAACCATTAAGAGAGCATAGTTTTTATTCTATGTGCAGTGTTCCAAAGCTTATTGATTGATGCATATTGTGATATTACTTGTTCTTGTGCTATTTGTTTCTAGTCACCCTTGTGAACTTTGAAGGTGTCCTATGCATCTATTTGCTACTCTATGAAGGACAAGCTGGTTTCCACTATGCTATCTTTTCTGTATGTGAAACAAACAAACTTTTTCAATGCATGTTATTCATGATCTTTGTTTGTAGCCTTTCATTTTGCATGCGTAGTTACTATATCCTATTTGAAGGGAATATGCCCAGAGAGGCAATAATAAAGTGTTTATTATGTGTATTCCAAGTATATGATAGATGTTTATTTTGCATGCTATAATTGTATTAATACGGAAATGTTAATACATGTGTGTTTAATAAACAAACAGAAAGTTCCTAGTTATGCCTCTCTCATAAACTAGCTCGTTGATTAACAAGATGATCAAGGTTTCCTGATCATGGACATTGGATGTTGTTAATAACGGGATCACGACATTAGTGTAATGGTGTGATGAACATTCATCCGAAGTATAGCATTACGATCAAAGTCATTGAGTTTATATTGCTATAACAACTTACGAAGTGATCCTAATCCTTAGACCATGAGATCATGTCAATCACTAACACCGGAAGAGTTTCTTGATAACATCAAACGTCACACCGTAACAGGGTGATTATAAAGATGGATTCAGAACTAATAAAGTGTTATGTTGAGGCTCATGGATTGAGAGTGGAATTTGTTCATCCCGATGACGGATAGATATACTCTGGGCCCTCTCGGTGATATCACATTGATTAGCTTGCAAGCAAGTGATTTGATCACTAGAATGTTATATCACAGGAACGAGAAAAGAGTGCATGTCGGTAACGAGATCAAACTAGGTATGGATATACCGATGATCGAATCTCGGACATGTAATATATCGTGAAACAAAGGGATTAAGATACTAGCGTAAAAGGTTCCGACGATCACAAGAAAGTCATCGTTGAATGTGTGGGAGTCAGTATGGGTCTCCAGATCCCGCTTCTGATTATTGATCCGAGAGGAGTCTCGATCATGTCCACATTATTCATGAACCGTAGGGTGACACACTTAAGAGACACCGACATCCAATTGGAGCAAATGTTTCATGCCGAAAGAATGAACAAGCGCAGGAATTTATTTCACTAGATACCGAAACAGGTTTTCGGGTGAAATTGCATAAAGTGGTTATGCATGTGAAATAGAATTCTAGAAAGGGGTTATTTGTTAATGTTTGTCATTAAAGTAATTGACAAAATTCTGAATAAAATAAAAGAGTTTTATCTAATGAGAGTTTGCATTAAATTTGGTGGAAATTTAATGGGAATTTGAGTGGACTTTTGAGTGGAGGGAATTTAAAGGAGATTTGTGAGTGGAGTGTCCACCCACATGAAGAGGGGAGGGCAAGGGGGGAGCCCCCATGCGCCGGCCACCCCCTTGGGGTTCCCCCCCCTCCTCCTATAAAAGGAGCCCCCCTCCTCACTTGTCTCTCACACCTCCTCGTGAAGGATCTCTCTCCCCCTCTAGAATTTATCCCCCATGGTCTCGGACTAGCAAGATACATGTTCCCGGTGGCTATTCGGCAAGAAAGAGTTGTGCTTCCGCTGCATCGCTGGAGCGAGGAGGCGGAGGTTGCTCGGTGCCTCGAACGTGTGTGCGAGCACGGATGCGCTGCTGATTTGCGGCGCTAGGACTTCCTCTCGATCTTGAGATCGGCAAGAGATCGTCTACATCAACCACGAGTTGAACTCGTTAAGCTTTGTCGGTCTTCAAGGGTATGTTCTCTACGGATATACATCCGCCCGTTGTTTGTATCTAGTAGATAGATCTTGGTATATAGTTCACATCGTAGGAAAATTTTTGTTTTCTATGCTGCGAACCCTACAGTGGTATCAGAGCCAGATCTATGCGTAGATACTTTACACGATTAGTACACATATGAGTATGTGGGCGATGATGATCATGTTGTTGCTCCTTTGTTGTAATTTTGGATATTGGTGGCATAGTGGGATGAAGCGGCCCGGACAAACTTTACATGTCCTCGCACATGAGACCTGTTCCACGCTTGACATGCAACTAGTTTGCATAAGTGGCTAGCGGGTGTCTGTCTCTCCTACTATAGTCAATATCTATTTTGCAAGCGAGTTGTCAACAATTTAATTATCCTCGTTGTGGTTCATTTCGTAGGTAAGAACGGTTTTATCTCGAAATCCCTAATCCACGTAAAACTTGCAATGGATAAATTAGAGGCGTCTAGTTTAGATTGTTGCTGGGCTAGTGTTATGATATGATAGTGTTGTAAGTAGAAGTATGAGCTGATACTCTTACAACACACATAGCGTGTAAAATCCATAGACCTTGGATTTACACATATAGGTATGATAGTGATCATACCACGATGCACATGATAGAGATCATCTGCGGGAACCATATCATTTCACTAATAAACATATGATGTTTGATAGCATATTATATTGCTTGTTTAGCACTTTGTTAGTATAATAAGATGATCCCTCATTTAAATATCAAGATAAGAATGTGTTCTTCCTTTAGTATGCACCGATTATGTTTTCGTCGCTCCAAGACATCACGTGATGATCGGGTGTTCTTGGATCCACGACCATATTTCGGGTGTAAAACAGTTACACACGCGAATACTAAGGTTCTAACTTGGCGAGCCTAGCATGTATAGACATGGCCTCGGAACACGGACCGAAAGGTTAAGCATGAGTCATATAGTTGATATGATGCCCATTTGATGCTCGCCTTTGAAGCTATACCGACTCACGTGATGATCGGACTTGGTGTAGTGGATTTGGTTCATGTAATCACCAAAAAGGCACGAGGGATGTCGTTTTTGAGTGGGAGTTCATTCGTAATATAGATTAATTGAACTCAATCTATCATACACTTAGTCTAAACTTTACAAATTCTGTTGTAGATGGCACCACCTGCTTTTAATTTCAATGTGTTCATGGAGAAAGAGAAACTAGCAACGAACGGTAGCAACTTTACCGAATGGGCCATGAATTTGAGGATTCTCCTCTCTGCTGCACAAAAGCAATATGTGCTAGAAGCGCCGTTAGGCCCCCCACCTTTTGATGATGCCCCTGACGAGGAGAAGAATGTCTATCAGACTCGTCAGGAGGACCACAACTTAGTTCATTGCGGCATATTGTATGGGCTAGAGCCGGAACTTCGAAAGCGTTTCGAAAACGGCAATGCATTTGATACAATGGGTGAGTTGAAAATGATTTTCGACACTCATGCTACTGTAGAGAGCTACAACGCTTCAGAAAAGTTCTTTAGCTGCATGATGGAAGAGCACAGCTCCGTTAGTGAGCATGTACTCAAGATGTCGGGTTACGCCGATAAGCTTGTGTCCTTGGGAATATCGATTCCCATTGACTTAGGCATCCATCGTGTTCTGCAGTCTCTGCCACCTAGCTATAAGATCTTCGTGATGAACTATAATATGCAAGGCATGAAGAAGTCTCTCCCTGAGCTTCTGTCAATGCTTAAAACTGCAGAAGTGGAGATCAAAAAGGAACATCAAATGTTGATGATCAATAGGAACACTGGTTTCAAGAAAGACAAGAAGGGAAAACGGAAGGGAAGTAAGGGCGGCAAGCCTGTTGCCGCGCCTGAAAAGAAACCCCGAGTTGGACCTAAGTCTGATTCCGAGTGCTACTATTGTAAGGGGACTGGCCACTGGAAGCGCAAATGCCCCAAGTATTTGGCAGACAAGAAGGCCGGCAAGGCAAACAAAGGTATATATGATATACATGTTATTTATGTGTACTTGACTAGTGCTCGCAGTAGCACCTGGGTATTTGATACCGGTTCAGTTGCTAATATTTGTAACTCGAATCAGGGGCTGCGGAACAAGCGACCGCTAGCAAGGGGTGAGGTCAAGATGCGTGTCGGCAATGGATCAAGCGTTGATGTGATCGCCGTCGGAACGCTGCCTCTCCACTTACCGTCGGGATTAGTTATAAACTTGAATAAATGTTATCTGGTGCCTGCACTGAGCATGAACATTGTATCTGGATCGTGTTTGATGCGAAGTGGTTATTCATTTAAATCCGAGAACAATGGTTGTTCCATTTATATGAATGAAATCTTTTATGGTCATGCACCGATGATGAATGGTTTATTTCTATTAGATCTCGATGATAATGTTACACATATTCATAATGTTGATGCTAAAAGGATTAAACTTAATGATGATATATCCGCATATATGTGGCACTGCCGTCTAGGTCATATTGGCGTTAAACGCATGAAGAAGCTCCATTCGGATGGACTTTTGGAATCACTTGATTATGAATCATTTGATACATGTGAGCCATGCCTTATGGGCAAGATGACTAGAACGCCGTTTTCCGGTTCAATGGAACGGGCGACAGATTTATTGGAAATCATACATTCTGATGTATGTGGTCCAATGAGTGTGTCGGCGCGAGGTGGATATCGTTATTTTGTTACTTTCACGGATGATTTGAGTAGATACGGTTATATCTACTTGATGAAACACAAGTCTGAAACCTTTGAAAAGTTCAAGGAATTTCAGAATGAAGTGGAAAATCATCGTAATAGAAAGATCAAATTTCTACGGTCCGACCGTGGAGGTGAGTATCTAAGTTACGAGTTTAGCACTCACATGAAAGAGTGTGGAATTGTTTCACAACTCACACCTGCCGGAACACCACAGCGAAATGGTGTGTCGGAACGTCGTAATCGTACTTTATTAGATATGGTTCGATCTATGATGTCTCTGACGGACTTGCCGTTGTCATTTTGGGGTTATGCACTAGAAACTGCTGCATTCACTTTAAATCGGGCACCATCTAAATCCGTTGAAAAGACACCGTATGAATTGTGGTTTGGAAACAAACCTAAGCTGTCATTTCTTAAAGTTTGGGGATGCGATGTTTATGTGAAGAAACTTCAACCGGATAAACTCGAACCCAAAGCGGAAAAATGCGTCTTCATAGGATACCCTAAAGAAACTATTGGGTATTCCTTCTATCACAGATCCGAGGGCAAGGTTTTTGCTGCCAAGAATGGATCCTTTCTAGAGAAAGAGTTTCTCGCGAAAGGTGTGAGTAGTCGGAAGGTAGAACTCGAAGAGGTTGTGGAACCTTCTCTTCAAAGTATGGCGAGTAGCGCAGCGCCGGAAGTTGTTCCGGAGTTGGCTCCACCTGTTGAAGAGGGAACTAATGATAATGATCATGAGACTCCGAAAGAGAGTACTACCGAACCTCGCAGGTCAAACATGACGCGTGCAGCTCCCGAGCTGTACGGAAATCCTGTCATGAATTTCATGGTTGATGAAAATGATGACCCTGCGACGTATGAAGCAGCGATGATGAGCCCGGATTCCAACAAATGGTTAGAAGCCATGAAATTCGAGATGGAATCCATGCATGAAAATCAAGTTTGGAACTTGGTGGAATTACCTCACGACCGAAAGGCCGTGGAGAACAAATGGATTTTCAAAAGGAAAACTGATGCTGATGGTAATGTGACCGTCTATAAAGCTTGACTTGTCGCAAAGGGGTTTCGACAAATTCAAGGAGTTGACTACAATGAGACTTTCTCTCCCGTAGCGATGCTAAAGTCAGTTAGGATTATGTTAGCAATTGCTGCATATTTCGATTATGAGCTATGGCAGATGGATGTCAAAACCGCGTTTCTCAATGGTAATATTGAAGAAGAGTTGTATATGATACAACCAAAGGGTTTTGTCGATCCTAAGGATGCTAACAAGGTGTGCAAGCTTCAGCGATCCAACTATGGATTGAAGCAAGCATCAGGAAGTTGGAATCTCCGCTTTGATGAGGTGATCAAAGAGTTTGGATTTGTCCAAACTTATGGAGAAGCTTGTATTTACAAGAAAGTGAGTGGGAGCAATGTGGCATTTCTGATATTATATGTGGATGACATATTATTGATCGGAAATGATATAGATCTTTTAAACAGTGTTAAAAGTTATCTAAACAGCAAATTTTCAATGAAGGACCTAGGTGAAGCGTCATACATATTAGGCATAAAGATCTATAGAGATAGATCTAGGCGCCTAATAGGGCTATCACAAAGTACATACCTTGATAAGATTTTAAAGAAGTTTAAAATGGACGGAAGTAAGAAGGGGTTCTTACCTATGTTGCAAGGCAAGACATTGAGTCAGACTCAAAGTCCGGCTTCGGCGGAAGAAAGAGAGATAATGGACAAAGTACCCTATGCTTCAGCCATAGGCTCTATAATGTACGCCATGCTATGTACAAGACCGGATGTGGCACATGCTATTAGTTTGACTAGTAGGTACCAATCGGATACAGGTTTGGAACACTGGATAGCGGTCAAGAATATCCTTAAGTACTTACAAAGAACTAAGGATATGTTTCTTGTATACGGAGGTGAAGAAGAGCTCGTCGCTAAGTGTTATGTCGACGCTAGCTTTGACACCGATCCGGATGACTCTAAGTCTCAATCCGGATACGTATTTCTCATGAATGGCGGAGCGGTTAGTTGGAGGAGCTCCAAACAACCTGTGGTAGCGGGATCAACAACGGAGGCCGAATATGTTGCTGCTTCAGAAGCGGCTCAGGAAGCAGCTTGGATGAAGGAGTTCATATCCGAACTAGGAGTGGTGGCAAACGCGTTGGACCCAATGGTGATCTATTGTGACAACAATGGTTCCATTGCCAATGCCAAAGAGCCAAGGTCTCACAAGCATTCCAAGCATATTAAGCGCCGGTTTCACTCCATCCGCGAGCGTGTCAAGGATGGAGATATAAAGATTTGTAAAGTACATACGGATCTCAATGTAGCAGATCCGTAGACTAAAACTCTCCCTAGAGCAAAACATGATAAACACCAGAACTCAATGGGTGTTAGATTTATCACTATGTAACTAGATTATTGTCTCTAGTGCAAGTGGGAGACTGAAGGGAATATGCCCTGAGAGGCAATAATAAAGTGTTTATTATGTGTATTCCAAGTATATGATAAATGTTTATTTTGCATGCTATAATTGTATTAATACGGAAACGTTAATACATGTGTGTTTAATAAACAAACAGAAAGTTCCTAGTTATGCCTCTCTCATAAACTAGCTCGTTGATTAACAAGATGATCAAGGTTTCCTGATCATGGACATTGGATGTTGTTAATAACGGGATCACGACATTAGTGTAATGGTGTGATGAACATTCATCCGAAGTATAGCATTACGATCAAAGTCATTGAGTTTATATTGCTATAACAACTTACGAAGTGATCCTAATCCTTAGACCATGAGATCATGTCAATCACTAACACTGGAAGAGTTTCTTGATAACATCAAACGTCACACCATAACAGGGTGATTATAAAGATGGATTCAGAACTAATAAAGTGTTATGTTGAGGCTCATGGATCGAGAGTGGAATTTGTTCATCCAGATGACGGATAGATATACTCTGGGCCCTCTCGGTGATATCACATTGATTAGCTTGCAAGCAAGTGATTTGATCACTAGAATGTTATATCACAGGAACGAGAAAAGAGTGCATGTCGGTAACAAGATCAAACTAGGTATGGAGATACCGATGATCGAATCTCGGACATGTAATATATCGTGAAACAAAGGGATTAAGATACTAGCGTAAAAGGTTCCGACGATCACAAGAAAGTCATCGTTGAATGTGTGGGAGTCAGTATGGGTCTCCAGATCCCGCTTCTGATTATTGATCCGAGAGGGGTCTCGATCATGTCCACATTATTCATGAACCATAGGGTGACACACTTAAGAGACACCGACATCCAATTGGAGCAAATGTTTCATGCCGAAAGAATGAACAAGCGCAGGAATTTATTTCACTAGATACCGAAACAGGTTTTCGGGTGAAATTGCATAAAGTGGTTATGCATGTGAAATAGAATTCTAGCAAGGGGTTATTTGTTAATGTTTTTCATTAAAGTAATTGACAAAATTCTGAATAAAATAAAAGAGTTTTATCTAATGAGAGTTTGCATTAAATTTGGTGGAAATTTAATGGGAATTTGAGTGGACTTTTGAGTGGAGGGAATTTAAAGGAGATTTGTGAGTGGAGTGTCCACCCACATGAAGAGGGGAGCCCCCATGCGCCGGCCACCCCCTTGGGGTTCCCCCCCTCCTCCTATAAAAGGAGCCCCCCTCCTCACTTGTCTCTCATACCTCCTCGTGAAGGATATCTCTCCCCCTCTAGAATTTATCCCCCATGGTCTCGGACTAGCGAGATACATGTTCCCGGTGGCTATTCGGCAAGAAAGAGTTGTGCTTCCGCTGCATCGCTGGAGCGAGGAGGCGGAGGTTGCTCGGTGCCTCGAACGTGTGTGCGAGCACGGATGCGCCGCTGATTTGCGGCGCTAGGACTTCCTCTCGATCTTGAGATCGTTAAGAGATCGTCTACATCAACCACGAGTTGAACTCGTTAAGCTTTGTCGGTCTTCAAGGGTATGTTCTCTACAGATATACATCCGCCCGTTGTTTGTATCTAGTAGATAGATCTTGTTATATAGTTCACATCGTAGGAAAATTTTTGTTTTCTATGCTGCGAACCCTACACTATTGTTAGAACTCCATATTTCATGTGCATGTTTAGAGTTCTGTGATCCTAGCTTTCAATGCTTGCAAATGGTTTGATATTTTATTGTGAGGGTGCATGTCACCTCAAAAATTATTATTTTATCACTTACCTACTCGAGGACGAGCAGGAGTTAAGCTTGGGGATGTTGATACGTCGGAAACATATCTATAATTTTTGATGCTCCATGATTGTTTAGTATCTACTTTGCTTTGCTTTGTCTACGCTTTGAGGTACTTTTTACATGTTTTCTGGTACTAACCTATTAACAAGTTGCCATAGTCCCACTTGCCTGTTTTCTGCTGTTTTTGGTTCCAGAAAATCTAGTAAGGAAATATTCTCGGAATTAGACGGGACAAAAACCAAAGTCCATAACTTTCCGAGGGGAACTAGAAGTCTAGAGGGGAGATGGAGAAGCGGGCCAGGGCGCCCAGACCCCCCCTAGGAGTGGGTGGGCCCTGCCACGCGCCTAGGCAGGGTGTAGGGCCCCTGGCCGCCTCCTCGTCCCTCCCTTCACCTTCAAGAAGCCCCCGATGCAGAAACCCTAAACACCCGATCAATATTCCACAAAACCTTCTGTAGTCGCTGCCACCGTCGTCCCTAGATCGGGGGGATCTGAAGTTCTTCCCGGCACCCTGCCGGAGGGGAGATCATCCCGGAGGCCTTCTATCCGGTATGATGCGTGAGTAGTTCCACCTTGGACTATGGGTCCATGTAGTAGCTAGATGGTTGTATCTCCTCCTTTGTGATTTCGTGTATATATCTTGTGAGATCCGTTCATGATCAAGATCTAATCTATTTGTAATCATGCATGTTGTGTTTGTGGGGATCCGATGAATATTGAGATTATTATGTTGGTTTGATTAATGATTTTTTCTTTATGATTCTATCATGTATGTGTTGTTTGTGATCTTGCATGCTCTCCGTTGTTAGTAGCTATCTTGCTCGAGTAGTTGCTAGTGACTCCAAGAGGGGGCATTTATGCTCAATAGTGGTTTCATGCCTCTAGTTTCCAAGGGAAGTGACAGAAATCTCTTCGGTTGTAGATGTGCTATTCCCACTAGGGAGAAAACAACGGTCTCTTGTTCATAGAATATGTGGACTGTTTACCTTACACACTTTGCTTAAAGCAGTTGTCTGTTGCTTGCAACTTAATACTGGCGGGGGTTCAGATGATAGCCTGAAGGTGGACTTCTAATCATAGATGCGGTTGGATGGCGGTCTATGTATCTTGTTGTATTGCCCAATCGAATCTCATAGGATCTTTCTGACTAGTAATTGCATTGTTATGCCTTGCTCAGTTCCTGTCAATTGCCCTGCTGTAATTTGTTTACCCTTCATGCCATGTTGTTTATCTAAGGAGAGCGCCTCTAGTGAACTATGAACCCCAGTCCAATCTTTACCATTGATACATCTTCCCCTGTTACTTGTTTACTTGCTGCAAACTATTACCTTCCACACCATACGTTCAATCCTTTGTTACAGCAAACCGGTGAGCTTGATAACCTCACTGATTCGTTGGGGCAAAGTCTTGAGTTTGTTTTGTGCAGGTCTCTGTGTCTCTTGCAACACCTGTGTGAAGTTTCCTTCCTCCTACTATTTCGATAACCTCGGTTTCTTACCGAGGGAAAACTTGTTGCTTGCTGCTTCACACCTTGCTCTTGGGGTTCCCAACAGGCTCCACGTCAACCGTGCTAGCCATCATCATTCCTCTCTTTGGTTCATGTGTATATTACAATAGCTTTGCTATCGAGCTTACCTAGCGAGTTTACTTATCTGAATTGAGTAGTGGATGGCATTGGATTGTGACCACAGGACGATGATGACAACTAACTAATGATGTAACTAAAAGCACAAGTGGCCTATGCTACAACATGCTAATTCTTTGTTGAATTACCACCTAGCTTCGGTAGAGGAACTACTGGAACTATTGTTGTCACCCTTTATAGTATATATATAAGATATGGTGCTCCACTATGAAGTGATGTCTCTGTTTGGATGAATTTCTCATCCCAGAAATGTGTAGTATGATGTGGTATTACCTCTGACCAAGGTATACCTTATTATGTTGTTAATAAGCATATCCTAGTGATGGAACCAATGGTTGATGCTTTGATTAGAGATGATAGCCTTGGCTATATTGATCATTGACGACTGTCTACGCATAACCTATTGGGAACCCCAAGAGCAAGGTGTGAAGCAGCAAGCATCAAGTTTTCCCTCAGATGAGACCGAGGTTATCGAACCAGAAGGAGGAAGGAAACGTCACATAGGTGTTGCAAGCAACGCGGAGACCTGCACAACACAAACTCAAGACTTTGGTTTAAAGGATTAAACATATGGTGTGGAAGGTAATGGTTTGCAGCAAGTAAACAAGTAACAGTGGAAGATGTATCAATGGTAAAGATTGGACCAGGGTCCATAGTTCACTAGAGGTGCTCTCCTTAGATAAACAACATAGCATGAAGGAAATTACATCAGGGCAATTGACAGGAACTGAGCAATGCATAACAATGCAATTACTAGTTAGAAAGATCCTATGAGGTTCGATTGGGCAATACAACAAGATACATAGACCGCCATCCAACTGCATCTATAACTAGAAGTCCACCTTCAAGTTATCATCCGAACCCCCTCTAGTATTAAGTTGCAAGCAACAGACAACAGCTTTAAGCAAAGTGTGTAAGGTAAACCGTCCACATGTTCCATAAACAAGAGACCGTCGTTTCTCCCTAGTAGCAACAACACATCTACAACCGAAGAGATTATTTTCACTTCCCTTGGAAACTAGAGGCATGAACCCACTATCGAGCATAAATACCCCCTCTTGGAGTCATTAGCAACTACTTGTCCAAGATATCTACTAACAATGGATAGCATGCAAGATCACAAACAACACAGAGATGATAGAATCATAAAGACAAAACCATTAATCAAACCAACATAATAATCTCAATATCCATCGAATCCCCGCAAAAACAACATGCATGATTATAAATAGATTAGATCTTGATCATGAACGGAGCTCACAAGATCTATACATGAAAGCACAAAGGAGTAGATACAACCATCTAGCTACTACATGGACCCATAGTCCAAGGTGGAACTACTCACGCATCATACTGGAGAGAAGGCCTCCGTGATGATCTCCCCTCCGGCAGGGTGTCGGGAAGAACTTCAGATCCCCCGATCTAGGGACGATGGTGGCGGCGGCTACAGACGGTTTCGTGGATTTCTGATCGGGTACTCAGAGTTTCTGCATCGGGGGCTTCTTATAGGCGAAGGGGGATACCGAGGAGGCGGCCAGGGCTGGCAAACCCTAGCCAGGCGCGGGGCTGGGCCCACACGCTCCTGGGGTGGTTCTGGGCCCCCTGGCTGGCCCCTCCGGCTCTCCTCTAGACTTCTTGTTCCTCATGGAAAGTAATTGACTTTGTCCTTTATCCCGTCCAATTCCGATAATATTTCTTTACTAACTTTTCTGAAACCAAAAACAGCAGAAAACAGGCATCTCGCACTATTGCAACTTGTTAATAGGTTAGTACCAGAAAATATGTAAAAAGCACCTCAAAGTGTGGACAAGTAAAGCAAAGTAGATTCTAAACAAGCATGGAGCATCAAAAATTATAGATATGTTTCCAACGTATCAACATCCCCAAGCTTAACTCTTGCTCGACCTCGAGTAGGTAAGTGATAAACAGAATAATTTTTGAGGTGACATGCACCCTCACAATAAAGATCCAACCATTTGCAAGCATTGAAAGCAGGGATCAAAGAACTCTAAACATGTGCATGAAAGATGGAGTTCTAACAGTAGGACATAGTAAATATGCATGCAACATGACAAGCTACAAACAAAGATCATGAATAATATGCAATGAAAAACGTTTGTTTGTTTCACATGCAGAAAACATAGCATAGTGGCAATCAGCTTTTCCCTCATAGAGTATCAAATAGATGCATAGGACACCTGCAAAGTTCACAAGGGTGACTAGAAACAAGTAGCACAAGAGCAAGTAATAACACAATATGCATTAATTAATAAGCTTTGGAACACTACACACAGAATGACAACTATGCTCTCTTAATGGTGCCTAAAGGTAGAAGGTGGAGACTCAATAGTGGTGGAAGAAAAGCCTTTTTGTAAAGGAAGCAGGGATTACAAGTTTCAAAAAGAGCTTCCAAAAATTATGGCACTTGTTAGCTTTCATCCCTCATTGCCCCTATCATCAGCATCTTGAAGTGGTTAAGGTTAAAGTGGCAAAGCTGGAGTATATGCTTGACGAAGTATAAGTTGGAAATCTCAAGTCCCTTGAATACGAGGGCCACACATCATGCATACTAAACTTTGGGTCCAAGTAAGTTCTTGTCACTGTAAGTATTTGCATATCATTGAGAACCGCCAATGGGGTGCCCCTAGCACATGGTACATGAGCTTTCCCATAACCAAAATGACAAGGCAAGCATACAATGAGCATCTCAGCAATCTTTTTATTTACCATATGCATTGCTTTTTATTGAGGATGCTTCATAGATAGCTCATTATGGTGATGCTGCAAGTTTCCACCATGATTAGGCATGGCTTAGGCTAGTGTCCTAGGCGTTTATCTAACACAATATAAAAACTCCATGGACTTACAAGTTCCCTCTTTATTTCACACCGGTGACATTCATAGACAAAATAACATGATATCAACTGAGTAAAACAAGGTACACGTGCAATGTTGAAACCGTTCCCCGTGACAGCACGGTTCTGCTAATTCCAACTTATAAGTGCAAGCATATACAACAAAGTTGTCACAATGGTTCAAGTTTATTAGGGGCAAAGAATAAAGTGTGTCATCAAGTTCGTGAGGTGTCACATCCCAAAAAATTTCCAAATTTTGAAATGTGAAAAATAAATAAACAAAAGAAATAATTGTTGAAATTTAGGGTGAAAAGAAACTTTTTGTTTCTAAATGGAAACAATAAAACCCATCTTAAACAAACTTTGAATAAAATGGAATCCAGCAAAATTCAAATCAAGTGAAATGCATTCATCAATGAATGTATCTTTAAATTAAAACATTTAGAAAATAAACCAAAACTCTAAAACCCTAATGGGAGAAAATCATCTCCAAGATCTCTCTAAGACTATGGATTGTTCCATATAAAAATTTGTCAACAAACATTTATAAGTGATCAAAATCATAAAAAAAATATTATAAAACCATGGAAATTGGTTTCATTTAATTTGGGGCCATAGATAAAAACTTATGAGTTTAATATGGCAAAAGGAAATATTTCCAAAGCTAATAAAGCACCTATCCGAAATCCATGCCAAATTGTGAGCAAATTAATCCTAACAAGACTTATAAAGATAAACAAATATTAAATAAGATTTTACAAATTGGAATCACCAAGTTTGGATCTATAAATAAAAGATATGGATTTTATAAGATAAAGAGGGGAATAAATAAATAAGGAATAATTAAAAAGCTAAATTAAATCTTGGCCAAACAAATGAAATGAAAGATTATGGAATAAAAGATTATTAAAATAAAATCATAAGGATTGAACAATATCCAATTTTATTTAAATAAAGATAAATTGCCTAAACTAAATAATAAATTCCACAGGAATTATTTAGAAGACAATTTAAAACTTGAATTAAATCCATAAGCAAATGGAATAAAGGCAATTCAAATAAAATAAAGGGATAAGGAATATTCAAATAAAATAATATGACATTAACCAAATTCTATTCTATTTGAATAAAGGCAAAATCCCTAATGGAAATGATTAATTAAATCATGGGAAAATAATAAAGTGGAATTTCCCAAGGTGGATATAAAATTTATTTAATTAACTTAAATGGAATAAAAGAATCATTTAAACAAAATTTATATTGGATTAAAACCATATTTGATTTTTGAATAAAGAATATTGCCAATTTAAATGATTAATAAAACATATTAAAATATTTTAAATAAATTCAAAGTGAATTATTTGCACTAATGAATAAATAAAATCTAATGAAAAGGTTTGGTAAAATTTGGAATTTAAATAGAAGTTGGAAAACATATTTAAAATCCTATTTAAATAAAGACAAAGGTCCATTTTAAATAAATATTTAAACCATGTGAGAATGAAAGAAATATTCTAAAATGGTCTTTAAAATACATTGGTAAAGTGTATTAAAACTTGCTGAAAGTTTGGTAAAGATCTAAATTCAAAATATGTTTGAATTATTTGAACAAAAATCAAAACAGAAAAATAGAAAAAGAAAAAGATTCAGAATAAAAAAAAGGGGAAACAGAACTAGCCTAGCCCAACCAGCCCACCAGGCCCAGCAAGCCCACCCTCTTATCCCTCGTAGAAAACGATTTGCACTCAGCAACGCACCCGCGCAGTCACTGACTACAGGACCCCACCGTGTATTTCTCTCTCGCTGACCAACCAACCCCACTTGTCAGTCGTCGTTCTCACCCGCCCGCGACTACTTCTTCCCCTCGCTGCCGTTCTCTGTCAATTAATATCTCACGTTAATTCAAGTTAATGGCCGCGTAATTCTTTCCCCTGACCTTGCCCTCTTAATCGCCCAGTCACCCTCTCCATTTCCCCTCATTCGACCACGCCAAAATGCCACAGGGCTGCCTCGATTTGACTTGACACTGCTACTGCTCTGGTGAGCTCTAGCTCGAAATTCCGGCGAGCATGAACCACCCACTGCCCCAGAGCAAACGAGACTGATCCCTAGCCTCCTGCGCATCTCCTAGCACCTTCCTCTCGCTCGCGCGTGCCCTGTAACCTCGGCAACCTCTTCGGTAGAGCAACGCCACTGTCTGCCATTTCTTCGGTGACGTCCCCTAGTAAAGTCCGACCGCACCTCTCCCTCTCTTTCACACGCGTGTACTCGCCATGACCTTGCGCATCTAACAGCGTATTTATTTGGCTCTGGCATGCACCATAGCTTCGCCTCTGTCTTTGACAGAACGTGCCCGACGCAGACACGAACTCTGGCGAGGAATCCCCTTCGATCTCATGCGCCCCTTGGCCAACAGCGACAACCTCGAGCATCAGCAAGCTTCGGCGAACTCGGTGAGCCCTTCCCCTCTCTCTCTCGCTTCCTGTATCGTCTTCACCATCACCGTCTGAGCGTGCCTCCGCTAGCCACCGTCGCCGCGCCGCCCATCTTTGGTTAGGCTGCTCTAAAGCGTTAGATTTTGATCCAGCGTCATAGATAGATTGACTAATCGAACGGGTATGAATAGATCACGGCCGTGCAATTTCAGTTAGATCCAATGCACCGTGTCACTCGATCCAGCCGAACCGGTACGCTCCAATTAGATCAAGACACGTGGCCAGTGACTTATTTTAAAAACAGAAATGAATCTATTAGATGTTAGATTTTGTAAAATTCATAAATTTAAATCTACACGTCCAAATTTTGCAAACTTTGTATCAATGGAATCAGTAAAAATAATTCTATCCAACCATGCCATTTTTTTAATGATTTGATTATGTCAAATTGGTTGTTTTTGCAGAAACATGTGTAGGCATATTTTGTGTATAAAATTTATTCTAAAATAGTTTTTAGGGTAAAATCTTTTGTAAATGGATTGTTTTGAACCTACTGACCATAGAAACCAACTTTTGGAATTAAAAATATATTTTGTGACACTTAGGAATTATTCCTTTGAATAAAATCATTTCTAGCTAAATAAAAATATTGTTATGGTTTAAAAATGATTTTTGAGTAAAACCTTTTGAAAATGGTTTGAATTAAACTCTCTGACCCTAAACATCAAGTTTTAGGATTTAAAAATATATTTGGTGAACCCTATAAAATTATTACTTTGCTTAAAGGCATTTCCAACAAAATAAAATATTGCTTTAGTATAAAAAATAGTTTATAGGTAAAACCTATTGCAAATGGTTTAATATTAAACACTTGATCTTAAAACACTAACATTTATGTTTAAAAAAATATATTTGTCAAACACTAGAAAATATTCCTTTGATTTAAATCATTCCTAGCAAAACAAAAATGATTTAAAGTGGCCATTTTCACTAACTTGTTTACAAATGACCTTGACACTTTTATAAATGACCAAAAGGTATTTTAAAATGATTATAGAAAATTAGAAACCTCCTTTCCAAATAAAACAACATTTTACATGCTTGCATGCATTATTTTGTTTTCATTATTTTATGTGGTGAAATTGTTTGAATGCTAGATAGAATTTGTGCCTTGATTGAATTGTAGTGAAATATAAAGAGTGTGACTATTGCAAGAACAAGGAGTGAACTTATATTCTCTACCAAAAAGGCAAGTGGTGCTTCATACTTTTGTCCCATTATTTTCACTATACATTAGTGATATTTCTAAGTAGGACTTGCATGGAATTTTCTATGTGTTAACCATGCCATGGGAAATCCGAGTAGATGAAACCTTATTAGAATTTTCCCTGAGTTAATATTCCTACTACTATCATGCTTAGCCTAGCTAGTAGAAAACAAGGGTGGATTATAATCATGCTATGAAATATTTCTAAGTCAAGGACTTGTGTTTTGTTTAATAAAACAACTATGTGAATGAATCACCTGGGTGGAATGGAAAGAATGGGTTATGTTGAGTGGTTACACAGGGCCCATATTTATGGTATACCCTAGTGTATCTCACTTGTGGAATGCCACCCAGAAACAAAGAGATTTGAGATGTCAAATGTTGAGAAGCTTCAAGTGCAGCCCCTTGGCATTATGGGATCTTCCTGGATCATATAGGTTGCAATAACTTAGCCAAATGGACAGTTGGTGGTAGGGGATGATAGGTTTGGGAACGCGTCCATTTTGGTCTAAGGGAAGGCTTCTGAAAGATCTTTTCTCGATGCATGTTGAGTCTTGTGGGGAAAGTGCACCACCTCTCGAGAGAGTAAAATCTAAGTACTTAGTCGTGTCCCCGGCAATGGACAGTTTGAGCATCAAGACATGGAAGCTATCAAGAATCTCCTCATCCCAATTTCTAAGTTAAAAACTTGTGGTTGAACAAGGGTTAAAGGATCACCAATTTCTATTGGTAGATTCCTTGGGTGATTTTGATAAATAAAAACTTTGTGTTTTCAAATGATAAGGAAAATCTATTTTGAGCAAAGCAAGCCTAAGCTACACTTAGCCAAATGCATATAGATGATAGATACCACTATTCTACCATAGTATCACTTGCCAATACAATTCAAATGTATTGACCCTTGTGGTTGTAACTTATTATGTTGCACGTTTGTTTGATGTTAGTGAAGTGTGTTGATTAGGATTACAAGTCTACAACCAACATGATTGCTTGTGGCACTTTGAAGATGAAGGACTCCATGCTATATAGATATTCTGCTGCATTGTAATGTGATAGCCAAATGAGCTATGTAAGATGTAATGAACTATTTTATTCTGGTTATAAAGTTGTATTATGACCTTTGTTTCTTGATATTACATCTTAATTGTGGATTCTAGCTATTTATCCAGGGACTAGCATTGTAAACACATGGATATCTACCTTATTAAAGGTTGGGACCTCTACATGAGGGCTTTAATCACTAAGTTTTCACATAACAAAATAGTTTTTAATTTGAAGATAGCTGAAAACAAGAATATACTTGGAATGGTGTAACACACCATGCATAGGAGTTTATAGTGGACACTTTGGAATAACTTGGTTTCTTGGGGGTTGTAAGCATGTGTACACTTTTCCCACATGACACAATCTCATCTTGATGCCACCAGTGGCCGCTGGATAAGTACTCACCAAGATGGAGTACTGGCAGATTAAGAATGTGACAAAGTCTTTCCATAGAAGTCCTCCCAATACACAATGCTAGCTTCTCATCCAGGCACCAATGTAGGGATTCAAGTTCCCTTACACAATTCTAGTTAACCTAAAGATGCCAATGCATGGGTCTTCCACTATGTAGTTGACTAAGCCAGAGCCCATTTAGCATGTGGCTGTACACGGAAGCCACTGTACGAGAAACATGTTCAATCTCTAAGTCCCTGGGTGGTTTTCTTTTAGTGCACATACAAAAAGAGATAGCCATATAAACATGGTTCCTTTTGTTGCCACCTTGTCCAAAAGCTTGAGTATCCTTGTCCACCCAGGTGGTTCATTGAGTACTTGTTTTATTATATAAAACATATAGCTTTTCAACTCTTCATATAATCATAACATGTATCCCATCCCAATATATAGCAGGGCTAAGAATACTACAACTACAATGTTTCCACTAAGGGAGATATAAGGGTATCCTAATAGGATTTTAGCATAGCATAAAATATAGTAGTTCTTATCATGCATGTTTCAAAAATCCACTAAGTGTAATGAAAATAGTAGGACATGGATGATAGTGTTACTTGCCTTTTTAGTAGAGAATGATGGTTCACTTCTTGATCTTGCAAATATCACACTCTTCTAATTCCACTACAATTTAATCAAGCAAACATAGATTCAACTAGCATTCCAACCAATTTATCACACATAAAATAATAGAAACAAGGTCATGCATGCAAGCATGCAAAAGATAGTTTTACTTGCAAAAGTGGTTTCTACTAGGATCTAAACATTATAAAGTTCATAAGTGGTCATTTACTAAAGTGGTAAAACCATTTTCAAAAGGTTTCATCCATAATTCATTTTTTAAATTAAATCAATATTTTATGTGGTTGAAGATGCTTTTAGCAAAGCAATATTCTTTAAAGTGATCACCAAATATATTTTAATTCTCAAAACTTGGTGTTTAGGGTCAGAAGGTTTGAATCAAAACATTTCCCAAGGGTTTTACTCAAGATTCAATTCTAAACCAAAATCAATATTTTTATTTGACTAGAAATGAGCTAATTCAAATATTTATTCCTAAACTTCACAAAATAAATTTTTAAGTCCATAAGTTGGTTCCTATGGTCAGTAGGTTCACAACAAACTATTTTGCAAAGATTTCATGTTAAAAATATATCTAGAACAATTTTTATATTCAAAATAAGCCTACACAAGTTTCTGCAATTTCAACCAATTTTACAGAAGCAAATCATTAAACATAGTGCATGGTTGAAAACTACTTGTCTTTCTTAATCCATTGATATAAAATTTGCAAAATTTGGACGTGTATAATTAAAGTTATGAATTTTACAAGTTTGCAATTCAATCAGATTCTATTTCTGTTTTTAAACTAAATCTTGTCCACGTGGCGCGTTTTTACTGGAAGGTACCGCTTCGGGTGGATCGACCTCTCTGGGCCGTAGGATTTAACTAAGATCGAGCGACTCAGATGCACACATACCCCTTCGCCTAATTCTAATCTCAGCCAAAGGATCGAGACCCAACGGACACGGTTGTCTGGTCAAACACTGGCGGCGCTGCGCAGCGGCGACTGGCGGAGCACGCTCTGCTCGCGGCGGAGCTGGCGATACAGGAAGCGAGGAAGAGGGGGAAGTAGCTCACCGTGATCAGGGTATCGTGGCGATGCTCAACGTGGTCGCGAGGAGGCAAGGGGCGCTCAGACGCGACGGCGATTGCTCACCGGAGATGGTGTCGGCGTCGGGCGGTTCTGTTTGCTGTCGGAGGTGAAGTTGCAGATCGCCCTAAGGCAAGTGGAGTACATGGTTAGACGCGGGTGAGTGTGTAGATGATGGGATCATCCACGGTTAAGGTCGGGGCGGTCGGTGCTTACCAGGGGAGTTCTCCGGAGCCAAGGCAGACGGCGGCGGTGCTCAGGTGAGGACGAAGCTGACGCTACAGGGCACGCGGGAGTGAGCTGGGGCTATGGGCAGGTGCGCCTGGCGATGGGGAATATTCCTGCATGCAGAGGGAGTCGAGGGGCGGCTGGACGGCGCCGGAATTGCTCGCGAAGCTCGTCTGAGTCCGTGGCGGTGCAAGAGAAAATCGGGGCAGCCCTGGGGCAGAGAAGGAGGCGCGAGTGAGGGGAATGAGAGAGGAGACGTGGGTGCTTATGTACGCGTGGTCACCGGAGGATTTAAGGCTGCCATCAACGCGAATTCAACGCCGGAGTAAATCGGCAGCAACGACAGCGAGACGTGGTCGCGGGTTGAAGACGACTGCGTGGCAATAGGGCCCGTCTGTCACCGAGGTGGAGCAAGTGGGAGTGGGGCCGGGCGTTCAATGACCTCGCGGGTGCGCGATTGAGTGAAAAACGATTCGCTGAGGGGGAAGAAAGTTGGGCTGCGAGTGGGCTGGACTGGGCCTGTTAGCTGGGCTGTGTCTGTTTCTTTTTTTATATACTGAAGCTTTTTCCTTTTTCCCATTTGAATTTCTGTTTTGATTTTCAAACAAATAATTCAAACACCAATTCAAATCAAACCACCACCAAACTTTGTATTGATTTTAGTTCTCTTTAACAAAATAATCCAATGTCCAAAATAAAATAATTTTTATTCCTTTTAGGATCCATTAATAATTAAAATAAAAAGACTTTAGTCTCTATTTTCAAATAGAGTTTAATTTATTTTAAATCTCTATTTGAAATCTAAAATAATATCAAAATCATTTCAGTAGGTTTTATTTGAATAAATAAAACACTTGAAAATCTTATTTAAAATAAATTAACAAGTTTTAGTGTTTATTTAAAATGGAAAAGCCTTTACTTTAATAAAATAGGATATTAATAAATCCTCATTATTTTATTTAAATAAACCTTTACTCATTTTATCAAATAGAAATATTTTATTTCAAAAGCTTGGCCAAGATTATATTTTGCTCTATAAAATAATCCTTATTTATAATTCTACCTTTTCTTTTGAAAACCAAATCTTTTTATTAAAAGATCTAAAAATAGTAATTCCAACTATCATAACTTTATTTATTATTTGTTTATCTTTTTAAATCCCTTTAGGATTTCATTTGATCAAAATAGGTTTTGATGTTTCCAATTGGAATCAAAAAGTTTCTTCTCACCCTAAATTTCAACAAAATTTTATTTTGTTTATTTATTTTTCACATTACAAAATTTGGAAAATTTTGGGATGTGACAACTGCTTAATTGTTGACTGTCTGACTTGCAATGCTGTTCCACCCTGCTTAAATCCTAAAGTGGTTAAAAATCTTGCTGCCTCTTTCTGCAAGGTAAAGGATGGTGACATGGAGAAGAGGTTGCTCAAGAAAGGGAAGGCCACTGAAGTGGCAGTCAAGGCTCCTCCAAAAGGCATCATCAAAGGAAATGGTTCATCAAGCTTATTGGAGGCAAGAAGAAATCTGGGGCTGCTAGTACCTGTGGTCAGCAAGCCAAGAAGAAGCCCCCCACTTAAGTGTATTAATGTATCACAATATTTCTTTTGCTGGAGCCTTGTTGGCTCCCTGTTCTGAAACCTGTACTAGTGGTCTTTTGATGTGTTTGTTACCTAGTGTTGAACCTGTCAGTGGGTTTATGGTATGGAATGCACTTTGTCTGCTTGGTTGTGGTCTTTTCAGTTGGGTGATTACATTGGTTGTATCACCTCATCACTCAACAAACAAGTGGTTTTTTAATGGATAACAAAAGAATTTGGAAGATTCTGAACTGGAACATCAGGGGAATCAATTCAGAAAAAAATGGGTTGCACTCAGAAATAAAATTGATGAGTCTGACTGTGATATTATTTTCCTCCAAGAAACTAAGAAGGAAAATTTTGATACCTCTTATATAAGAAAATTTTGCCCCCCCCCCGAATTTACCAAATTTGAATTCCTTCCCTCCAGGGGGGCTTCTGGGGGTCTGATTATCATTTGGAATAGCTCTCTGTTTTCTGGGCATCTTTCTTTCCAAAATGAGTTCTCCATCTCCATCACCTTGACATCTCTCTTGTCAAATGAAACCTGGATCCTCACCAATATTTATGGTTCTTTCTTAGCTGAAAAAAGGCAGATTTTTTAGAATGGTTTAGAAATATTGACATGCCTGATGATATGGATTGGCTCATTGTGGGTGACTTCAATTTTACTATAAAACCCTCTGACAGAAATAGACAGGGTGGGGATGTAAATGATATGCTAATTTTCAATGAAGCCATTAACGATCTGGGTCTCATTGAATTACCCCTTAAATGTAGAAAGTTCACCTAGAGCAACATGCAAAAAGAACCTCTGCTTGAAAGGCTGGACTGGTTTTTTACATCTGCCTCCTGGACTCAGAGCTATCCTTCAACTTTTGTTGTCCCTCTTACCAAGCCTACCTCTAACCATCTTCCTTGTGTCATCTCCATTGGCACAATGATTCCAAAATCTCAGGTTTTCAGATTTGAGAATTATTGGATGCATCATAATGATTTTAATGCAATTGTGTAAAATGCCTGGAACATCCCAGTAGGCTTCCATGATTCTGCCAAAAAAAAATAATGCTAAATTCAAAAATGTAAGAAGGGGACTGAAGATCTGGGGAAAAAAACTGCCTTGCCTGAAAGCACAAATTTGCAATACCAATGCCACCATTGATCTCTTGGATATCTTGGAGGAAATGAGAACTCTTACTATTCTGGAATGGAATCTCAGAGACCTTCTGAAAAACCTCATAATCTCACTTCTTCAAGATCAAAATGCTTATTGGAATCAAAGAGGAAAAGTTAAATGGGTCAAGTTGGGTGATGAGAACACAAAATTCTTTCATTCAAAAGCCACCATAAGCTTCAGGCATAACTACATCTCCATGCTTAAAGATGATTCTAATGAAGAGATTCAAGATCATTCTAGTAAAGTTGATCTACTCTTGAAGGCCTTCAAAGATAGAATGGGCACATCTGATAAGCCTGAAATGCACTTTAATCTTAATGAGTTGGCAGGGGAATGTTTGAGTCAAGAGGAAAAGGATGTTTTAGAATAACCTTTCTCTGACAATGAGATTGAAGGTGTAATAAAGGAACTTCCTAATGACAAATCCCCTGGTCCAGATGGCTTCAATAATGAATTCATTAAACAATGCTGGCCTATTATTAAGGAGGATGTTAAACAACTCCTTGTGGATTTCTTTGAGGGCCAGACTTCTTTGGAAAGCATTAATGCCTCTTATATCACCCTCATTCCAAAAAATGAAGCCCCTTTGACACCTGCTGATTTCAGACATATTTCTCTGCTCAATAGTGTCTTCAAGATTATAACCAAACTTCTGGCTAACAGGCTTCAAAAAATTATCCTTAAACTTGTCCACAAAAACCAGTATAAAGATCCATTCAGGACTGTCTAGGATGGGCTTTTGAATTCCTTGATCAATTCCACAAGTCCAAAGAAGAAATTTTAATGCTTAATCTTGATTTTGAAAAGGCTTTTGATAGAATTGAGCATGCAACAATTATTAATATTCTCAAAGCCAAAGGATTTGATGAAAAATGGATTAATTGGATTCAGCTGATCTTTGGTTCCGCTTCATCCTCTGTCTTGTTAAATGGAGTGCCTGGGAAAAAGTTTTATTGCAGAAGAGGTGTAAGGCAAGGGGATCCTTTATCCCCACTCCTGTTTGTCCTGGCTGCTGACCTGCTTCAAAGCATTCTCAATAAAGCAATGAGCCTTGGGCTTCTCTCCCTTCCTCTTGAGGGTGTGTTTTGTCCTGATTTCCCTGTTGTGCAGTATGCAGATGACACTTTATTAATCCTTAAGGCTGACTCTGAGCAATTATTGTGCCTTAAGGCTCTACTTCATACTTTTGCTCTCTCCACTGGACTCAAAGTCAATTATTCTAAATCTAGTATGATGCCAATCAACATGGATTCTGAGAGGTTAAGGCACTTTGCCAACACACTTTCATGCCTCCCTAGCTCATTACCCTTCACTTACCTTGGATTGCCTTTAAGCATCAACAAGCCTGCAGTGGAGCATTTTTTGCCTATTGTTCAGAGAGTTGAGAGAAGATTATGTGGGATTGCTGATTTCCTAAACTATGGGGGAAAATTGCAGTTGGTTAAGTCTATCTTATCCTCCCTTCCCATATATTATTTGAGTTGTTTTGAACTGCCTGTCTCTATTAAAGATCGGATGATTAAGTATATGAGACAGTGCCTGTGGAGGAAGAAAACCACGGATGTTCAAGCTAGAGGTCAAGCCCTGGTTGCATGGAATAAAGTTTGTAGACCAAAGAACCATGGAGGGTTGGGGGTGCTTGATCTTAATGTTCAAAACTCAGCACTTCTGTTGAAGAATTTGGATAAGTTCTACAATCACAAGGATATTCCATGTGTTCATCTTGTCTGGAACACTTATTACTGCAATGGTAAACTGCCTGGAAGAAGTCTGGAGGGATCCTTTTGGTGGAAAGCTCATCTGAAATTAGTTGACATATTTAAAGGAATAGCAAAGTGCTCGGTGGGAGATGGAAAATCCACTCTTCTCTAGACTGATTTTTGGAATGATGAATGTCTTTAGCATAAGCTTCCTCACCTCCTTTCTTATGCAAAAAATCCTCACATCTCTGTCTGCGAGTTCTTACAAACACCCAACATGAAAGATCACTTTTTTCTTCCTCTGTCACAACAAGGTTACCATGAATATCAAAGCCTTGAGCAAATTCTCAGTGAAGGAATACAGGGAGAAGCAGACAACTGGAGCTATATTTGGGGCAGTACTATTTTTTCAGTCCAAAAGGCCTATTCTTCATTATCTGGATACCAGTCCATGCAACCACATTTTTCCTGGTTGTGGAAGTCCTCTTGTCAGCAAAAACATAAGTTCTTCTTCTGGCTTTTGCTCCTTGATAGGCTAAACACCAGGAATCTTTTGAAAAGGAAAAGATTCATTCTGACTTCTTTTGATTGTGTGTTTCATGGTTGCACAAGTGAGGAAACTCTTCTGCACTTGTTTTGGGGCTGTCCTTTTGCAAAAGCATGCTGGGCTGAAATTTATCCTGTCCAAGACAATGATCTCAATATCTTCGAAGCATTGACTAGTATTAAAACAGGCCTAAAGGTCCCCTTGCAATGGAAAGCATTATTCTTGGAGCTTGGGGCATATGGATGTGCAGAAACAATGAGATATTCAATAACAAGCATGCCTCCCTTGATGAATGGAGGGCTATTGTTTCTCAGGAATTAAGATGGGTCCTATGTAGAATTAAGAAAAAGAATTACCAGGACCTCAAAGATTGGATTAGCAATAATTTAGACAGGAGATAGTTGCTCATAGTGTTATCCCTCTTTGAGGTGGCTTGAAACTTGTAAATATTCGCTTGTAACTCTCTATGATTTATAAAAATTGCAGTGGGGTTCTTTACCCTACTGTTTTACCCTAGAAAAAGAGAGAATCAAGAAGCAAATTCAAAACACATTTAAGTCTAACCCTCTTCCTATGCATAGGAATATTGTACACAAATAAATTCATGAAGAACAAAGTGACATGCATAGGAAGATAAGACAAGAGTAACTTCAAAACTTTCAGCACAAAGAGAGGTGTTTCAATACCATCAAAACTTCTACAACCATATTTTCCTCTCTCATAATAATTTTCAGTAGCCTCATGGATAAACTCAACAATATAGCTATCACATAAAGCATGCTTTTCATGATCTAAAAACACATAATTTCTATCAAGCTCAAAAATAGTGGGATTAAAACCTTCACAGGTTTTACCCAAAGTAGATATTTCAAAAAGATCCATAAGAACATAACTTTCATCCTCCTTTGGTAATCATGGGGGACAATCAAATAATGTAAAAGGTAAAGAGTTACTCTCATTAGAAGGTAGACACGGGTAGATCCATTCTTCCTCCTCTTGACCATCACTCTCCTCCTCTTTTTCATCTAATGAGCTTTCAGCTTCAGCAATTTCTTCTTCCATAGGCTCCTGCAAGGCATTAGTCTCTTCCATTTCTGGAAAGCATCTATTAAAATATTCATGAATATAGCCATTTGCTTCCTTGTAATTGTCAAAGAAAAATTTAAGTATCTCATAAACCTCATTTTCATAAGGTGCATCATCAATATTTTCAAACAAACTAGCAAGTTCAAATGTGCCCTTGAAGGCAATGAATTCTTCAATCTGTTCCACATCATAAAAGTCATAATTTCCTTTAACATAATTAGATATGGTAACATTATCATTATACTCACATTGAAAAGGCAGGTGTTTATACCTCCTACATCAACAAGACTTATCAAAGCAATAAGTAACATTATAAGTAGAGCACACGTCTCTAGCAATAGTATTCAACTTATCAATTTGTTCCCATAAGTGTTTCCCTTTTTGTGACAAACGGTGTTCCTTATAATAATACCTTTGTTCTTCAGTGAACCCACCTTGCCAATAAGAACTAGTTTCAAAGAAACCATCTATTCATAGAAAGCATGACCAAGCAAGGCAATAACAGACCAACAACTAGAGTAGGAACTAATTTTTTGTGTTTTTGAATAAAGCAAGCAAACAAAACTAGACTAATTTTTTTGGTTTTTTTGGAAAGAGGCAAACAAAACCAAACAAAAGAAACAAAGCAAACTAAAAACAAAGTAAAGAGAAAGGAAGTGAAGGACTCCCCTAGTGAAGACGTCCTTGGCCTCCCCGGCAACGACGCTAGAAAAGCTTGACGACTGTCTACGCACATCCTGTTGGGAACCCCAAGAGCAAGGTGTGAAGCAGCAAGCAGCAAGTTTTCCCTCCGTTGAGACCGAGGTTATCGAACCAGAAGGAGAAAGGAAATGTCACACAGGTGTTGCAAACAACACGGAGACCTGCACAACACAAACTCAAGACTTTGCCCCAACAAACAGTGAGGTTGTCAAGCTCATCGGTTTGCTGTAACAAAGGATTAAACGTATGATGTGGAAGGTAATGGTTTGCAGCAAGTAAACAAGTAACAGTGGAAGATGTATCAATGGTAAAGATTGGACCGGGGTCCATAGTTCACTAGAGGTGCTCTCCTTAGATAAACAACATGGCATGAAGGGTGAACAAATTACAACAGGGCAACTGACAGGAACTGAGCAAGGCATAACAATGCAATTACTAGTCAGAAAGATCCTATGAGGTTCGATTGGGAAATACAACAAGATACATAGACCGCCATCCAACTGCATCTATGACTAGAAGTCCACCTTCAGGTTATCATCTGAACCCCCTCCAGTATTAAGTTGCAAGCAACAAACAACTGCTTTAAGCAAAGTATGTAAGGTAAACAGTCCACATGTTCCATGAACAAGATACCATTGTTTTCTCCCTAGTAGCAACAACACATCTACAACCGAAGAGATTATTGTCACTTCCCTTGGAAACTAGAGGATTGAACCCACTATCGAGCATAAATACCTCCTCTTGGAGTCACTAGCAACTACTTGGCCAAGATAGCTACTAACAATGGAGAGCATGCAAGATCACAAACAACACAGACATGATATAATCATAAAGACAAAACCATTAATAAACCAACATAATAATCTCAATATCCATCGGATCCCCGCAAACACAACATGCATGATTACAAGTAGATTAGATCTAGATCATGAATGGAGATCACAAGATCTATACATGAAAGCACAAAGGAGGAGATACAACCATCTAGCTACTACATGGACCATAGTCCAAGGTTGAACTACTCACGCATCATACCGGAGAGAAGGCCTCCGGGATGATCTCCCCTTCAGCAAGGTGCCGGGAAGAACTTCAGATCCCCCCGATCTAGGGATGATGGTGGCGGGGGATACAAACGGTTTCGTGGATTTCTGATCGGGTACTCAGGGTTTCTACATTGGGGGCTTCTTATAGGCGAAGGGGGAGACTGAGGAGGCAGCCAAGGCTGGCAAACCCTAGCCCGGTGCGGGGCTGGGCCCACCCGCTCCTGGGGTGGGTCTGTCCCCCTTGGCTGGCCCCTCCGGCTTTCCTCTAGACTTCTTGTTCCCCACGAAAAGTAATTGACTTTGTCCTTTGTCCCGTCCAATTCCGAGAATATTTCTTTACTAACTTTTCTGAAACCAAAAAATAGCAGAAAACAGGCATCTGGTACTGTTGCAACTTGTTATTATGTTAGTACCAGAAAACATGTAAAAATCACCTCAAAGTGTGGACAAGTAAAGCAAAGTAGATAGTAAACAAGCATGGAGCATAAAAATTATAGATACGTTTCCAACGTATCAATCATATAAAATTGACTGAACAGTCTGATACTGAAATGCATGATTCCTAACATACTTCTATTGGAAAATGATTTGGCTTTCAGGTATAATTTCTTGTAAACGAACTAGTGGCTGGCTTCTGCTAATATGGTCCTGCTATTGTGATGCCTCCTTGGAGTGAACACAATACCTGATCACTTCTAGCATGATTTGTTGTCATTTATGATTAGATTTTGGTTAAGCATCTGGTGGCTTCTGTTTTACTGGATTGGTCATTTGTGGTTGATATATCTTGAACAAATGTATGATGGTATATTGCATAGTGACCCCTTCTAATTTCCTAGAATTACTCTAGTTGTAGATTAGTGGGTTTTTCCTTGCTTGTACTATCAACATGATAGAATACACGAACAATGATCCCTAGCATTTGAAGCTAAGGAAATGATTAGGGCATATTCTTTGCCTTTTGTAGAGAGCTATGTATTCTTGCATATTGATGTAAATCCTGACCATGCCAATAATGGATTTTGCTAAATGTTCCGGTTCTTGTGGTACCTCCTATTGGAGTGTGCACAACAATGGATCAGATTAGCATAATCTGCTGCTACTTTTACTAGTTTTGTTGGAAATCATCATCATATTTGATGATATGTGCAGAGAACGCGGTTTGGGATGCCTATGCCTATGATGCACAAGCTGAGGCCCTTTCTATTGATAAAAACAGATATTATTGTTGCCTCTTTTTAACTCAGTGATGATCTAGACATGTAACTTGCATGTTGGACTGAGAGTAACACTACAGTAACTCAATTTAGCTCTACGTTGATAAAAACATATGCTAAATAATGATCTTAAAGATCAACATGCTGCTGGTGCTGGTGCTGTTGTTGCTGGATACTCCTGATGTGGATCTTGTGGTGCTCTACATTAGCTACTCCTTCCTGCTGACCTACTCTACCCAACTCCTGTTTTGGTCTTGTTCTTCCCAGCCTCCTGATGTTACTGGCCTGCTTCTTCTTGAGCTGCTGCTGCTTCTAATCTTGATCTTGATCATCTCTTGCTGAAATGGAGGCTTTGGTGGATAACTAGCATGAACACATGTTCTACTTGCTTTTCTGGTGATAGGAAGGGTGGTGCTATTTTCCTCTATTGTGCTACGACTGGACTCTCTCTATCTATAACTTTTAGTGTCATTCCTTGTGGTGTGGACAACACATCAGATGAATGTGGTGTGTGTGCTGTCTGCTTGCTTACATGTGGACTCCAATGGGTTCAAGTTCCATACCTGGGCTACCTCCCTTATGTATGAGATCAACTGATCAGATATTTTTGGATGTTTGGAATATTCCTTATTTTTAGAAATGGTGAAACATTTCCCCAAGGCTAGTGATATTGAACTGAGGCCAAATTCCTGATATGAATAGATTTACACTTAACCCTCCTTTTGTTTTAAAACTCGATGATGTGATAAAAAGTGCAACACACTATTACTACTAAGAGTAATAACATTAACCCTTTTCTTTTTGTCTTATTAGTTTTTGTTTGCACGTACCAAGAAGAAATGTAGGAAGATCAAGACTAGAGATATGAACTAGTTTAGATTCAATTTTTGTAACTTCTTCCTTTTATTTTTTTGTAAAAACATTTTAATTAAATATTATTGTATAAATCACTTTTTAATCTTATTACTTTCAATTATTATTTTGTATAATACTTCGTATTTAATTGTATTTCTTATATCTTTGGAATGTTTGATAAGAAAAGTATGAATATTTCTATTCATTTGTGTTTGTTTGAATCAATTCAATGTATTGATCGAATTTCCTTGTAATGTAATACTATATGTATATTTTTATTCGAGAACTCCTTTGTATTATTATTATAACCATTTTTTTGTTCCTTTATTATAAATGGACAATGTAACATTTGACTTAGGATATAGAGTTAATTCTTTCCTTGTATTTCCATTATAATACTTGTATTTGTATTACTACAAATAGTTGCTTAATCCAACTTATATGTAGATACATGCATGTAGATGCACAAAATCCTAAATCTATCCTTCATTTAGTCCTAAATGCTGGGATGTTACACTCCGCCTCCATAACACGACTTCAAAAAGGTATCAGGAATCCGAAAATTTATGCTAATGGAACTATTAGATATGGTATGCTTACCTTTTAAGGAGATCCAAGAAATTGGAGGCATGCTATGCAAGAGGAATATGTTGCACTAATACATAATAAGACATGGCATCTTGTGCCACCGAGCGACAACAAAAATATAATTGATTGCAAATGGGTATATTAAATCAAAAAAATTAAATGGCACGATTGACAGGTGATGATTGGATTTCCTGCATCAATCAGGGTTATTGCAGTACTTGTAGCAGCAAATATTATTTATATAAAGTTCTTCCCATGAAAGCTTTGCGGATGGAAATAACACAATAACCCTGCAACTATGCTGTCACACGCGCAACCACGTACGCACTCAAACTGTTGTTTGAAAATAGCCTATTCTATAAGTTACTAGAATAGCAATAACTTGAAAGAGGTTTAATGTAACTAGGAACAAGTAAATAAGAACAAAGTAAACTAAAACTAAAAGTAAACATGGAGGATTATAATTATAAAATTGAATAGAATAAAAGGCGGTGTCTAGGCTTTCGGTCTCACTAGTACTAGAGGAGCAACTGTGTGGCCATATTTTACAATTGCACAAGATACATCTTTAGACAAACAAAAGACCCCTTATGGTTAGCTGGTTGTCACACGTACTACCTTCAACCTCGCGTTGTCACTAAGCAAGTCAAATAATACACTCCGGTCGTAAGGATCACATCTATATCCTCTTTGTCACTAGAAGGGATAGCAATACATATAATAGATGAAACCACATAATTTAGGATTGCATACTATATCATAACTCAACCTAGAGCAGGATCAGTTACTCAAACATAGATGCATAGAAATACAAATGGTGGATCATTGAGATCATCATGTTCAATCTTACAAATAAAATAATATCTAAAAAAATAGAGAGAGATGGAGACATTGATGGAGATGGCGATGGTGATGAAGCCGGCGCCCAGTGTGTGGCGTTGGTGATGGTCTCCCTCTCCTCTTCTTCTTGCTTGGATGGTGTGGAGGTGTTGATGGAGATCTAGATCTTGGATGTGTGGCGGATATGGAGATGCCATGGCGGCAGGGCTCTGCCATGGAGGCGTGTGAGGATAGGGGGTCTTCTCCCTTGACTCCTTGATACGTCCAAAACGTATCTACTTTCTCGAACACTTTGCTATTGTTTTTTGCTATAAACTTGTGTAATTTTGATATAACTAATACGGACTGACGCTGTTTTCAGTAGAATTACCTTGGTGTCTTGTTTTTGTGCAGAAAATGTACTATTAGGAAAATCCCGGAAAATATGCAAAAAACTATTTCTCACCAGAAGATCCACAGAGCCAGAAGGGGAGACAGAGAGGAGGCCTGGGGGGCCCAAACCCACCCTAGGCATGGACACACTGACCCCGCGCCTGGGGAGGTTTGTCCACCCCAGGCAGCTCCTCGGCCTCCCTCCGCACCTATAAGTTGCCTTCTGACCTAAATGCCCCAGTATGTTATCTAACTTTCGTTAGTCCAACACTTTTTGATTTGAGCAACATAAGGTCTTCGAAAAAATCGGTTTTCACCTACTGGTCTGTTTTGACAGATTTCTGCCATTATTTGCATTTGCTTCTTATTGATTCCTTTTTTAGTTCTCTTTTGGGAAATTGAGCTTTTTGAAGGAGTTTATATAGTAGCTTGTGTTTTTAGTGAAAAGTATTGCTGTTCCAAAGCTTTGCCTAAAGGTTTATTACTTTTGAATGCACTAATGTTGCTAATGAAAACTGTGTGAAGTTTTGTATGAAGGAAAAATTTCAGGCATAGAGAGAGAATGATGTAATGAGATGAAGAATGGACAAAAGCTCAAGCTTGGGGGTGCCACCCCGTGTCACCCCAAGATATATTCAAGAGGTACAAGTGTCAAAGCTTGGGGGTGCCCAAGGCATCCCCTTCTTCATCAATAAAAACCTCAGGTCTCTTTCTAGACACTTCGTTTTTTTTCATGCACTGTTGTGTCGTTCTTGGAGTTACTGCCCACTCTATTGAGCCCCACTTAGGCCAAAAGCCTAAGCTTGGGGGAGGTTTACCGAAATCACACTCATCTATATATCATGTTCGGTCGGTTCTTTGTATATCCATTGTTTTTGCTTTATTTTTTGTTCTTGTTGCTTCTTTCTCAAAAACCCAAAAATACCAACAATATTTTCGTTGTTTCTCTTGGTTTGTTTCTTTGCTTTTTGGTTTTGGTTTGCCTTAAAAGAAAAATCCAAAAGATTTTGCTTTGTTTGGTTTGTTTTTCTTTGTTTGCTTGTTTCTAAAAAATCGAAAACACCAAAAATATTTGTTGTTCTTCTTTAGTTTTGTGAGTTCTTTGCAGGGTTCAGCCGTCCTCAGTGGAGTTTGGTTTCATGTTAATTATTCAAGTCACACAATTGAAGGGTAATAATGAAGATTAAGACAACTCGAGGTGTGGTAAGAGGCTGGTAACGAACTCTATCTGTTTCATTTTTGTACATATACTCATCATTGTGAGCATGCTTAGCCTGTTTGTGTAAGCTTTATGTCATTATGGATGCTTAGTAGTTCTTGCTTGTCTATGATTAGCTCCAGCTTGCTAATAGTTTGTAGCATGTCATATGAATGTTTGCTTGCATTATTTTATTCATATTTTGGTATGATATTGTGGTATCCTCCTCTGACTGTTCATGTGAATCGACGTGGCACATGCTCACACATGCACATGACTAATCAATAGTCAATAAGCCTCGATGATTTATTTTGCCTCAGAGTTCTTGTATCACTTTCATTCCATAATTAGTCCTGTTTTGTTGCAAGCATGATTATGACAGCTATCGCTCTCTCGTTTGTCGCTCCCTCTCTATTGCTAGCCTTCACTTGCACTGAGTATGTGCTCTACCTGTGCTTCCAACTCCCCAAAACCAATATTGCCAACTGTGTCCACCATACCTACCTATTAGCAACATTTGCTACTTCAGTGCATATTCCATATGCCTTGTTTTCTTCCAAAATAAAATGTTTGTCTGTTTTGAGAAAGTTAGTTAGTAAAACTCTCACCAACTTGATGACACACTTTATTCTGTGCACTTAAAAATTCTGAACCATTGTGACTAGTCCATGAAAGTTATATGCTTTCTTATTATATGCTGGGAGTCAGGAGAACCATGATGCCACGGGGAACGCTTTCAACACCTGTTGGATATCTCATCCAGTTGATTACTTGCTCTTTTGTTTATGGATGTCGATGATGTGAAATAAAAGGGGAAGTTGTTAGTTCATGGAGTTTATACACTGTGTTAGAGAAACGCCTGGGCCGCTAACCTAAGCCATGCCTAATCGTGGTGGAAACTTGCAGCATCACTATAATGAGCATCTATGAAGCTTCCTCAATAAAAAGCTATGCATATGGTAAATAAAAAGATTGCTGAGATGCTCATTGTCTGCTTGCCTTGTCATTTTGGTTATGGAAAAGCTCCTGTACCATATGCAAGGGGTACCCCGTTGGCGGTTCTCGATGATATGCATGTATTTACAATGACAAGAACTTTTAGGTGACCAAAGTTGAGTAGCATGCGGAGCGACCCTCGTACTCAAGGGATTTGAGATTTTCAGTCTATGGTCTGTCAAGCATATGATTCAGAGTGGACCTCACTTTCACCTTAACCATATAAACATGCCTATGATAGGGGCAATGAGAGCTCAAAGCTAATGAGTACCTTCCTTTCAGCATTTGGAAGCCTTTCAAACCTTTCAAAACCGTTTTCACCACCTTGTTGAGTCACCACTTATTCTATGAGCACCTTCTTGAGAGCATAGTTGTCATTCTTGTGTTTGTTCCAAAACTTGGTTAATTATGTCATGACCTTGATGCTTGTATCTATGATATCTTTATCTCTAGTCTTCATGTGAACTTTAGAGGTTCCTCAGCATTTATATTGTTCTCTTCAAACAAAGGCAAGCGAGATACCACTCTATCATACCTTATTGTGAGCATTGCAATGTTGCTTATGTTTATGTTTCATGCTACTTATTATTATTGAGTTGGTTTTTCTTCATAGCTTGCAATGACTATTAAGTAGACTTAGTTGCATACTCCTTATTATGAATTGTCTAAACATTTACTCCTGTGCTGAGAATATTTACATCATATGAAGCAAAGTGTTTGTGAAAGTTCTTTTATCGCACTCAGTTTTCAACTGAATTGCTTGAGGACAAGCAATAAGCTAATCTTGGGGGGAGTTGATACGTCCAAAACGTATCTACTTTCTCGAACACTTTGCTATTGTTTTTTCCTCTAAACTTGTGTGATTTGGATATAACTAACACGGACTGACGCTGTTTTCAGCAGAATTACCTTGGTGTCTTGTTTTTGTGCAGAAAATGAACTATCAGGAAAAATCCCGAAAAATGTGCCAAAACTTATTTCTCACCAGAAGATCCATGGAGCCAGAAGGGGAGACAGAGAGGATGCCTGGAGGGGCCCAGACCTAGGGGTGGGCGTTCGGCCATGACCGAAAATTAGGTCTTTGTATATCGGTCTATTTTGAAATCGGTCTTCAAACAAATAAAGACCGAAATTTCCTTGTTATTTTTACTAACCGACAAATTCGGTTACCCGATAATTCGGTTTCAGTTTCGGTCATAACTGAATTGTGTAGTAGATATTAACAAATACAAAAGTTCGATAATATTTGGTAAACCATTTGGTACTATGTAAGTTGTAATTTGAATATAAAATACACTTCGTAGTCATATTAATTTGCGGAAACTAACATTCAATAATACTAAATTTGGTTTCGTCGATGAAGATAAATCTATAGTAACGAGTAACTAGGGCTTTGGAACTACACCACTCTCACCTAAAATTTGGTTAGTCGGTCTATTCGGTTACCAAGAAGTAATGACCGAATTAACCGAACAAAATTCGGTCTACAAAATTTGCTACCCAATTTTTTGATCGGTCCTTTTGGTCTCGGTCTATTTGGTTTCGGTCTCAATCTTTTTGGGTTCGGTTTTCGGTTATAGGTTTTTCTGCCCACCGCTACGCACACCCACCCCAGGCGAGGCCCACTTACCCCACGCCTGGGGGAGGTTTGGCCACCCTAGGCAGCTCCTTGGCCTCCCTCCGCGCCTATAAGTTGCCTTCTGACCTAAAAACAGAGGGGGGTTCGATAGTTTTCCAGAAAGAGTTTCGCTCCTCCACCGCCACCAAAAACCAAGATTCTGATCCAGAAACTGTGTTCTAGCACCCTGCCGGGACGGAGAATTTGGAGAGGATCATCGCCATCGTCATCACCAACGCATCTCTCTCAACCACCGATGTTTCCCTCATCCATGAGTGAGTAATCCCCCGCTGTAGGCTTGGGGATGGTAGGGATTGGATGAGTTCTATCATGTAATTGAATAAGATCTGTTAGGGGCGTAGTGCCTAGTATCTCTATTAGTGCTATTTGACTTTGTTGCAACTTGTTGTGCTTAATGCTTGTCACTAGGGCCCGAGTGCCATGATCTCAGATCTGAACTTATTATTGAATCATTATGATAGTATTGTTTATGATCTTATCTGCAAGTTGTGTACACATATCATTGTCCGGATCCAAAGGCCCCAAAGTAACAATAATTGGGACAACAGGAGGGGATGGTTGTGGTGTGAGGATCACATGTGTTCATGGAGTGTTAATGCTTTGCTCCGGTGCTCTATTAAAAGGAGCACCTTAATTGCCAGTAGTTCCCTAGAGGCCCCGCTTCCACGGGCTGGATGGACATAAGATGTTGTGCAAGTTCTCATTGCGAGCACGTATGACTATATTTGGAGCACATGCCTAGGAGTGTTTAGTACTTGTATGCTTGTTATTATTTATCTGCAATGACCTATGTCTTGAAGTTACATGTTTAGACTCGTCCATGCAATGCCAGTCATCCATCCCTATGCATACCGCACTCGAATCCTACTGTTACCGTTACTGTTACTATTGCTACTCTTTCATTGTTGTTGTTACTGCTGCTGTTGCTTCTACAAACTGTTGCTACTGATAAACTTCTGTGAGCAAGAACTATTTCCAGGTGTAGCTGAACTGACAACTCAGTTGTTAAGGCTTGCAAGTATTCTTTGACTTCCCTTGTGTCGAATCAATAAATTGGGTAATACTACCCGCGAAGACTGTTGTGATCCCCTATACTTGTAGGTCATCACTCCTCTCCTATATATACATGCTTAGGAGAGCCTCCAATAGTCCCCAATACATTCCTTATGTCCTAAGAAAGTTCAAGCAACAAACAGGAATGAATTCTATGAAGTAACACGTCTAGAAAGGTATTTTCCCTGCGTCCAGACCCACATTACGGGGTCGCCCGTACCGGCCCGTACCGCTGGTCGTTAAGCTTGCAGATGTTTTTCTTATTTTGGCCGCCATTTTTTCATACAAACTCTGATTCGGGTGTTTTTGTCTTATTGGATTCGTATGGACAAGGACTACAACACCATTGCCTTGGATCTTCATTTGAAGTTGGTGGAATAATCCACTTTTCCACCTCTAAATAATAGTTGTGCAACACTCATATGAAAATGGATGAGAACTAGTAATCATGCATAATAGGCATAGTTGTAGCTAGATATAGCATGGAATGAGTGATAATATGGATAATCTATGTTCTTAAATACGCATCACATTTTCACTCATCAAAAGGTATAAGGATAGACTTGTTGCAAAAGGATTTAAGAAATGCTATGACATCGATTACGATGACACTTTGTCTTGTTGTCAAAGCAGCCACTATTCATCTTGTGTTAGCAATATCTGTTTCAAGAGGATGGAACTTAATACAGCTAGACGTCGAGAATGTGTTTCTTCATGGCATTCTGGAAGCAGATGTTTATATGAAACAACCACCTGGTTTTGAAAATCCAGCAACTCCACACTATGTATGAAAATTTCATAAAGCTTTATATGGTCTCAAACAAGGTCCTTAGGTATGGTATGCACGACTCAGTTCCAAGCTTATTGATCTTGGTTTCATATCATCTAAAGCATACACTTGTCTATTTATTTATAACAAAAAAGATGTCACATATTCTTATTGATCTATGTTGATGACATCATCGTGACAAGCTCCTCTAATCAAGCCATCATTGTTTTACTTCGTGATTTAAGTAAGGATTTTGCTCTCATAGATCTGGGAGATTTACATTTCTTCTTGGGCATTGAAGTAAAACAAGAGCAACAGACAAAATAGTCTTGACACAAGAAAAATATGATGCTGAAATACTTGGCAAAGTTGGCAAGCAAAGGCACTTCGGTCACTACACCTCTCTCCACTATTGACAAACTATCATTAATAGATGGTGAACTTCTTGGTCCTGATGATAGTACACAATACAAGAGTGTCATTTTTGCGTTGTCGTACTTAACATTAACATGACCAGATATATCCTTTGCGGTTAATAAAATCTGTCAGTTTCTACATGCACCCACAATAGCTCACAAGTTGGTCTCACATTCTAGAAGGCGTCTTCCACTCTTCTTAATGCCTTCTCTGATGCAGATTGGGTAGGATGCCTTGATGATCCACATTCCACATGTGGTTTTGCAATATTTTTTGGGCCAAATCTAATTTCTTGGAGTGCTCGCATACAAGCCACGCTCTGTCGCTCCAGTACTGTAGTTGAATATAAGACATTGGTCAATCCTACTGCTAAATTAATTTGGATCGAGGCATTCTTCAATGAACTTGGTGTTCACATATAAAACAAACCATGTTTGTGGTGTGATAATCTTAGTGCTACTTATTTATCTTCTAACACCCACTACAAGAATAGGAAGCTATGCCGACGGCCGGTCTCTACGCCGACGACCAAGCGTCGGGGCCATCGGTGTAGCCATCGTCCAGGCCAGCCCCGCCAAGCAGCCGTTGGCGTAGAATTTCCCTTGGCGCATTCTATGCTACGCCGACGGCTGCCATCGGTGTAGCCTATGTCGACGGATGCCCTCGGCCTAGCTATTTTTCTTTTACCTCATTAAACTTTGAAAAATCATAACTAAATCATTCTAATTCGAAAAAATACAAATAATATATCAAAATTTGCAGAAAATAAGATATATCTATCTACACTCAAATATTACACATTTGTAAATAAAAATTAAGTGAAACATAAAACATTACATATAGTGTAAAACGGGCATAAAAAATTTAAAAACTATCGAAACAATGTGAAACCTTCGCGTGGTGCCATATTATGTGACATAGTTAGAAGGAAAAATATCAAACTTGGTATATTGCTTATGTCTCAAAAAACCTTCACAAAATGACCTATCTCATTCGAGGTTTCTTAGCTTTCGGGTCAAATCACCAATGTTATGGCTAGAATAAAGGCATAGTTTGTGATAATGTGCCTATATTATGCATACATGTGCATCATGGGATGACGAACAATGTTGCAAGAGAAAGTTTTTCTTTTCGTCGCACCAAAAAGCCATTTTCCATTTTCTGAGCACAAAAAACGGACGGTTTTGTGAAACAACCACCAAATGGATAATTCAAAATTCTACCACCATATTTTACAAAAATACTGGACCACCTTATATGGACAATGTACCAACCGGGGGATCTGAAACCTTTCCGTCCACCCCTGGTAAAAAAGACAAATTCTTGCCGAATCGGTAGGAAGTGGGTCAGATATGAACTACAAGTACATGATCTGATACTAATTTTTTTATAAAAATCATTTTTAGGTTCACAATATGCTATTTCATCAGATATCCACTTCAAGTTTATCGAGGATCATCCCCAAGCTAAGAATCTTCATGCCCGTCGTTCGACAAAGTTTGACGATAGTTTAAACGGGTATAAGAAATTCAAAAACGATCAAAATAATGCGAAACCTTCACGTGGTGTCATATTATGTGACATAGTTATAAGGAAAAATATCAAACTTGATATATTGATTATGTCTCCAAAAACCTTCACAAAATGACTATCTCATTCAACGTTTCTTGGCTTTCGGGTCAAATGACAAATATTATGGCTAGAATCAAGGCATAGTTTGTGATAATATGCCCATATTGTGCATACATGTGCATCATGGGATGTCAAACAATGTTACAGAAGGAAGTTTTCCTTTTTATCGCACCAAAAAGCCATTTTCCAGTTTCCAAGTGAAAGAACATACGGTTTTGTGAAGCAACCACCAAATGGCTAATTCAAAATGCTACCACCACATTTTTCCAAAATACTATACCACCTTACATGGACAATGTCCTAATAGGAAGATCACAAACCTTTCCGTCTATCCCTGGTAAAAAGACAAATTCCTGCCAAATCGGCATGAAGTGGGTCAAATATGAACTATAGGTACATGATCCAGTGTTCATGATTTTTTATAAAAATCATTTTTAGGTTCAAAATATGCTATTTTATCAGAGATCCACTTCAAGTTTATGGAGGATCAGCCCCGAGCTATCTTATTCGAGGTTGCCAAAAAAGCCATTTTCCATTTTAAACGGGCAAATAAAATTATGGCTAGAATCACCGCATAGTTTGTGATAAGTTGATATTGATATCATATTTGGATTGATCTCATTTTTATGATCAATTTAGATATATTATTTGTCAAATTCCAATTTACGGATTTAAAGATATTAATTATTCCATATTAAATAGAAAAATACAAAAAAATCATTATATTTTTATTTGAATTCAATAATATTTTTACTTATTCATTATTGTTTACTTAAATAATTGTTTATAATTTCAAAAAATACAAACATGTGACATGATGATATAAGAGTAATAGGATTGATATCATAATATTGACAATAATGTATGAATTACTTTTTGGAAACAGATTCTGAAGGAACGAGGAAGTTAAGCCTGCTGGAACAGGAGTAGTAGTAGGATGGGTGACCAGCCGGAAAGTTTGACCAAGACTGCAATTTAATCAAATATTAAGTGTAATTAGTATTAAAAATGTTCAAAGTGAGAGATTAATGAGTCAAACAATTCAAAGATTAAAAAAATTAAAAGAAATATATATTTTTTTAAATATTTTTACAACCGGACGACAGGCTATGCCGACGGCCGCTAGTCGGCGTAGCGTACGCCGACGGCATTTTGGTACGCCAATGGCCTTTATGTGCTCCGCCGAGGGAGACCTTTGCCGAGGAGGCTACGCCGAGGGCAGCCGTCGGCGTAGCATACGCCAAGGATATTTTGGCCTACGCCGACGACTTTTTTCCCTCGGGATAGAATGTCGTTCCTGTAGTGACCGTGTTTCATTCTTGCACCAAGAACATTAAAATTGACTTTCATTTTGTCAAAAAAGAGTTGCCAATAAGTTACTTGACATTCCGTTTGTCCAGCAAATATCAGATTGTAGATGGTTTCACCAAAGCTTTACAAGTCAACGATCTTGTTGAGTTTAGGCGAATCTAAATCTCTCCATTTCTTTCAAGGTTTATAGCATCTCCACTCGCCTACCCAGGAGGCCGATTCGGACGCCGAATTTCGGTCCGGACGCCGAAAATTGGCCCAGTCGCATACCCAAGGACCTGTTTTCGTCCCGATTTTGGCGTGTTTTGGTCCGGCCTAACCAGGCCGAACCCAAGATCCTGAGTACGCCCTGGAAACGCCGGACGAAGCGAATTCGGCGAGTGGACCCGCCTAGTCAGCATATATTCGCCCTTATTCATCCAAAGTTCGCCCAAAATTCGCCCATATAGACATATTGGTCCAAAGTTCGTCCATATAGACCATATTCGCACAAATTTCGCCCAAAATTCGGGCATATTCGTCCAAAGTTCGTCTGTATCATCCATATTCGTCCAAATTTCGCCCAAGTTGTCCATATAGACCAGATTCGCCCAAAGCTCAACCAAAATTCGGGCTATTCGCCCAAAGTTGATCTGTATCGACCATATTCGCCCAAATTTCGCTCATATAGACCAGATTCACCCAAAGTTCGCCCAAAATTTGGGCATATTTGCTTAAAGTTCGTCTGTATCGCCCATATTCGTCCATAGTTCGTCCATATCGCCCATATTCGCACAAAGTTCGTCGGTATCGACTATATTCGCCCAAAGTTCGCCCATATTCGCCCAAAACTGCTTATATTCGCCCAAAATTCGCCCAAAGTTTGCCAAAATTTATTAAATTTTAGCAAACGCGGAAACTCGCCTGGGTACGCGAGTGGAAAACTGAGCGTACCCAGACCGAAATCAAGCTTTGTTCGGCCAAAAAAAGATCCTTATTTCGGCCTGGGTTTGTCCAACGAGTGGAGATGTTCTCGGATTATGGGAGAGGGGTGTCCGACTTAATTGTACGTACTCCCTCCGTTTAGAAATATAAGATGTTTTAGGTTTATGAAGGATATATATCTAGACATGCTTTAGTGCATAGGTTAAAATAAATCTATCATTCGCAAATCTAAAACATCTTATATTTTCAAACGGAGGGAGTATATCTTTATTTTTCCTTTTGGCAACCGATCAGATTCTGTAGTGCTTTATCTTCTCGATTCCTCAACCTCCTTCGTAACTACCACGGTGGGGCTTTTCTACCGCAGAGTATAAACAGCTAACCTATCCCCTCAACTGGGGCATCCCTTCCCGCAGATCAACACGGGTGTGTACTATGCGCAGATGCTTTTCCTTTGGCTTCTTGTGTGATAAACAAGACACACGTACAGAGTCGAAATTTGATCCAAATCCGTACATTTTATTATATATAAATAATAGTAGCAGTGAAATTCAAGAGATTAAATTAAACACACAATTTATTGATGATTCGATCAACAATCTGCTCTGCAGTAAGAGCAACAGATCGAGCGTGATGCAGAAAGCTTAGCAGCAACAGTAGACATGCCCGTACATGGAGTCGGCTACACTCAGTCCTGATGATGCTGACAGATAACTAGTTGAGCCTGCAAATACACACATACGAACAAAAGCGAAGCGATTAATATCAAACAATTTACTACTAGTACTAAATGGAGAAGAACCACAGCATCGATCAATGTAGATTGAGTTAGCAAGGAGTAATTTATTGTTCGTACTTGGAGCAGTCGACGTTGGAGCTGATGGGGAAGGAGACGGTGACGCCGCATTTGCTGGGGATGCTGGCGGCGTTGCCCATGTTGAGGCTCTTGGCCGAGCCCGCCAGGGTCTTGAGGCAGCCGCATGCCGTGCGGCGGTCGGCCGCCGTGGAGGCCTTGCCGTTGAGGGACCTGACCCCGCTGCAGCACCCCGCCGACGGCGTCGCCACCTTCCCCGTCGCGTACGACATGCACGGCGCGATGGCGGAGGTCACGTCGCCGCAGGACACGGCCGCCGACGCCTTCTCGGCCACCACGAGCGCCGCGAGCACGGTGAAGACCACGAGCAGTGCCACGCGAGCCATCGATGCTGGTATGCTTCGTCTAGCTAGCTAGTAACTGTGGGTCTAGGAAGAAGCAGTTATTCAGAGCTCAAGATTGGTAGCTTTAGCTTGTGCGTAGTGGTGATGGTGATGGAACTCCATGGGCCGGGGTATAAATAGCAAAACTGTGGTGGTGGTGGTGGTGGTGGTGCAGCCTTGCGTTGCAGGGTGGCGGACGGTGCTGCGTGTCGCCGTACGTTGTTGGGCCATTCAAGCATATGCGCATGCTGGCGCTGGAGACCGTACGACGATCATGCATGCATGTGATTGATCTTTGTCTGCATTGATGCATATGCAAAAAGCTTCTGCAAATAATTTCGGGTACTACGATCTCTTCGTGTGTATGACACACGTTCCCGGATCTAGCTAGTGCACCCCCTAGCCCGCGCAGGCGCAGTGTGCAGATCTGGTTCTCGTAGAAGGACGTGCCAGTTGTAATAAGTAGATAGGCCGTCGCTGTCAAACACAAAAAGAGGCGGACATGAGCACGATCCAAGTAAATTATGAGTACGATCGATCCATCTACCATGCCCGGATCACTGGATCAGCAAAGCTAGCATGCGAAAATAGGATCTATGCATGCATCGCTAGTGAGGACATTAATCTGCCATCGACATATGTACTATCAGCCGGTGCAGTGTGATTAATGCCAGCAAATTCTGGTGCCTCCTCAACTACAATTAAGTGTTTGTTTTCTTTACCAAATTTCACCAATCTATTAACCATTAGCAACAGTACAAAAAGATACTAGTGCGAGACTAAGGCGTACCGTCGTCCCCGCCCCTCCATCACCGGAGCCAGGCAAGCAATATTATCGTAGTAGAGTTTATTATAGCAGACAGACAAAAAATAATCATGCTAAGGCTATACACCAGAGTAATAACCATCGCCAATGCTAACAATCCTAAATCCAAAAAACTGATTTGAAAACAATCCAACAAACACGAAAACAGGCAAGATCCTAGGAGATTCGTCGAACAAACGACTCCACGCGCCCTCCGTCCATGCTAGATGCACCATTGGAGGGGGATAGAGCGGGGAAGATATTATTCTAACTTTAGAACGTAGCCGTCGCCTCAACATCCAGAAGAAGATACTGAAAATCCTCCCGCTAGTAAGAGGTCGTGGTCCGCCATGCTTTTAAGGCCTCTAGGCCTCTGGAGACGGTGGCGGCCGACGACGTCACCAGCGAGGAGGATGGAACCTTAGATGGGTTTTAGCTAGCTCCCGATGACCTCTCTTTTAACTCCAATTAAGTGTTAACTCCATTATATAAAAAAACACGGGAGCATATATGTTGCATGCAGTAGACATGTGAGGTGTACTAGATGAGTGATTCGTACCTTTATTAGTACCGAATAATTTTGAAATAACATAAATTAATCATGTCTCAAAATTTCAAATCCAAATTCAACCCACAGCTCAAGAACCAAAATCGTATTCTAGTGTACGGTATTATATATCATAGCGCATCTTACATAGATGTGTGCATCTTCATCTCCATTTACGTTTTTAGGACGTTGAACCTAGGGCAATTTTTTAGTCTGGACCCCGAAAATTGGTCCAGTCGTGTTTCCAGGATCCGGTGTCGGCCAACTTTGGTCCAGACTTACCAGACCATTCCTAGGATCCTAGGAACGCCCTGAGAACGCTGGACGAAACGAATTCGGCGGAAAAAAATAGCCGGCAAGTGGACCCGTCTAGTCAGCCTATATTCGTTCATATTCATCCAAAGTTTGCTCAAAGTTCGTCCATATTCGCCTATATTCGCCCATATTTGACCATATTCATCCAAAGTTTAACCATATCGCGCAAAGTTCACCCAAAACCTTTATATTCGTCCACATTCGCCCAAAACCGCTCGCCCAAAGTTCGCCTATATTCGTTCATATTCCTCCATATTTGCCCAAATTCGTTCAAAATCGTCTATATTCGTCCAAAGTTTGACAAAATTTATTAAATTTTAGCCAAACGCGAGAACTCGGCCTAAGAACGCGAGTAAAAAACTCGATATTCCCAGATGAAAACTAGTTTTGTTCGGACTAAAATCCGTCCGGATTTCAGCCTGGAAACTGCCAACGAGTGTGGGGATGCTCTTAGTGCAATGACCGGATGAAAATACATTAGTTCTTCTTTTTGAAAAGTAGAAGATGGAAGAAAAATGGACCACACCTAGCAGAAGTGGCTGAACCAGAACATGAAGACCTGAACCAGAAACCAGGATATAGGTCGACACGCTGATCGTGCGCGCAGGACCGGTCGAACAGCTTCAACAACAAGCGCCATATCTTTCCAAAGAAAAAAAAAAAGTGGTCATATCTTCACACAGGCAGCGATAGTTCAACGCTGGCCTGATTAGGCCCAGTATTTCCGTGTCAATCCTGTTGGGGCCCATCAACATCATCGACTGGCAGGGTTAACACCCAGGGCCCCATACACCCCCAGTCCCCATCGCGAGGAGAATTACCTTTTGGTTTGTGGAGCCTCCAACCGAGAACCGCCGCCACCATCGCGTTCCAGAGAACGATCGCCGCCAAACGCTGCTGCCTGCACAAACCAAGGTAATTGTCCTCGCGCGCACAGAGAGACGGCAAGATAGTTCCCCATCAATTTTACTCCTCGCTCAAATTGATTCATCTTGGCCCCCTTGTTCCTTGAAACGGCGCCATGGGGAAGAAGAACAAGGAGAAAGCGAGGACGACCAACCCTCCAGCGACGGCGGAGGAGGCGGAGGCAGTGACGGCGGCCGGACTCCTCCCAGACGACCTCATCCTGGAGATCCTCTCCCGCCTCCCCGCCAGGTCCGTCCACCGCTTCAAGTGTGTCTCCCCGTCCTGGCGTGACCTCATCGCGGACCCCGCCAACCGCAAGAAGCTGCCCCAAACAATCGCCGGCTTCCTCTACGATACCTACAACAGCGAAGACTTCCCCTTCAATGACTTTAACTTTGCCAGCGTCTCCACCGGCGCGGCCCCGACGGTCGACCCGTCCCTCCCTTTCCTGCCAGAGTACGAATACATCGCCCATCTCGACACCTGCAACGGCCTCCTCCTCTGCCTCGCCTACATGGTCCCTTCTTCTTCTGCGGACGAGGATGCTGAGCCCGAATCGCATTACATCGTGTGCAATCCGGCCACCGAGAGGTGGGTCGACCTGCCCGCTCACCCCGACGTGCCACTCGACAGTCAAATCTTCACTCGTCTGGCATTTGATCCACAAGTCTCGTCCCATTTCCACGTCCTTCGGTTCAACAGGACAGATCATGAGGATTACATCACAGGGGTGGACATATACTCGTCGCAAACTGGAGCCTGGAACCGCAGAGAAATCAAGTTGGTTGAGAAATTTAACCTCTACTTTGGGATCACAAGTGTCTTCTGTCATGGTATGCTGCACTTGCTTGGTTGGCTGCACGCCATGAGCGCCAACAAGGATAATTTGCTTATAGCATTGGACATGGAGGGGAAGGTGTGGAAGACTATTCGTGTGCCATCAGATGGTATGCGTTTTGGTACAATTGGATTGTCACAAGGGTGTTTGCACTATGCTGCCACAAAAAAGGAGGGGGACACATCCTTAGATACCAAGATATCAGAAGTCTGGTGTATGAAGGATTATGAGAGTAAAAAATGGGTACTGAAGCATACTGTCAGTAATGATGAGTTGTGCAGCATTGCTGGGGTGGAGTACAGAGTGGAAGCATTTCATCCAGACTGCGACACCATTTTCTTGGATTCATGTGATGCTGATACAATAGTATCATACGATATGCAACGTCAGAAACTTCATCAGACCTTTCATCTTAAGGAAAACAAGGCATGGAAGACTCATTGGCTGGTGCAGATGGGCGTTAGCGTTATCGACAACCACCGAAGAGTGCTTCCTCCAAGAATTTGCTAATTTTTTTCCCTCGGATTTCTGAATCTACTTAAATATCGTTTAGTTTGCTGGTGCTTGAACTTGTGCTACCTTGATTTTCTGTTCGGAGCAATGCCTAGTAACCTTAGATGTTAAGCAAACTGTAATATTCGGAAAACATGGTTACTAGCCTTCTTGTTTCTTTAGCTACTATTGTCCTTGATACGAAATAGTTCCTTGTGGCTAAATTATTCTGAGATGTTTTTTTCTTGGCCATACATACACTAGAGGAAAAAGGGCCATCCGTTCGTGACCCCTCGGAGCATTAGTCCCGGTTGCGATGCTGGCACGCGTCCCGGTTGGAGCGGGCACGGGGCCAGGGGGCATGGGTCCCGGTTGGTAAGGGGGCATGCGTCCCGGTTGGAGCCACCAACCGGGACTAAAGGTTTGGCCACAGCCACGTGGCGTGACACGCACCTTTAGTCCCGGTTGCTGGCTCCAACCGGGACTAAAGACCCCTTGCCCTCTATAAATGCAACGCCCCAGCCCCCTCTGCCTCCACTCTGTTTTTTCGAATGGTGTAAGGTGTGAGGGTGTGTGCTAGTTTTTTCTCATGCATGCATTGAAGGTGTTTGTTGAAATGTTTGAGTGAAAAATCCAGTTGAATTTCTCATAGAACAAAAATATAGAAGGTGTCCGAGACGCACTTGAGCTTTCTTCTCTTTATTTCCCTCGATCGAGGTTAGCAATCTTATCTTTTCTAGGTCATTGATACAATTCATGTGTCGGTGTGAATTGGTTATTTCACTATTTATGATGTCCTGTTTTTTGATAAACTTACTTATATGATGCAGATGAACGGTCGGGAATGGATGTACGGTGACCGGCGGGTAGCCGGGTATATCAAAGGCGTGGATAAATTTATCGATGTGGCTACGGCAAACAAAGAGAATGGATTTATACGTTGTCCATGTGTTCAATGTCGGAACAACAAGGAGTACTCTTCCTCGAAAATCATTCGCGGCCACCTGATTATGAAAGGTTTCATGCCCAACTATAATTGCTGGACCAAGCACGGGGAAAGAGGGGTTATGATGGAAGATGGTGAAGAAGAAGATGATGATAACAACTATCATCATATGTTTCCTGAATACAGTGATACTGCAATGGAAGACAATGGAGAGGAAAAAGGTGAAGAACGGGCATCAGATGAGCCGGCTGATGAACTTGGTAGGGTCATTTCTGATGCAAAGCGAGACTGTGAAACAGAAAATGAGAAGTTGAAGTTAGAGGGCATGTTAGAAGATCACAAGAAATTGTTGTACCCAAATTGTGAAGATGGCAGCACAAAGCTCGGTACCACACTGGAATTGTTGCGATGGAAGGCAGAGTGTGGTCTAACTGACTCCTCATTTGAAAAGATGCTGAAAATAATGAAGCCGAAGTTTCCAAAACATAACGAACTTCCCGAGAGTACCTACGAAGCAAAGAAGACTCTCTGTCCTCTGGGATTAGATGTGCAAAAGATACATGCATGCATTAATGACTGCATCCTCTACCGCGGTAAGGAGTATGAGAATTTAGATAAATGCCCGGTATGCAACGCGTTGCGGTATAAGATCAGACGAGATGACCCTGGTGATGTTGAGGGAGAGCCCCTCCGGAAGAGGGTTCCTGCTAAGGTTATGTGGTATGCTCCTATAATACCAAGGTTGAAACGCATGTTCAGAAACAAAGAGCATGCCAGGTTGTTGCGATGGCACAAAGAAGACCGTAAGAAAGACGGGGAGTTGAGACACCCTGCTGATGGGTCACAGTGGAGAAAAATTGAGAGAGACTTCCCAGACTTTGTAGGTGACGCAAGGAACTTATGGTTTGGTCTAAGTACGGATGGCATGAATCCTTTTGGGGAGCAGAGCTGCAGTCACAGCACCTGGCCCGTGACTCTATGTATCTACAACCTGCCTCCTTGGTTGTGCATGAAGCGTAAGTTCATTATGATGCCAGTGCTCATCCAAGGCCCGAAGCAACCGGGCAACGACATTGATGTGTACCTTAGGCCATTAGTTGAAGAACTCTTACAGTTGTGGGGCAAACCAGGTGTACGTGCGTGGGATGAGAACAAACAGGAGCCATTTAATCTACGAGGGTTGTTATTCGTAACCATCAATGATTGGCCTGCTCTTAGTAACCTTTCAGGACAGACAAACAAAGGATATAAGGCATGCACCCACTGTTTAGATAAGACCGAAGGTACATATTTGCATAAATGCAAGAAGGTTGTGTACCTAGCGAATCGATGATTTCTTCCGACCAATCATCCCGTAAGAAAGAAAGGCAAGCATTTTAAAGGTGAGGCAGATCACCGGAAGAAGCCTGAACTCCCTGCTGGTGATGATGTATTTGGTATGGTCAAGGACATAGAAGTAATCTTTGGAAAGGGTCCCGACGGTCAATCAGTTCCGAACGACGTCGCTACAGGACACGCACCCATGTGGAAGAAGAAATCTATATTTTGGGAGCTGCCATATTGGAAAGTCCCGCGTGTCCGCTCTTCAATCGACGTGATGCACGTGATGAAGAATCTCTGCGTGAACCTGCTAGGATTCCTAGGCGTGTATGGTAAGACAAAAGATACACCTGAAGCACGGGAGGACCAACAAATTATGAAAGACCCAAAGAACATGCATACAGATAACAAGACGGATAAAGGGCGTCACTTAAGTCGTGCCAGCTATGCTCTTACCAAAGCAGAGAAGGAAATCTTTTTTGAAGTCCTTTACAGTATCAAGGTGCCGTCGGGCTTCTCATCTAATATAAAGGGGATAATAAATATGGCAGAGAAAAAGTTCCAAAACCTGAAGTCTCATGACTGTCACGTGATTATGACGCAGTTGCTTCCGATTGCATTGAGGGGGCTTCTACCAGAAAATGTTCGAGTACCCATTGTGAAGCTGTGTGCATTCCTCAATGCAATATCTCAGAAGGTAATCAATCCAGATATTCTGCCAAGGTTACAGAAGGATGTGGTACAATGTCTTGTTAGTTTTGAATTGGTGTTCCCACCATCCTTCTTCAATATTATGACGCATCTCCTGGTTCATCTAGTGGAAGAGATTGCCATTCTCGGTCCGGTATTTCTGCACAATATGTTCCCCTTTGAGAGGTTCATGGGAGTCTTAAAGAAATATGTTCATAACCGTGCTAGACCAGAAGGAAGCATCTCCAAGGGATATGGAACAGAGGAGGTCATTGAGTTTTGTGTTGACTTTATTCCTGACCTTAAGCCGATTGGTGTTTCTGACTCGCGGCATGAGGGAAGACTAAGTGGAAAAGGCACGTTGGGAAAGAAAGCAATGATATGTAGGGACGGGGATTCTTTCACTAAAGCACACTACACAGTTCTACATAATTCCACCTTGGCAGCTCCGTATATCGAGGAACACAAGAATATTGTACGCTCCAAAAACCCGGGGAAGCCTGAATCATGGATTACATATGAACACATGAAGTCTTTCGGTGGTTGGATGCAGACACATCTCTTGAATGACACCACTGTTGGAGATCAGCTATACTTGTTGGCCGCGTCACCATCTTCTACTGTATTGAATTTCCAAGGGTACGAAATAAATGGAAATACATTCTACACGATCACCCAAGATAAAAAGAGCACCAACCAAAATAGTGGTGTCCGCTTTGATGCAATAGACGAGAATGGACAAAAGGACACATATTATGGTTACATAGAGGAGATATGGGAACTAGACTATGGAGTCTCTTTTAAGGTCCCTTTGTTTCGCTGCAAATGGGTCAACCTGAATGGGGAAGGGGTAAAGATAGACCAGTTGTACGGAATGACAACAGTGGATCTCAACAATCTTGGTTATAGAGATGAACCATTCGTCCTAGCCAATGATGTGTCTCAGGTTTTCTATGTGAAGGACATGTCCTCCAGACCGAAAAAAAGAAAAAATATGCAAACGAATACATCATATGATGAGCCAAAGCGTCACATAGTTCTTTCAGGGAAAAGAAACATCGTGGGAATCGAGGACAAGACAGACATGTCAGAAGATTATAATAAGTTTGATGAAATTCCGCCCTTCACAGTGAAAACTGACCCAAGCATTCCGTTAAGTAAAGAAGATGCTCCATGGTTACGTCTGAAGCGGTCATAAGGAATGACATATGCCAAGAAGTTCATGCTCATATTATGTAACTCTAGTTCATGTCTTTCGCGGTTTGTGGCTTGACCGAAGGATATCTTTCGCGGTTTGTGGCCTTTATTCCCGGTTTTGTAGTCTCGGTTTTTAATATTAATAAATGTCTTGAGTGTTAGTCCCATTTTGTGGCTGGACGGGGAGTGCCTCTATGACCAGATTCTTGGAGATGCCGGAGGACTGGGCTCCGTCGGCATCTCCCTGAAACTGGTCGTAGTGGTGGCCCTGCTCTCGAAAACCATCTTGCAGCTTGTAACTTCACTAACTAGATCAATACGCCTCGGAGCTAACTAATTTCACATATTAGGGAGTGCCTCTATGACCAGTTTCTCGGAGATGCCGGAGGACTGGGCTCCGTCGGCATCTCCCTGAAACTGGCCGCAGTGGTGTCCCTGCTCTCGAAAACCATTTTGCAGCTTGTAACTTCACTAACTAGATCAATACGCCTCGGAGCTAACTAATTTCACATATTAGGGAGTGCCTCTATGACCAGTTTCTTGGAGATGCCGGAGGACTGGGCTCCGTCGGCATCTCCCTGAAACTGGCCGCAGTGGTGTCCCTGCTCTCGAAAACCATCTTGCAGCTTGTAACTTCACTAACTAGATCAATACGCCTCGGAGCTAACTAATTTCACATATTAGGGAGTGCCTCTATGACCAGTTTCTCGGAGATGCCGGAGGACTGGGCTCCGTCGGCATCTCCCTGAAACTGGCCGTAGTGGTGTCCCTGCTCTCTAAAACCATCTTGGAGATGCCTCAAACTGGCTGGAGGACTGGACTCACAAGGATGCATATTTATAGTACAAGCAGCTCGGCATAATGTCGACACTCACGACATAATGTCGACACTCACCCCTATTATTAGTGCTGACTCATCTTTAGTCCCGGTTGGTGTCTCCAACCGGGACTAAAGGTTCATCTTTAGTCCCGGTTGGTGACACCATCCGGGACAAGGTACAAGCCGCACGACATAATGTCGACACTCACCCCTATTATTAGTGTTGTCTGGCCCACTCTGCCGCAATCCCTTTAGTCCCGGTTTGTGACTACATCCGGGACTAAATGTGTGCTGAACAATGATCATGTTTCGAAAAAACCTTCACAAAATGACCTATCATGTTCGAGGTTTCATGGCTTTCGGTCCAAATGACCGATGTTATGTGCTGAATCACGGCATAGTTTGTGATGTTGTGCCCATATTATGCATGTGTGTGGACATTGGTATGGAGAACAATGTTGCAGGAGGAAGTTTTCCTTTTTGTCGCACGGAAAATCCCTTTTCCATTTTCCGAGCGCAAAAAACGGGTCGTTTTGTGAAGTAACCACCAAAATGCCGTTTCAGAATGCTACCGTCCTATTTTCCTAAAATACTAGACCACCTTACATGGACTATATCCCAACCGGTACATCTCAAACCTTTTCGTCCATCCCGGGTAAAAAGGACAAATGTCTGCCGAATCGGTAGGAAGTGGGTCTGGTTTGTACTACAGGTACATGATCTATCGCCCGTGATTTTTTGAAAAAATCATTTTTAGACTCGCAATATGTGGTTTCTTCAGAGATCCAATGCAAGTTCTAACGATGCCCGTCCCCTATCTTCATGCACACCGGTTCGACCATAGTTAGAAATTCAGATAATTCAAAACGGGCATAATAAATTCAAAAAAAATCCGAACAATGAAAATCCTTCGCGTGGTGTCATATTATGTTACATAGTTGAAAGGAAAAATACCAGACTTGGTATATTGATCATGTTTCGAAAAAACCTTCACAAAATGACCTATCATGTTCGAGGTTTCATGGCTTTCGGTCCAAATGACCGATGTTATGTGATGAATCACGGCATAGTTTGTGATGTTGTGCCCATATTATGCATGTGTGTGGACATTGGTATGGAGAACAATGTTGCAGGAGGAAGTTTTCCTTTTTGTCGCACGGAAAATCCCTTTTCCATTTTCCGAGCGCAAAAAACGGGTCGTTTTGTGAAGTAACCACCAAAATGCCGTTTCAGAATGCTACCGTCCTATTTTCCTAAAATACTAGACCACCTTACATGGACTATATCCCAACCGGTACATCTCAAACCTTTTCGTCCATCCCGGGTAAAAAGGACAAATGTCTGCCGAATCGGTAGGAAGTGGGTCCGGTTTGTACTACAGGTACATGATCTATCGCCCGTGATTTTTTGAAAAAATCATTTTTAGACTCGCAATATGTGGTTTCTTCAGAGATCCAATGCAAGTTCTAACGATGCCCGTCCCCTATCTTCATGCACACCGGTTCGACCATAGTTAGAAATTCAGATAATTCAAAACGGGCATAATAAATTCAAAAAAAATCCAAATTGATATTAAAAAAATATAAGTTAATTCATTTTTAATTGTAAATGGTTCATATTTTAAATGGTTACATTAATTATTTTTTAAAACAGAAAATGTTTTTGAATTATTTATTTAAATCCAAACACTTTTTATGTTTAAATTTTTTCTAAATTCCAAATTAATATTCAAAAATATAAGTTAATTCATTTTAAAAGGTTACATTAATTATTTTTTAAAAATAGAATATGTTTTTGAATTATTTATTCAAATCCATACACTTCTTATGTTTAAAGTTTTTCTAAATTCCAAATTGATATTAAAAAATATAAGTTAATTCATTTTTAATTGTAAATGGTTCATATTTTAAATGGTTACATTAATTATTTTTTAAAACAGAAAATGTTTTTGAATTATTTATTTAAATCCAAACACTTTTTATGTTTAAAATTTTTCTAAATTCCAAATTAATATTCAAAAATATAAGTTAATTCATTTTAAAAGGTTACATTAATTATTTTTTAAAAATAGAAAATGTTTTTGAATTATTTATTCAAATCCATACACTTCTTATGTTTAAAGTTTTTCTAAATTCCAAATTGATATTAAAAAAATATAAGTTAATTCATTTTTAATTGTAAATGGTTCATATTTTAAATGGTTACATTAATTATTTTTTAAAACAGAAAATGGTTTTGAATTATTTATTCAAATCCAAACACTTTTTATGTTTAAAGTTTTTCTAAATTCCAAATTGATATTAAAAAAATATAAGTTAATTCATTTTTAATTGTAAATGGTTCATATTTTAAATGGTTACATTAATTATTTTTTAAAACAGAAAATGGTTTTGAATTATTTATTCAAATCCAAACACTTTTTATGTTTAAAGTTTTTCTAAATTCCAAATTAATTATCATTTAAAAAACAATACAAATTTAAACCCCAAAATAAAAAAATAAGGCGGGAACAGAGAAAAAATACCTGAAATTTTTTGAAAACAGGGGAATATGTCCCGGTTGGAGCCACCAACCGGGACTAAAGAGCCCCTGCGCGCCAACCCTTGGTCTGCTGAAAATATTGGAGTATAGGTCCCGGTTGCTGGCTCCAACTGGGACGTATAACCCTTTAGTCCCGGTTGGAGCCACGAACCGGGACTAAAGGTCCTTTGGTTATAACTGGGTGCCCCTCCTCTTCTTCTTCCCCATCTCCCCTCCTCTTATCTTCTCGCGCACGACGCCGTCAGGCTGCCCCGCCGCCGTGCACGCCCTACCGGCCGCCCCTCGCCCAGCCAAGCGTGCAGGAAGCTTCGCCTCGTCGCCCCGAGGCTTCTCCCTGAAGGAATCGGCCCCGCTCGCTCCCAATCGTCGCCAACGACCCTCGAGCCCGACGATCGCCGCCGTCGATTCGTCGGCTCCCGACCTCGCCTCGCCTCCCCGACACCACCACCGCACACCTGGTATGCTGCTGGTCCTCGTGGACCCTCTCTCTCGCCCCCTCTCGCTCTGGTTCATCCTCCCCGTCGACCACCTGCCACCACCGCCGCTCACCGTCGTCGTGCTCTCTCTACGGTGACCTTTTGGAGGCGGGGCCGCTACTCTTTGGCTCGCCTCAACCTCCTCTCTCTAACGCGCGCACGCACGCGCCCTAGATCGCCCCCTAACGCCGTTCCCGATCACCGTCCTGCAAGCCACCGCCGGCGTGACGTCACCCGTGCATCAGCGCGACCCAGCCAGGGAGCCACTTTACCTGCATGGCTTTCCTATGTGGCCTCTGGCCCACATGTCAGCGTCTCTGGCTAGCCCCAGCCCGAGTGAAAAATGCCCCCCAGAACCACTTTTGCTTGTGTGGCTGCTGAGGTGGCTCCGGGCCCCTCTGTCAGTCACTGTGGGTAGGTTTGCCTGCGGTGTAAAAAGTTTAACCAGCTTTTAATAATTTCAGAAATAATTATAATCTTATAAATTCAATAACTTTTAATCTATAAGTCATAAAAATATGAATAATATATCAAAATGTTCAGAAAAATGAAACCTAGATATCTAAGCTATAATCATGCATTGTTCAACAACTTAAATTACAAGTTTAATTAGAAGAACAAATCCACCCCTCTCATGTGTTTCGGAGTTTCTCCGAGTTAGGGTTTTCACCCCTCGGAACCCCGATTAAATCGTCGAGCATTTCTTAGGGTTACATTCCAATGCAAATTAACTTGTCATATCATCATACTTGCTTGAGCATTGCATCGATGCCATGTGTTGATTGTTTCCCTTTCTTTTTGGTGTTTGGATTATTAGGTTTATTATTAGTTAGGTATTATTAGGTTTATTAATTAGTTTGGTATTATTGGTCTTCGGCCCCACTGGTCAGTCACTATGGGTAGCCCCAGACCCGATTCACATTTTCAAGCAACTTAGGTGCATGTGGGTTCGACGATGTGCCTATCTACTACACGGTTTCCCTTTCTCTTCATTTTTATTATTGTGTATGTATATATTAGGGTTTCTCTGAATTAAGGTTTATATCTCTCAACACCGTACTTAACTTTCTCCTTTAGCCACTTTGACTTATTCGTTTTTCCACCTATGCAGAAAATATGGACCCACACCTCAGAGACGAAGAAAAGGAAGAGTTGATCCAAGGTGTGATCCATGGGGAAGATAATTTAGACGTATCAACGTTTCTGAACAACTCCGGTGAGGGTGATCCTCTTTTTACCGGAGTAGACAACTTGTTTGAGGTTGAAGGTGTTGCCTTCCGCGAGGGAGAAGGCGATGCCTTGTGTAATCGAGAAGACGACCGCTCCGGCGAGGTGCATGTAATATAAATCAATTCATTAATTAATCATCTGCTATCTATATAGAAATAGTAATGACGATCTTTCTTCTTTTAGCCCTCCGGATCGAAGGAATCTACTGAAAAGAGCAGACGAGGCCCAACCAAAAAGTTGCAAGACCATGAGAGGTTTAGGATCGAAGATGTCGCTGAAGACGGCAGACCGACAGCTCCCGAAGTTGTCGCAACCAAATTTGTGGCACAATGCGGAGTAATCGTTAGGGACTTAATACCGATCACCATTAGAAATTGGAATAGGCCTGCTAAAGCGGATGAAGAGGGAACATGTTTATTTGTCCCTAACCACGCCAAAGATTTACTGTGGAAGAGGCTCATGGTTAATTTCAAACTACCGAAGATAGAGCTGGATCCAAATGCGGAGGATCCAGTTGAGGACGCCTTACAACATGGGAGAGCCATGGAGGCTAAGGTCAGGGAGTGGGCTTTGAAGAAGATGGCCTAGTGTTTCACCAACTGGAAGAAAATATTGCACCTTGACTATGTCATGAAAAGGAAGACTCCGGATTTCAAGAAGACTCAGTTTCAGAAGATAAAACCATTCTGGGCTGAGTTTGTGGAATACAAGACATCGGAAAAAGCTAAGGAAATGTCTGCAAAGAATAAGCTGAATGCTGCTAACAAGAAGTATCACCATACTATGGGGCAAGGTGGCTACAGGGCTGGCATTCCTAAGTGGGAGAAACTTGAGGAAGAACTGTGTGCTAAAAATATCACCCCAGAGACAGACGATTGGGTAGAACGTGCAAGGAATTGGTTTTATGGGCATGGGGGCACGTTGGACTCGGAAGGGAGGTGTATATATAACATACGACATAAAGAAGACCCCTTGCCAATCGAGAGGATGAGAAAAGCAGTAAAGGCTGTTAAAGATGGGGACTTCATTCCCGATAGAGAGAATGATGAGCTCACACTCGCCCTTGGAAATAAGGAACATGATGGACGAACACGAGGCACAATAGGCTCCCAATCATGGAGGACTGGGTTTCCCGAAGAGAGGAAGAAATATCCTGATAGAAGCCGTCAGAGGAGTAAGGACAGGGCGGCAGTTGAAGCAGAAAGTCAGAAAGAGCGAATGCGTTTAATTGAAGAACGATTAAAGCAACAATAAGATGAAATTAACTCACTTAAAGAGCAAAGTACTACCGGCCCATCTCAGCAGCACACTGCATTTGATGCTACCGGCCTATCGAATAATCGAAAAAGCAGTGTGGATTCCACCGAGGTCCCGGGTGATGACAATGGCGATGCCGATGATGCACCGACGATGGCTCCTGTTGGCTACCCAGTGGGTGATATCACAGAGATGACACACTGCGAGCTACATGTCAAAGTTGTGAACATATCAATGAAGGTGGCGGTCGGCTATGCCTTACCAATTGGACCCACACCAACTTACCACAGTCGTCCGGTTCCAGAGGGCTACGCTGTTGTCGGCGTGGATGAAATCATGCCCACCTTTGAGGTTTTGGATCTTCACTACCCTGCTGGTGAAGGGGATGTGACTGTGCTGGGTGACGCAAAAACGTCACCATTCTATGGCCGAAGGATTGTATCGTGCTTCGAAATCACACGCCAAGGCCATCTTCGCCGCCGCCTCACCCGTCTCCAGCGAGGTCGTCGCCGCCGCGGCAGCCGTCTTCGTCGCCTCACCCGGCTCCGTCGCCTCACCAATCTCCGGTGCAGCCATCGCCGCGGGAGCCATCGCCGGCGCCTCAGGATAAAAAGCGTAAGCGTACCGCTACTGTGCGTCGTAAGCGATCGCCGAAACGTAAACAAGAGCCTCTTCCAAAAGTACCAACGGTTCCTCCCAAGAGAGCTTATGACTGTACTGAAGAGGAGACTGCGGCGATCATTGATGCGGAAACGACAGCGTTTTTCGCTAAGCTGAGGCGGCCGAAAGAGCCAGAGTTCCCCAGCACCAAAGAAGAAAAAGCCAAAGTGTTGAAAATGCTAAAGACTCTTCATCAACCCGAGCCAAAGCTGTCATCAGACTATGAGCGTTCTATTCTCAAGTCACATGCAGCACAAAAAGCCTCGAAGAGCAGTACTGATGCAAGCGGTAAATCTGTTGCCCAGCTCGGAGAACAAGCAAAACAGACTTGCGCCCCTCTCAAGGTGATTTCTCAAACCAATGTGGGGTCGAGCAAATATGGGGCCGAAGAGCAGTATGATCCAGAGGTAGTTGCACAATACGGAGAAGCTGCCGCTGCTCAAGGTATGAGTATTGCCCAGTACTTATCCCAGTTAGAGTTCTTCCCCGTGAGTGAAGTAGCATACCAATACCAGTACGGAAAACCTCTCGTCAAACCTGAGGAGGTAAACAATCTTCCAACAAAAATGCGAAGATTGCATAACTGGTACATGCATGCCACAAGGGCCGGGGCTAACTGGATAGTGCTGAGGGTTACAAAAAAGCATCATGGGAAAGATAAGGATGGCATGATATCCATTGAATTTGATGAACTATTTCAATTATTCAATCAAGACGCCTTGGACAAATCGATCATGAGTGCCTATTGTCTGTAAGTACTAATTCTGTAATTAATTTAGTCTCCATATATATTATTTTGTTTATTGCATGTATATAATCATACTTTAATATGCAGAATGAAGATTCTCGAATGCAGCAGAGGACAAATCTATGACATTGGCTTCATTGACCCATATTGGGTTCATGAAGCTAATCTCAAAATAAGCCCCCAGGATACGGAGGATAATATAGTACACGCGTTAAGGTTTCAAGAAACCAAAAGGGAAATACTATTTCCTTACAACTTCCAGTGAGTGTTATTGTCTTGTATACACTTTCTATTTCGCTTACTCGATGTTAAGTATATAATTGATTAGTTCTGCATTCGCAGGTACCACTATATTCTGTTAATCATTCAACTTGACAAAGAGCGTGTACTAGTCATGGACTCGAAACATAAACCCCTTGAGACGTGGAAGGACATGCAGATACTTCTCCAGCGGTAATTCTAATCATTACGACACTATATCGGCAACGTTCGTGAATTTTATGATATCAAGTACTTAATAACTTATTTTATTCGTTTTCTACGCCGGGCAGCGCTTGGAAACGGTTCACCAAGAAGGCTAGGGGTGTTTGGAAAGAGGAGCTTACATTTCAACCACTAGATGTAAGCACCACTAGCTATATCCGCGCATCTCTTTGATTCTAGTTTTGATACAGTTATTATCATGCTTGATTATTATTTTGATTGAACTCTGTTGTCGTAAAGTGCCTGACGCAGGGACCAGGTAACAATCTATGTGGATACTATGTATGCGAGTTCATCCGGCAGACGTGCGATGAGAAGGGCAGAAATTTAGAGCAACTCCACGTACGTAAACAATTTCTATAGTTTTTAATTACAATCAAATTGTGTTTAGTTTCATATTCATATAGGCTGACTCCTTTTTTAAATCAGATCGAACGTCTACGGGACGGTCTTCTGCCAAAGGATCGCATACGAGCAATACAGGAGGAATTGGCGGGATTCTTGGATGCAGAAGTCCTAAACACACAAGGGGAATACTACTCGTCTGTGTATAGACAATAGGAATTGTAAAAATAGCAACTTTCAAGAAATTGGCCGGTAGCATCGAATAGCAACTTTTGTATGTAGTGCATGAATTCGATCCGTGTATTGAATGTAAAATGTTGTCATGATGATCTTGTGTAATATAAGGTTCCTTCATTGATAAGTGCAAAACACTAAATAAACAATAAAACAACCTAAATGAATTCTCTGCCGCGGCACAAAAAGTGGCGAAAATGCTGCCGCGGCAACAAAATATGCCAAAATGAATTCTCTGCCGCGGCAGAGAAATGGGCCAAATCTCTGCCGCGGCAGCAGGTTATTAGTCCCGGTTCGTGTTACGAACCGGGACTAATGCTCCACCCCCCTCGCGCTCTGATGCCGCCACGTGTGCACCCTTTTGTCCCGGTTGGTGGGGCAACCGGGACTAAAGGTTAGGGCTTTAGTCCCGATTGCCCCGTCCCGGTTGGGCAACCGGGACTAAAGGCCCATACGAACCGGGATGCATGGAGCTCTTTGTACTAGTGATATAAGGTTTATCTGTCCTAAATCGTAATATTAGTGATTGTAGTTTGTAAACTTGTTAGTGTATTGGACGTCTCAATCAGACTATTGCAGTGCCTACTTGATGTTAGTCCCCAGGATTTCATGCCACCGAGCAAGTTCCTTTTATCTATTTTTGCATTAGCCACTATTGTTAAACTTCTGCAGGTTATATCGGACTGGAGCCATTGACTAACGTAGACGGTCGCGGAGTGATAACCTGGGTAAGACTGTGTCACTATCTCTCTTAAGCACAGATGAATTTAGTCGAGATACAACGGCGTCATGCCGCTAGGATAGAATCTAATGAACGAAGTTCATGGCGAAAGGGAGAAAGAGATACAAATTCTGGGAATATTCATCTAATCGATAATCCTCTCCTCAGCCTCGATGCCTAGTTAACCAAGTCATCAGTTGCAATGGCGTTCTGGGCCCTTGCCTCTTGGGCCTTCCTCAATTCAGCTTGTTTGTCCCTGCGCCGCTTCTCCCGCAATGCCTTTCCCAAGTAGGACATCGTGACAATGCCCCCTCCTCGAATAGCAGCTTGCCCCCAAGCTGCTATAGTGGAAAAGGCCTTGACCAGAACATGCAAGTTTTTCCATGAGTCACAGCTAGCAGGTAAACCACTCCAGCGAACATGCACCTGTGGTTGAAGCTTCTGCCCCACCTTAACAAGCTTCTCCTCTAAAATCTCCTGAGGGTGGCACTGAACATCAATATTAGTCATAAGACTGGACATTTCAGTACTGACTGACTCAGTTGGTTTGAGCCCCTTCTTCAGCAATGACAAATGAACCACAGGATGGATGCGTGATTGTGGTGGTAATTGGAGTTTGTATGACACATTCCCAACCTTTTGCAGGATTTTATATGGCCCAAAGTAGCGGAAACTGAGCTTGTGATATGACCGAGGCATAACTAACTGCTACACATAAGGCTCAGGGCGCAGAAATACCCAGTCTCCAACTTCAAAGCTCCTCTCCATGCGTGTCTTGTGTTGTTGAGCCCTCTTCAGATGCTGCCTAATGACTGGAATCATGACAGCTCTTTCTTGTAACCACTGAGCCAGATCTGTCGATGTAATGTCATCATTCACCTGCATTCCGAAATGCCTTGGATTCCTCCCATACAACACCACAAACGACGATTTTCCCAGGGCTGAGTGAAAGGTGGTGTTGTGCCAGTATTCAGCCTGGGAAATCCATTTAGCCCATTTTTTGGATTTGCATGAACCAAACACCGGAGATAAGTTTCCAAACATTGATTCAAGCGTTCTGTTTATCCATCTGTTTGAGAATGATAAGAAGAACTCAGATTCAGCGTTGTGTCAGCCAATTTGAACAATTGTTGCCAGAATGAACTCACAAATATTTTGTCCCTGTCAAATATGAGCACTTGAGGCATACTATGCAACTTGTACACATTTTCCAGAAAAAGCTGAGCCACCATCTGTGTTGTGAATGGGTGTTTCAAGGGAATGGAGTGTCCATATTTTGTGAATTTATCAATCACCACCAAAATAGTGTCAAAGTTGCTGGATAATGGTATTCCTTCAATAAAATCCATACTAACAATATGCCATGTTTCAGGGGGAATTTTATGAGGTTGCTATAACCCTGGTGTTCTATTATGCTCAGTTTTAGCTTTTTGGCATGTTGTACACTGCTCCACAAATTGCTGCACATCCTTTTTGAGTCCAGGCCAAGAGAAAAGTTTTTTGACTTTGTGATATGTTGGAAGAATGCCAGAGTACCCTCCCAATCCACTATTGTGCAATGCTTGCAACACTGCTTTCTGGGTTGCTGTGTGTGTTCCTAACTAGATCCTTCCCTTGTGTCTAATGACTCCTTATGTTAAGGTATAACCCTGATCATTTGTTCCTTGTATGCCTAGTTCATTTAGTAGTTGCTGAGACTATGGGTCACTAGCATACCCCTTTATCACCACCTCAAGCCATTTGGAACATACAACAGACATATAGTGGATTTCCATTTTCTTCTTAGGTAACCTGGATAGGGCATTAGCTACTTTGTTTGTACTCCCTTTTTATACAGTATTTTATACTGCAACCCAAACAACCTGAAGAAAGCATTTTGTTTGATGGTTGTATTGAATTTGTGTTCACCCAGATGAATGAGGCTTTTCTGATAAGTGTGAATTACAAATTGGTGGTGTTGCAGATAAGCCTTCCATTTCTCCAATGCTAGCAAGATTGCCAAACACTCTTTGTCATAAGTGGATAATGCCTAGTTTTTTGCCCCCAATTCTTTACTCATGAATGTCAGTGGATGCCCTTACTGCATGAGAACTCCCCCACCCCATAAACTGAAGCATCTGTTTCTAACACAAATTCCTTCTGAAAGTTTGGTAAGGCCAGGACTAGAGCTCGAATAAGTGCCTCTTTCAATGCATTGAACGAGTCATCCTCTAATTGAGTCTAGATGAATGGCACATTCTTCTTCAGCAATGTTGTTAGTGGCCGACTAATCACTCCGAAGTTTTGAATGAACTTCCTATAATATCCTGCTAACCCTAGGAATCCCCTCAACTGCTTTGCATTGACTGGTTCAGGCCATTTTTTAACAGCTTCCACCTTGGCTGGGTCAGTAGCCACTCCTTGAGCACTGATGATGTGACCCAAGTATTCCAGATAAGCTTGTGCAAAAGAACATTTGGATTTCTTGACAAACAATTTGTGCTTAGCCAAGATAGAGAACACCACTTGCAGATGATGAACATGGAAATGCAAAGTTTTGCTATACACCAAAATATCATCTACAAATACTAGAACAAATTTCCTGATGTGTTCCTGGAATATTGTGTTCATTGCAGCCTGAAATGTGGCTGGAGCACATGTCAATCCAAAAGGTACAACTCTGAATTCAAAGTGTCCTTGATGAGTTCGAAAGGTTGTTTTTTGCTTCATGTTTTTCCAACATCCTAATTTGATGATACCCAGACTACAGGTCCAACTGGTGTTGGATATCTATCCTTGACAGTGATTGCATTTAACTATCTATAATCCACACACATTCTCCAAGAACCATCCTTTTTCTTTACCAACAGGATTGGTGATGCAAAAGGGCTTCTACTGGTTTTAATGATTCCATTAGCCAACATTTCTTTTACTAGTTTCTCAATTCCATCTTTTTGTTATGGTGTATACCTATAGGGTTTCACATTGTCAGTGTTAGTACCAGGAAGCAGGTTTATGTGATGGTCATATGGCCTATGTGGAGGGAGCCCTTTTGGGACCATAAAACAGTTTCTATGTTCTTAGTAAACTGCATGTATTTCTGCAGGCACTTCACTAACCACTGGTCTGTCATCCATCATTGATAAGTGCACCAATTGTGATACCTCACCTTCCTCCAATATCAGTTGTAAGGCTTATTGAGTAATGGTGGCACATTGAGCCATATTGTCTCAAACACCTCTTAATGTTATTCGCTGCCCATTGTTCTTGAACCTGAGCTTCTTTTCCTTCTAAACCACCCACATTTTTCCAATGTTAGCCAACCAGTCCATGCCCAATATCATGTCATAACCAGGAATTGGAAACATCTTTAGATCATTAGTAAATTTGTGTCCTTGACACTCCCATCCAACGGCCTGCGCTACCCTGTTACACAGCTCCTTGCCTCCATTTGCCACCGTTACAGTCATTGGGGGTGTCTCTGATACTACTAACTTCAGGAGCTGAGCTGTCTGCTTGCTAATGAAACTACCAGTGCTACCAGAATCAATTAAGATAAGCACCTTCTTCCCTTTTATATTCCCCACCAACCTGATGGATTTATTGTGTGTTATCCTAGCTTCTGCATGATAAGACAATGCCATTAGTGACTCATCACCACTTCTAGTTTTAGATGTCTCAGACTCAGAATCTGATGTGATTTCCAATATTTCCAGCAACTCCATCATGTTCAGTTGTATTGTTTTAGCACATTTGTGTCCAGGTTGGTATTTGTCTCCACATTTGAAACATTCCCCTCATGATCTTCTTTGTGCTCTAAGAGACACCAACTTGTCCTTCCAGGGAGGTTTTTGGTCATGTTTCTTCCTTTCCTCTTGAGGTTGTGGCAGAATCCCTTTTTGAATTGGTATACACTGTGGTAAGGTTTCCTATAGTCACTTCTGTATTTATAGGACAGATAACTCTTAGCTTCTTCTAGCAACGATTCCTGTGTTTCTGCTAATGACAATACCATGTCCACCGTTTTTGGCTTGTGCAACTATATGGCTCTTCGAAATTCCCTTTTTAGCCAACCCACAAACTTGGTGAAAAAGAAAGCTTCATCATAATGCCTATTATGCACCAACACTTTGTGCCTCAGTTCTTCAAACTTCTGGTAATAATGATCCACACTATCAGTTTGTTTGCATATTTCCATTGCCTCTAGGTACCGCACATGTTTATCCTTACCAAATTTTGCATTTACAGCTACCACTAGTTCCTCCCAACTCTCAACATCATGCTCAGCTTCATATGTTTGTAACCACAAGGCAGCATTTCCTTTAAAATGCATGGTGGCAAATCTCACCCAAGTTTCTCTAGACACATTGTACAGAACAAAGTACTTCTCAGCTACACCCCTCCACTACTTTGGATTATCACCATCAAATTTGGGAAAATCTATTTTAGGCATGCGGTGATTGTTGTAACTATGACGACCACTTCTGTACTCTAATATAGAACTGCCATCAATATCATCAGCCCTAGACATTTCACCCAATTCAAAACTCACACGAGTGTTGTGGATGTTTTTCTTACCCCTATTGGTTGCAGCTGCCTGGTGTGCTCCTGTCGTAGCACCCACACTCTCTGGTATGTTGATACGCATATCCACTAGCCTTGGCGTCACCATCTCCGGCCCAAATCGTTGTGCCTCCAACACAATCACCCTATTGCCGACTTCCGCAACTGTCTTCTGCAAGGACCCCAACGCATCATCCACCTGAGGCATCTAGCTCGTTAATCCCTTCAAGGTGTTCGTCATCTGCTTCAGCGATGCTGCCACCATGTCACTGTGTGTCTTCAGATCACCCAAATCCTCCTGCACCTTTTTCATCCCCGCCACCATCATTTATGCATGCCTCCGATTGACACATGAATCAAGCCGTTAGCTTGGGATTTTACCTCTCTCAGAAGATTTGAGATAAACCGACTACGCGTCGTTCGATTTGTATCCGAATTTTCTACCGCCACCACACGCCTCTGATGAGATTAGCCAAAGATGTGATCGCCTTGCTAAATAGGTCTAGTGTATATAGTAGTCTATCTTGTATTTGTACACGTATACATTGTACAACTATAATTGCTGATCAATATATAAAGAGACACGTGGTGAGGCTTTGCCCACATATGAAAACCCTAAACACTTTGACTTGGTATCAGAGCCTTCCGCCACCGCCGCTAGGAAACCCTAGCGCCCCCCCCCCCCGCCGCCGCCGCCGCGATTACCACGTCTTCGGCCCTCGTGCTTTCCACCGCCTCGAGCTCTTCCTCCACCGCCATCTTGGCCCCCATCGTCGAGCCGCCGATCGCCTCCACCTCTACCCTCACGATCCCCACCATCGATGTCCGCCTCACGGGTAGCAACTTCATGCTGTGGAAAGCCCTCTCCGTCCCCAACTTCGCTGGAGCCCGCCTTCATGGCCTCCTCGACGGCTCCTTCCGGGCACCCTCCAAAACCATCTAGCAGGGGACGGGCGACGCCGCCACCATGTTGGACAATCCCGCTTATGCCCAGTCGTGGACCTTGGACCAGAAGGTCCTCGGCCACCTCCTCTCGTCCATGTCCGAGGAGATCTCGGGCCAGCTCATCAGCTGCACCTCCGTCGCTTCAGTATGGAGCGTCGCTCACGCCATGTTCGTCGCCGAGAATCGCACTAGCGTCAGGCATCTCAAGCGCCAGATCCAGGCACTGAAGAAGGGCGATGGCCCTGCCGCCGCTTATATGCAGCAAGTTAAGACCCTCGCGGATGCTATGGCTACCACCGGCTCCCCGCTGAGCGATGACGACATCATCGACTTCATGCTGACCGGTCTCGGTTCAGCGTTTAACCCGATTGCCGCCTCCATGAACTTCGCGGTCGCCTCGATCTCGCTTGCCACCTTCTACGCCAACGTCCTCAGCTATGAGGCCCTCCAGAAGACGCAACTGGACTCCGAGGATTGGTCCTCCTCGGCTAACAGCGTGTCACGTCCGGTCGTCATCAACAATCACGACCACGCGTACGACTCCAACCGTCCTAGTGGCGGTCGCCCTACAGGTGGAGCTCCGCAGGGCCAGGGACAGCCCGGCTACGGCCAGGGCTCGGGCGGCCAAGATCGTTGTCACAACAACGACAACGGCGGTAACAACAACGGCAACGGCAATGGAGGTGGCAATAGCCGCAACCGCGTAATGCCAATCGCCCGCAGTGCCAGATTTGTCGCATCTGGGGACATGAGGCGAGGGACTGCTGCAAGCGCTTTGACTACGAAAACCAGCGCGTCGACAACGCTGCATCGACCTCTACCTCCCATGAGCCCGGGTGGGTCATGGACTCGGGGGAAATCGATCACCTGACGAGTGATCTCGAGCGCCTCCACGTCCATGAGCGCTACAGCGGGAAGGATCAAGTTCAAGTGGCCAATGGCGCGGGTTTGTCTATTTCCCATATTGGTAACTCGTATTTACCCAGTTCATCTCTCCACTTGAAAAATATTCTTCACGTTTCGCACATTAGCAAGCATCTCCTTTCCGTTTACCGCCTCGTTTGTGATAATCATGTTTTTGTCAAATTTCATCGTCGTTTTTTCCTTGTTAAGGACAAGGCCACGAGGCGGGTTCTTCTTCGCGGTAGGAGTCACGGAGGTCTCTACCCCATACCGTTCAGTCGCGTGTCATGGTCGTCATCACGCCAGGCGTCCTCCGGTGTCAAAACCACCTCCACGCAGTGGCATCATCGGCTTGGCCACCCAACCAATAATGTCGTGCAAACTGTTGTTTGACAAAACGATTTAGTGTGTTCTTCCAATAATCAGACTTCTGTTTGTGATGCATGTCAACGTGCTAAGAGCCGACAATTGTCTTATCATACTTCACATCATGTTTCTACTATGCCTTTTGATTTAATTCATTAGGATGTTTGGGGTCCTGCCATTGATTCTTCGGGCGGGTATAAGTATTATGTTAGCTTTGTCGATGATTACTCTCGTTTCACCTGGATTTATCTCCTGAAAAATAATTCTGATGTTGAACATGTCTTTTATGAGTTTCAGTCTTACGTTGAGCGTCTCCTAAACACTAAAATCAAAACCGTTCAGTCGGATTGGGGTGGTGAGTATCATAAGTTGCATCGCTACTTTCAGCGCACGGGCATCTCTCATCGCGTGTCGTGTCCCCACACCTCGCAGCAAAACGGCGTCGCCGAACGTAAGCATCGTCACCTTGTAGAAACAGGCCTCGCGCTATTGGCGCACTCGTCTCTCCCACTTCGTTATTGGGATGAAGCATTCTTAACTGCGTGTTATCTAATAAACCGCATGCCTACTCCCGTTTTACAATAGGATACATGTGTTCATCGCCTCCTCAAGGTGCAACCCGACTATACTTTTCTCTGCACCTTTGGCTGTGCATCCTGGCCTAGCTTGCGCAAGTATAACGAACATAAGCTCTCTTTCCGTTCTACTATGTGTGTTTTCTTAGGGTCTAGTCCAATGCACAAGGGATACAAGTACTTGGATCGCTCCACGGGTCGGATTTATATCTCTCGTGATGTTGTCTTCGATGAGTCTGTTTTTCCCTGCGCCACTCGTGGTGTTCAGGTTGATGTCTCCACTCTAGAAGATGCGCTTTATTTTCCTTCTGATGAACCGGTTACGAGTACCACTATGTGCAATTATGACATGTATTATTTGTCCACTAATATTCCTGCTCCAGGCAGTGTTCTTATTGTGCCCCAGGAGCCCCCAACGACCGACGACGACGTCTGCTGCGCTCCTATGATCGACGTGCCTGGTGCATGTCGCGCGCCTGTGATCGACGTGCATGGCGCATGCGACACAAGGCCGCCTCCTTCGCCCGCTCCCGCAACACCTTCGTCGCCGCCTAGCGCAGCGCGCACCAGCGGGCAGGTCTCCCCGGCTTCCTCTCCTGGGCCGTCTCCGCCCGATGTCTCGACCGAGCCCACCAACTCCGTCTCGCCTGCAGGTGCAGCTACACCTGCCTCCACTGAGCCCGCATCGCCCCCTGTCGAGAGCCCTGTCTCTTTGACCGCGGCGCCCTCGGCTGAGCCTGGTCACACTATGGTCACTCGCGCGCGAGATTACACGTGACGAGAGAAGCAGTTCACCGATGGTACAGTGCGCTGCAATCCCGGACATCGAGCCTTCCTTGCCATGCGGGTGTCCCACCGCGATGCTCTGCACGAGGCTACTTGGCGTGCAGCTATGTCTGACGAGATTGCTTCTCTTCATCACACCAAGACTTGGGTTCTCGTTCCTCGCCCTCCTCGCGTCAATATTGTTGGTATCAAGTGGGTGTTCAAGACAAAGCATCGTCCTGATGGTTCAGTGGACAAGTATAAGGCCTGTCTCGTTGCTCGCGGTTTCACTCAGCAGCACGTCATTGACTATGGTGACACTTTCAGTCTTATCGTCAAACCGACTATACTTTGTCTGGTTCTCTCGCTCGCTATCTCCCGAGGATGGACTCTTCGGTAGGTTGATGTCAGTAATGCGTTCCTTCATGGTTATCTCACTGAGGATGTGTATATGCAGCAGCCCCCTGGCTTTGAGGATGCTCGGTATCCTTCCCATGTGTGCAAGTTGTAGCGAGTCTTCTATGGTCTGAAGTAGTCCCCGCGCACGTGGTATGCGCGTATTAGTGCACTTCTTGCTGAGCTTGGATTTCGCTCTTCCAAGGCAGACACCTCCTTATTTACCTTCTCTCACAGCGGTATACACATATATATGCTGGTATATGTTGATGATATTGTCATCATTGGCTCCACCCATCGGCAGTTGATAGGCTTGTTTGTTAGTTGTCTGCTCAGTTTCCTATCAAGGATCTTGGTACTCTGGAGTACTTTTTGGGGTTGGAGGCATCCTACAATTCAGGGGGGATGACGCTCACTCAACGGAAGTATGCGCTGGATTTGTTGCACCGTGTGAGCATGGAGAATTGTAAAGCCACCTCTACACCGCTGGCGACAGGATATCTCTTGTCTCGCGAGTCTGGTACTCCACTTGATATTGATGACTCTTTCCGGTTTCGCAGTGTTGTTGGAGGAGTTCAGTATTTGAGTCTTACTCGTCCAGACCTGTCATTTGCTATGAATAAGGTCTGCCAGTTTCTTTCATTGCGAGCATGTATGACTATATATGGAGCACATGCCTAGGATTGTTTAGTACTTGGATGCATGTTATTATTTATCTGCAATGCCCTACATCTTGAAGTTACATGTTTAGACTCGTCCATGCAACGCCCGTCCATCCATCCCTATGCCTACCGCACTCGAATCCCACTGTTTACTATTACTATTACTGTTACTATTGCTCCTGTTTCACTATTGCTGTTGCTACAACAAATTGTTGTTACTGATAAACTTCTGTGAGCAAGAATTATTTCTAGGTGCAGCTGAATTGACAACTCAGTTGTTAAGGCTTGCAAGTATTCTTTGGCTCCCCTTGGGTCGAATCAATAAATTGGGTAATACTACCCACGAAGACTGTTGCGATCCCCTATACTTGTGGGTCATCAAGACTATTTTCTGGCGCCGTTGCTGGGGAGCATAGCTTTATTTGTAAGTTCACTTGGATCTATTATTGTTTACTGCTACTCTTTTCATCATGGGTAAGTCTCGTGATGGAAAGTTTTCTATTTTACCATCCACTACAAGAAGAGGTACAGTCTTAAACACCTCTGCTGCTCTTGATTCACCGTCTGTTATAAGTAAGCTTGTTACTCCACCACCACATACTCATGCTACACACACTGCTACTACTACTGAGTCTAAAACTGATTTTGATACTCATGATGTTACTTTTACTGTTCTTGATGCGAGTTGTTCATTAGGTCCTTTTCTAGATGCTAATATGGCTAGTCTAGGAAATACTGAAACTCCTAGTGAAGACACTATTACACATGTTAGCTCACCTAAGTCTAGAGAGAGTTACGATATTAATGATGGTTACATTGAGTTCACTGATGAATTTGTCGAATAGTGCAGAAACACACTGTTCTTGATGCGAATGGTTACTTCTACTATTCTTGATGCTAGTGGTTCATTAGGTCCTTTTCTAGATTCTAATATGGCTAGTCTAGGAAATACTGAAACTCCTAGTGAAGACACTATTACACCTATTAGCTCACCTAAGTCTAGAGAGAGTTACGATATTAATGATGGTTACATTGAGTTCACTGATGAATTTGTCGAAGAGTGCAGAAACACACATGGTACTAGATCTATTAAGAGTCTCCTTGCGAGACGCACCGTTATTCCTAAGTTGTCCTCGGATCCTAAGTTTTCCACTTCTCCCATAGATATTAGAGATAAAGATTATGATTTTTCTCTTGATTTATCCTATTTGGACATTGTTGAGAAAGAACCTTTTTGTGGGACTAAAAATGAGAGTGTTATGGCGCATATGAATGAGCTTTCCACTATGAGTGCTTTATTCTCTGATGATTTTAAGATGCGCAAGTACTTTATTACTAAGATCTTCCCTTTTTCACTAAAAGGAGAGGCTAGGGCTTCGTTTAATAGATTACCTCCTGATTCCATTGATAGTCCTGATTGTTTGATTGCTTCTTTCTTCCAGAAATGTTTTCCTCCCAGTGCTAGACATGCTACTTTGCAGAGACTTTTTGATTTTAAACAGGGAGAAGAAGAGAAATTTCCTGAGTCGTGGACAAGGTTTTGTGCCTTGATTCATGCATATCCTAGATGTCCATTGTCTAAAAATGAGCTTCTTTATATTTATTATAATGGACTAACTGATGATTCTAGGACATACCTAGATAGCTTTGATGATTGTGTTTTCAGGAAAAGAATTCCTACATATGCTGAAGAATTAATGGATAAAATAAGCAACAATTATGATGATTGGACTTCAACTGAGCTAAATACACCTGAGCTTATTACTCCTGAACCAATTCCAACACCAACACCAAAGAAGAGGGGAGTTATTGCATTAAATGATGAAGTGATGAAGGAAGCTAAGAAATGTCTAAAAGAGAAAGGTATTAGAGCTGAAGATGTGAAGAATCTACCTCCTATAGAAGAATTATGTAATCCAATTCCTCACTCATCTACTATTGAGGTACACTCTCTACAACACTTTGATGAAGGTGATATTCCTTATGGTAAGCCTCCTGATCAATGTTTAGAGGAACTGGACATTTTTATTGTTAAGCAAGGTAATTTTAATAAACAAGTTTAGAATCATTTATTGGAAAACTCTAGAGCTATTAAAGAGTTGAAAGATATTGTGGAAAGAACTTCTACTGATATTAAAATGCTTTGTAAATACTTTCAAATGGTTCAAACCCAACTTGATCAAATTGCTAAGGTACAAAAGGATATGCTAGTTAATGCCTCAGGAGATAAACATGCTTATGGAATTAGAACTAGGAGTGGTTTAGCTACTCAAGATCCTTTATATCCTGAAGGACACCCTAAAAGAGTTGAGCAGGATTCTCAACAAGTTGATGGTGGCAGTCCTCGTAAGAGAAAGAAAAAGAAACATAGAATAGTTGAGGAACCCCTTGAACCTGTTGTAGATCCTAATAGTATATCTGTCTCTGATGCTGAAACTGAGAGTGGTAATGATAAAAATGATGCTCCTGATAAGGAGGAAGTTGAGGAAGAACCTGAGAAACACACTAAGAACACTAGGTACACTAAGGAAGATTTTATTGCTAATAAACATGGTAAAGTGAGAGAACCTTGGGTGCAGAAACCTATGCCTTTTCTAGGTAAGAAACACAAGTCAAAGGAGGAAGAACACTACAACAAGTTTTGTGAGTGGATGAAGCCTTTATTTTTGCAAATTCCTTTGACTGATGCTATTAAGTTGCCTCCTTATTCAAAGTATATGAAGGATATTGTCTCTAATAAAAGGAAGAATCCTAATGAGGAGATTTCTATTCCTTCAATGGTAAGGTTCCAAAGAAACTTGGTGATCCAGGTATACCAACTATTCCTTGCTCTATTAAGAACAATTATGTTAGAACTGCTCTATGTGATTTGGGAGCTGGAGTTAGTGTTATGCCTTTTTCTCTCTACAAGAGACTCCAGCTAGAAAAGTTGATACCAACTGATATATCTTTGCAAATGGATAATAAGTCAACTACTATTCCTGTTGGTATATGTGAGGATGTTCCTGTTCAAGTGGCTCATAATTTCTTGGTTTTAATTGATTTTGTTGTGCTTGAAATGCCTGAAGATGATAATATGTCTATTATTCTTGGGAGACCTTTTTTTAATACTGCAGGCGCTGTCATCAATTGTAATCAAGGAAAAGTAACTTTCAATATTAATGATAAAGAGCATACTGTCTATTTACCCAACAAGGTTGCTAAGAGCTATTGCCTGAATTCCATTGAAAATGTTGAGAGCATTAATGTTGGAGAAATATATTGCCCCATTCCACAATAAAGTTTGGAAACTATATGATCGGGACCATTGCTATCAAGCTTGAGGTAACATAATCACTTGGTGGAATACATAGTTTTGTCTCATCTAAGATTGTTTTGGTAATAAGACTTGATCAACCTTGTTAACAAAAGGATTTTAATAAACAAAACAATGTTTTCACTGTTGTTATTTTTGCTCACTTTTACTTTTCTCCTTCCTAGTCTTTGTTTTTGCTCTTGTTACCTAGTTTCTTGCTTGTTAGAGTGTCTTAGAACTTCTGTAGTTTTGTTTTTGTTTTCCTTTTTCTTCTTCTAAACAAATCTTTTCTGCGAGAAAATCAATTTTCATACCCTGAAAATTGGCCAAAAATAAAGTTTTCCAAAAAATCCTAGAAAATTCAAAATAAATTTTTCCTCAAAAAAGGGGAAGAGGGACACCTGGAGTGACCCAGGGGGCCACCCTAGGCACCCACACCCCTGGTGGGCGCGACCTCCCTACAGGTGGCGCCTGGGTGGGGTGTGGCCCACCTGGGACCCTCCAAGGTGCCTCCTCCCAGCCATCTTCTTTCTCTGTCCCAAAAAAATCGGAAAACTTTCTCAAGCTCGAGTTCTTGCTGTTCTTGCTCGCGATTTTCGATCTCCTTGCTCAGCCCATCTTTGCTGCTAATTTTTGGACGGATTGCTCCTTGGTATGTGCCTCCTCTACTTGTCCAATTAGATTTGTGATTAGTAGATTGTATCTTGAGTATTTTGCTGCTATAGATGTCAGGTTGTGTGAGCTTGCATGCTTGTTCTATGCTTAGAAATTTCATGTTGATGCATGTGTAGCCCTCTAGCAATTTCATATAGTAGTTGCTCATCATTTATCAACTTGGAAATCACTTGGTTTGATGTTTGTCTAAAAATTTCAGCAAGGAAGATGAGTGCATATCCACTGAATCAATATGACTTGATGGTACCTGAGCCAATGAAAGTTCATCGTGAGGAAGGAGTATTCCCTTCCATATATCCATGCCATGAATTTATGAGAGCCACGGGAATCCTCCAGGATTTCCAAATTATGATTACCAATGCAGGGTTGGAACACTTTGTAGAAGGTGAACCTTTCCAATATGTTAAGCTAACCATGGCTGTGGTGCAGGACTTTCGGTTTACTTGGTCTTCAGCTAATCCCATGGTCCATTATAAAATATACAATATAGCCATCGACCTGCCGTTTGCTGATTTCTGTGCATCCATTAGAGTGCCCTATTGGGGATCTTGTGAGAAGATTAAGGAGAGGCCTAAGCCACTTATGGATTTATATGCTAAAATTTTCCAAGGTTTCGAGTTCTCAAAGGAAAGTGGTAAAATTCGGAACATTCAGTTCCCATCTATAAGATATTTTGCTTATTTCATTACCAAGTGTGTTCTTGCTACACAGATTGCTAGAAAGTTATCTTCCTTTGATCTAGCTTTTATCACAGCTTCTTTGAATAGGGATAGATCTTATAACCTTGGTGCCTTGATAGCTTACCATCTTACTACTAACCGCGAGAAGGGTGGAGTTTGTGGAGGTATCATTCCCTCTAGGTTGCTAGCTTTCCATGGTTTGGAGCCTCACCATTCAGATTATCAGTTCCCCATAGAGAGGCTTGATTTTAGTTCCATGATTCAGCATAGTTTTGTTTCTTCATGGGCTACTGAGAGAAGTTTACCGTATGAATTTTTCTTTGTCAAGCATGGTTGGAGAGGGGGTAGGACTGAGAGAGTAGTTTATTTGTCTGGACCTACTTTGTTTAATCTTGAAAACATGCAAGGATGGTCCCTTACGGAGGAGGAGTTTGACGCTTACGAGGTGAAGCTCTCCCAACAAGAGGAGAATGTTGGAGAGGATGCCAAAGATGATTCGGTTCAGCCTCCAACTTGGGAGAGTCTTCATACCAGCATCCTTCTTTTGATTGGGGCGTGTCTTCTTCTTCATCACAAGTGCCTGACTATGATCATTCCTATGATGACCCACCTGCTTGGGGTTACTACCCGCGGTATTGAGCCCCACTTAGGCCAAAACCCTAAGCTTGGGGGGAGGTACACCGACATCACACTCATTTGTATATCATGTTTCGTCAGTTCTTTGTATATCCGTTGTTTCATTTTCTTTTTGGTTCTTGTTGTTGCTTCCTCAAAAACACAAAAATACCAAAAAATATTTTTTTTGTTTCTCTTGGTTTGTTTCTTTGCTTTTTGGTTTTGGTTTGCCTTAAAATAAAAATACAAAAATATTTTGCTTTGTTTGCTTCATGTTTGGTTTGTTTTTGCTTTGTTTGGTTTTGTTTTGTTCGTTTGTTTGAAAAAAATTGAAAACACCAAAAATATTTGTTGTTCTTCTTTGGTTTTGTTCTTCATGTTATTATTCAAGTCACACAAGTGAAGGGCAATAATGAAGATTAAGACAACTCGAGGTGTGGTAAGAGGCTGGTAACAAACTCTATTTGTTTTCATTTTTGTACATATACTCATCATTGTGAGCATACTTAGCCTGTTCGTGTAAGGTGTATGTTATTATGGATGCTTAGTAGTTCTTGCTTGCTTGTGATTAGCTCCAGCTTGCTAATAGTTTGTAGCATGTCATATGAATGTTTGTTTGCTTGCATTTTTTATTCATAACTTGGTATGATATTGTGGTATCCTCCTCTGAATATTTCTTGTGAATCTACTTGGCACATGCTCACACATGCATATGACTAAACAATAGTCAGTAAGCCTCGATGATTTATTTTTCCTCAGGGTTCTTGTATCACTTTCATGCCATAATTAGTCCTGTTTTGCTGCAAGCATGATTATGACAGTTATTTCTCTCTCGTTTGTCGCTCCCTCTCTATTGCTAGCCTTCACTTGCACTGAGTATGAGCTCTACCTATGCTTCCAACTCCCAAAACCAATATTGCCAACAGTGTCCATCATACCTACCTATTAGCATCATTTGTTATTTCAGTGCATATTCATTATGCCTTGTTTTCTTCCAAATAAAATGTTTTTCTATTTTGAGAAAGTTAGTTAGTAAAGCTCTCACAAACTTGATGGCACACTTTATTCCTTGCACTTAATAATCATAAACCATTGTGACCTGTCCATGAAAGTTATATGCTTGCAAATTATATGCTGGGAGTTAGCAGAATCGTGCTATCATGGGGAATGCTTTCAACACTTTATGGATACATATCCAGTTGATACCTTGCTCTTTTGTTTGCGGATGTCGTCGGTGTTAAATAAAAGGGGAGCTTGTGAGTTCATGGATTCTATACATTGTGTTAGAGAAACGCCTGGGCCGCTAGCCTAAGCCATGCTTAATCATGGTGGAAACTTGCAGCATCACCATAATGAGAATTTATGAAGCATCCTCAATAAAAAGCTATGCACATAGTAAATAAAAAATCGCTAAGATGCTCATTGTCTGCTTGCCTTGTCATTTTGATCACGGGATATCTCATGTATCATGTGCAAGGGGTACCCCGTTGGCGGTTCTCTATGATATGCATGTATTTACAATGACAAGAACTTACAGGCAACCAAAGTTGAGTAGCATGCGGAGCGGCCCTCGTACTCAAGGGACATGGGATTTCCAGTTTATGGCCTGTCAAGCATATAACTTAGATTGGACCTCACTTTCACCTAAACCACATAAAGATGCCTATGATAGGGGCAATGAGAGATCAAAGCTAATGAGTACCTTACTTTTAGCATTTGGAACCCTTTCAAACTTTTCAAAACCTTTTAACTTCCTTGTTGAGTCACCACTTATTCTATGAGCACCTTCTTGAGAGTATAGTTGTCATTCTTGTGTTTGTTCCAAAACTTGGTTAATTATGTCATGACTTTGATGCTTGTATCTCTGATATCTTTACTTCTAGTCTTCACTTGAACTTCAGAGGTGCCTTGGCATTTATATTGTGCTCTTCAAACAAAGTCAAGCGAGATACCACTCTATCGTACCTTATTATGAGCATTGCAATGTTGCTTATGTTTATGTTTCATGCTACTTATTATTATTGAGTTGGTTTCTATTCATAGCTTGCAATGACTATTGAGTAGACTTAGTTGCATACTTCTTATCATGAACGGTTTAAGAATCTACTCCTGTGCTGAGAATATATACATCATATGAAGCAAATATGTTCGTCAAAGTTATTTTATCGCACTTAGTTTTCAACTGAATTTCTTGAGGACAAGCAATAAGCTAAGCTTGGGGGGAGTTGATACATCCAAATCGTATCTACTTTCCCAAACACTTTTGCTATTGTTTCTTCTCTAAACTTATGTGATTTGGATACAACTAACACAGACTAACGTTGTTTTCAGCAGAATTACCTTGGTGTCTGGTTTTTGTGCAGAAAATCAACTATCAGGAAAAATCCCGGAAAATATGCCAAAAATCCTATTTCACCAAAAGATCCACGGAGCCAGAGTACAAGATGGAGTGGATACCTAGGGGGCCCACACCCCTGCTAGGCGCGGGCCAGCCTTGGTCGCGCCTAGGGGGGTGCAGCCACACCAGGCACCCCTCAGCCTCCCTATGCGCCTATAAGTTGCCTGTTGACCTAAAACCGGGTGGGTTCGACGTTTTTCCAGAAAGAGTTCCGCTATGCCGCCACCACCAGAAACGAAGATACAGATCCAGAAACTCCGTTCTGGCACCCTGCCTGGACGGGGAATTTGGGTAGGATCATCTCCATCGTCATCACCAACGCCTCTCCATCAACCATCCATGTTTCCCTCATCCATGAGTGAGTAATCCCCCGCAGTAGGATATGGGGATGGTAGGGATTGGATGAGTTCTATCATGTAATCGAATAAGATTGTTAGAGCATAGTACCTAGTATCTCTATTAGTGCTATTTGACTTTGTTGCAACTTGTTGTGCTTAATGCTTGTCACTAGGGCCCGAGTGCCATGATCTCAGATCTGAACTTATTATAGAATCATGATGATAGTATTGTTTGTGATATTATCTGCAAGTTGTGTACACATATCATTGTCCGGATCCAAAGGCCCCGAAGTGATAGAAATTGGGACAACCGGAGGGATGACTGTGGTGTGAGGATCACATGTGTTCACGGAGTGTTAATGCTTTGCTCCGGTGCTCTATTAAAATGAGCACCTTAATTGCCAGTAGTTCCCTAGAGGCCCCGCTGCAATGGGCTAGCTGGACAGAAGATGTTGTGTAAGTTCTCATTGCGAGCACATATGACTATATATGAAGCACATGCCTAGGATTGTTTAGTACTTGGATGCTTGTTTTTATTTATCTTCAATGCCCTAGATCTTGAAGTTACATGTTTAGACTCGTCCATGCAACGCCCATCCATCCCTATGCCTAACACACTCGAATCCCACTGTTTACTATTATTGTTACTATTGCTCCTGTTTCACTGTTGCTGTTGCTACTACAAACTGTTGCTACTAATAAACTTTTGTGAGCAAGAACTATTTCCAGGTGCATCTGAATTGACAACTCAGTTGTTAAGGCTTGCAAGTATTCTTTGGCTCCCCTTGTATCGAATCAATAAATTGGGTAATACTACCAGCGAAGACTGTTGCGATCCCCTATACTTGTGGGTCATCACCTTCCTCCCGTGCTCGCCCCTCTCTGTCGTTCCCTCCGACCGAACCCTAGCCCGGCCAGAGCCACCCGTCGCCGTTGTTCCCGACCACCTCGAGCCTCACTGAGAAGCCCTAGAGCACCGCCATGATCTACTCTATCACCTTGCGGAAGGAATCAAGCCTGCACGCTACGAATCGACGGCATCGGGCCATCTTCTCCAACTCAGGCCGCTGCCTTCATCGATGATGCCGAAGCCTTCTGACCTCCTCTGCCTTCGACGAGTCTGCACACGCGTCGAGGGTAAGCTTGCGATCCTCCTGGGCTATTCCGTTGGCCCCTCCCTCTCTGGTTCGTCCTCGCGTCGACCACCACCGTGCGCCACCGCTCGGCCTCGCTGTCGACCAAGCTCCGACGACCTTTCCGTAGCGGCACCGCCTTATTAGGTAGCCTGCGATGAGCTGAGTCGAACGTGCACATCCTCGCTAGCCCCTTCGCCCCCTAGTGCCGTCCCCGTCGCCATCTGGGAGGATCACCGCCGGTGTGACGTTGTGCTGACATCATCCTGATGCCAGCGCGCGGTCAGACTGGTCAAACCGCCCCCGGTCCCACTTTGCTTGCGTGGCTGCCGATGTGGCCTCGGCCCCACTGGTCAGTCACTACGGGTAGCCCCAGACCCAGTGAGGAATGTTCCCCACCCCTATGATGATGTCACAGTGATGTAGTAAAGCTAATAAAAGGTTTTAAATAATTTTAGAATTTGATATAAAATTGTAAATTCAATAACTTATTATTTATAAGTCAGAAAAAGTGTATAATATATCAAAATGTTCAGAAAAATGAGATCTATCTACTAGAGCTATAATCATGCATTGTTAAGAAACTTACATTACAAGTTTAAATAGAAGAACATAGTAACCCTCATAGGCGATTTCAGAGTTTTCCTCGAGTTAGGGTTTGCACCCCTCGGAACTCCGATTAAACTGCCGAGCATATCTCAGGGTTACATTTCAGTACAAATAAACTTGTCATATCATCATCCATGCTTGAGCATTTCATCGATGCCATGTGTTGATTGATTTTCCTTTCTTTCCGGTGTTTGGTTCTTCCCGATAGAATACGATATTGAGATCAAGATCGAAGAGCTAGATCAACACCGTCGAAGATCGAAGAACAATACTTGATCAACTATAATCAAGTCAAGCCCAAGTCTTCCGAAGATTTGCTTATTGGTTATCAAATGGAAAAGGCAAGCATAGCCCCACCATGATATAATCCTATGATTTTGAAATCATTTCAATTCTAGCATAATGCATACGATTCTACTGTGGTATTTTATCGATAGATACAGTATCATATCTATTGCATTACTCCATTTGAGCTTAGATTACCTGATCCACTACTCCTAGCATAACTAGGTTTGGCTTGTGTGTACTGCTAGAGCTTATATCTATCTCCTGCTTAGCCATGCATAACTTTTGAGTCTGGTTCATCCATATGATGTATCAGATGTAGAGAATCTAGTATGACAGGAGAACATGATGAGATGATATCAGAGGTGATATAAGTTAAACATGCTAAGGCTTGTATGGGAATCCACGGTGGGATGTGGTTTTTCTAGTCCCATGCTCGCCACCATTAGGACCCGAGTTCTTGCCTTTGGAACTGAGACGAGCGTACGACCACACGGGGCCTGGACAACCTCACGAGTAACTAACTTGCCTATTAGATTCCATGAGTCACATAGTTTGGGTGTTCCATTCAACATATGCATAGAAAACCTTTTGAAAGATTTGGCAGGTGAAGGTACATTCATAACAGGCAGGGAAACGTGGAACGGGTTGCTTGGGTTTGATGGCGCCCCTGGTAAACCAACCTCGCCTCACATCTCTAGGGACCGGCTTCAGGATTTGACCCATTACGGCGCAACCATCCTTAGGGCATGACTCATGGTCTTGGCGAAAGCAAGGTAAATGTCGTGTCTAACCACCCTCTGCCAGCTTCCAAGGAAGAGGGCTTATCTAGTGGCATTAAGAGAAGGTTAGTACGTGTGGGTAAAGTTGTACACCCCTGCAAGGTTAAATCTTTTCGAAAAGCTGTGTTCATGGTTATGAACGCTTGGTGACCGAATTCTAAGATCATAGAGAACTATAACCTGATTGTAAAACTTGGTTGATCAACGTGTGCTTAAGGATGCTTCCTCATGGGTACGAGGGGGTGGTCCTAGTTCAGGTGATGATGATGATTTGGTGGATATCGACATGATGATCAATTATTTGGATATGTCCCTCTCTTATCCCTTTTAAAATATTCTGATTAGACGTTCTTCTTCTCCCTCTTGTTTTATAAACAAAGATAGCTTTATGCAAAACAACTCCACCAACCATAAGTCTTGTGGAGTTCACACTGTACTCACCCTTGCTTTGTTGATACTTTTGGCAGAGTAACTGTTCCCTGAAGATCAATTTGGTACTACATCGACACCGACGAGTAGCTTGGGGTTCCCGGCCGGCAACCTGAAATCTATGGGTTGGGACGTCATCGTTATGCTTCAGGCCTCTTAGGACATTTGTTAAGTTTGCTATACTTAATAGCATAATTTGCCTTCCGTTTTTTGATATTTGTGGTCAGTGACCTCTGCTTGTAATAATTTGTTTTTTTTGCTCAGTTATGAGCTTGCTGTAATAAATTTTGTGTCATAGGGTCACTGATGTGTTACCGATTCTTCACTGGATATCCTTGAGCTCAAGGTTAAGCTTATGTTAGACAGAGGTATGGGATTTGTTTAGCCTTGATCCTGCGGGTGTCACAGGTTTTGGTATCAGAGCAGTACTGATCGTAGGGAAACCTTGCTATTGGTCGATGTTGAGTCTAGTGTTTGAGAAAACTATTTTAAAGTTGAAAAATATTTGCGAAAAATCTAGTATGCTTCTTTTACTCCTTATCCCGTTTCTCTCTAACTCTGGGTTCATCTTATCTCGTGTTGATTTGGAAAAAATTTGCTACCTTTTCTAGTCTTTCAAAGCTTAGGTGCCTTTTGGGCATGCCGCTTCTCAACCAGTTGACCTAGTGTTGAGTTCTCTAGAGTTGTGTTTGTGAACTCCTTGTTATCTGTTGCTCTTGTTCAAATGAGCGATTCCTTTCTATCATGATCTCTCCGTCTTTTGGACCCACAATATTATATTGTTGGATCCGCAGTTTTCTGTTCTAGGATTCGAGTTTTCCTTTCGCCTCATGTGCCACCTTTTTGTTTGTTGGGTACTTCATAAGTGGTTTCTTCTTTTGGAACCTACCTTGTGATTATTACCTTGCAGTGTATGCTACGTTAACTATGGACTTCCCCTACCACTAACTATGGCAGATGTTCTCTAATGAAACCAAATAGATCATGACCAGAGTACTCTTCGAGAGTCTCGCGTCCATACTCGTGACTCTGCCACACCTTTCCCCTTCTTTGCATTGGTTTTTGGAAGATTTTTAATCTATGCATTCACATCTCGAGATCCCATCCTGAGCATGTTCTTTTTCCCTTTGTTGCTTTCTGACCATTGTCTACCAGTTGGTAGCCAAGTAGTATTGTGCATTGGTGTCTTCTGATGCAAGATACTCTTATGGTCCATCATGACAAACTAGTTCGGAATGTCAAGAGAAACAAACTCCAGTACCTCGTCATTTCTAGGACCAGGTCAAAGTGTTGTAACCTGCAGATCAAGAGGCATTGATTAGCTTCTATCTGTTCTACCTTAAAGTATCACACCCTCTTATACTAAGAGGTCGTGCTTCATGACCCCTTAATGAAGTGATGCTTCTACACATATTTACCCACCCTCCCTTGAGCTTTCGCGGTCGTGAGTGATCCGTGTGCGTAATAATGTGGCCATTCAAAAATTCTTAGCAATTATTATTGTTTTGATCTCCAAGGACATATGTGTCATTCTTAGCGTGGTTGGTTAACCCTATCACTAAGAGAAGTTTGACTATACTACCAAGTCCGTTATTCTGGTACACCTCTTCGGTCAAAGAGTTAGGCTTGTGCTGAAACTCTGAGACTATGTCCTCTTGCCTTACAAAGCAAGTTTCCTCTCGAACTAAGTGACATATCAGTGGTTCGTGATATTCTAGATGTCTACTAGAAGTATCTCCATGTCTCCACATGACCGTGTTGTCAAGTTCTTGAGCAAGCAAGTTCTCTGAACTACTCTTTTCTCCAAAGATCCGTATTGGATACCCCTGAACTAGTTGGTTGATCTTAAACAGCAACCTGGAGAATTGTAAGACAAAAATTTATCTGACTTAATTCATCTTAAAGGGATGTATAGTTTTGTTGTGTTGAAGAAAGATAGTATTCCCTTTGTCGATATGTCATCTTCCCCCACCTTCGATTTGATTTGGGTTATCGTCAAACCAAACTCAGTTCCAAGGACTATCTTGATGATAATTCTTCTTGTGATGTTTCACTTGAGAATACCTTCTTGTCCTCTGGTCTGACCAATAGTTTGCCTTGTTCATATGACATATGAGTCCATCTTACTGGAGTATTTCCAATAAGTTTGTTGTTGAGCCCATCGATGACATCATTACCCGTTCCATGCTAGATTAGATTCATATGGAACATTTGGCATTAATGTTGGAAACTTTCGAGAATCGTCTTCGAGTCATCTCAAAGTATGTGTTCTGGATGTTAGAAGTAACCTTCTCTTGTTCACGTGCGATGTTGAAAGATGTCGCCGTGGATTTGAGAAGAGTTATAACCATTACTTAAGGATACATATGTGTTTTATCGTTAGTACTTTATGAGTATGCAACTGTCTTTCGACAAGTTGCTAATGCATATGTCTAATCTAGATCAGTCTTTTGGAGCTTTACACTGTAGTCCGTGTTTTGAGAATCTAGTGACTTTACCTTTGTGTAAATGTTGAAAATTTTATATTCGGACATGCTGAGTCTGAAGTATCACTCCACTTAACCATAGCTGAATCTCAAGCAGCAACGATGGTTGGTGTTCCTCAAGGTTTTGACATAGGTCTCTTTGTAAGTCTGGCAAGATTGATGTAATGGTTGACACACTTAGCCGGAAAGACCTTTTGCCATATTCTCTCAATTCAGCAATATCAACCACTCCTCATGAGGCATCTTCTATGATTTATTATAGGAGTTGTGCTTATGGTTTTATTTGTATCTGAAGTCCGACCTTTACTTGATGCTTCGTATCTCGAACATCACGGAGAACATTTAAAGTAGTGTTGCTAAATGCCTCTCGGTCGATTCTCCAGACTCTTTATGTTGGCAAAACATATCTTTGTGCCAAGTACTTGAAGTCTAAGAAATGAATTTTCTTTTCGTGTCATCAGGAATCTTCTTTATTATTCATTTTGGTGGTGTACAGTAATATCATGATCTCTGTCAAAGAGTTTTGATATACCTATATGAATAAAGAGTTTCCTTTGTTTTCTCAATCATGTTTTAAGAGTGACTATGATTTTGGAAATCAGAAGTTCCTCTTGCTACATGTCCCTTGTGACTCTTACGAGTCCTCTCCACAAAGCACCTTTCTGTCTCGGCCTTCTGTTGGATGAAAAAGTGACTTTTCTGTTTCAAAAGTAGTTCAACAACTTGGTTTTGTTGATCCCTATCTATGCAACCTAAAATCTCTACTTAATTCATTTAGTAGAGGTTCCTCATCAAAGTCTGTGTTATGTTCTTTCTGTTGGAACCCTTTCCTTTTCACAAGTTTAAACTCTTCTGAAAATCCATGGTCTCAATCCTTATGAAGACCAAATATCCAACAACTTGAAACCTTCTCCTCTTGTTTCCTCCGTTACCTTGACGTGTTTCATGTTTTTCATCTTAGAGTTGTTTCTAAACACTTCATCCAAGAGTTGACCATGAGATACTCTCTGTGTTGTTTAGTGTGTTTCCCTTTTATCCTTAGAGTGACCCTGTTTCTTTCTCTCTCTGTATCTTTTCCTACCTTTGGAATCTCGGGTCGAGATTCTCGTAAAGGGGATAGAGCTGTAACACCCCAGTTTTAGCTAATTACTATTTAGGGTTGTTTGTGCATTCATGAGCATCATATTAAAAAAATGCATGTCAAGAAAAAAAATACAAAACCCTAACCCTAATTCCCTCTCTCACAAAGCAACTCAATATGTTTTGAGTATTTTGAAAGCTACTAAAACTTTTGGAGCCCAAACTGAGTAAAAGGACCCCACATTATTTTAAATACTTTACAAATCTCTAGTATTTTTCAAATGATTTAAAATAGTTTGGAAATTCAAATACAAAAGGGAAAGTGAAAACAGAAAAAAAAGGAAAAAGTGTTTTGTAAATAAAAACAGCAGCCAGAACCTCGCAGGCCGGCCCATCTCTCTTCCCTCTCTCTGTCTCCCGCGTGTGGCACCCAGCAGCCCAGCACCAGCCCGCATCCAGCCCAACTAGGCCTAGTACCCCTTCGCCCTTCTGTCGTCTTCGTCCCCGACGGTGAGCATCTCGCTATCGGCACCACCGCCGTCGATTGCAGCTAGCCACCGCGATGCGTCGCGCCGCCCCTGGGCGAGGATAAGAACCCGCTGCCGTGCCTCTCTTCCCCTGTGCCCCTCCCTTCCTCCTGTGCTCGTCCCTCTCTCTTGTTCCCTTCGGCTGAACCCTAGCCCGACCAGAGCCACCCATCGCCGTTGTTCCCGAGCACCTCGAGAAGACCTGGGGCACTGTCATGATCTCCTCTATCACCTCGCTGAAGGAATCAAGCTGGGGCGCTATGAATCAACGGCATCGGGCCATCTTCTCCAACTCAGGCTACCGCCTTCATCGATGATGCCGACACCTTCTGACCTCCTCTGCCATCGCCGAGTCCATACACGTGAAGAGGGTAATCTTGCGGTCCTCCTAGGCTATTCCATTGGCCCCCTCCCTCTCTGGTTTGTCCTTGCATCGACCACCGCCATGCGCCGCTGCTCGGCCTTGCTGCCGACCAAGCTCCGAAGACCTTTCCGTAGTGGCGTCGCCCCTATTAGGTAGCCTGCGAGGAGCTGAGTTGAACACGTGCATCCTCGCTAGCCCGTTCGCCCCTAGCACCGTCCCCGTCGCCATCTGGGAGGATCACCGCCGGTGTGACGTCGTGCTGACGTCATTGTGATGCCAGCGCGTGGTCAGACTGGTCAAACCGCCCCCGGTCCCACTTCGCTTGCGTGGCTTCCGATGTGGCCTCGGCCCCACTGGTTAGTCATTGCGGGTAGCCCCAGACCTAGTGAGGAATGTTCCCCACCTCTGTGCTAATGTCATAGTGATGCAGTAAAGCTAATAAAAGGTTTTAAATAATTTCAGAATTTGATATAAACTTGTAAATTCAATAACTTATTATTTAATAAGTTAGAAAAATGTGTATAATATATCAAAATGTTCAGAAAAATGAGATCTATCTATTAGAGCTATAATCTTGCATTGTAAGACACTTACATGACAAGTTTAAATAGAATAACATAGTAACCCTCATAGACGATTTTGGAGTTTTCCCCGAGTTAGGGTTTGCACCCCTCGGAACCCTGATTAAACTGCCTAGCATATCTTAGGGTTACATTTCAGTAAAAATCAACTTGTCATATCATCATCCATGCTTGAGCCTTGCATCGATGCCATGTGTTGATTGATTTTCCTTTCATTCCGGTGTTTGGTTCTTCCCGATAGAATATGATATCGATATCGAGATCGAAGAGCGAGATCAACATCGTCAAAGATCGAAGAAAAATACCTGATTGACTATAATCAAGTCAAGCCCAAGGCTTCCGAACATCTTCTTATTGGTTATCAAATGGAAAAGGCAAGCATAGCCCCACCATGATATAATGCTATGATTTTGAAAGCATTTCAATTCCGGCAATAATGCATATGATTCTAGTGTGGTCTTTTATCAATAGATCCAGTATCCTATCTGTTGCATTACTCCCTTTGAGCTTATATTACCTGATCCACTGCTCCTAGCATAACTAGGTTTGGCTTGTGTGCACTGCTAGATCTTATATCTGTGTCCTGCTTAGCCATGCATAGCTTTTGAGTCTGGTTCATCCAGATGATGTATCAGCTGCAGAGAATCTAGTATGACAGGAGAACATGATTAGATGATATCAAAGGTGATATAAGTTAAACATGATAAGGCTTGTATGGAAGGCCACGGTGGGATGTGGTTTTTCTTGTCCCATGCTCGCCACCATTAGGACTCGAGTTCTTGTCTTTCGAACCGAGATGAACGTATAACCACACGGGGCCTGGACAACCTCACGAGCAACTAACTTGCCTAGTAGATTCCATGAGTCACATAGTTCGGGCGTTCCTTTCGACATATGCATAGAAAACCTTTTGAAAGATTTTGCGGGTGAAGGTGTATTCATAACAGGTAGAAAAGCATGGATCGGGTTGCTTGGGGTTGATGGCATCCCTTGTCAACACCTAGATTTTTAATCCCAGATGCCTGTTATGCCATACATCGCAATCCCAGGATTACCATTTTTGCGAGACATAACAGAATTGGATACCATAGTACATCATCCATTACAAACCGTACATAAGTTCTTACACAAATAGGGATCTCATGATCCAGTTCTTAATACAACTTCAAGCAGCGGAATACGTAATAATAACGGTAGCGTAGGCGAAGCATCTTCGGGGTCACAGGAATGCTGACGATGGGAGATGATCCTAGTTGTCGTAACCTTCCTGGGGTCCATCCTCCAGGTACTCCTCTTCATAGTCTGGCCACGGGAATAGCCAGGGACAAAACCATGAGTACTCTTTAAGTACTCGCAAACTAATACTAACAAGTGAAAGGGGTTTTTGATAATAGGACACTGGGCTCTAGGGTTGTTTTGCAAAAGCCAGATTTATCTCTACTAAGTTTGGAAGCAACGAATGCTAGTTAAGGTTTTATAACACCTAAGTGGGAACTTGTATTTCATATCACAACCCTGTTGTGGTCAAGTCAAAGTCTCAGTTCATTTCAAAAGTCATTTTGAAAAGCCTGACGGAGGAACAGTATGGCCACTCCAACTGTCCATAACCGCGGACGCGGCTATTCGAATAGTTTGACACTCTGCAGAGATTGTACAATTTCACCATAACATTCGATACATCCGTCAGGAACAAATCCTGAATTCACCATACTCAGTATGCGGTTAATCAATCCTAACCTTTCAATTACACGCCCTAGTATAAGCACCTCTCCTGTGAGTTTGGCCTCCCAACCATGACCAACTGTCATCTTGGGTACTGCACAGGTGGACAATCTTCACAAGGTAGCCTCAGCTCAGACCTTGGCCGTGAGGGAACCAATACTAAGGTATATAAGTTTCCAGTCAAGCCCTACCCAATCTTCGGGTATTGTGGTTGTACGATAAAATTGGAATGGTATCGCATCCAGACAACCATCAGTTTTATAAAGGGCTAAGGCTCATGCCTCAACATTTTCATCACCAAATCATCGGGTGTTCGGAAACACATGTCAAAACATCTCAGTAGAATGATCCATCATTCTAAGGTTTTCATAACCATTTTCACCAAGTATTCCCATCTAAAGTTGGTCAAGTTTTATGCTTAGCACTAGCATCTACAAGTGGGGGTAAGCACTAATGAGGGGTGGTACACTAGTGGGGTTTGACTAATTTTAATCTCATGCCTTAGGAGGACATCAAGATTATCTAGCTTAGGCCAAATTTTATGCTCTTTATGCAACCTTCAATTATCTTTCTAATATCTACAATTTACTTAAGTAAGCTCTAAGTACTAGCTTTGATAAAGAAATAAAGTATAAAGCTTGTAAGTAAAACTAGGATTGGTTTATCAAGCGTATATGATCACATATGATTAAGGCATATAGTGGTCATGGTAACAAGCAAGTATTAGCTTGCATAAGTATCAGTATAAGCTTGCATTAGTAGGGTATCTTGCAAGTGTTAGCTTGCACATTCAACCGGTAGTATTAGGCTTGCCTTGTGCAGAGCAGTGGTTGAAGTTCTCCTCGGCTTCTTCTTCGTAGAATCATCCTTCCTCCTCGTATCTTTGGTCGGTGCTAGCGTTTATGAATAAATACGAGGTACACAATCACCAAACAATACTTAACTACTTGCAATAATCACACAAAAAGGGTCCTATAGATGATCTAACATCATCTCTAACATTACAAGATTAAGGCTTGGTTTAATTCCTTTTATTTTTAGAAAAGTAATTTCTACTCATTGAAAACCTACTTAAGATTTAATATTCTCCAAACCAAACATGGGATCATGTTGACACATGTCATCACCACATATTTTAGTCCATGGGAATGTGATTTAAGGTGGTGTCACAATTTAATAACGTTTTACCCTTTTATTTTAATTAATTAAAGTGGCTAGAAATGCCTATGGGGCATTCTTTTATTACTTGAACATTATTTTTGTAAGTAAACCTATATATTTTTATATATTCTGAAAGGTATGGTTAAATGTGATTTTTGAGAGTTGGAATCAACTCAAAAGCTATTATGGTTTTAATGTGAAAAATGTTTGAATGCAGAAAAGCTTCTGCCTTGTTATTTTTACCATGGATGATCTACAGATCCAAATGACTTGAATCCAACAGGCTTGGATTCAGCATTTCCAGACCTCTCTAACAAAATTGGTTTCATTTAATTTGGTGCACTGAATCGACCTAGGTTGATTTTTGAAATTGGGTATAGAAGTGTGTTTGAAATAAAATGGAAAAGGTTAAATTCAAATAGCTGGGCTGCGCGGGAAGCGATACTGGGCCGGCCTACTAAGCACAGCGCTTCCGCGGGCTGGTTAAGTGGCTGTCCCCACGCATCCGTGAGACAGGGGTGCAAAGCGGTATGGGGCGATGTGGTGCGCTCGATCTGGTTCTAATCCAATGGCTGAGGGTCATCGTCGACGTTGGGCAACGCCGGCGAGACAGAAACCTAGCGCGGCCAGTGGGGGTCGTTGGGGGCTCACCGGGGTTCAGAAGAGGGTCGGCGAGGCGGGCGAACGATGAAGTCGACGACGACAGTTCTCTTGGTACCGACAGCTTCTCCTGGGGTGCTCCAATCGCTGGCTTCCTTCTCCTCCAGCAGCGGCGGGCTCCGGTGAAATTCCGGCGAAGTGCTGCTCGCCTTGCTCCGAGAACGGGGTGGAATGGTCAGTAAGGAGAGGGGAGTGAGATGGTGTGCTCAATTCGGCTGGGGGTGGCCTCTATTTATAGTCGCGACAATGAGACCGAATGGAATGGGCAGGCGACGGTGGCGACATAGCTACGGGCTGCTAGAGGCATGGCCGGCGGTGACGATCGCTTGGTGGTCTCCTGGCGATGCTCTACGACTTTAATGCGCGTGTAGGGGCGGTGCGGTTTGGTCTGGAACACGCGACGCTCTGCGCGGCAGAGGCGGCGTCTTCGATGGCGAGTGGTGGCTGTGAGGCATGGGGAGGCAAACGAGGATGTCTGGCGGTCTCCTGGGTCGGTGGCGATCATGTATGCACGCGGCGAGGGCGGCGTGCGGTCTATGGGCTTCGGTCGAGGGTGGCGCTCTGGCGCATGCTCGGCATGGTTGCTGGCGAGCTGGGCGCGGTCCGTGCGTGTGGTCCAGTGGCTGGCAACGTTCGAGCGGTGGACAGGGAGTGGTGGTGGAGTGTTGGCTTGCTCCCAGACATGCTGGCTAGGCTTGTTTCTCCTCCTAGATTGCTGTCGACATGGGGGTGACAAGTGTGCATTCGGCCTGCTCACCATTGATGTCATTGCCCAGCTTACAGTGAGGCTAGTGATTAGTTAAGTTCGTTAGATGATCTACTAAGGCTAGTGGTGTCCAGAGAGGGAACAAGTTAGGCTCAATTCACTGCTCAAAACAGTGTTTGGATTTTGTTTAATTTGTGTCTGCAATGTGTTTGATGAAATGGCCGTAAGAATTCAAGTTTTGAATTTTGAAAAGATTTTTGGTGGGTGTGCTAGGTTAGTGCTGGTGAGTCTGCAGATGCTTGGGTTTTGAAAGTTGAGCTTGTTTGAGTGGTTTTGAAAAAGTGGGATCTTCCCATATGATAAAGATTCAATTTTGAATTCTCATTTAAACTATGCATTTGAAAGTTTCTGGATGATCACAAAGTGGGTCGTGATACCTTGTTATGAGTATAATCAAGGGGTGCAAAGATCCAGAAAAGTTTATGTTAGGTTCTGAAAGTTTGAGACAGCCAAAGTAGGCATGGGAGTTAATTTGGTAAAAATGACCATTCACTCATTTAGCTTTGTTTTGATTTATTTGTCTTTGAGAAAAGTTTGGGAAATGTTTAGATGATGTTTAATTCACCTAAGAAACATTTTACAAGCAAAGAAACACACAAACAAGGTGGTTCAAAAGAATTCAAAATGAAATGCATACTCACATGCATGCTTCCATAATTTTATTTAGAAAAGTTTTTGTTAACCCTAAATTGGATGATTAGAGTTTGATGAGCAAGTCTAGTATTTTTGGGATGTTACACCCCTGGTAAACCAACCTTGCCTCACATCTCTAGGATCGGCTTCAGGATTTGACCCGTTACGGCGGAACCATCCTTAGGGCGTGACTCATGGTCTCGGTGAAAGCAAGGTAAAGGTCGTGTCTAACCACCCTCTGTCGGCGTTCCAAGGAAGAGGGCTTATCTAGTGGCATTAAGAGAAGGTTAGTACGTGTTGGTAAAGTTGTACACCCCTCCAAGGTTAAATCTTTTCGAAAAGCCGTGTTCATGGTTATGAACGCTTGGTGACCGAATTCTAAGATCATAGAGAACTATAACCTGATCATAAAACTTGGTAGATCAACATGTGCTTAAGGATGCTTCCTCATGGGTACGAGGGGGTGATCCTAGTTCAGGTGATGATGATGATTTGGTGGATATCGACATGATGATCAATTCTTTGGAGATGTCGATCTCTTATCCCTTTTAAAATATTCTGATTAGACGAGCTTCTTCTCCCTCTTGTTTTATAAACAAAGATGGCTTTATGCAAAACAACTCCACCAGCCATAAGTCTTGCGGAGTACACCCTGTACTCACCCTTGCTTTGTTGATTCTGTCGGCAGAGTAAGTGTTCCCTGAAGATCAGTTTGGTACTACATCGACACCGACGAGTAGCTTGGGGTTCCCTGCCGGTAGCCTAGAATCTATGGGCTGGGACATCATCATTATGCTTCAGGTCTCTTAGGCCATTTGTTAAGTTTGCTATACTTAATAGCATAATTTTCCTTCCGTTGTTTGATGTTTGTGGTCAGTGACCTCTGCTTGTAATAATTTGGTTCTTTGCTCAGTTATGAGCTTGCTGTAATAAATTTTGTGTCGTAGGGTCACTGCTATGTTACCGACTCTTCACTGGATATCCTCGAGATCAAGGTTAACCTTATGTCAGACGGAGGTCTAGGATTTGTTTAGCCTTGATACCAGGGGTGTCACAGTCAAGCACAAAACCTATATAAACTATGGTTCACCTATGCGCACCAACAACTTATGCTAAACAATACAAGCAACTATGTGATAGATAAATATAAGACTTCAAGCACGAAGACTAGTACAAAGTAAAGTGCATAAGTAAATAGCTCGGGTATAGAGATAACTAAGGCATATTACTGAGTTCCTCCCATAAAGGGAGTACGTCTCGTTGGAGGGATGGGCGATACTAAGACCACCATGCCACAAAAGGCCTCACCCTATTGTCCTATGAACCTCGCCATAAGAGGCTTGGTTCACTTCTTCACTATCGGTGCACTTGTCGGTGGCAATCCGTAACCTCTCACAAAGATTGGGGCACTTCTCCACAACTAAATTGGAGGCTCCCAACAAACAAGCCTGGGGAAAGCTCCACAACGAAATTTGAGGCCCCAAGTAATCCACAAACCTGCAAAACAACTAAACCGTCTAGGGTTCCAAGAACCTAAGAGTAAAAATCTTCTCACCTTTCACCCAATCGAATCCTCACCGAGAACTCAAACTGATGCACCAAATGCAACCTCAAGAATAAAAGAAGTGCTCAAGTCCTTCTCTCTGAAATTACACAAAAGTTACAAAAGCTAGTGGGATAATAAGAGAGGAAGAACACAAGAGGAAATCCACAAAATAAACCCCAAGATCTAGATCCCAAGATCTTATCCTCACATAGAGGAGAGATGGATTGGTGGAGTTGTAGATCTAGACCCCCCTTCAAATCCTAGAAAAAGATTCAAGAAATATGAGAGGGATTGAGAGTATTTGCAAGCTCTTGAAGGTTAAAACAATGTAGGATAGAGATAATGCAACAAACCAGCTGAAGGAGGAAGAATGGGTCTATTTATACCCATCCCCAATGAAATATGACCGTTTGGGACCTCCCAGGCCAGATAATCCGCCCCTCCCCGAGATATTTCGGGTTCTCCGGGCCAAAATATGGCTAAGGACTTTGCGCAGCGGACCTCTATATAGGTGTGGATATTTGGTCAGGATAATCCCCCCCCCCCCCCGGGATATTTGGACGGATAATCCATCCCTCCAAAAACTGGCATAAACGGCAAAACTAAAACCATCATAAGTTTTGCATCCGGACTCAGATTTTGATGATCTTGGGATCGTTTCAAAGATAGTAACAGGCTCTACAAGATCATGTAGGGAACCATCAGAGTCTAGAAAGGGAGGATAGAACCAAATGATGAAAGGTTTAACCTATCTATAAAAGATAAACTGATAAAACTTCCAATATCGAAAACACAATAGAGAATGCATATGAAATCCGTTTTCGATGAAATTGAGCTTTCCATGGAGATTGACACAAGATCTAAATTCTCTCATGGATAAGAACCAAATAAGAACCAAGAAATATGATGGCTAGTATGCAAGGTTTGATCTCTCACCGAGGGATATGATCAAGTTACTCACTCGAGTGCCCCTCTTGATAGTACTGTTATCTATCCTATAGACCGGTCTCCCCAACTAACACCACAAGACCGGTAAGAAAGAAACCCTGTCAAGATCAAACATGTGCCTTGTGTATATTCCACTTTATGTTGATGATGATGATCTTCTACACCTCAAGATGGAACACCTTTCTTGATTGCGCTATCTTGGTGAAGACTTGTAATTTTCTCCCCACACACCACTATGGAAGAGCCTCTCTTTTATGCGTATCTTCACATATCCATGATAAACATAAGGATTGAAATCTTCAAGCATATGATCTCTTCAAGATGTCACTTCTTGAACTTGGACTTCATTTCTTCGTTATTTATTGTGTTGGTGTCTTGTAGGTAGACTTGAGATTATTTTATTCTTCAAGACACACTTTCCATAGGCTCAACTCTATCATGACCAATATTTGGATCACTCCTTGAAACCTTGATCAACACTTGATATTATTCACTTTCTTCTTCTTCCAACCTTGAAGCCAACATATGGTTCAAGCATTGCCTATGGACAAATCCTACAAGTAAAACTCAATGAAAACATAAGTCCATAAACATTGTCTTAATTACCAAAACCACACATGGGGGCACATGTTCTTTCAATCTCCCCCAATTTAGTAATTGATGACAATCCTTTGGGAGGGTTTATATAATAAATTTAACGAACAAAAATGGTTATGCCAACATCAAATATTACACAAGTATGTGATGTTGGTACGCCCATAATTTATAGAGCAAGATCCCCCCAATATATGCACGTGTGATGAACTTGCATTTCATTGCATATATTGATAACCATTACCATTGGTGGAGTTTCCTCTATATATTCAACATGCAAAGCAACAACAAAGGTGCAAGAGCATGAGAGGCAACTGCTTAAGAACAAACTCAAAGCCTAAGACCAACTTCCCTTAAACCCTCCAAAACTTCTCCCCATTGGCATCGATTGGCAAAATGGGTGAAAAGCTCTAGATGGCCAATAGAGTGAGAATTCCTCCAAAATTTGTATATTTCTCATAGTATGAGTGGAAGAAAATTCACGTATCCAATGACGAATACTTGGAGAGACTCAAACTATATTGAGGATCAAAAGATTGTAAAAGAATAACAAGGTGAAGAAGCATCAACGAATGAATCAAGCAATCAAGAAATCCAAAGAACCGCTTGACACAAAGAAGATACCAAACGGAAGATAGATATTATGATAAGATCGAAAAAGAGTGTTCTAAATAATATTATAAGGCTCCCCAAGGTTTGTGACAAATTATTATTTGCATTCGAATAAAATATGCACAAACATGGCATCCTCACTCCCTCGATATTATATACAGCAAACAAAATACCAAGAAGAAAATATGATAATCACAAAGTGGTGCTATAAATAAAATTAGGAAGATCCCCAAGGTACATGCACATATTAGGTTTTTTTGTATTTGAATACAATGTGCACAACATGGAATCCTCACTTTCGCTATTTTACTTAAAACACAACCATGTGCAAAAGAGCATATACCAAGGCATAAAACTTGTAATAAACAAATGGTTGAGCAACAAGTAAGAGACAAAATAATAGCAGGCTCAACCATAAGGATGTGTGAGAGGCATGTAAAAGCATATTATAAAAATAATACAAGGATGATCATTGAGCATCAACATAGTCTTTAATGAATGATATTGCTTAGTATGACCATACAACACACACAACACAAAGAAGATATTAAAAAATAGAGAAGTAACATCTCTCATGTGTATAATTTTCTAACTAGACAATATCAAAAAGATATTGATCCACAAAGAAACATGTACACACAAAATAGATACTAAATAGAGCAAGATATCTAAAACGAAGTCATGACAATACACAACTAAGATCTTTGCTTGATATCATGGCCAAAAGGCTCAATTTTCGCTTATTGTATATTAATGAACTTCAACCACAAACATATCAAATACATCACAACTATCACAAGGGAAGAAGATATAGTTGGAATGTATTGAGAAATGCAGCAAGTATCACAAACAAAGAATCAACTTTCCAAATTCATCAATATTTCACATGAGAGTACTTTGAGGAAACGATAGGCAATATAATTGCTGGATTGACATATTTGGGATTGGTAATCATGAGGATGATTTTGTATAGTCCCAAGTATATGCACTCATCTCAATTTACTCATATATGCAATAGAGAGATTTCTTTAAGGCCAAATAAAGAACCACAACAAATGCAAATACAAAAAATTCATTCCAAGATGCAACCTACCATAGGTTCGAAGACGGCATGTATGCATCAGTAAGAGATACTTGTTACTGAGATATCATTGGTGTGATGAAGTAGATAGGAGTTCGTTGACCATCCTAGCTTGTCTCTAATTTTCATTGAGTTACCACTTCTCCCTTATGAAAGAGACAAGCATCCAATGCATCTCCATTGTACCTAAAACAAAATTCAAGTACAATATGGTCCCCAAACTTATTAGGTCCAAAGTAGGTAGACAAGTACAATACATAGGAGAGACTCCACATAAATATGTGCCTACTGATATGAAATTGAATTTCATGCACACCTTAGACAATTAGGATTTGGTGGAGTTTCCCCTACATATTGGATCAAGGAAAGAAAGCATGCACACGATTTTCAAGAACCAAATGAGATATAATTTGAACAAAATACTAAGTAAACCAAGAAGGCACACCAAAGTGTGACAAGACTAACGGTTGTCCAAATTATATCAAATATAGAATCAACACATGCAAGACCATAAGTTTAAGAAATGAACTAGGAAAAATCCAAAGAGTAAGAGATAGAGAAAAACGAAAATGCTCAAGGATTTATCTCATTCTAAAAGGTCAAAATAATTAACAAGGAATGAGACAAATACAACTCCCCAAAGACCAAGGTTCCAATAGGAAAAGCAAACTCTTCACAATTTTCATGATGGCACAAAGTACCAAAACAAAAGGGTCTATCTTCCAAAGACATAAAACATGATATGATCAAAACATGATAATAAGAAACATAAAAGGAGTGTTCTAAATAATATAGGAGAACTCCCCCATGATTAGTGAACTATTTAAGATTTTGCATCTGAATACAAAATGCTACACATGGGATCATCATCTCTACGTAAATCAAATATATCACTAAGCGATTTCAAGTTAAAGCAATATCCATAAGAGGCAAGGAAGACATGGAAGTCATCATTTTTTGGCAAAATATAGGGAAAATATAAACAAAGGACAATGTGAAAATGATCAAAAAGACCTACCACCTAATATAGTACCGATTGTCCAAGGACAAGGGATATGCAATTATTTCCGGGTGGTAGTTTGCAAAAATATCCATGATCATATTCACAACAAGAGGAAAAAAGATCCAACACAAGACAACTAATGTACATTATAGAATTTGAATTTATCATGAGTATGGCATACCACATAGGGACTAGATAATCTTGCAATATCAATACTAAGTGGCATTCCTCATGTACACACATTTTTGGGATAGTGGAATGCCCAAAGCACACCACTCTCCAAAAACGGAATGGTCCATTAATTTCTCACAAGATACAAGTAAGATAACAAATGCATTCAATAACGACTCAACACAACAAAACAAGTACATGGTGTGCAAGCCAACATACACAAATAAACTCGATAACTCAAGATAAGTAAGTGGTAAGCAAAACATATACAAACACATGCAAGGTACAAAACCAACCCATGCACAAGGGGCGAGTAACTTTCAATGTAAATGATTTGATAACATGTTACCGCAATGAGAAGCAATGGATATATGATAATCCAAATGAGTTGGTGTAAAGACCCCACCTTTATAAAGTGAAGGTCCATGTGATTGCAATGCTAGTCCATGGATCAATAGCTATCAACCACAGTTTAAGATGTAATATCAAGAAACAAAGGTCATAATACAACTTTATAACCAGGAATAAAATAATTCATTACATCTTACATAGCTCATTTGGCTATCTCATTACAATGCAGCAGAAATATCTATATAGCATGGATTCCTTCATCTTCAAAGTGCCACAGGCAATCATGTTGGTTGTAGACTTGTAATCCTATTCAACACACTCCACTAACATCAAAAAAACCTGCAACATAATAAGTTACAGCCACAAGGGTCAATACATTTGAATTGTATTGGCAAGTGATACTATGGTAGAATAGTGGTATCTATCATCTATATGCACTTGGCTAAGTGGAGCTTAGGCTTGCTTTGCTCAAAATAGATTTTCCTTATCATTTGAAAACACTAAGTTTTTGTTTGTCAAAATCACCCGAGGCATCTACCAATCAAAGATTGAAGATCCTTTAACCCTTGTTCAACCACAAGTTTTTAACTTAGAAATTGGGATGAGGAGATTCTTGATAGCTTCCATGTCTTGATGCTCAAATTGTCCATTGCCGGGGACATGGCTAAGTGCTTAGATTTTACTCTCTCGAGAGGTGGTGCACTTTCCCCACAAGACTCGACATGCATTGAGACAAGATATTTCAGAAGCCTTCCCTTAGAAAAAAATTGACGCGTTCCAAACCTATCACCCCTACCACCAACTGTCCATCTAGCTAAGTTATTGCAACCTATATGATCCAGGAAGAGCCCATATTGCCAAGTGGCTGCACTTGAAGCTTCTCAACATTTGACATCTCAAATCTCTTTGTTCCTGGGTGGCATTCCACAAGTGTGATACACCAGGGTAGTCCATTGAAATGGGCCCTAAGTAACCACTCAACACAAACCATTCTCACCATTCCACCCAGGTGATTCATTCACATAGTTGTTTTATTAAACAAAACACAAGTCATAGACTTAGAAATATTTCATAGCATGAATATAATCCACCCTTGTTTTCTACTAGCTAAGCTAAGCATGATAGTAGTAGGGATCTTAACTTAGGGAAAATTGTACTAAGGCATCATCTACAAGGATTTCCCATGGCATAGCATACTTAGTAAAAATTCCATGGAAGTCCTACTTAAAACATCACTATTGCATAGTGAAAATAATAGGAAAAAAGTATGAAGCACCACTTGCCTTTTTGGTAGAGAATATAAGTTCACTCCTTGATCTTGCAATAGTCACACTCTTCAAATTTCACTACAATTCAATCAAGGCATAAATTCAATTTAGCATCCAAACAATTCATCACATAAAACAATAACAACAAAGCAATGCATGCAAGCATGCAAAATATTGTTTTATTTGGAAAAGTGGTTTCTAATAGGTTATAAACATTTTAAAACATCTAGTGGTCATTTATAAAAGTGGCAAAACCATTTGATAACAAGTTAGTGAAAATGGCCACTTTAAATCATTTTTGTTTTGCTAGAAATGATTTAAATCAAAGTAATAATTTATAATGTTAGCCAAAATGTTTTTAAACACCAATATTAATATTTATGGTCAAAGTGTTTTAAAACAAAGTCATTTATAAAAGGTTTCACTCAAAACCATTTTTAAATCAAGCACCATTTTGATTTTTCTAGAAATGCCTTTAATCAAAGTAATAATTTTCTAGGGTTCACCAAATCTATTTTTAAATCCAAAAACTTGGTGACCAGGGTCAGAGAGTTTAAATCAAATCATTTTCCAAAGATTTTACTCAAATAGTATTTTTTAAAACATAAACAACATTTTTATTTAACTAGAAATGCTTTTATTCAAATATTTATTCCTTAGTATCACAAAATATGTTTTTAAACCTACAAGTTGGTTTTTATGGTCAGTAGGTTCAAAACAAACCATTTACAAAATATTTTACCCTAAAACATTTTTAGAACAACTTTTATACTCAAAATAGGCCTACACATGTTTCTGCAAAAACAATCAATTTTACAGAAGCAATCATTAAACAAAGGGCATGGTTGGAAAGTATTCTTTTTCCTGATTCCAATGATATAAAGTTTGCAAAACTTGGACATTTGGATCAAAAGTTATGAATTTTTCAAATCCAAACATCCAATAGAAATGTTTCTGTCTATTTAAAACAAAACTATGCCACGCGGCTGTTATCTATTGGACGGTACCGGTTTAGATGGATTGCGCAGTTACAGCCATTGGATCTAAAGAGATCTGTGCGGCTCAGATGGATTCGTACCCCTTCACTTAAGTGGATCTAACGTGTCCTTACAATTTAAATCTAACGGGCTAAAATGATTTGACCATACTCTGGCGGCGCTCGATGGTGGCGCACGGCGGCGACGCTCGGCCAAAAGCATTCCGGTGATAATAGCAAGCGCGGGAGAGGGAGGAGGTCATTACCGAGCTCGCCGTGGCGTGCTGAAGCTCGAGGTGGTCGTAGTTGTCCAAGGGGCGCACGAGATCGAAGGGGATTGCTCGCTGGAGTTCACGAAGGCGTCGTTCTTGTCTGTTCGTCAATGGAGGCGAGGATAAACGGCATGATAAGACAATCGGAGGGCACCGTTAGATGCGCAAGAGTGTCACGTGCATAGGAGCATCAAAGAGAAGGGAAGGGGAGGTCTGGGCTCACCAGTAGTGCTCGTCGGAGCGGAGGCAGACGGTGGCGACGTGCTATCGTCGAGGTTGCCGACGATGTGGAGCGCGCGCGGGCGAGCTGGTGCTACGGAAAGATTCGCAAGGAGATGGGGAGTGTCCTCGTGGAGGCTAGAGGCAGAGGGGAGGTGAGAGACGGTCAGAATCGGGGAAAGGAGCTTGCTGGAGCAGTGGCGTTGCTGCGGGAAATTGGGGCAGCCTGGGGGCGGTTGTGTGCGGGAGAATGGGGGGAAAACAGAGAGGGGGTGTGGGCGATTAAGTGAGCATGGCTACAGAGCGGAATCAACGCGACATTAACTCGAATTTACGCAAGGGATTGATTGACAGAGAACGGCAGTGAGGGGGAGGAAGCAGTCGCGGGCGGGTGAGAACGATGACTGGCAAGTGGGGTCCATTGGTCAACGGTAGAGAGGGAAAACGGTGGGGCCTGGTCATCAGCGTCTGCGCGGGTTTGAGTTAGAGTAGGAAAACGCTTCGCGCTGAGAGAGAGGGAGTGGGCTAGCTGAGCCAGTTGGGCTTTGCTTGGGCTGGGTTGATTCGTTTCATTTTTTTCTTTTCTGTTTCTTTTCCCTTTTTCCATTTTGATTTTCTATTTTGAATTCAAACTATCATTTGAATTCAGATTCCTTTGTCAAAACTTTTCCAAATATTTAGTATGTTCCTGTACTGTTTTAAATATGTATTTAAAGTCCATTTTAGAATAATTAATTTATTCATTTATGGTTTATTATTAATTTAAAATAGGCACTTGACTTTATTCAAATAAGATTTTAATTATATTTTAAAACTCTTATTTAAATTCTAATTTTCACCAAACTCTTTTTAGAAAGTTTTATTTATTCCTTAGTGCAAATAATTCTCTTGAATATTTTAATATGATTTGATAATCATTTAAATTGGGCAATTGTCTTCATTCAAATAAAATCCAATATGGTTTTAAATCCATATAAATTTTATTCAAATGATTCTTTTATTCCATTTAAGTTAACTAAATAACTTTTATTCCACTTGGGCAAATACAATTTATTATTTTCCCATGATTTAATTAATTATTTACTTTAGGGATTTTGTCTCCATTTAAAATATAATTTAGAATATGGTTTTATCCATAAAATTTTATTTGAATATTCTTTGTCCCTTTATTTTATTTGGATTTGAATTATCTTTGCTCCATTTTCTTATGGACTTGCCAAGATTTAATTTGGCTTTTAAATATTCCTTATTTATTTATTTCTTTCTTTATCTTATAAAATCCATATCTTTTTATTTATGGATCTAAAATTGGTGATTCCAATTTGTATATTTTTATTTAATATTTTTTTATCCTTCTATATCTATTTAGGATTATTTTGCTCACAATTTGATATGGATTTTTTATAGGTGCTTTATTAGCTTTGGAAATATTTCCTTTTATCTTAATAAATTCATAAGTTTTTAACCATGGCTCCAAATTGAGTGAAATAAATTTCTATGGTTTTATAATATTTTTATTTATCATTTATATTTTTTTGTTGCTGAATTTTTATATGGATCAAATCCATAGTCTTAGAGAGATCTTGGAAAATGATTTATTCCATTAGGGTTTTAGGGTTTTGGTTTATTTTTCCCAAGTGTTTAAATTTCAAGATACATTCTTTGATGAATGCATTTCACTTGATTGAAATTTGTTGGATTCCATTTTATTCAAATTTTGTTCAAGATGGGTTTTGATGTTTCCATTTGGAATCAAAAAGTTTATTTTCACCCTAAATTTCTACAATTATTTATTTTATTTTTTTATTTTTCACATTTCAAAATTTGGAAAATTTTGGGATGTGACACTTGGCTTGAGAAAATATAATTGATTAAGTTTCCTTAATTCTTCAAGATGCAGCCAAGTCTCCAATTACCTCCAACCAACACCTATTGATCAAGTTTTAGCTAGATGGTCCCCAACCAAGTTGTGTCCTAAGAAGTTAGTCACAATAGGCTTGGATACCCAAATGGTTCTTTTCTTGACACCACGTTGGGCACCAACATATTTGGCAAACACATTGACAACCTATTCTTACAAAGAGAATAAGCATCATTAATCATGATGGGGGTGGATGAGGAGTTACCAATAGTGCATGAAGAAGAGAGGTGACCCTTCTCATGACATATGTAGCAAGTTCTTCTCTTCCCGTTCTTCTCACTTGATTTCTCCACCACATGAGTATTAGCTTGATTCTTCTTGGGAAGTGGTTTTTCTTAAAATTGAGGTAGACCGTGAACTTGAAATTTAGGCCGCTTTCCTTTTTACCTCTCACCAAGAGGCTTCTTCTTCAAGGGGCGAGATCTAACATGGTGCCCTTCAATTTTACACTTGAAGAAAACAATGTTTGTTCCTGACTTGTTCTTGGCCCTACTTCTTGTTGCTCTTAAACTTACTCTTGCTATTGGATTTGTTCTTGACACTGGATTTAAATCCAAGCCCACTCTTGTCATTGGAGGATTTTTACATACTCAACATTTTGTCAATTTTAGACTTCCCTTCATGACACTTTTTCAAGTCATTCTTCAAACAAGTGACTTGGGCCTTGAGCTCATTGATTTCATCTACATGGTTAGTATCAACAAAAATACTAGAGGAAGTAGATGCTTCATTGTTAGAGAAACAAGGCAATGAATGTAAATCATCACAAGATATAGCAATAGCATGAGTGGATGAATTACAAGGACTAGCACATGCTAATATTCCATTTGTAGTGGATATAGTGCTAATGTCCACATGAGGCTCACTAGATGTTTCCTTTGACACAATAGCCTCATGAGCTAAATTTAGCCTATCATGATAGGCTAGAAGATCCTCATGAGAGCTTGATAAAATAACATGACTTTATTCCAATTTCCCATAATTGCTAGTTAGCAAAGCAAGTTGAGCCTTATCTCAACATTATCATTCAAAATAGATGCTTCACAAGGAAGAGTTAGTAGCATAAGCATTATTATAATTAGCACTAGGAGAATACAATTTGGCAAGCTCATTATATTTTATTTTGAGATCAAATGCCACCTCAAGAGCTTTATCACGGGTTTCCTTTACTTTAGACACATCTAGAGTAAATGTATCCTCAAGAGATTCTTTTGTTGCTTGTGCTTCTTCAAGAGATTCATTTAGTTTTGCAATATCATTAGCACACTCATGCTCAAGGCTACTCATTTTGTCAATGGTGTTCTCATGCTCCTCAACTTGATCTTCTAACTTATCAATGCGTTTGCTCTCAATTGCAAAAACCAAGATTTCAACGAAGTTAGAGCAAGCAATATTATTCTTAACAAAATCATGATAAACAATCTCACCCTTTTCATGTAACAAATCAACATTAATATCTTCTTCCTTACTATACTCATCCTCATAATCAAAAAATGTATTAGGTTCCAATGTAGGAGATAACTTTGAACCCTTAGCCATAAGCTATAGGTGAGTACCATAAGACGATGATGATGAAGAGTTTGAAGCTCCATTCATGATCTTGTCTTGGCCCATAGAATATTTTGTCTCCTCTACATTATTAGACACACAACAACTAGAGGAAATAGAAGCATTTTTATCATGGAAACATGGCATAGCAAACATATCATCATGGGGTCTGTTGAGGCAATTTATACATGATATGCAAGGACCATCAACACAATCATGTAAAATATTTATAGTGCTAGAAGTGTTTATTTGAAAAGATGAAGCATTGCAATGAGATAGAGATGAAGGATCATCATACTATCAACATTGCAATTTTCATCGCCACTCACCATATCATTACCTTGTTTCTTGCCACACTTTGGTGAAGTGGAAGAAGATGAGAACTCATCATGGCCGGAAGTGGAAGCAATACCATCATCCTCAATAATATTGGACACATCATATTTATCTTGAAGTTTTGTCCATAACTCGTAAGCGCTCCAAAAAGGTATGATTGAAGAATTAACTACATGGATCAAAGCATTAACAAGCACATTAGAAGCTTGAGCATCGAGATATAAGTTTTTCGCATCCTCACAAGATAGATTTAGGAAATCCATTGGAGGAGAAAAACCTATATTTACAATTTGCTCCAAATTTGGGTCCATGGCCCAAAAATGATTAAGCATACGAATTTTCCAAATCTCATAATATGTGAAATCGAATATGAAAATGGCATTATGCACTAATATCCTAGCCGACATCTTTACTCTCAAGGCGGTGAAGCCTAAAATGAGAGACTAGGGTCTGATACCAATTGAAAAGGATACAGATGCCGCCTAGAGGAGGGTGAATAGGCGGTTTAAAACTCCTGCGAGATGGGCTTAACAAAGGCGGAATAAAACTAGTGTTTACTTTGTCAAGCACAAAACCTATATAAACTACGGTTCACCTATGCGCACCAACAATTTATGCTAAGCAATACAAGAAACTATGTGATAGCAAGATATAAGACTTCAAACACGAAGGCTATTACAAAGTAAAGTGCATAAGTAAATAGCTTGGGTATAGAGATAACTGAGGCACGCGGAGACGATGATTTATTACCGAGTTCCTCTCATAAAGGGAGTACGTCTCGTTGGAGGGGTGGGCAGTACTAAGACCACCACACCATAAAAGGCCTCACCCTATTCTCCTGTGAATCTCGCCATAAGAGGCATGGTTCACTTCTTGTAACACTGTAGGGGTCCCAACCTTTAACAAGGTAGAGATCCATGTGTTTACAATGCTAGTCCCTGGATCAATAGCTAGCATCCACAGTTAAGATGTAATATCAAGAAACAAAGGTAATAATACAACTTTATAACCAGGAATAAAATAATTCATTACATCTTACATAGCTCATTTGGCTATCTCATTACAATGCAGCAGAAATAACTAAAGCATGGAGTCCTTCATCTTCAAAGTGCCACAGGCAATCATGTTGGTTGTAGACTTGTAATCCTAATCAACACATTTCACTAACACCAAACAAACCTGCAACATAATAAGTTATAGCCACAAGGGTCAATACATTTGAATTGTATTGGCAAGTGATACTATGGTAGTATAGTGGAGTCTATCATCTATATGCATTTGGCTAGGTGGAGATTAGGCTTGCTTTGCTCAAAATAGATTTTTCCTTATCATTTGAAAACACTAAGTTTTTCTTTGTCAAAACACCCAAGGAACCACCAATAGAAATTGGTGAACCTCCACCCTTGTTCAACCACAAGTTTTTAACTTAGAAATTCGGATGAGGAGATTCTTGATAGCTTCCATGTCTTGATGCTCAAATTGTCCTTTGCCAGGGACATGGCTAAGTACTTAGATTTTACACTCTGCAGAGGTGGTGCACTTTCCCCACAAGACTTGGTTTCACCAAGACAAGATCTTTCAGAAGCCTTCCCTTAGACCAGAATGGACGCGCTCCAACCTATCAATCCCCTACCACCAACTGTCCATTTGGCTAAGTTATTGCAACCTATATGATCCAGGCAGAGCCCAGAATGCCATGTGGCTACACTAGAAGCTTCTCAACATTTGACATCTCAAATCTCTTTGTTCCTGGGTGGCATTCCACAAGTGAGATACACAAGGTAAACCATAGAAATGGGCCTTGTGTAACCACTCAATCAGAAACCACCAAGCAATTACCATTCCACCCAGGTGATTCATTCACTTAGTAGTTTTATTAAATAAAAACCTTAGTCAAAAGACTTAGCAAAATTTCCATAACATGTATATATAACCACCCTTGGTTGCTACTAGCTAGGCTATGCATGATAGTATTAGGAACCTTAACTTAGGAAAATTCTACTAAGGTTTCATCTACTAGGATTTCCCATGGCATAGTTTATACTTAGCAAAAATTCCATGCAATTCCTACTTACAAATATCACTAATGCATAGTGAAAATAATGGGACAAAAGTATGAAGCATCACTTGCCTTTTTGGAAGAGATTATAAGTTCACTCCTTGATCCTTGCAATAGTCACACTCTTCAAATGCCACTACAATTCAATCAAGCAAGGCACAATTTCAATCCACCATTCAAGCAATCATCACATAGAATAATAAAACCAAGCAATGCATGCAAGCATGCCAAAGATTGTTTTATTTGTAAAAGTGGTTTCTAATGGGTTATAAGCATTTGAAAACACCTATTGGTCATTTACAAAAAGTGGTAAAACCATTTGATATTAAGTTAGTGAAAAATGGCCACTTTAAGTCATTTTTGTTTTGTTAGAAAGATTCAAACCAAAGTAATATTTTCTAGTGTTTGACCAATACATTTTAAACACAAATGTTAGTGTTTTATGGTCAAGTGTTTAATATTAAAATCCATTTGCAAAAGGTTTCACCTATAAACCATTTTTATACCAAAACAATATTTTATGTTGTTGAAAATGCCTTTAGCAAGGTAATAATTTTTATAGGGTTCACCAAATATATTTTTAAACCATAAAACTTTGTGTTTAGGGTCAGAGAGTTTAATTGAAATCATTTCCCAAAGGTGTTTCTCCAAAAATTATTTTAAACATATAAACAACATTTTTATTTGACTAGAAATGTTTCAATTCAAAGATTTATTCTTTAACTTCACAAAATATGTTTTTGAATCCACAAGATGGTTTCTATGGTCAGTAGGTTCAAAACAATCCAATTGTCAAAGATTTTACCATAAAAATATTTCTAGAATAATTTTTATATTCAAAATATACCTACACATGTTTCTACAAATACAACCAATTTAACAGAAGCAATTTACTAAAAAAAGTGCATAGTTGGAAAGTACTTGTTTTGATGATTCCATTGATATACAATTTACAAAATTTGGACGTGTAGATTTAAAGTTATGCAATTTACAAATTCACATATCTAATTGAAATGTTTCTGTTTTTAAATCACACTCAGAGCCACGTGGCTGTTTCTTATTGGGCGGTACCAATTCGTCTGGATCAAGCACTTTGGATCGTTGGATCTAATGCAAATCGCACGACATAGAAAGCTACGTACCCCTTTGTTTAAGTCATCTATCCTGGCCTTGCGATCTAAATCCGACGGACAGAATCGCTTTGACCACGATCTGGTGGCGCTGACAACGGCGAACGGCGGCGTGGCTCTGCTTGCAGCGGTTCTAGCGGAACAGGAATCAAGGGAGAAGGGGAAACGCTCACCAGATTCGTCGTGGAGCACTAATTCTCGGGGTGGTCGATGTAGGACAGAGGGCGCACGAAGTCTTCGTGAATTCCTCGCCGGAGAGGTTGCTGTCGTCGGGTCACGCACGGGTTTTGTCGAAGACGAGTACCTAGGACGCGAGCGAGCAAGGCAACGCGTCAGTGAGGTGCGCGTGTGTTCGAGGAGTGTGGAAAAACTTACCAGGAAGCAAGGGACGCACGGGGACGACGACTATCGCTCGCCGGAGATGAGGGATACAACTACGGTGAGCAGGCGAGGTCGGAGTCGAGCTTCTGGGGCATGCGCGAGCAAGCGGAGAGTGTCAGTAGGTGCATATGGGAATGGAAGACAAGCTAGTCTGAACCATAGGCAGAGGGGGATGCGGTGCTCACTGGAATTAGAGTTGGAGCTCGCCGGAGACAGAGGGGTTTTGAGGAGAATTCAGGGCGGCCCATGTACGGAGAGGAAATGGGGTCTGCGGGGAAAGGTAGAGGGAAGCAAGGCGCGTTAACGAGCATGATCACGGGGCGGGGTGCGCCATCAACGCAAATTAACGGATTTAAACACGGCCAGAAACTGCAGCGAGGAGAGAGAGGGCGGGGTCAGCGCGAGGTTGAAGGTGATGACGGGGCAGTGGGGCCTGGCGGCAGTGAGAGAGAGAGGGGTGCGGTGGGGTCCAGGCGTCAGTGGCAGCGTGGGTTAAGTTTCTAGTGCGAAACGTTTTCTCGCGGGGATAGAGGAAGTGGGCTGGACTGGGCTAGTGGGCTGGGTTAGCTGGGCTAGTTTCTTATATTTTTTTGTTCTGAAACCTTTTCTTTTTCTGTTTTCATTTTTCTGTTTTGATTTTGTTTAATCATTTCAAACAACCATTTGAATTCAGACTTCTACCAAACTTTGTGTAGATTTTAATACTGTTATTTAACATATTCCAAAGTCAAATTTAAAATAATTCTGTTATTCTTTTTAGGGTTTATTATATATTTATAAATAGACATTTGTCTTTATTAAAAAAAAGATTTAATATGTTTTAAACTCTATTTGAAGTTTAAATTTTTACCAAACCTTTTCAGTAGGTCTTATTAAAAATAAAACACTTTGAAATATAATTTAAAATACTTATAATATTTTAATGTTCATTTAAATGGGAAAATGTCTTTACTTAAATGAAATTGGATAATAACAAATCCTCATGATTTTATTTAAATAATCCTTTACTCTTTTTATTAAACAAAAAATCTTTTATTTTATTTGCTTGGCCAAGATTTAATTTGGTCTTTTAAAATAGTCCTTATTTATTCATTTCTTCCTTTATTTTATAAAATCCATATCTTTTTATTTAAGGATCCAAAAATGGTAATTCCAACTTGTAAAAGTTTATTTAATATTTGTTTATCCTTTTAAATCTCTTTAGGATTATTTACTCACCATTTGGTATGGATTTTTGGATAAGTGCTTAATTAGCTTTGGAAATTTAATTTCCTTATCTCATTAAATTCATAAGATTTTATCTAAGGCTCCAAATTAAGTGAAACCAATTTCTATGGTTTTATAATATTTCTATTTATCATTCTTGATCATTTATAAATGTTTGTTGACAAATTTTATATGGATCGAATCCATGGTCTTAGAGATATCTTGGAAATCCCCCATTAGGGTTTTAGGGTTTTGGTTTATTTTCCAAGTGTTTAAATTTCAAGATGCATTTATGAAGAGTGCATTTCACTTGATTTGAATTTAGTTGGATTCAAACATTATTCAAAGTTTGTTCAAGATGGGATTTTAAGTTTCCATTTAGACACAAAAAGTTTCTTTTCACCCTAAATTTCAACAATTATTTATTTTGTTTATTTATTTTTCACATTACAAAATTTGGAAAATTTTGGGATGTGACAAACACCCTCAGATCGGCCCTATGCAAGTTTAGTGATTTCTGCCAAACCCGCATAGAAACGATTCAAAGGTGCCCACCAGGCACTTTCGTGCGGGTGGAAAACGAAGTAATATCATTACACAATAGTCCATGATGGAACCCACAGAACAGATATATACAACAACGACTCCATCAGTGAAGAATAAAGATATACAATACACAAATACAAATCACCTTGAAAACGATACAACATCCGACTACAGACAGGATGCAAATTGAGCTAAGATCCCTAAAGAATAACCAATGGCGTCCATAACCCTGCCCAGGCCAAGCCAGAAGGGTAACCCTGCTAACGACATCGATCTCAAAACCCGCTCAAACAAGAGGGGTGCTGGCAAAGGGCAAAGGAAAAAGAGAGCGGTCAGTACTGAGGCCAGTACACGGCGAGTCTTAGAATTTGGCGGTCCTCTCCTACATAGGTATGGAGGACAACAAAGCATGCACTAAACAACCTATAGATACTCGATATAACTGTCAGCTATCAGAGAGGGATAAGAAGGACCTATTTGGGACCAAGCTGATACTACCACCAAACATTCCCATCCTGGTATTTCCCCCTCGAGACCAAACGAGGAAGTCATGCCGAGGAAACTCACACGGTTGGTAGTTTTATTCATTCTTTCCGTGGTGGTTATCCAACTTACTAGTCATATCGGATACAAGTCAAATTATAACAGTAAAATTTAGTTATAGTTATCTATGATCGAGACTGTGCTCCAAGTCATCCATAACCAGGGACACGGCTTTTCAAAAAGATTAAACCCTGTAGGGGTGCACCAAAGTTTCCACACACACTTACACCCTTGTTGTCAGATCAGGTAGGTACAAGATCACAAAACATACACCCATCGGTATGTCGATGGGGATACCCAAGATCGGACACGATGTTTCCCAGACCCAAAGCAAGCACATGGGGCCACCCCACTAAGCTACCCGCAACAATGTCGGCCGTCTCCGATACGGACCCAGGATGTGTGGCGATGGCTGTAAACGACTCGGAACCCGAAAGTGTGACTGGGCTTGTCGATACAGCAAAAACATGGCACGGGGTTCCTAAACAGTACAGGCGCTCCACGCGCAATAGTATATAAAGTAGTAAAACATGGCATAAGTGCATGATATTAATAAATCCCCAAACTAGTTTGTGGACCCCAGTATAGTACATTGAAATTAGGTACTAAATCGATGGAAGTGCCCACACACCCCACCTGTGGTTAGCACGCTCGATCTCGGAACAGGTGTCAAGAACTCAGGGTCCTACGGGACACAAGTGGGCGATTAAAAACCAAATATTGTCTATTACCCACTGGTGCCTCTGCATTATTTACCTACTTTCAATTTTAGTTATTAATCGGTAAATAAATCCATGATCATCTCTACCATTAAGCATGTGTCAACCACCAAACAACGGTGCAACATCGACGACCCGAAGCAGCACCTGAGCAAGCGACTACGACTCGCAAGACCGACTATCTACCAAACAATAGGTAATAGGAGGTGTCCATGGCAATATAGAGGTTGCAGGGAAGTATAAAGGGATACAAAATCTATAGCATCGCAACATAGATAGCAATAAATAAATAGGAGGAAATAAAGACTAGAAATATAAATTGGTTGAAAGAGGGAGAATGATCGCCTAAGAAACACTGATGAGGATTCATCTGAAGGTCGGGTCTATGCTCGCATCAACTCATTGGCCTAATCCGTGAAGAAGCAAAGCACTAGAAGAAACACCAAATGCACTATTTAATACTACGGTAGAAGATCTGGCATGATGTATGACATGGCAAAGATGCAATGCAATTAGGTAATATTAAGCGGAACTGGAGTTCCGAAAATTATTTAGATGGTTCATGTTGTGCAGATACCCCGCAATTTAATGTTGTATTAATAAGGAAAAACATGTCATCGGTTTGCTACACAAATTTAAATGGAGCCAATATAAGACTAGATTCACCCGCATATGACCTCCATATTTAATTTAGGTGAATCATCTAAATACCTCCAAACATCCGCAATATGCATGCAAGAATGTACAATTATATGTAACAAGTATATATGTCATATTATGAAAATAGGGGTCTCAGAAAAGGGTCACACTTTAGGGTTTGACGAGGATCAGGGTATTCGGTTCCATGAAGATCTTGATGTTCTAGGTCGGAATTCTCGGAATTCGGCACCAATGGTCTTTGAGTGTCAAGACATGACGTGCTTGTCCATCATATGGTGAACTTGAAGATACGGCATCGGGTTCAATATGGTCCCTCGGGTTTGGCTCCTCTCATCGGCATCGGAAGATCTTGGCATCGGTAGATCTCGGGAGCGTAACATCTCCTTGTTGTTTTGGTAGCAGTCGCACTTATCACATGGTACATGTTGTGGCCGACCTTGACGATGGAGATGTCTTCGACACGCCTGGAACACACTGTGCTACTAGTCATGCACACATAGAGGGTTCCGACGGTCTTACAAACAACACCAGGAACAACTGAGATGCATATCAATGGTACCAGGGCAACAAATGGTGAACCACGTCATCACGCTGGACATGCAAGGCAGAGGAGGCAAGGTCACGGGCTCCCTGGGCGCGGCCGGGAAGACACATGAGTGAGGCGGCACGGGGTGCTTGGGAGGAGGCTCTCGTGCGAGACTTGGCGGCGACGGGCTCGCTGGCGCGTGCTCGCTAGCGGGGAGGTGCAGGGTCGACGGAGATGGAGGCCATGGTGGCGGCGCTACAGTCACCAAGGAGGGAGCAGGTTCTACAGCGGCTCTCAGTGACGGCTTGCAGAGGCGTAAGGAGGCAGGCGCGCGCAGCGAGCAACGCAGGTCGAGACCGGTGAGGAGGACCTGGACTGCCGAGGCGGACGGTAGCGGCTCAGGAAGCGAAGGCTGGGGAGGCTCATGGCATACACGACTGCAGAGCCGGGACGGGGCAGGGGCCCGTGGGAGAGGGGTGGCGGAGGTGGTCTGTGGCCCGGGAGGGAGGGCCTCGCATGGAGGCGGGGTGCGGAGGATCGAGAGGGGAGACAGAGGTGGAGGAGGGGATTGTGGCCGATGAGAGCATCGGGGTGGGCCTGGGGCTCGAGTGAGAGGGGCGCGATGCTTGCAGAAATTGCGGGGATCAGTGCGAGGTGGGCATGGCTTTGTGGGGTGGGTGGTTGACTGCGGGTGTGGAGTGCGGCAGGGGAAAATGATAGGGTGCAGGGGGTGCCGCATGGTTGTGTTGGGTGTATGTCATGGTACGTGTGTGTTCAGGGTGGCGTGCATGTAGTAGGGTGTGAGAGGCGGGGTGGGGGTGAGTGGCGGCAGAAACAGGGGTAGGTGGGGTGGCTGGTTCATATGCGGCTCGGGTTAGGGTTTATGTAACACCCCAAAAATATTAATCAAGATTATCAAGTTCCAATCACCCAAGTTTAGGGCTAACAAAAACTTTTGTTATTAAAATCAATATGAATGCATGTGTGTATGTGATGAATGCATAAATGCTTGCAATTCCATGTTTGATTTCTATGAATGGCAAGGAATGGTTTAAATATCAAAACAACATCATCTAAATCATTTCCAGGTAGAATCAAGTAAAGAGAAATTCAAATATAAACAATATAAGCAAATGGTCATTTTGACCAAAGTTAACCACTAGACCACTTTGAGTGTTTCGAGTCCAAGATTTCTAACAGAAACAAATCCAATTCTTTTCACCCCTTGCTTGACCAAGTGAAATTGAACCCAAGCCCACTTTGCAAACCAACAGAAACAGATTTCAAATCTATGCCAAGGACAATTCAAAATTGAATCTAGTTCATATGGTAAGATCACCATTTCTCAAAACCCAATCAAACCAGTTCACCTTGCCAAACCCAAGCAACCAGATACTACCAAGCATGTGACCAGTACACTCACCGAAATTCATTCAAAATTTCCAAACTGAATTACTTTCGGCCATTTTGTCAAACGCTAGGTGAGCACAGTAAACCCTACCTAACTATCACTATTTTTGATCAATGCTTTGTTCCCTCTTTGCACCCAAATATCTCTCCTTGTCTCCCCAAGTGACCACACTGCATTGACACAAGATAGCAAGCTACCATTGCACCAGTGCTGAGGCACCCAAGCCGACCATTACCGGCCGACCATGGCTAGCTAGCAGGAGGCAACGCCACACGCAGCCACGATGTCCAGGAGGCAGCACACTTTCCACCGCCACCCTCTGTCCAGCCCTCGAACGCAGCCAGGCCCTAGACCACCGAGGAAACACTTCGCCCACTGTCTCTACGACATGCCGAGAATGCGCCAGAGCGCCGCACCAGACAGCTCGCACACGATGTGCCTCTCCCTCACCACTCGTGCCTGCACCCACCGCGACACCAGCTACCCCCTAGACATGCCCGTTCGCCGCCACGCGACCTGTAGCTACTGTGCGTCGTCAAAATTGCCATCGGTACCGCTCAGAGCACCAGCCCGTTCCGACCAACCTCGACCGCCCATTGCCGCGCCATTATACCCTTGAGCATCGCCAGGAGACCATGCACCGGCCTACACCCTCTGCCATGCCGTTAGCTCGATGTGTCGTCGACCCTGTCAAGCTCTTCCCATGCCGCACTACCCCTCTCGCTCGTCTATAAAAGGAGGCCACCCCAGCCTCAATTCGCCACACCATCTCACTTCCCAGCTCTCACAGAACACCACTGACCCTTCCCTGGAGCAAGTTGAGCTCCGCAGTGCCGGAATTTCACCGGAGTCTGCCTCGGAGGAGGAGAAGAGGAGCCATTGATTGGAGCCGCCCCAGGAGCCACAACGACCACTATTCGAACCACCATCATCGACAACGTTGTTCGCCCCCAACGCTGACCCTAGATGGAGCCCTGGTGAGCCTCACACGACCCCCACCGCCGCATTAGGGTTCAGTCTCGCCAGGAGCTGCCCGACGGAGACGACGAACCATAGGATCCTAGTCTAATCGCACAGCCTAGATGGAAACTTACCGCTTCGTGTAGATAGAGCCGTTGATGCCAGGAACCCCCTGTCAGCAGCCCACTCTGCACGCGCTGTGTAGTTGGGCCGACCCAGTTTAGTTCCCGCGCTCAGCCCAGTATTTCAAATATAGATTTTCCAATTTAGTTCAAACCTACTTCAGTCAATAGATTCAAAAAATCATTTCAAAGAGATTCACTGAACCAAATTGCATGAAACCAATTTTTCTAGAAAGGTATTGAAATTATTAATCCAAGCTCATTGGATTCAAACCATTTGGAATTATAGATCACCTATAGTAAAAAATAACAAGGCAGAGACTTTTCTGCATTCAAACATTTTTCAAAAATCAACCATAAATGCTTTTGAGTTGATTCCAACTCCCAAAAATCACATTTGACAAGATCTAACTGAATATGTAAAAATATTTAGGTTTGCATGTAGTGATCTCGGACAAGTATTAAAAGAATGCCCCATAGGCATTTCTAGTCACATTAATTAATTAAAATAATAATGTTAAACCTTATTAAATTGTGAAACCACTTTAAATCACACTCCCAAGTATTAGAATATGTGGTGATGACATGCGTCAACATGATCCCATATTTTAATTGGAGAATATTAAATATTAAGTAGTTTTCAATGAGTAGAAATTACTTTTCTAAAATAAAATAAATAAGACTAAGTCTTTATTTCATGTGGTGATTGTGATGATGCTAGATCATCTAGTGTGAACCCTTGTGTGCTAAATAGAAGTAGTTAAGTATTGTTTGGTGATTATGTACTTCGTATTTATTTATAGACGCTAGTACCGACCAAGGCTACGAGGAGGAGGAGTATTACGAAGAAGAAGAAAACTTCAACCACTGCACCAATCAAGGAAAGCTATTACTGTCAAGCTGAGTTATGCAAGATAAGCTAAACCATGCAAGTCATCCTTGCAAGCCTAAACCTACCAGATAACATATGCAATGCATTAGGCATGCTTTGGTTATGCAACCTTGATTATACCAAATCCTAGTTTTACTTGCAATCTTTATTCTTTTATTTCTTTATCAAAGCTCTTTATACTTCTAGTTAGTGTTTTGTGAGTTTTGGGAAAGATATTAGAGGTAGAATAAAGAGCATAAAACTTGGCCTAAGTTAGTTAGAACTAGATGTCATACTAAGACATGAGATCTAGATTTGGATAAGTCATACTTGATTAGCACCCCTCATTATTGATTACTGATACGCCCAATTTGCATCCCCATCCTATATCATAATTTACCTCTATTCATTAATATATGTCTAATTATGAGGTATTACTTATGTCTTTTCATCTGTTTATGCATGTTGGATGATTCTTGGAGGATGAACTGCCAGAGTCTGGATTCTGGCGGAAAAGGAGGTGTTTTGATGCAATTTCGCGAAGATCAGAAAAATACCATAAAAATATGGGAAAATTATATTTTTCCATAAGATAGAGGAAGCCAGAAGGGGAGGCGAAGAAGGGCCATAGGGGGCCCACACCCCCTAGGCGCGGGTCCCCCTGGGCCGCGCCTAGGGCAGGTGTGGCCCACCTGCTCAGCCTCCGACTCCGCCCTCTCTCCTATATCTTCCTCACGAAACCCTAACACCAGGGGAGCGACCACAGATAGATTTCCGCCGCCTCTGCAGGGCGGAAACCATCGAGAGAGAAAAATCTCTCCGGCAGACAAATTTCTACCGGGGGAATCCCTTCCCGGAGAGGGGAGATCGTCGCCATCAACACCATCGTCAAGCTAGGCTTGATCGGGATCATCATCATCATCCACACCATCACATCCACCAGCACCATCATCATTACTCCATCCCGCTATAACAATTGTGTTGGATATTGCTTTAGTTCACTAGGGGAAACCTTCCCGGTGTTGATTACTATTGTGGTTGATGCTTGTGAGTGGAACCATTGGATTATTGTTTATGTTCAGATTGTTATCCATTATCATATAATCTTTGATCTTGATCCATATGATGTCTTGTGAGTAGTTCGTTGTGTTCTTGAGGACATGGGAGAAGTCATGTTGTTAGTAGTGGATTTGTGTTGAGTTATTATTCAATGGTTTAGTATTTAAGTTGTGGAGCTATTCTTCTAGTTGTGTCATGTGAACGTCCACTACATGATACTTCACCATTTATGGGCCTAGGGGAATGCATTATGTATTTGGATACTAATTTTGGGGTTGCCGGAGTGACAGAAACCTGAACCCCCGTTAGGACACCGTTGCACAAGGGAGCGTAGGATCTCAGAGTTTAAGACTGTGGTTAGATTTATATCTTAATTACTTTCCTGTAGTTGCGGATGCTTGAAGGGGGGTTAATCACAAGTAGGTATTAGTCCAAGTAAGGTCGGTATGTTAGCACAGGTTCACCCACACAACACCAAAGAAGAGTACTTAGCTATTTGAAGCGAAAGCACTTGACAGAATTCCCATGTGTCCTCGAGAATGTTTGGTCCTTATAAGTATTTCCACCGGCTTGTACTTTGCTAAGAAAGGATTGGGCCACTTGCTCCGTTTGTTAGTTGTCTTTATTACTTGCTATTTGTCTTGTTGCCTTATCAGAAAACCACTAAAAATCTGTTTGCTAAGTATTCACAGGGATTTCCTTCTCCATACCACTGTTTAGCACCTTCTGCTCCTCGTTGGGATCGACACTCCTATTTATCAAAAGTACTGCGATAAACCCCTATACTTGTGGGTCATCAAGACTATTTCTGGCATCGTTGTCGTGGAGTGAAGCGCTATTGAAGAGTGGAACTGGTAAGGGAAACTTTTACTGTGAGTATTCCTTTTGTTTTTGTTTGTTGCTTTGTTTCCATTATGGATAACCCACTTGGTTTTATATTTGGGATAACTACTACCACTGAGAGGGTAGTAGAGGAACCACCACCTATTGAGATAGATCCTTTTAAGATACCTACAAGTATTGTTAATCGTGTTATGGATAATTATTATTTTGGGGATGGAACAGTCCATCCTGGTGATCACTTGCTTTTTATCCATGAATTATGCAGGTTGTTTAAGTGTGCAAGTATCACAACTGAACAGGTGAAGAAGAAGTTACTCTCCATATCCTTGAAAGGGAGAGATGAAGAATGGTATAAGCTGCTGAAGAATGGACAATCCATGGAATGGGAGGAGATGGCATATCTCTTTTACTCTAAATTTTATCCTCCTAGTGAGATTCATAAGGATAGAAATCTTATATATAACTTTTGGCCTCTTGATGGAGAAAGTATAGCTCAAGCTTGGGGGAGATTGAAGTTACTAATGCTTAAATGTCCTATTCATGGACTCCCTAACAATATTATTCTCAATAACTTTTATGCTAGGCTTCCTCTTCATGATAAATTTTTACTAGATGCTTCTTGTGCTGGATCATTCACTTGTATGAAGGAAGAAGCTAAATGGGATCTACTAGACCGTATTCAAGAGATCACTGAAGCTTGGAAGAATGGAAAAGGAAGAAAGTCGGGTATAAACTATGATTATGAACGCATTAAATCTTTTATGGGAACTGATGACTTCCATGATATTAGTAATGAGTTTGGTCTTGATTCCCAAAGTATTGCCAACTGTTTTAGGGCCTTTGCCTCTTACATTGAAATTCCCAAGAAGAAGTGGAATAAGTACCATGCTCCTTATAAAGATGTTGTTAGTCATGTTCTAGTTAGAAGTACTCAAGTTTGTACTACTAATCATATTGTGCCTGAACCTCATGTTGAGAAAGATCATTTCACAACTAAGTTAAAGGAGTATTCTATGATTATTAGTGCAAATAATAAAGGTACGATGAAAACTGTGGAGCTTGATGAGCAAATGAGTACTGAACCTATGGTAGCTATTGTGAAAGACACTGTCACTAGAAATATAGAGGATGAGCACATTGTCTTCTGTGAAGATGCTTCTAATATTATCTCTCATCCTAGTAAATCTAGAAAATCTAGTGTTCCTATGCTTTCTGTTAAAATTGGTGATCATTGCTATTATGGTTTATGTGATATTGGTGCTAGTTCTAGTGCTATTCCTTATGAGCTTTACAGGGAAATTATGCATGAGATTGGTCCTTGTGAGGTTGAGGACATTGATGTGGTTATTCACCTTGCTAATAAGGAAACCATTTTCCCTATTGGTATTGTAAGAGATGTGTAAGTTCTCTGCGGTAAGATTAAATATCCCGCTGATTTTATAGTGCTTAATTCTGCAGCTAGCAAAACTTGTCCTATCATTTTTGGTAGACCTTTCTTGAATACTTGTGGATCTATTATAGATTGTAAAAAGGAAAAGGTTTTAACTAAGTTTGATGGAGATTCTTATGAGTTTAAATTTTCCAAATTTTCTAAAGCTCCTTGTGAAAATCGCTTGCCTAATAAAGATTTCAGGATGGAACAACTTGCTTCTATTGATTCAGTCTATGACCTTGGACCTCTTTTTGATGACTATAAGTATGCTCATTTTAATGATAAGGTTGTTTCCAGTGATAGTTATATTGTCAACTTTATTCAAAGTGCTACTGAAAGTTATTATGAGAGAGGGAAACATGGTTTTATGCATCTCAATAATGTTAAGTTTCCCCGTTTTATGGTTAAATCTTTGAAGTTGCATTTGTTTTGTCTTCCTATGCTAGTGGCTTTTTGTTTCAACAATTCGTTTTCTCATGATACTCCCATGCATAGGAAGTGGGTTAGACTCAAATGTGTTTTATTTGCTTCTTGATGCTCTCTTTCACTTCAAATATTTATCTCCTTTGTGAGCATCTTTGGAATTTTCAAGCCTAACTTAAAGGCATTAAAGAAAAGTACTTGTTGGGAGATAACCCAAGAGTTTTGTCGAGTCTTAGAAGTTATTACCTCAGTAATAACCGCTCCTTATCCTTTTGTTTTGGTTTTTGTGTCAAGTTCAACTACTTTTGTGAAGTAGAGGAGTTGTGAAAAGTGGCTGTCCTGGGACAGATTTTTGTGCTGCATTGTAAAAATTCGCGAGGGAGCTTATTACTTTGTATGGAGCTGCACTTTTCCGTGCTTGTTCTCCAGGTTGTTACCCAACTTTCATTAGTTTTGCACTTTTTGATTTGAGCAATAGAAGGTTTTCGAAAAAATCAATCTTTACCTGCTGGTATATTTTGACAGATTTCTGCTATCATTTGCATTTACCTCTTACAAAAGCTTTTGTTTTGATGGATTTCAGTTGAAGTGTGTACCCAAAGGTTTATTGTTTTTGCTTACACTAATGTTTCCATTGAGGTTTTTATGAGACCTTGTAGGAAAGAAATTCCAGGGGAAGGAGAAAAGGAGTCTGCAGAGTTCGTCTTTGAATAGGTAAAAGTGGTGAAAACAGAAGGTTCGTGAAAGCCTAATATTTTTATATTTTTGGTGTTTTTAATACATAAGGGAAGTTACGAGGCAGAACATATGAGGAACCAGAGGCTAGGGTGGCCAAACCCACACCAGGCACGGGCCCTGCCTGGCCGCGCCTGGAGGGGGTGAGACCACCCCGAGCTCCATCTCCGCCTCATTTTCATATCAAAACCTTCCTTATGCATTGAAACTTTGTAATATATAACCCCATGGATCCCCCGAGGATCGTGCATCATGTTCTCGTCGTGTTTTCGTTTCGATCTGTTTCTGTCAGGAAACCTTCTCAATTTTAGAGCACCATGGTCTCCGCCAACGATAAAGGCAAGAAGCCCGAGGAAGAAGATCCTCAAGACCCCACAGAGGAGAAGATTTTTGTAGGGGATGAAGAGGACATGGAGGAGTACGCGTCATATCCTCGCTCCACGAACACTTCCTCCTCATACCACTCGTTCTAACCATGCAGGGAAGGAACACTCTAAGAAGGAAGAGTGGAGAAAGAATAACAAGGACTGGGATCCTCGGTCCGATATGATCATGAACTGCATTGAGCATAACTCGGAGTTGATTCGTACTCTAACCTTCGATATGGAGGATTTGAAGAAACTGATTGAAGAGCTTATCAAGAGAACACCACCACCGAAGGAGTAATTCGTCATCAGGTTTGGCATCCCCTTGGCTTGTTCCAAGCTTGGGGGAATGTCGCGGTATCACCACCATTATCTTTTATCTTTTACATTTTAGTGGATTCATATCTTTGGTAGAGAAGTTATATTATAGTTTGGTTTGAATGTGGAAGTATCTCTCCTTTAGTTGATTATCTATGTATCCCTTGGTGTGAGTGCCTTTATTTAATATTAATGAGAAGTCTCATCTTTTACTTTTTGCACTTCTTATTTTAGTTTGCAATCTCTATTATATGATGGATCTTGTTGATCAGTATTTTGCATCACTTTGGGAGCATCAAGTAAATCTAAATTGGTTTTGGCAAACCGAGCTCTGGTCAATAGCAACATTCTTTTTGAGGTTTGAAATAAAAAGAGAAAAAAAAGCTTACAGGTATTTTGTATCATTTTTCTTGTTGGCTCATAAGCTTAGTATTCTTTATTTAAGATCTTTGTGTCTTCAAGGAAGATTGCATGTTTGGATTTATCACTTGTGTGTTTGCTTGTTTGTTTCAACTCTCTTGCTTGCTACCCAGCCTTGCTAGCCAAAAACCTGTTTTGAGAAGGCATACTTCTCATGTTTCCAATCCCTTTGAACCAAACCTATGTCATTTGTGTCCACCATATCTACCTAGTAGCATTACTGCTATTCCAAGCAAATTCTCAAGATTCATTTATCGTTTGAATTAAAAAGTATTTTGTTATGTGAAAACTAGTTAGTAAAGCTCTCACGAACTTGATGGCACACCTTATTTTCTTGCCCCTAATAGACTTGAACCATTGTGTCATCGAAGTTGTATATGCTTGCACCTATACGTTGGAATTAGCAAAACCGTGTTGTCACGGGGAACGTTTTCAACATTGCACTTATACTCTGTACATAGTTGATATCATGATCTTTTGTCTGTGGATGTCACCGGTGTGAAATAAAAAAGGGAGCTTGTAAGTCCATGGAGTCTGTATTTCGTGTTAGAGAAACGCCTGGGCCGCTAGCCTAATCCATGCCTAGTCATGGTAGAAACTTGCAGCATCACCATAGTGAGAAATCTGTGAAGCATCCTCAATAAAAAGCTATGCACATAGTAAATAAAAAGATTGCTGAGATGCTCACTGTCTTCTTGCCTTGTCATTTTGGTTATGGGAAATCTCCTGTACCATGTGCAAGGGGTACCCCATTAGCGGTTCTCTATGATACTCATGTACTTACAATGACAAGAACTTACCGGTAACTGAAGTTGAGTAGCATAAGGAGTGGCCCTCATATTCAAGGGACATGAGATTGCCAACTTATTTCGTCATGCATATACTCCATCCTTGTTCACTTTAACCTTAATCATCTCAAGATGCCTATGATAGGGGCAATGAGGGATCAAAGCTAGTAAGTACCATAATCTTTTGGAAGCTCTTTATCACTTGTAATCCCTGCTTCCCTCTATGAAGGGACCTTTCTCCTACTTCCAAGTTGAGTCAGTAAACCTACTTCCTCTCTATCTCCAGCAAGCATTTGAGTTGTTGTGTTTCAAGCATTCATATGGTGATTTATTCAATCATGTTCTTTATCTTCCTTGTTTGCACAAAACTCTTATCTATTGAGTATTACTTTGAAAGCCTTCAATTGTGAAAAACCTTTCTGAGCAAAGAGTGCTCCTGTTTTGAAAACTTCTACAAAAAGCTTTTTGTGAAACTTTTTGCCAGGTGTTCTCTGACCAAGAACAAAGTTTTCCAATTCCAATTATAATTTATATTTATGCATCTCTATTGTGACTCATGTACTTGTTGCAAGCTAAGTTATATAATGGTGAGTTGCTTTCTTCTATGAGTTGTGCATTGGTAAGTGTGATGCTTCTTGTTCGTATTATTTTATCGACACTTCACTCCATAAACCTGTGGACATGTTTACTGATCTCAGTTTTCGCTTGGGGACAAGCGAAGGTCTAAGCTTGGGGGAGTTGATACGCCCAATTTGCATCACCATTCTATATCATAATTTACCTCTATTCATTGATATATGTCTTATTATGAGGTATTACTTATGTCTTTTCATCTGTTTATGCATGTTGGATGATTCTTGGAGGATGAACTGCCGGAGTCTGGATTCTGACAGAAAAGGGGGTGTTTTGATGCAATTTCTTGAAGATCATAAAAATACCAGAAAAATATGGGAAAATTATATTTTTCCAGAAGATAGAGGAAGCCAGAAGGGGAGGCGAAGAAGAGCCACAGGGGGCCCACCCCCTAGGCGCAGGTCCCCCCTGGGCCGCGCCTAGGGCAGGTGTGGCCCACCTGCTCGGCCTTAGACTCCGTCCTCTCTCCTATATCTTCCTCACGAAACCCTAACACCAGGGGAGCGACCATAGATAGATTTCCGCCGCCTCTGCGAGGCGGAAAACACCGAGAGAGAAAGATCTCTCCGGCAGACAGATTTCTGCCGGGGGAATCCCTTCCCGGAGAGGGGAGATCGTCGCCATCAACACCATCGTCAAGCTAGGCTTCATTGGGATCATCATCATCATCATCATCCACACCATCATATCCACCAACACCATCATCATTACTCCATCCCGCTATAACAATTGTGTTGGATATTGCTTTAGTTCATTAGGGGAAACCTTCCCGGTGTTTATTACTATATTAGTTGATGCTTGTGAGTGGAACCATTGGATTATTGTTTATGTTCAGATTGTTATCCATTATCATATCATCTTTGATCTTGATCCATATGATGTCTTGTGAGTAGTTCGTTGTGTTCTTGAGGACATGGGAGAAGTCATGTTGTTAGTAGTGGATTTGTGTTGAGTTATTATTCAATGGTTTAGTATTTAAGTTGTGGTGCTATTCTTCTAGTTGTGTCATGTGAACGTCCACTACATGATACTTCACCATTTATGGGCCTAGGGGAATGCATTGTGTATTTGGCTACTAATTGTGGGGTTGCCGGAGTGACAGAAACCTGAACCCCCGTTAGGACACCTTTGCACAAGGGAGCGTAGGATCTCAGAGTTTAAGGACGTGGTTAGATTTATATCTTAATTATTTTCCTTTAGTTGCGGATGCTTGCAGGGGGTTTATTCACAAGTATGTATTAGTCCAAGTAAGGTCGGTATGTTAGCACAGGTTCACCCACACAACACTTACAACACCAAAGAAGAGTACTCGGCTATTTGAAGCGAAAGCACATGACAGAATTCCCATGTGTCCTCGAGAACGTTTGGTCCTTATAAGTATTTCCACCGGCTTGTCCTTTGCTAAGAAAGTATTGGGCCACTTGCTCTGTTTGTTAGATGTCTTTATTACTTGCTCTTTGTCTTGTTGCCTTATCATAAAACCACTAAAAATCCGTTTGCTAAGTATTCACAGGGATTTCCTGCTCCATACCACTGTGCACCACCTTCTGCTCCTCGTTGGGATCGACACTCCTATTTATTGAAAGTACTGTGATACACTCCCTATACTTGTGGGTCATCAATTATCCTCAATTTTAGTGGCAAGTGCTAAGCATAAAAGTTGATAACTTTAGATGGGAATACTTGGTGAAAATGATTATTAAAACCTTAGAATGATGAGTCATTCTAATGAAATGTTTTGACATGTGTTATGAACACCAGATGATTTGATGATGAAAATGTTGAGGCATGAGTCTTATCCCTTTTTAAAACTAATGGTTGGGTTCGGATGTGATACCATTCTAATTTTACCGTACAACCACAATACCCGAATTTGGGTAGGGCTTGACTGGAAGTTTATATATCTTAGTATGGGTTCTCTTGCGGAAGAGGTTTGAGCTGAGGCTACCTCATGATGAATTCCCACCTATGCAGCTCCCAAGATGACATATGGTCATGGTTGGGAGGTCAAACTCATAGGGGAGGTGCCTATACTAGGGTCTGTAATTGAAAGGTTAGGATTGATTATCCGCATACTGAGTATGGTGATTCCGGATTGTTCCTGATGGATGTATCGAATGTTGTGGTGAAAGTGTACCACCTCTGTAGAGTGTCAAACTATTCGAATAGCCGCGTCCGCGGTTATGGACAGTTGGAGTGGCCATACTGTTCCGTCGTTAGATGTTTTCAAAATGACTTGTGAAATGAACTATGACTTTGACTTGACCACAACAGGATTGTGAACATGAAAACTAAATTCCAACTTAGGTGTTGTAAAACATTGAATTAGTTTTCTTTACTTCTAAACTGAGTTAGAAATAAACCTGGCTTTTTGCAACTAAATCTAGATCTTAGTACTCCTACTCAAAATACCTTACCTGTTAGTCTTAGTTTGTGAGTACTTAAAGAGTACTCATGGCTTTATCCCTGGATATTCCTATGGCCAGACTATGAGGAGGACTACAAGGATGATGGACAGCAGGAAGTCTATGACAACTAGGATCATCTCCCATCGTCAGCATTACCTGTGACCCTAAATATGGAGCTTCGACCATGCTACTATTATTATTATTCCACTGCGTTGATTGTATCAAGACTGGATCATGAGATCCTATATTTGTAAGACCTTTATTATGGTTTGTAATGGATGATGAACTATGGTACCAATCTGTTATGTCTCTCAAAATGGTAATCCTGGGATTGCGATGTAAGGCATAACAGGCATCTAGGATTAAAAATCCGGGTGTTGACAAGTTGGTATCAGAGCCATCCTGACCATAGGAAACCCTAGTTAGAATGGACGCTTGAATCAAAAACTTAATTTCTAAACAAAGGAAGTAAGTATTTATGAAAACCTATTCTCATTCTTATCACTGAGATTCTTTCATGAAAATTCATGTCCCTCCAAAACATTCTTGCAAACTTACATAAAATTTGACACACTTGATCACTCTACTAACTTACTTATCCTACCTTCTTCTAGATGGAGGTGAAGTATAGCAAGTTCTACCACTTGGGCAATGGAGGAGAGCTCATCTTCGAGCGCGACTTAGACCAACTCTCGGAGCTTCTTGAGCACCGGCACCCCGAGTTCTTCGGAACACAGCTCAATGATCAGCAAGGAGGAGAACTACAGTGGCTGATAGTTGCAAACCTTAGAGGCAAGATGGAGGCACCCACCTCAGAAGGGATCCAATTCAGCTTAAGAGAGAGCAACTGGCTAGACGGACTCGCCAGGGCTATGCAGGAAGCTCTTGCCCGTATGTGTGGGTAAAGCATCAACCAAATCAAGGGCACTCGCTTTGAGTACTATGCAAGGCGTGATGCTATGGGACAACCATTGGAGGTACCAGGTCACCGGAGCTGAAGCACCAAGTGGATCATCTCACCTTCATGATGTATGATAGGCAGAAGGAGTTGGACAACGCCCGTGCCTACACCAACCACAACCATGCCATTGCAGTCAAGAAGGACCATACCCTCGCCATGCTGGTGAAGGATCGCCAGTCACTTCGCCGTCGGCTTGACAAGAAGGATTGCATCATTGCCCGACTTCGTCACAAAGTGTCATACTTGGAGGAGACCATCCATGAGCGGGACATGCAGCTTGAGGAAAGGTAGAATGAAGGGGAATATATTCATGGAGATCACTACTCCTACCTCAGTGATGATGATGACTACCTGGAGGACCAAGCCATGGACTTCCACACTGATGATGATTCCGCTTTCATTGATGATGATGATGATGATGATGATGATGATGAAGCCATCGGTTCTGATGAGTAGTAGCACTTGAGCACTATCGTAGGTGTAAGTTGTATCCGGTCCCACTGTATCGTAGCTTCACAGAATGGTTCCTAAAACCATCTGTTACCTTACTGGGGTGTGTGTCTGTATTTGGTGCTATGAATGAATGAATGAAAAGCAAGTTGCTAGTTGGCAAAACCAGAGTTAAACTCAAAGTTTAAAATCTTTCAAAAAAATCCCTGAACCTTAGAAATTTCCCCGTTATCTCATGATCTATCTCAATCTTCAGATGCCTCGCGGAGGAAGAAGTTCATCCCGGGACCCAATGTTGCAAATCTTGCAAATGTTGGTTTCTGACTGTGAAGCTGAAAGAGCCGAATGTCAAGCCAACTTAGCCACCCTTCAACACATAGCTCAGATGGCCAATAATAATCAAGGCCATGGAAACCAGGACAACCATGGATCCAAGATCAAGAACTTTCAAAACACCAATCCCCCCATATTTAGTAAGTCTGAAGAGCCATTAGATGTTGATGACTGGCTGCAAACCATGGAGAACAACTTACAAGTCGCAGGAGTGGAGGCCAATGAGAAAGTACTGTTTGCCACCCACTATATGGCAGGTGATGCAAGAGCTTGGTGGAATAGCATTCGCACCATGAATGGAGGACAGATGATGACTTGGGATGAATTCAAACTCAAGTTCAGCAGAACCCATGTGCCACCGGGTTTAGTCAAGAGGATGAGAGATGAGTTCAGAGAATTGAAGCAAGGGAGGATGATAGTAGTTGAGTACCATGACAAATTTCTGTCATTAGCTAGATATGCACCAGATGGGATTGACACTAAAGCCAAGAAGAAGGAGATATTCTTGAACGGTCTGCATGATATGCAGACGGTATTAGTCAAGAAGAAGGAGAGATTCTTGAACGGTCTGCATGATATGCAGACAGTATTAGTCAACATTCCTTTTGCTGACATTGAAGCCTTAGTGGATTCGGAAATCTAGATGGAAGGCAAGATCAACCAAGTCAATGAGAATCGCAAGCGTTGGACGATGCGTCAACCAGGAACCCACCATACCCCAAAGAATTGCCCCAACCCGTCTCCAGGATATGCCCCAAGAAACAATAGATCCCCGATGACCCGTCCGAACTATCCTAACCATGGAGGAGGAAACCCAAGGCCCGGAGGAAACCACAGCAACAACCCCGACAACTCCAACAACAACCGTGCATCGCCCATGTTCAACAACAACACCACCAACAACACCAATACTGCCCCCAAGGACTGGAAGCAATGTTGTGCCTGTTGCAGGAAAAGACAAGTCTCAGGTTACTTGTTTTGAATGTGGAGTCAAGGGTCACTACTCCAATGAGTGCCCCAAGAAGCTTGCAGTAGCCACCAATGTGAATGCCCCAGCTCATCAGCAGCGCCGTGTTCAGCCTGGAAGAATATTTGCCCTAGGGAATTCGCTCAACCGCAACGGCCGTATGTTTCACATGAATGCTGAAGAAGCCCGGAAGCGCCAGATGTCGTGCTGGGTATGTTTTCTATTAACTCAGTACTTGTAAGAGTGTTTTTTGATTCTAGATCATCGCACTCGTTTGTTACAGAAGAATTTGTATGCACTAGTAAGATTCAACCAACAAAATTGAAGCATGTTATGATAGTTAAAATACATGGTTCAACCACCAAATCTAGACAAATTTGCAAGGCCGTACCTAGCAGAATCCATGGAATAGATTTTTATGCTAATCTAATAGTACTTGGAACCAAAGATTTGGAAGTGGTACTAGGAATGGACTGGATGTCGAAACATAAAGGATTAATCGACTGTGCCAAGAAAGCCATAACCATGACTAGTACCTCTGGAGTATCAGTAGAGCATGTATCTGAAACTTTGCCCCGTCAATTCAAGTGCAACAAGAGTCTAGCCCAACCAACCATTGACCAAGTCAGAGTAGTCTGTGAATACCCCGATGTATTCCCAGATGTATTGCCCGGTATGCCCCCAGATCGGGATATAGAGTTTATTATTGAACTAATCCCTGGAACTGGACCCATAGCTCAAAGACCTTATAGTATGAACCCATCTGAATTAGTGGAGCTGAAGAATCAACTGGATGCTATGCTGGAGATAGGTCTGATTCAACCAAGTGCGTTGCCATGAATATCACCTATTTTGTTTGTGGATAAGAAAGATGGAGGTAACCGTTTATGAATGGATTATCGGAAGCTGAATGATGTCACCATTAAGAACAAGTACCCACTATCGAAGATAGAATATCTGTTTGACCAGTTGACCGGTGCCAAAGTGTTTTCTAAGATTGATTTTAGAACTGGTTATCATCAACTCAAGATTCACGCAGAGGATATTCCAAAGGCCGCCTTTACCACCAGATATGGACTGTATGAGTACACTGTCATGTCCTTTGGATTAACCAATGCCCCCTCTTATTTCATGAACCTCATGAATAAGATTTTTATGAACTTCCTGGATAAGTTTGTCATTGTTTTCATCGATCACATTCTGATCTATTCCAAATCAGAAGAAGAACATGAGCTACACCTAAGGACCATCCTTGAAATCCTTAGAGAGCATCAGTTGTATGCCAAGTTTAGCAAATGTGAGTTCTGGTTACAGGAAGTAGGATTCCTCAGACATATCGTGTCGGCAAGAGGAATTTCTGTCGACCCCGCCAAGGTTAAGGATGTTGAAGAATTGCAAGCCCCAACCACTCAAACCCAAGTTCGCGCATTTATCGGATTAGCGGGATATTACCGCAAGTTCGTAGAAGGATTCTCGAGCATCGCAAGACCCATGACCCAATTGTTGAAGAAAGATAAGAAGTTTGAATGGACGGACAAATGTGAAACAAGTTTTCAAGAGCTCAAGAAGAGATTGATTTCAGCCCCAATCTTGATTATGCCGGATATTACAAAGCCTTTTTATGAGTATTGTGACGCATCCAAGATTGGTCTAGGATTTGTGCTAACGCAAGAAGGCAGTCATATCTTATTTATCCCAACAATTGAAGCAACATGAGCAGAATTACCCTACCCATGACCTTGAACTAGCAACCGCAGTTTTAGTATTGAAGACATGGCGGCATTATCTCATGGGTAACCGCTATGAGATTTATTCGGATCACAAGAGTCTAAAGTATATTTACACCTAGAAGGAGCTAAATATGAGGCAAAGGATATGGATAGAGCTAATCAAGGACTATGACCTTAACATTCACTATCACCCCAGCAAAGCCAATGTGGTAGCAGATGATCTTAGCAGATTGTCATGTCGATTGAACACCATGATTCCGAAGGAGCAACCAAGTTTGCATAAGGAGTTGGAAGATTTCAGAATGGAGCTAGTTAGTGAAGAATTTTTGGCTAGCATAGAACTTCAACCCACTTTGGTCAGTCAGATCAAGGAGGCGCAGAAAGGAAATGCTAGTATCGACGGAATCAATCATCGTATCGGTACAAGAAAGGTACCCGGATTCACCGAAGATGAAGAAGGAGTTTTGTGGTAAAAAGGACGTGTCTCTGTACCAGCAGATTCAGAGTTGAAGCAAGCTATTTTGAAGGAAGCCCATGATACTCTTTATTCTATCCACCCCGGAGGAACGAACATGTATCAGGATTTGAAGGAGCAATTTTGGTGGCATAAGATGAAGAGAGAAATCGGAAGCTACATAGCCAAATGTGATATCTGTCAGAGAGTCAAGGTGGGACATCAGAGACCCGCAGGACTTTTGCAACCATTGCAGATTCCAGAATGGAAATGGTATTCTGTTGGAATGGATTTTATCACTGGTTTGCCTACATCTAGTAGGGGAAATGACTCTATTTGGGTCATAGTGGATAGACTATCTAAAGTAGCCCATTTCTTACCAGTCAAGACCACTTACCAGAGTTCGAAGCTAGCAAAGTTGTACATTGCTAGAATAGTCAGTTTGCATGGAGTCCCCAAGAACATTGTGTCGGATCAAGGAACCCAGTTTACCTCGAGATTTTGGAAGAAATTCCAAGAAGGATTAGGAACCAAACTGGATTTCAGCACAACTTATCACCCTCAGACTGATGGACAAACAGAGCGAGTAAACCAGATACCCGAAGATATGTTGAGAGCTTGTGTGTTGGAATATGGATCTAAATGGGAAGATTGTATGCCTTTCACAGAATTTTCATACAACAATAGTTACCAAGCCAGTTTGCAAATGGCCCCATTTGAGTTTATGTATGGAAGGAAGTGTCGTACCCCATTGAATTGGTCGGAAGTAGGAGAGAGTCAGATTTTCGGACCCGACATCCTAAGAGAAGCCGAAGATAAAGTTCACAAGATCCGTGAGCACCTCAAGACCGCCCAATCCAGACAGAAGAGTTATGCCGACAAGACACGTCGAGACCTAGCCTTCAATATCGGAGATTTTGTGTATCTAAAAGTATCGCCCTTGAAAGGAATGCAACGTTTCCAACTCAAAGGAAAGTTAGCCCCCAGATATATCAGACCCTTCAGGATTTTGAATCGCCGAGGAGAAGTATCATATCAACTGGAACTACCGGAGGAGATGCCAGCCGTGCATAATGTGTTGCATATCTCGTTACTTCCCAAATGCCTAGAAGTCCCGGAGAAGACCGAAGTTTTCAAGAATATTGATCACAGAAACATAGAGATCAACAAGGACCTAACATATCCTGAAGTACCTATTCGTATTTTGGAAGAAGAATTCTGAACCACCAGAACCCATAGTATCATGTTTCCCAAGATCCAGTGGAGTAACCATACTAAAGAAGAAGCTACCTAGGAGCAAGAAGACTACATTAGGACTGAGTTTCCAGATCTCTTTAAATCCTAGTTTTCTTTCTCTTAAATCTCGGGATGAGATTTTGTTTAAGGGGGGAAGGTTTGTAACACCTTAAAAATATTAATCAAGATTATCAAGGTCCAATCACCCAAGTTTAGGGCTAACAAAAACTTTTGTTATTAAAATCAATACGAATGCATGTGTGTGTGATGAATGCATGAATGCTTGCAATGCCATGTTTGATTTCTATTAGTGGCAAGGTTTGGTTTAAAGATGAAAACAACATCATCTAAATAATTTCCAAGCAGAATCAAATAAAGAGAAAATCAAATATAAACAATATAAGCAAATGGTCATTTTGACCAAAGCTAACCACTAGACCACTTTCAGTGTTTCTAGTCCAAGATTTCTAACAGAAACAAATCCACTTATTTTCACCCCTTGCTAGACCAAGTGAAATTGAACCCAAGCACACTTTGCAAACCAACAGAAATAGATTTCAAATCTATGCCAAGGACAATTCAAAATTGAATCTAGTTCATATGGTAAGATCACCATTTCTCAAAACCCAATCAAACTAGTTCACCTTGCCAAACCCAAGCAACCAGATACTACCAAGCATGTGACCAGTACACTCACCGAAATTCATCCAAAATTTCCAAACTGGATTTCTTTTGGCCATTTTATCAAACACTTGGTGAGCACAGTAAACCCTGCCTAACTATCACTGTTTTTGATCAATGATTTGTTCCCTCTTTGCACCCAAATCTCTCCCCTTGTCTCCCCCAGTGACCACACTGCATTGACACAAGCTAGCGAGCTACCATTGCACCAGTGTTGAGCCACCCGAGCCCCCCCATTATCGGCCAACCATGCCTAGCTAGCAGGAGGCAACACCACGCCCAGTCACGATGTCCAGGAGGCAGCACATTGTCCATCGCCACCCCTTGTCCAGCCCTCGAACGCAGCCAGGCCCTGGACCACCGAGGAAATGCCGCGCCCACTGTCTCTACGACGTGCCGAGAACGCGCAAGGGCGCCGCACCTGACCAGCTCGCGCACGCTGCGCCTTGCCCTCACCGCTCGTGCCTGCACCCACCGGGACACCAGCTACCCCCTAGACATGCCCGTTCGCCGCCGCACGGCCCGTAGCCACTGTGTGTTGTCAAAATTGCCGTCGGTGCCGCTTAGAGCACCAGCCCGTTTCGACCAACCTTGACTGCCCCTTATCGCGCCATTACGCCCTTGAGCATCACCAGGAGACCGTGCACCGGCCTACACCCTCCGCCATGCTGTTAGCTCGCTGTGTCGTCGACCCCATCGAGCTCTGCCCATGCCGCACTGCCCCTCTCGCTCGGCTATAAAAGGAGGCCACCCCAGCCTCAATTCGCCACACCATCTAACTCCCCACCTCTCACTGAACACCACTGAACCTTCCTCGGAGCAAGGCGAGCTCCGCAGCACCGAAATTTCACCGGAGTCTGTCGCGGAGAAGGAGAAGAGAGCCGTTCATTAGATCCGCCCCAGGAGCCGCAGCGACCACCATTCGAACCGCCGTTGTCGACAACATCGTTCTCCCCCAACGCCGACCCTTTCTGGAGCCCTGGTGAGCCTCACACGACCCCCACCGCCGCGTTAGGGTTCAGTCTCGTCGGCGCTGCCCGGCGGAGACGACGAACCTTAGTCGTAGGATCCTAGTCTAATTGCACGGCCCAGATGGAAACTTACCGCTTCGCGTAGATAGAGTCGCTGATGCCTGGACCCCCCTATCAGTAGCCCGATGCGCGCTGTGCAGTTGGGCCGGCCCATTTTAGTTCCCGCGCTCAGCCTAGTATTTCAAATATAGATTTTCCAATTTAGTTCATACCTAGTTCAGTCAGTAGATTCAAAAATCATTTTAGAGAGATTCAATGAACCAAATTGCATGAAACCAGTTTTGCTAGAAGGGTATTGAAATTATTAAGCCAAGCCCGTTGGATTCAAACCATTTGGAATTATAGATCACCTATAGTAAAAATAACAAGGCAGAGACTTTTCTGCATTCAAACATTTTTCAGAAATCAACCATAAATGCTTTTGAGTTGATTCCAACTCTCAAAAATCACATTTGACAAGATCTAACTGAATATGTAAAAATATTTAGGTTTACATGCAGTGATCTTGGACAAGTATTAAAAGAATGCCCCATAGGCATTTCTAGTCACTTTAATTAATTAAAATAATAATGTTAAACCTTATTAAATTGTGACACCACTTTAAATCACATTCCCAAGTATTAGAATATGTGGTTATGACATGTGTCAACATGATCCCATATTTTAATTGGAGAATATTAAATCTTAAGTACTTTTCAATGAGTAGAAATTGCTTTTCTAAAATGAAATAAATAAAACTAAGTCTTTATTTCATGTGGTGATCGTGATGATGCTAGATCATCTAGTGTGAACCCTTGTGTGCTAAATAGAAGTAGTTAAGTATTGTTTGGTGATTGTGTACTTCGTATTTATTTATAGACGCTAGTATGACCAAGGGTACGAGGAGGAGGAGTACTAGGAAGAAGAAGAAAACTTCAACCACTACACCAATCAAGGAAAGCTATTACTGTCAAGCTGAGGTATGCAAGCTAAGCTAAACCATGCAAGTCATCCTTGCAAGCCTAAAGCTACCAGATAACATATGCAATGCATTAGGCCTGCTTTCATTATGCAACCTTGATTATACCAAATCCCAGTTTTACTTGCAAGCTTTATCCTTTTATTTCTTTATCAAATCTCTTTATACTTCTAGTTAGTGTTTTGTGAGTTTTGGGAAAGATATTAGAGGTAGCATAAAGAGCATAAAACTTGGCCTAAGTTAGTTAGAACTAGATGTCATACTAAGGCATGAGATCTAGATTTGGATAAGTCACACTTGATTAGCACCCCTCATTAGTGATTACCCTCAATTTTAGTGGCTAGTGCTAAGCATAAAAGTTGATCACTTTAGATGGGAATACTTGGTGAAAATGATAATGAAAAACTTAGAATGATGAGTCATTCTAATGAAATGTTTTGACATGTGTTATGAACACCACATGATTTGATGATGAAAATGTTGAGGCATGAGCCTTAGCCCTTTTTAAAACTGATGGTTGGGTTCGGATGTGATATCATTCCAATTTTACCGTACAACCACAATACCCGAATTTGGGTAGGGCTTGACTGGAAGTTTATATATCTTAGTATGGGTTCCCTTGCGGAAGAGGTTTGAGCTGAGGCTACCTCGTGATGAATGTCCACCTGTGCAGTTCCCAACATGATAGATGGTCATGGTTGGGAAGCCAAACTCATAGGGGAGGTGCCTATACTAGGGTGTGTAATTGAAAGGTTAGGATTGATTATCCGCATACTGAGTATGGTGATTCCAGATTGTTCCTGGTGGATGTATCGAATGTTGTGGTGAAAGTGTACAATCTCTACAGAGTGTCAAACTATTTGAATAGCCGCGTCCGTGGTTATGGACAATTGGAGTGGCCATAATGTTCCGTCGTCAGATGTTTTCAAAATGACTTGTGAAATGAACTATGACTTTGACTTGACCACAACAGGGTTGTGAACATGACAACTAAGTTCCCACTTAGGTGTTGTAAAACATTCAATTATTTTTCTTTACTTCTAAACTTAGTTAGAAATAAACCTGCCTTTTTGCAAATAAACCTAGAGCTTAGGATTCCTACTCAAACTACATTACATGTTAGTCTTAGTTTGCGAGTACGTAAAGAGTACTCATGGCTTTATCGTTGGATATTCCTATGGCCAGACTATGAGGAGGACTACCAGGATGATGGATAGCAGGAAGTCTATAACAACTAGGATCATCTCCCATCGTCAGTATTGCCTGTGACCCTGAAGATGGAGCTTCGACCATGCTACTATTATTATAATTCCGCTACGTTGATTGTATTAAGACTGGATCATGAGATCCTATATTTGTAAGACATTTATTATGGTTTGTAATGGATGATGAACTATGGTACCAATCTGTTATGTCTCGCAAAAATGGTAATCCTGGGATTGCGATGTATGCCATAATAGGCATCTGGGATGAAAAATCCGGGTGTTGACAATTTAGAGGGATTAGTGTTTGATTAAGGGGATTGTAGGTAGCTACCGGTTGGGCCTGGCCGGTGGTGGTCTCCCCTAGGGTTTAGAAAAAGATTTTATTATTTATTTTTAAAATAAAACATTTTGCAAGTAGTTTTTAGACAATAAAAATATCCAAAACGATAGGGGTTTTTGATTTGAAACAAAAAGGAGGATATTAATATAGAAAATAAAATAGGGCTTTTAGCAAATAGTTTTAGGCAATTAGATGCATGCTGATGTCATGATGATTTATAGAGACAAGACATGCGATTTTCTAGTAGTGGTTTTAGCCGGGGTGCTACACTTCTTCACTATCGGTGCACTTCTCGGTGTTAATCCGTAACCTCTCACAAAGATTGGGACACTTCTCCACAACAAAATTGGAGGCGTCCAACAAACAAGCTTAGGGAAATATCCACAACTAAATTGGAGGCCCCAAGTAATCCACAAACCTGCAAAACACTAAACCGTCTAGGGTTCCAAGAACCCAAGAGTAAAAATCTTCTCACCTTTCACCCAATTGAATCCTCACCAAGAATTGAAACTGATGCACCAAATGTAATGACAAGAATACAACAAGTGCTCAAGTCCTTATGTCCCAAATTCCACCAAAGCTAAAAAAATCTAGTGGGAGAATAAGAGAGGAAGAACACAAGAGAAAATCCAAAAAATAAACCCCAAGATCTAGATCCCAAGATGTTCTCCTAACATAGAGGAGAGATGGATTGGTGGAGTTGTAGATCGAGACCCCCCTTTCAAATCCCCCAAAAATATTCAAGAAATACGAGAGGGATTGAGAGTGTTTGCAAGCTCTTGAAGGTTAAAACAATGGAGGAGAGAGAGAATGCAACAAACCAGCCCAAGGAGGAAGAAGGGGTCTATTTATAACCCTCCCCAACAAAATATGACCATTTGGGACCTCCCAGGCCGGATAATCTACCCCTCCTCCGGATAATTCGGGTTCCCCGGGCCAATATATGGCTAAGGAATTTGTGGTGTGGCCCTCTATATAGGGGCGGATATTTGGGCCGGATAATCCGGCCCCGGATATTTGGTCGGATAATCCACCCCTCCAAAACCTGGCAGAAACAAAAAAACTAAAACCATCATAACTTTTGCATCTGCACTCGGATTTTGATGTTCTTTGGCGTGTTTCTAATATAGTAACGATATCTATAAGATCATATAGGGAACCATCATAGTACAGCAAGGGAGGATAGAAACAAATGATGAAAGGTTTTACCTCTCTATAAAAGACAAACTGATAAAACCTCCAATATCGAAAACACAATAGAGAATGCATATGAAATCCATTTTTGATGAACTTGAGATTGCCATGGAGATTGACACAAGATCTAAATCCTCTCATAGATAAGAACCAAATAAGAACCAAGAAAGATGATGGAAAGTATTCAAAGGTTTGATCTCTCACCGAGGGATAGGATCAAGTTACTCACTCGAGAGCCCCTCTTGATAGTACGATTATCTATCTTATAAACCGGTCTCCCAAACTAACACCATGAGACTGGTAAAAAAATCATATCAAGATCAAAGCTTTGCCTTGTGTATATTCCACTTGATGTTTATGATGACGATCTTCAACACCTCAAGATGGAACACCTTTCTTGATTGCGCTAGCTTGGTGAGGACTTGTAATTTTATCCCCCATACTCCACTATGTAAGATCCTCTATGTTATGCATATCTTCACATATCGATGATAAACATAAGGATGGAAAGATTCAAGCATATGATCTCTTCGAGATGGCACTTCTTGAACTTGCACTTCATTTCTTTGTTATTTATTGTGTTGGTGTCTTGTAGATACACTTGAGATTATCTTATTATTCAAGACACACTTGCCATAGGATCAACTATATCATGACCAATCTTTGGATCACTCCTTGAAACCTTGATCAACACTTGATCTTCTTCACTTTCTTATTCTTCCAACCTTGAAGCCAACATATGGTTCAAGCATTGCCTATGGACAAATCCTACAAGTAAAACTCAATGAAAACATAAGTCCATAAACATTACCATTAATTACTAAAACCACACATGGGGGCAAACATGTTCTTTCATTGGCCTTGGTGCTTCCTCCTCTCTCTTGGATGGTCGTGGTGGTGAGGACGAGGGAGTGGGAGGACCCTATGCTACTGGCTCTTGATGGAAGATCTGCTTGCTTCTTCACCGAGCTCATCACGCCCTAGCCACGGCGGCCATCTTGATCTTTGGATGCATGAGCAGCCGTTTCTTCAACATCTACGATGGAGACCCTTCATGCGGCTTCTTAATGGATCTCCCATCGACACCCAACCAAGGTGTTTGTCCCTGGTGGTGCATCGACAACCGGCGATGGAGGTTCCCTAGTGGTGGAGAAGAGCTAGGACTCGATTGCTTTTCATATTTGTTCTAGGGTCTTTTTTGCAAAGTACAAGGCCTTATCTTAAAATTGTAGAGTTTGTAGGGTCTACAGTGCAAGTGATGTAATGGGCCTGTTATAATTTTGTACCCACCTGTTGACTTGCCAAGATAGATGTGACATCGGGTTCCTTTGGAACTACTTGATACCTTCGATCCAGATTCATGGATGTAGTATAATACCTTTTGCCTAGAAGACCAAGGTTTAATCTAACCTTGGAAAGCAATGCTAAAAGTAAATAAATAAGGACACGTCTACAAGACTTTGTTCTTTCGTTTTACCTTAGTTTACCGGACCAATCTAGTTTACTTTTTATAGTGGGTTGAATCAATGGAAGGAGATAGGCCATTTTTGAAGATCCACCTGCAGTTGCACATCATATGGGATAAAATATAATAATAAGCATAGTCATGTGTAATGTTTGAACGGAGATAATCTCTTATGGGAAACACATCCTAGTATAATAAAGCCCCCGTGATGCAGCAGGCATAGCAATATCCTTTTAATCCAACCGAGTGCACACCGAAGCCACTGGCTACACACGATTATTAAGTGAAGAACACGAATTAAAGCATTAAGTGGTGATGTTGTTGTGATCCCGAATGGGTCGCTAAGCGAAGACCATACTACCCTTTCTATCACTGGGGTTTTTATGACATTGCTGCTAGCCAAGTATATCACCTCGAGCCTTTATCAATCTATGGGATCTTGGGTACCTACAAGTCCATAGATCGAGACAAGAGACAAATAAACAAAAGATACAGATGTCAATTGCAAACAAAATACAATACTCCTAGTTCCTAAGAGGTTTCTCCTCAACCCGCGTCCTATGAGGACTACTCACTCATAACAAACAGATGAACTATAGAAATAATTGTGCAAAATACTTAGTTGAAATCGAATATTCTTACAATGGTCACCAAATCACAAGGATATCTAAAGTACAAAGCAATGGTTATGGCTAGTGGAGGGATTTATGGTGGAATGGATGCACAATGGTGTGGATCTCCTTTGGTGGTGTTGTGATGAAATATGAGAATGGCGGCTCTCCGGACAACGGCTCGAGCCTCAAAATATATAGGTGTCTTCACAAAAGTTTTAGGGTTTGACAAGACAAAGCTGCCGGAACCCCGTACGGGTGGGCTGTATGCCGGAACCCCGTACGGGTGGGTTGTATGGCTATACGGCCCGCCTATACCGTTGGTTGTTACACGCACTGGCGCCTAGAAATTGCTCCCTAGTTACTTAGGCATGTGGATTTCCTCTAATTCCTTCATTATTACTCCTGATTTCGCATTAAAACTCGTGATTTCCTATACAACATAATTCACAGCAAGGTTTTGCATATCTTTGCAATTATTAGTCATTAGTGGCAAGGATTGAGAGTTTATTGTCAATTGCTTAACTAAAAACAATGTTTAAACACAGATAAAGATGGCAAATTTTAGAGCCATCAACTTCCCCAAAGCTCAAACCTTGATCGCCCTCGAGCAAGAAGAAACAAAAGAACTATAAGGAATTCAGGGTTTGAACTTGAAACAATGAGAATTAGAATTCACTTACGGTTGGTAGTCATATGTGAATAACACTTCCTTCATTTTTGAGGCTTATCAAAGTTAGAGAGATGACAAGAGTACTATACAGGCTTTGGCAATTTAAGACAATCAAAGTAGAGTTTTATATCAATATGAAGAACTAGCAGTGTAGCAAATAATTCAATTCTTCTAGTTAACTCTCAGCTTGCCAATGAACACTAGGATGTTTAAATAACAAAATTGAGTAAGATATTTGCATGTCCTAAGTAATATAACAATGAAGTGTCTTTTCTACGACATCGATGAATCAAGTCTATAAAAAACACTTCTAATCCTATCATTGCTTTTCAAGAAAAATTCGTAGAGTAGTAATGAGACCATGCCAAGGACTTGTTATGTGGATCTTCAAATATATATTTTTCTTTTCATACCCTTTTTTTCAAGGATTGTTGACTGTTTATTTTTGCAAGTGTTTACACAACCTTTGAGAATACCAATACATTTGCTTGTACATTGACACTGATGCCAATCATGTCATCAACTCATAGCCGAAATCCAGGGTTATACCATATATCATTCAAAAGCTATCAAAGTTGTTAGCATCCCAAAGGTGTGCACTAGGATCATAAATAGCAAAAAAAATCTTTGTTTCTTTTCATGAGCTAGTACCACGGTTTGATCCACAAGGTTATCTTTCGCATGTATCACAATTACTACTAGACTTTATTTCAATCAAACAACTCATTTCATGAGTGTCTTCAAGACTATAAAAATATCTATGGGTTTAAGTATCTTCAAGGGTATATTCTCAAGACAATCATTCATTAAACAAGTCGTAAATTTCAGACTTTTCTTATTGTACTTGTTTGGAATTATTATTTCCAAGGCAATACTCGGTTAGCTAAAAGAACTAGATCAAGAGCTCCAACAACTAACCACCATACTAATAAAAAGCTTTACTTTAACTAATTAAATTACTCCCACATGCATATCATCTTAGCAAATTGACCAACTAAGACAATCAAATCAAATTTATAAAGTGGGAGACATAGGACATACCTCTCATAAGAGAATTCATGATTCTCTTCCTTATAGGGATGTGTTCCTTCAAAACTCAAACACAGTTACTCACATAATAATATAAAAGCAAAGAGGCAAAGTGCGATTCCACATTTATGAAAAAAGGAAAAAATGGAAAAATCTTTTTGTATTTTTGAGGAAGGGTATTAAAGAATAGAAAGAATCTTGCGACCAAGCAAGGGTTCTAATAAAATAAAATGAATAAAAAGAAAAAGAAAAATAAAAGGAAAGGAAAAAAAGCAAAGTGTTGGAACAAGCTAACACGAGTGTTTCAAAGCTCCCACGGAGCTGGAGTACAACCTCATTATTACACAAATAAATTTGCAAGGGGAACACATCCACAAGATCAAGCTTTTGCAAGCCCCTTTGTTGCTCATTGTGGTGGTGGATAATCTCCCAAGTTCCATTGGTCATGTCAATTCTGGAACTGGGTGTTGAGGCTTGCGGTAGCATCTCAAAGGTTGATGGAGAGGTTGTTCATGTTTTGGATATTTCCTTCGAGTGCGTAGATATCTTCATATGTGGTGTAGTAATTTGGTGGTTGCTCATCTTGTTCAAGCTCTTCTTATTCTACTTCTTCATATTCTCCTCCTCCCATGGGTATATCTTATTGGGGTAGATTAGCCTCAACATGCGCGTCATAACATAAACGTCCCTCTTCGATAGAGAAGATGACATTAGGCAAAGGAGCTGGGATCAAGTGATCTGCTCCAGGTGTTGGAGATATGCCCTAGAGGCAATAATAAATGTAGTTATTATTATATCTTTGTGTTTATGATAAATGTTTACATTCATGCTATAATAGTATTAACAAGGAAACATTAATACTTGTGTGATTTGTAAACTTAAATTGAAGTCCCTAGTAAAGCCTCTTCATAATACTAGCTTGTTGGTTAATAAATGATTGTGGTTTCCCTATCATGAACATTGAGATGTTATTAACAACAAGGTCATATCGTTAGGAGAATGATATGGTGGACATACTCCTATAGATAAGCGTAGCATAAAGATCAAGTCATTTTAATAGTTCAATTGGTATATGCTTTCTGATACATAGTAACCTAATTCCTTCGACCATGAGATCATGCATATCACCTTCACCGGAAGGATGCTTTGATGACATCAAACACCACACCGTAACTGGGTGGCTATAAAGGTGGCATTGAGTGTTCGGAAAGTATTGGTTGAGACACATGGATCAAGAGTGGGATTTGTCCATCCATATGACGGATAGATATACTCTGGGCCCTCTCGGTGAAATGTCATCCAATTAGCTTGCAAGCATGTGACTGGCTCACAAGGGATCACATGTCACGGGAACGAGAAAAGAGTACTTATCAGTAACGAGGTTGAACTAGGTATGCAGAGATACTGACGATCATAACCTCGGATAAGTAAACTATCGTGAGACAAAGGGAAATTGGTATCGTATGTAAGTGGTTCATTCGGTCACAAAGTAATTGTAGAAATATGTGGGAGCCATATGAATTTCCAGATTCCTCTATTGGTTATTGTTCGGAGAAGTGTCTCGATCATGTCCGCATAATTCACGAACCGTAGGGAGACACACTTAAGGATTCGACGTTGTTTGAGTAGTTATGGAATGATGAGTAAGAGAACGAATGTTGTTCGGAGTCTCGGATGGGATCCGGGATATCACGAGAAGATCCGGAATAGTCCGGAGAATAAGATTCATATAAGGAAAGTCCTATTTCGGGTTTGGAGAATGGTTCCGGTGTTTTCATCGGGAATGTTCTAGAAGGTTCCGGAATGTCCGGCACTCCGGAGGGGAAGGGTACATGAATGTCTCATACCAAGTTGGAATGATTGCATCATGTACTAAGTGTCATCGCTGAACAAAATAAAGGGTTTAATCAAATCCTTGTTTGAAAAGTCAAACGCCAATTTGAAAAGTCAAACGGCTATTTTGGGAAGTGGAGGGGAAGGTGGAAACCGAGTTGGGGAGGAGTTCCTCCCCTCCACCGCCGGCCCCCTTGGGAAACCGAGTTGGGGAGGGACTCCCCTCCCCTGGCGTGGCTCCTCCACCTTTATAAGGAGGGGCAGGGCTGCCCCTCCTAAGATACAACTCCACCACCCCGCAAACCCTAGCCCTAGCCGCCGGCTCCTCCTGCAGCCGCCGCCACCTAGCTAACCCTAGCCGCTGGCCAAGCCTCCTCCTTGGTGTTTCTAAACCCTAGATCACCGAGGGCTCTCTCATAGTCCACCATACTCGCTCCGACTTAAGGCGAAGCCCTGCGAGATCTCCCCTCTACTTCCGGTACCACGCCGTTGTGCTGCCGGAATCGCGAGGAGAGTGCTACAACCTCCGCTGCCTGCTGGAACAAGGGAGAGGAAGGTCTTCGTCGAGTACCAAACGTGTGACCGACTGCGGGAGCGCTGCCAGAACGCAGCACTGGAAGGATCGTCTACGCGATCTTGAGATCGGGAAGAGTACGACTACATCACCCACGAGAATCCGCTCTCGTTAAACACTTTGGAATCTTCGAGGGTGAGTTATTCCATCGACTTGTTGCTACAATCTAGTAGATAGATCTTGGCTTGTTTGTTTGTATGCGGTAGAAAATTTTTGTTTTCCATGCTACGAAACCCTACAGTGGTATCAGAGCCGTGTCTATATGTAGATCTATTGCACGAGTAGAACACAATGGTCATTGTGGGCGTTGATGCTTTTATTGTCGATTGCTTCTTGTGTACTTTGCATCTTGCGGGATGTTGGGATGAAGCGGCCCAGGCTAACCTTACATGACATCGTTCATGAGACTTGCTCCATGCTTGACATGCAACTTGTATTGCATAAGTGGCTTTGCGGGTGCCTGTTTCTCCTAGCATAGTTAAGATCCAATTTACAACGGGTGATTGACAATACTAGTATCAATGTTGTGTTTCTTGTTCGTAAGTTAGAACGACACTTATTGAAAGCCCCAAACCACGTAAAACATGCAAAGAAAGTAGAGGCGTCTAACTTTGTTTTGCAGGGGTGTGCAGTGATGTGATATGGCCATGATTGTGATTATATTTGATGTATGCAATGTTCCTTATTGTAAGTTGGCAACCGGCAGGAGCCATATGGTTGTCTTTAATTTTGTTAAGACCCGAGTGTCTATTCAAAGTAGTTGTAATAGTTGAAGTCGGTGGACGACAACCATGGAGAAGCGTCATTGACCTTGATGCAATGCCGGTGATGATGGAGATCATATTCGTGCTTGAAGATGGAGATCGGAAGCACAAAGAAGAAAGGCCATATGATATCACATATTATGAATTGCATGTGATGTTAATCCTTTATACATCTTGTATTGCTTAGTTAACGACGGTAGCATTATAAGATGATCCCTCATGCACATGAATTTTAAGTCAAAAGGTGTTCACCCTTAGTCAGCACTGTTGCTAAAGCTTGTTGTTTCGAAGCACCACGTGATGATCGGGTGTGTTAGATTCCGCAAGTGTATACAACGTGAGCAAGCCAGATTTGCTCATGCGGAAGCTAAGGTTTGATCTTGACGAGCCTAGCATGTACAGACATGGTCTCGGAACACGGATCACCGAAAGGTAAAGCATGAATCATATAGTAGATATGATGAACATGTCGATTGTTCGCCATTGAAACTATATCAACTCTCGCGATGATCGGTGTTGATGTGGTGGATTTCGTTCGTGTGATCACTAAAACAATGTGAGGGATATTGTTTTGAGTGGGAGTTCACCTAGATTAATTTAACTATTAATTAGAACTCAATTTGTCATAAACTTAGTCTAAACTATTGCAAATATGTTGTAGATCAATGGTGGCCCCTACCATCAATTTTAATGCGTTCCTAGAGAAAGAAAAGTTTAAAAACAATGGAAGCAACTTTGCGGATTGGTTCCGCAATTTGAGGATTGTCCTCACAGCTGGTAATTTGACCTATGTTCTGGATGCACCGCTGGGTGACCCGCCTGCAGCTGATGCTGCCGACGAAGTAAAGAATGTTTACCTCGCTCGGAAGACTCAGTACTCCACAGTTCAGTGTGCTATCTTGTATGGTTTGGAATCGGAGCTTTAGAAAAGGTTTGAGAATTCAGACCCACATGATATTGTCCGTGATCTCAAATTGATCTTTGAGACTCACGCGGAAATTGAGAGCTATGAGGCTTCTGAAAAGTTCTTTAACTGCAAGATGGAAGAGGGCAGCTCCGTCAATGAGCATGTGCTTAAGATGTCTGGGCACGCAAACAAACTTCAAAGCTTGGGTATAGTGATTCCTAATGCTTTGGGGATTTACCGTGTCCTCCAATCACTACCACCAAGTTACAAGAACTTCGTGATGAACTACAACATGCAAAACATGAACAAGCAGTTGCCAGAACTCTTTGCCATGTTGAAATCTGCAGAAGTGGAGATCAAGAAAGAGCACCAAGTGTTGATGGTCAATAAGACCACCAAATTCAACAAAGGCAAGTCTAAGAAAAAGGGACACTTCAAGAAGGGTGGTAAGAAAGTTACCGCGCCGACGAAGAAGACCAGGGCTGGACCTAAGCCTGATACTGAGTGCTTTTACTGCAAGGGAGAAGGTCACTAGAAGCGGAATTGCCCAAAGTACTTGGTGGATTTGAAGAACGGCAACATCAAGAAGAAAGGTATATCCGATATACATGTTATTGATGTGTATCTCACTAGTACTCGTAGTAGTGCCTGGGTATTTGATACTGGTTCGGTTGCTCATATTTGTAACTCGAAACAGGTGCTGCAGAATAAACGGAAGCTAGCGAAGAACGAGGTGACGATGCGCGTGGGAAACGGATCAAAGGTTGATGTGATCGCGGTCGGCATGCTACCTCTTCATCTACCATCGAGATTAGTTTTATACTTAAATAATTGTTATTTGGTGCCTGCGTTAAGCATGAACATTATATCGGGATCTTGTTTATTGCGAGACGGTTACTTGTTTAAGTCCGAGAATAATGGTTGTTCGATTTCTATGAGTAATATGTTTTATGCACATGCACCTTTGATAGATGGTCTATTCTTATTGAATCTCGATAGTGGAAATACACATATTAATAACATTGAGGCTAAACGTTTGAAATCGAGCGATAACTCGACCTATATGTGGCACTGTCGTCTTGGTCACATAGGAGTGAAGCGTATGAATAAACTCCATTTTGATGGACTTCTTGAATCACTTGATTTTGAATCACTTGAAAGATGCGAAGCATGTCTGATGGGTAAAATGACTAAGACTCCATTTTCTGGTATGATGGAGCGAGCTACGGAATTATTGGAAATCATACATACCGATGTGTGTGGTCCAATGAGTGTAGCATCGCGCGGTGGTTATCGTTATGTTCTTACCTTCACGGATGACTTGAGTAGATATGGGTATATCTATTTCATGAAACATAAGTCCGAAACTTCCGAGAAGTTTAAGGAATTTCAAAGTGAGGTTGAGAATCAACGTAACAAGAAGATTAAATTTCTACGTTCTGATCGTGGAGGTGAATATCTAAGTTACGAGTTTGGCGAGCATTTGAAGAAATGCGGAATACTTTCACAATTGACACCGCCGGGAACACCACAGCGTAATGGTGTGTCCGAACGTCGTAATCGAACTCTCTTAGATATGGTTCGTTCTATGATGTCACTTACAGATTTACCGCTATCATTCTAGGGTTATGCATTAGAAGCAGTCGCATTCACTTTAAATAGGGCACCATCTAAATCCGTTGAAACGACACCGTATGAATTATGGTTTGGGAAGAAACCTAGATTGTCGTTTCTTAAAGTTTGGGGTTGCGAAGCCTATGTAAAGAAGTTACAGCCGGACAAGCTTGAACCCAAAGCGGAAAAATGCGTCTTCATAGGATACCCAAAGGAAACTATTGGGTATACCTTCTATCATAGATCCGAAGGCAAAATCTTCGTTGCTAAGAATGGATCCTTTCTAGAGAAGGAATTTCTCTCGAAAGAAGTGACTGGAAGGAAAGTAGAACTCGACGAGGTTGTCGAACCTTCTCTCGAACTTGCGAGTAGCGCAGCACCGGAAGAAGTTCTTGTGGTGCCTACACCAATAAGAGAGGAAGCTAATGATGATGATCATGAAACTTCGGTTGTAGTTGCTATAGAGCCTCGCAGGTCAACGAGAACTCGTACCACTCCTGATTGGTATGATCCCGTTATGAGTGTCATGTTGGTGGACAACACCGATGACCCTGCGACATATGAGGAAGCGATGATGATCCCAGATTCCAACAAATGGCAAGAAGCCATGAAATCCGAGATTGGATCCATGTACGAAAACCAAGTATGGACTTTGGTGGACTTACCGGATAGCCAGAAGGCTATCGAGAACAAATGGATTTTCAAGAAGAAAACAGATGTTGATGGTAATGTTACTGTCTATAAAGCTCGACTTGTCGCAAAAAGGTTTAGACAAATTCAAGGAGTTGACTACGGTGAGACTTTCTCACCTATAGCGAAGCTAAAGTCTGTGAGGATTATGTTAGCAATCGCTGCATATTATGATTATGAGATATGGCAGATGGATGTCAAAACAGCATTCCTCAATGGAGACATTGATGAAGAGTTCTATATGATGCAACCCAAAGGTTTTGTCGATCCTAAAGATGCTAACAAGGTATGCAAACTTCAACGGTCCATCTATGGATTGAAGCAAGCATCCCGAAGTTGGAATCAACGTTTTGATAAGGTGATCAAAAGTTTTGATTTTATACAAACTTATGGAGAAGCTTGTATTTACAAGAAAGTGAGTGGGAGCTCTGTAGCATTCTTAATACTATATGTAGATGACATATTGTTGATTGGGAATGATGTAGACCTTCTTAAGAGTGTCAAAGAATATTTGAGTAATAGTTTTTCAATGAAGGATCTTGGCGAAGCAGCTTACATATTGGGTATAAATATTTATAGAGATAGATCGAGACGCCTAATATCATTGTCACAAAGTACATATTTGGACAAAGTTCTAAAGAGGTTTGGAATGGAAGATAGCAAGAAAGGGTTCTTGCCCATGTTTCCCAATACGACCTTGAGTAAAACTCAAAGTCCGACAACGGCAGAAGATAGAGAAAGGATGAGTAAGACTCCCTATGCCTCAGCCATAGGATCTCTAATGTATGCCATGCTATGTACTAGACCCGACATTGCATATGCTGTTAGTTTAACTAGCAGATATCAAAGTGATCCAGGAGTGGATCATTGGACAGCGGTCAAAAACATCCTTAAGTACTTGAGAAGAACTAAGGATATGGTTATTTCTTATGGAGGTGATGAACAGCTCGTTGTTAATGGTTACACCGATGCTAGTTGGAACACCGATCCGGATGATTCTAAATCACAATCTGGATACGTATTTACTTTGAATGGTGCAGCAGTTAGCTGGAGGAGTGCAAAGCAAAGCGTTGTGGCGAGATCTTCAACTTAATCGGAATACATGGCTGCTTCGGAGGCTTCACAAGAAGAGATATGGATGAAAGAGTTCATTACAAAGCTGGGTGTGGTTCCTAGTGCGATGGACCCAATGTCTATCTACTGTGATAACATGGGCGCCATAGCCAATGCGCAAGAACCAAGGTCACACAAGAAGCTGAAGCACATCAAGATACGTTTTCACGCTATTCGAGAACATGTCCAAGATGGGGACATAAAGATTTGCAAAGTACACACATATCTGAATGTGGCGGATCCATTGACTAAACCTCTCCCGAGGGCAAAACATGACCAGCACCAAACTGCCATGGGTGTTCGGTATATTACCATGTAATCTAGATTAGATGACTCTAGTGCAAGTGGGAGACTGTTGGAGATATGCCCTAGAGGCAATAATAAATGTAGTTATTATTATATCTTTGTGTTTATGATAAATGTTTACATTCATGCTATAATAGTATTAACAAGGAAACATTAATACTTGTGTGATTTGTAAACTTAAATTGAAGTCCCTAGTAAAGCCTCTTCATAATACTAGCTTGTTGGTTAATAAATTATTGTGGTTTCCCTATCATGAACATTGAGATGTTATTAACAACAAGATCATATCGTTAGGAGAATGATATGGTGGACATACTCCTATAGATAAGCGTAGCATAAAGATCAAGTCATTTTAATAGTTCAATTGGTATATGCTTTCTGATACATAGTAACCTAATTCCTTCGACCATGAGATCGTGCATATCACCTTCACCGGAAGGATGCTTTGATGACATCAAACACCACACCGTAACTGGGTGGCTATAAAGGTGGCATTGAGTGTTCGGAAAGTATTGGTTGAGACACATGGATCAAGAGTGGGATTTGTCCATCCATATGACGGATAGATATACTCTGGGCCCTCTCGGTGAAATGTCATCCAATTAGCTTGCAAGCATGTGACTGGCTCACAAGGGATCACATGTCACGGGAACGAGAAAAGAGTACTTATCAGTAACGAGGTTGAACTAGGTATGCAGAGATACCAACGATCATAACCTCGGATAAGTAAACTATCGTGAGACAAAGGGAAATTGGTATCGTATGTAAGTGGTTCATTCGATCGCAAAGTAATCGTAGAAATATGTGGGAGCCATATGAATTTCCAGATTCCTCTATTGGTTATTGTTCGGAGAAGTGTCTCGATCATGTCCGCATAATTCACGAACCGTAGGGAGACACACTTAAGGATTCGACGTTGTTTGAGTAGTTATGGAATGATGAGTAAGAGACTGAATGTTGTTCGGAGTCTCGGATGGGATCCGGGATATCACGAGAAGATCCGGAATAGTCCGGAGAATAAGATTCATATAAGGAAAGTCCTATTTCAGGTTTGGAGAATGGTTCCGGTGTTTTCATCGGGAATGTTCTAGAAGGTTCCGGAATGTCCGGCACTCCGGAGGGGAAGGGTACATGAATGTTTCATACCAAGTTGGAATGATTGCATCATGTACTAAGTGTCATCACTGAACAAAATAAAGGGTTTAATCAAATCCTTGTTTGAAAAGTCAAACGGCTATTTTGGGAAGTGGAGGGGAAGGTGGAAACCGAGTTGGGGAGGAGTTCCTCCCCTCCACCGCCGCCCCCTTGGGAAACCGAGTTGGGGAGGGACTCCCCTCCCCTGGCGCGGCCCCTCCACCTTTATAAGGAGGGGCAGGGCTGCCCCTCCTAAGATACAACTCCACCACCCCGCAAACCCTAGCCCTAACCGCCGTCTCCTCCTGCAGCTGCCGCCGCCCTAGGGCAAACCGCCGCCGCCGCCTAGCTAACCCTAGCCGCTGGCCAAGCCTCCTCCTTGGAGTGTCTAAACCCTAGATCACCGAGGGCTCTCTCATAGTCCACCATACTCGCTCCGGCTTAAGGCGAAGCCCTGCGAGATCTCCCCTCTACTTCCGGTACCACGCCGTTGTGCTGCCGGAATCGCGAGGAGAGTGCTACAACCTCCGCTGCCTGCTGGAACAAGGGAGAGGAAGGTCTTCGTCGAGTACCGAACGTGTGACCGACTGCGGGAGCGCTGCCGGAACGCAGCGCCAGAAGGATCGTCTACGCGATCTTGAGATCGGGAAGAGTACGACTACATCACCCACGAGAATCCGCTCTCGTTAAACACTTTGGAATCTTCGAGGGTGAGTTATTCCATCGACTCGTTGCTACAATCTAGTAGATAGATCTTGGCTTGTTTTTTTGTATGCGGTAGAAAATTTTTGTTTTCCATGCTACGAAACCCTACACCAGGTATATAGAGAAAATATCTACCATGAGTTTTAGAGACCATACCACATGCTCTCAGAGTAGAGAGACTGAGACGATTACTTCCTACCAACGGTTGGATATTACCTAGGTTGACATGGAGTGCGCATGCAAGAACGGTCACAACTCCTCCTCCACATATGGGTCCAAGAGTTTGAAGAGCTTGTTGCTTAAGGTAAAACACAATCAAAGCACCCAAATTTGGCATTAAGTTACAATTAACAATACCAGCCTTAGAGAGGATCAACATGTAAGGTTCCCAACCTTTAATAAGGTAGAGATCCCTGTGTTTACAATGCTAGTCCCTGGATCAATAGCTAGCATCCACAGTTAAGATGTAATATCAAGAAACAAAGGTCATAATACAACTTTATAACTAGGAATAAAGTAATTTATTACATCTTACATAGCTCATTTGGCTATCTCATTACAATGCAGCAGAATATAACAATAGCATGGGGTCCTTCATCTTCAAAGTGCCACAGGCAGACATGTTGGTTGTAGACTTGTAATCCTAATCAATAAACTTCACTAACATCAAACAAACCTACAACATAATAAGTTACAGTCACAAGGGTCAATACATTTGAATTGTATTGGCAAGTGATACTATGGTAGTATAGTGGAGTCTATCATCTATATGCATTTGGCTAAGTGGAGCTTTAGGCTTGCATTGCTCAAAATATATTTTTCCTTATCATTTGAAAACACTAAGTTTTTGCTTGACAAAAACACCCAAGGCATCTCCCAATAGAAATTGGTGATCCTTCAATCCCTTGTTCACCCACAAGATTTTAACTAAGAAATTGGGATGAGGATATTCTTGATAGCTTCCATGTCTTGATGCTCAAATTGTCCTTTACCAGGGACATGGCTAAGTACTAAGATTTTTCACTCTGCAGAGGTGGTGCACTTTCACCACAAGACTTGGTTTCACCAAGACAAGATCTTTCAGAAGCCTTCCCTTAGACCAGAATGGACGCGCTCCAACCTATCATTCCCTTACCACCAACTGTCCATTTGGCTAAGTTATTGCAACCTATATGATCCAGGCAGAGCCCATAATGCCAAGTGGCTGCACTTGAAGCTTCTCAACATTTGACATCTCAAATCTCTTTGTTCCTGGGTGGCCATCCACAAGTGAGATACACAAGGTAAACCATATAAATGGGCCTTGTGAACCACTCAACACAAACCATTCCTTCCATTCCACCCAGGTGATTCATTCACTTAGTTGTTTTATTAAACAAAACACAAGTCCACAGACTTAGAAATATTTCATAGCATGAATATATATTCCACCCTTGTTTTCTACTAGCTAAGCTAAGCATGATAGTAGTAGGAATCTTAACTTAGGAAATTTTACTAAGGTTTCATCTACTAGGATTTCCCATGGCATAGTTTACACTTAGCAAAATTTCATGCAAGTCCTACTTAGAAATATCACTAATGCATAGTGAAAATAATGGGACAAAAGTATGAATCATCACTTCCCTTTTTGGTAGAGAATATAAGTTCACTCCTTGATCTTTGAAATGTTCACACTCTTCAAATCACTACAATTCAATCAAGCAAGAAATATTTTCAATCTACCATTCAAGCAACATCACATAAAATAACAGAAACAAAACAATGCATGCAAGCATGCCAAACTTTGTTTTATTTACAAAAGTGGTTTATAATAGGTTATAAACATTATAAAACACTTATTGGTCATTTTACAAAGTGGCAAAACTATTTGCAAAAGATTTTACCTTTAAACCATTTTTGAACAAAATCAATATTTTATGTGGCTGAAAATGCCTTTAGCAAAACAACAATTTTATGTGGTTCACCAAATACATTTTTAAATCATAAAACTTGGTGCTTGGGGTCAGAGAGTTTATTCCAAAACATTTATCAAAGATTTTCTTCCAAAATCATTTTTAAAACATAATCAACATTTTTATTTGGCTAGAAATGGTTTAAATCAAAGATTTATTCTTTTGCTTCACCAAATATATAGGTTCAAAACAAATCATTTTCCAAAGGTTTTATCTCAAAAATCATTTTAGAACAAATTTTATATTCTAAACATGCATACACAAGTTTCTGCAAAAACAATCAATTTAATAGAAGCTTTTTACTAAACAAAGTGCATGGTCAGAAAGTACTTGTTTTGATAAATCCATTGATATAAAATTTGGACGTGTGGTTTGAAAGTTATGAATTTTTCAAATTGGAACATCTAATAGAACAAATCTTGTTTTTAAAACAGACTCTGGGCCACGTGTCGCTTTTCTACTGGCTGGTACCGATTCGTTCGGATCATGCACTGAGGACTGCTGGTTCTCACTTGATTGCACGGCACAGATCGCATACCCCTTCGTTTTTAAGTGAATCTATCATGTGCCTTGGATCGGGATCGGACGGCTGCTGCGCGATTGACCAAAGGTGGGCGGCGAGTGGCGGCGGCGTGTCTGGTGGTGGTGGTTCGGTGAGTCTAGGAAGCGAGGGAGTGAAGGGAGGTGCTCACCGAGTTCGCGGTGGCGTGGGGAAGCTCAAGGTGGTGGTAGCTCGTCGAGGGGCGCTCGGTGGTGACGGCAATCGCTCGCCGGAGTCGAGCTGTGCCTCGGGCTCGTCTGCTCGTCGATGGGGGCGAAGATTTACGGCACTCTGAGATGAATGGAAGGCACCGTTGGGTTCGTATGAGAGTGACGATCATGAGAGCATCCAAGAGAGGCAAAGGGGTGGTCCATTCTTACCAGGAGGACTCGTCGGAGGAAATGGCAGGCGGCGGTGATGTTTGGTGTCGTTGTTGCCGACGCTGTGGTGCTCGCGCGGATGAACAGGAGGTATAGTGAGGTGCGCTAGAGGCTGCGAAAGGTGCTCGTGTGCTCAAGGGGGCAGAGGAGTAGCTGGGCTCGCCGGAATTGCTACTGGAGCTTGCCGGAGGCAGTGGGGTTCATGCGGGGAATCAAGGCAGCCTGGTGGCTCCGGGGAAACGAGGACTGAGGGGAAAGATAGAGTGGGCGATGGCGTTTAAGATGGCATGAAAGTTGGCAAGGATTGATCAGCATTTAATCGGGAATTTACGCGGAGTATTCAGCGGCAGAAACGGCCGGGGAAGGGCGTGGTCGTCGCGGGGGTGAGGAACATGATGATGTGGCGTGGGGTCGCTTGGCAGCGAGAGAGAGAGTGTGAGGGTGGGGTCCATCGGTCAGTTGCTGAGCGGGTGCAGACGATGGTGCGAATCATTTTCTCGCGGGGAAAAGATAGGAAGTGGCTGCTGGGCCTTAGTGGGCTGCCAGATGGGTTGGGTCTGTTTTATATATTTTTTGTTCCTGTTTCTTTTTCTTTTTCCCATTTGATTTTTCTGTTTTGATTTTGTTTAGTCTAATCAAACATCTATTTGAATTCAAACTTATCTCAAATTTGGTGTGGATTGAAACATTGATTATTTATACATTCTGAAGTCAAATTTTGAATAATCTTTTATTCTCTTTGGGGTCTTTTAATTATTTAAATTAGGCCTTTTCATTACTTCATATAAGGTTTAAAATATTTTTAATCCTTATTTAAATTTCATTCTTTCCACCAAACCTTTTCAGTAAGTTTTATTAAATTAATAAGGTGTCAAATAATTCATCTTGAATTTATTTGGAAAAGTTTTCAATAAGATTTATTAATTATTTAAAATTTGATTTATCTTTATTCAAAATGGAATTTGGTTCAAGCCATTTTATTTTATTTTGGAAATTCTTTATCCTTTTATTTTATTTGGATTTGGATTAAATTCATTCCATTTGCTTATGGATTTGGCCAAGTTTTAATTTGGTCTTTAAATATTCTTTATTTAATATTTCTTTCTTCATCTTATAAAATTCATATCTTTTTATCTAGGGATCCAAACTTGGTGATTCCAATTTGTAAAATCTTTTTTAATGTTTATTTATCCTTTTAAATATCTTTAGGATTATTTTCTCACCATTTGGTATGGATTTTAGATAAGTGTTTTATTAGCTTTGGAAATTACTTTTCCTTATCTTATTAAATTCATAAGATTTTATTCATGGTTCCAAAGTAAGTGAAACCAATTATATGGTTTTATAATATTTCTAATAATCATTCTTGATCATTTTGAAATGTTTGTTTGACCAATTTTTATATGGATCAAATCCATAGGCTTGGAGATAACTTGGAAATGATTTTCTTCTATTAGGGTTTTAGGGTTTTGGTTTATTTCTCAAGTGTTTAAATTTCCAGATGCATTTATGAAGAATGCATTCCACTTGATTTGAATTTAGTTGGGTTCAAACATTAGCCAAAGTTTGTTCAAGATGGGATTTTAAGTTTCCAATTAGAAACAAAAAGTTTCTTTTTACCCTAAAATTCAACAATAATTTATTTTGTTTATTTATTTTTCACATTACAAGATTTGGAATATCTTGGGATGTGACAGGCTACCACTCTTAAAATAAATCTCGTCCCGATATTTGGGCAGGCTAGGGGTTACAAGTTGGCTCAAAGCAACTAGGGTACTACCACCCTTAAAAAGTTTCCAACTAGATTACATCTTGGTTTTCTTGGGATCCTGTTGAAACCTCTCTGGGCAAACATCTGCATAGTGTCCTTTGTTTCCACACTTGAAACATGTGACTAGGCTGAGATCCTTCATAGGCTTTATCTTGTGCTTCATCTTTTCTGGACAATTGCTTGCATAATGTCCTTGGTTACCACAATTGTAACATGTGATAAGGTTGAGTTCTTCACGTATCTTCTATGGACAAGTTGACACATAATGGCCTAGCTCTTTGCATTTGTTGCACCACACTTGGCTAATTTCCTTATACTTCTTCTTGGGTTTCTCCAAAGCTAGGAGTGCTTCTAGTTCATGTTCTTCATATGTTATCTCAAAGGTAGGAAAAGTTCCTGGTCTCCTTGACCTTTTCCTTGGATAATACATATGTCTCCTCTTTGGTCCTTTAAATTGATTCATATTGCTGGGAGGTACAAGATGAGATTTTCCTTTGTCTTCATCCTTCTTGGTAGACTTTGCTCTCTCATGGTAGTCTGCAATCAGTTGTTGCACTCCACCTTGTTTCCTTTGTTGAACTATGGAATAGATGGGGCATTCGATAGGGACATGATTATTTCCTTCACATAGGTAACAAGTAGCTTAAGATGTGGGGCATTGATTTGTTGGATGTTTCTCTTCACAATTGGGGCATTGATCTTCATGCTCTTTGGAAGTGTGATCCTTGTCTCCACAAATATTGCAAGCTTGGGTTCCTTCTAGAATATCATCTTTGTCATCCTTGTTGTCACAAACTCCTTGGGAAGAGTTGTCTCCCATCCTTGATGTTGGAGTTCTTTGGAGTAGTCATCTGCTTGGGTTGGATTGGGATTAGAATGGGCAAAAAGATTTCTAAGGAATAATTCTAATCACACACATCACAATTCACTCAAGCAATGTGCAAGCAATCACAAACAAACACTCCATTCAAACAACAAGTTTCAAGCACATTTATAGGTAACAAAAATATTTTTTTTTCACCACATAAGTTAGTGTGTTTGATCTATACTTAATATGGTGGTCCATCTATGTGGTTCACTTGAGATCTTTCCCTCCTTCTTGGTTGATTCTTCTTGCATGAGATCATGGTTTCCTTGGGAAAATTCTTGGTCACAAAAACTTCAAAGGTGATGATGATTCCCAAGTTGTGTTTTCCTTAGTCTTCAAGTCTTGAGCAATATTTCTTGTCTCACTTGTAGTCCTTAGTGATATCCAAGGTTGAAGTCCTTGTTGAGAATAAGGTTGAAATCACTTGAAGATGTTGAAGTCATTAGAGTTGATGAAATCCTTTGCTCATGGTGAAGTCTTTGGCCATGGGGTAGGCTTTGTCCATCAAGTTTGAAATAGAAAAGATGTAGAGTCAAAACCAAAATGGTTGAGGAAAGAGTTTATAAGATTGTTTGTAAATAAGTTTGGAACAAATACAACTCCTATTTTTCTAAGGGGTTTTTGTCCAATCCTAGGGTTACAAATCCTACAGGCAACACAATGCTCTAATACCTTTAATAAGGTAGAGATCCCTGTGTTTACAATGCTAGTCCCTGGATCAATAGCTAGCATCCACAGTTAAGATGTAATATCAAGAAACAAAGGTCATAATACAACTTTATAACCAGGAATAAAGTAATTTATTACATCTTACATAGCTCATTTGGCTATCTCATTACAATGCAGCAGAATATAACAATAGCATGGGATCCTTCATCTTCAAAGTGCCACAGGCAGACATGTTGGTTGTAGACTTGTAATCCTAATCAATAAACTTCACTAACATCAAACAAACCTGCAACATAATAAGTTACAACCACAAGGGTCAATACATTTGAATTGTATTGGCAAGTGATACTATGGTAGTATAGTGGAGTCTATCATCTATATGCATTTGGCTAAGTGGAGCTTTAGGCTTGCATTGCTCAAAATAGATTTTTCCTTATCATTTGAAAACACTAAGTTTTTGCTTGACAAAAACACCCAAGGCATCTCCCAATAGAAATTGGTGATCCTTCAATCCCTTGTTCACCCACAAGATTTTAACTTAGAAATTGGGATGAGGATATTCTTGATAGCTTCCATGTCTTGATGCTCAAATTGTCCTTTACCAGGGACATGGCTAAGTACTAAGATTTTTCACTCTGCAGAGGTGGTGCACTTTCCCCACAAGACTTGGTTTCACCAAGACAAGATCTTTCAGAAGCCTTCCCTTAGACCAGAATGGACGCGCTCCAACCTATCATTCCCTTACCACCAACTGTCCATTTGGCTAAGTTATTGCAACCTATATGATCCAGGCAGAGCCCATAATGCCAAGTGGTTGCACTTGAAGCTTCTCAACATTTGACATCTCAAATCTCTTTGTTCCTGGGTGGCCATCCACAAGTGAGATACACAAGGTAAACCATAGAAATGGGCCTTGTGAACCACTCAACACAAACCATTCCTTCCATTCCACCTAGGTGATTCATTCACTTAGTTGTTTTATTAAACAAAACACAAGTCCACAGACTTAGAAATATTTCATAGCATGAATATATATTCCACCCTTGTTTTCTACTAGCTAAGCTAAGCATGATAGTAGTAGGAATCTTAACTTAGGAAATTTTACTAAGGTTTCATCTACTAGGATTTCCCATGGAATAGTTTACACTTAGCAAAATTTCATGCAAGTCCTACTTAGAAATATCACTAATGCATAGTGAAAATAATGGGACAAAAGTATGAAGCATCACTTGCCTTTTTGGTAGAGAATATAAGTTCACTCCTTGATATTTGCAATGTTCACACTCTTCAAATCACTACAATTCAATCAAGCAAGCAATATTTTCAATCTACCATTCAAGCAACATCACATAAAATAATAGAAACAAAACAATGCATGCAAGCATTCCAAACTTTGTTTTATTTACAAAAGTGGTTTATAATAGGTTATAAACATTCTAAAACACTCATTGGTCATTTTACAAAGTGGCAAAACTATTTGCAAAAGATTTTACCTTTAAACCATTTTTGAACAAAATCAATATTTTATGTGGCTGAAAATGCCTTTAGCAAAACAACAATTTTATGTGGTTCACCAAATACATTTTTAAATCATTAAACTTGGTGCTTGGGGTCAGAGAGTTTATTCCAAAACATTTCTCAAAGATTTTCTTCCAAAATCATTTTTAAAACATAATCAACATTTTTATTTGGCTAGAAATGGTTTAAATCAAAGATTTATTCCTTTGCTTCACCAAATATTTTTTTGAAACCACAAAGTGATTCCTATGGTCAGTAGGTTCAAAACAAATCATTTTCCAAAGGTTTTATCTCAAAAATCATTTTAGAACAAATTTTATATTCTAAACATGCATACACAAGTTTCTGCAAAAACAATCAATTCAATAGAAGCTTTTTACTAAACAAAGTGCGTAGTCAGAAAGTACTTGTTTTGCTGAATCCATTGATATAAAATTTGCAAAATTTGGAATTGTGGTTTGAAAGTTATGAATTTTTCAAATTGGAACATCTAATAGAACAAATCTTGTTTTTAAAACAGACTCTGGGCCACGTGTCGCTTTTCTACTGGCTGGTACCGATTCGTTCGGATCATGCACTGAGGACCGCTGGTTCTCACTTGACTGCACGGCACAGATCGCATACCCCTTCGTTTTTAAGTGAATCTATCATGTGCCTTGGATCGGGATCGGACGGCTGCTGCGCGATTGACCAAAGGTGGGCGGCGAGTGGCGGCGGCGTGTCTGGTGGTGGTGGTTCGGTGAGTCTAGGAAGCGAGGGAGTGAAGGAAGGTGCTCACCGAGTTCGCGGTGGCGTGGGGAAGCTCAAGGTGGTGGTAGCTCGTCGAGGGGCGCTCGGTCGTGACGGCAATCGCTCGCCGGAGTCGAGATGTGCCTCGGGCTCGTCTGCTCGTCGATGGGGGCGAAGATTTACGGCACTCTGAGACGAATGGAAGGCACCGTTGGGTTCGTATGAGAGTGACGATCATGAGAGCATCCAAGAGAGGGAAAGGGGTGGTCCATTCTTACCAGGAGGACTCGTCGGAGGAAATGGCAGGCGGCGGTGATGTTTGGTGTCGTTGTTGCCGACGCTGTGGTGCTCGCGCGGATGAACAGGAGGTACAGTGAGGTGCGCTAGAGGCTGCGAAAGGTGCTCGTGTGCTCAAGGGGGCAGAGGAGTAGCTGGGCTCGCCGGAATTGCTACTGGAGCTTGCCGGAGGCAGTGGGGTTCATGCGGGGAATCAAGGGAGCCTGGTGGCTCCGAGGAAACAAGGACTGAGGGGAAAGATAGAGTGGGCGATGGCGTTTAAGATGGCATGAACGTTGGCGAGGATTGATCAGCATTTAATTGGGAATTTACGCGGAGTATTCAGCGGCAGAAACGGCCGGGGAAGGGCGTGGTCGTCGCGGTGGTGAGAAAGATGATGATGTCGCATGGGGTCGCTTGGTAGCGAGAGAGAGAGTGAGGGTGGGGTCCATCGGTCAGTTGCTGAGCGGGTGCAGACGATGGTGCGAATCGTTTTCTCGCGGGGAAAAGAGAGGAAGTGGCTGCTGGGCCTTAGTGGGCTGCCAGATGGGTTGGGTCTGTTTTATATTTTTTTGTTCCTGTTTCTTTTTCTTTTTCCCATTTGATTTTTCTGTTTTGATTTTGTTTAGTCTAATCAAATGTCTATTTGAATTCAAACTTATCTCAAATTTTGTGTGGATTCAAACATTGATTATTTATACATTCTGAAGTCAAATTTTGAATAATCTTTTATTCTCTTTGGGGTCTTTTAATTATTTAAATTAGGCCTTTTCATTACTTCATATAAGGTTTAAAATATTTTTAATCCTTATTTAAATTTCATTCTTTCCACCAAACCTTTTCAGTAAGTTTTATTAAATTAATAAGGTGTCAAATAATTCATCTTGAATTTATTTGGAAAAGTTTTCAATAAGATTTATTAATTATTTAAAATTTTATTTGTCTTTATTCAAAATGGAATTTGGTTCAAGCCATTTTATTTTATTTTGGAAATTCTTTATCCTTTTATTTTATTTGGATTTGGATTAAATTCATTCCATTTTCTTATGAGTTTGGCCAAGTTTTAATTTGGTCTTTAAATATTCTTTATTTAATATTTCTTTCTTCATCTTATAAAATTCATATCTTTTTATCTAGGGATCCAAACTTGGTGATTCCTATTTGTAAAATCTTGTTTAATGTTTATTTATCATTTTAAATATCTTTAGGATTATTTTCTCACCATTTGGTATGGATTTTAGATAAGTGTTTTATTAGCTTTGGAAATTACTTTTCATTATCTTATTAAATTCATAAGATTTTATTCATGGTTCCAAAGTAAGTGAAACCAATTATATGGTTTTATAATATTTCTAATAATCATTCTTGATCATTTTGAAATGTTTGTTTGACCAATTTTTATATGGATCAAATCCATAGGCTTGGAGATAACTTGGAAATGATTTTCTTCTATTAGGGTTTTAGGGTTTTGGTTTATTTCTCAAGTGTTTAAATTTCCAGATGCATTTATGAAGAATGCATTCCACTTGATTTGAATTTAGTTGGGTTCAAACATTAGCCAAAGTTTGTTCAAGATGGGATTTTAAGTTTCCAATTAGAAACAAAAAGTTTCTTTTTACCCTAAAATTCAACAATAATTTATTTTGTTTATTTATTTTTCACATTACAAGATTTGGCATATCTTGGGATGTAACACAACATGTCCTCCTCATTAACTCTAGTAAACTCACCATGTGCCTCCAAGGTGTTAACAATCACATAAAATAAATAACGGATAGCAGGGTGATCAATTTGGTTTCCCTTAGGCATGTTTCCATGGATTCTCATCAATTTAAAATATTGCCAAGGTGCAGGGTCTAAAACAAAAGTAGTTGTGCGTACATCAGTGGCGTTGTTGGAAAACCCAAAACATTGAGCCCATTGGTCGAGTGTTAGGATGTACTGATGGTTCATGAGGCAGAATTTGACGCGATCAACTCTGGGACTTTGGTCCTCGGTACAATAGTAATGGTCCATCATATGCGTCAAGGTGCTGAAGAACTCAAGTGTCAAGCGGTGATACGTGGCGACATCCTGAAATACAAATTCATACAAAACAACATTGTTGCAAAGTAAATCGAAATTAGCACGAATGCCAAGTTGGTTCAGGATATAGGGACACACCCACTTGGTGGACTTGATTTCCCGAAGCTTCAGACGGTCGAAACGGTTCGAGTGGAACTCCTCGGTGAACTCGATACCAAGTGACTCAGGGGTCAACGGGTGGTGCGGAATACCCCGCAGGCACCGCACGTGTACGGCTCCTCATGTTCATCTAAAAATATTAAGATTGAATAAATAAGAAATAATAAAGATAGCTAAAAATAAACTTTGATCCAATAGAAACATAGCATATGTGATCCTCTATAGTATTTACCAAAAATTATGCTCTAAAACAATGCTAATCATGCTTAACATCAAGATTGAATCAAAAACAAGACCTAAGTGTAGATTGACAATGGTGAATGGTTGGGTATCTATAGAGGACTGAAACCAATAAGGTACAAGTCCCTGTTTTTATAGTGTTAGTCCCTAGATCGAATAGCTAGCACCCACAGTTAAGATATAATATCAAGAAACAAAGGTCATATTACATTGCATATCTAGGAATAAAATAGTTCATTACAACTTACATAGCTCATATGGCTATCTTATTACAAAGCAGGAGATATAACTATAAAGCATGGAGTCCTTCATCTTCATGTGCCACGGGAAAACATTTTGGTTGCAGACTCATAATCCATACTCATCAAACTTCATTATCATCAAGTAATCCTGCAACATGATAAGTTGCAACCACAAGGGTCAATACATTTGAATTGTATTGGCAAGTGATACCATATTGATATAGAGAATCTAACATCTACATGAATATATGGCTAAGTGGAGTTTTGGATGGCCTTTGCATAAAGTGAGTTTTCCCTATCCTTTGTAAAATAGTTTTTCTCTTTTCCAACAACACATCATCAACCATGGCACACTGGATACCCTCCAGGAGCTTCCCTTGTTCACCCAACAAGTTTTAACTTAGAGAAATTAGAGTGATGATATTCTTCATTCTGCTTCATTGTCTTGATGCTCAAAAAGTTGTCCATAACCGGGGACACGGATAAGTACTTAGTTTTACCCTCTCGAGAGGTGCTGCACTTTCCCCACAAGACTCGACATGCATCGAGACGAGACTTTTCAGAAGAAATCCCTCAGACCACCACGGACGCGTTCCATCCTATCATCACTACCACCCTCTGTCTGGCTGGCTGAGTTCTCACAACTTAGTTGGTCAAGGCTGAGCCCATATGCCATGTGGCTGCACTGGAAGCTTCGCGACAAGAACGTCTCCAATCTCGTTGTTCCTGGGTGGCCATCCACAAGTGTGATACACCAGGGTAAACCATAGAAATGGGCCCTGAGTAACCACTCAACATAATCCATACAAGTCCCATTTCCACCCAGGTGTTTCATTAACATCAGTTGTTTTCATTAGTCCAAAAATACTCATATTTTCATAAGACATCATATCATGATTTCCACCCATGAATATATATAGAAAGACTAAGCATTATAATCTTATGATGTCTCCTATCTTTAGGAAATACTACTAAGGTAGCTACTATAGGAATAGCATAGCATAGTAATATACATAATAGTCCTATCATGCACACTACAAAAACATCACTAATGCAATATAGAAATATAGGACTTTTGATGACCAAAGTATCACTTGACTTTATAGTAGAATATTTAGGTACTCTCCTTGATCTTGCAAATAGAACACTCCTCAAAGTCTACAACAATACAATCAATCAAAAAGCACACACTCAAAACTACAACACAAAATAACAAAACAATATAATGGAATGAATTCAAGCATACAACAAGATAATTTTATTTGAGAAATTGTTATAGCAAGGTTCTGAACATCACAAACACCTACTGGTCCTTTTATAAATGTGGAATTCCAATTAGAACAAAGTTAGTGCCATTAAGTTATTTAAATTATTTTTCTTTTACTAGAAAAGGTTTATTCAATGGGATATTTTCTAGTGCCAACAAATTTTATGTTTAATTTCAAATGTTAATGTTTCTAGTTAGAGGTTTCAATAAACAACCATTTTCAAAAGGATTCACTCAAAAATAATTTTCACAACAATTTTTATACTCAGAATACTCCACAAATGGTTCTGCCTAAAACTCAGTTTTTACAGACGCTATTGAACAAAAGGAGGTCACAGTAGTGTAGTTCACATTTTTCTGAATCCATGGACACCAAGTTTGTATTTTTATGATTTGTGGATCAAAAGTTATGGATTTTCTAAGTTTAATCATCTATTTAAACCAAATTTGGATTTAGTCAGAAAAGTCTAGCCACGTGGCCTAATCTTACTGGTCGGTACCGCTTCAGTTGGATCAGCAATGCGGGACGTTAGATTAAAATGAAGACAGGCGAGCCAGATTGATTGATACCCCTTCGTTAAGTGATTTAATCTAGGACCTAGGATGCAGATCTGATGGGTCACAACGCTTAGCCAAAGTTTGGCGGCGCAGGCCACTACGCGCGACGGTGGCGCGGCGGATAGGCGGTGCTCTGGCGATTCCAGAGGGGTAATGGGGCGTGGGATGTTACCAGAGGTTGCGGTGGTTGAGGCGAGCTCAGGGGTGGTCGCGGTCGGGGAAGGGGCGCTCGGGTTCGTCCGCAATTCCTCGTCGGAGTTGTGCTTGTGGGCGACGCTTGCAGATGAAGACGAAGTTGAGCACCTGGGGCTCGAGCAAGCAAGGGAATGCATCAGGGAGATACGCAAGGACCTGGGTGAGATTCTAGTGTCCAAAATAGGGTGAGGGGGAGCTAGGTCTCACTGTAGTTCCTTGGCGAACGTCGACTGCAGAGGGAGCTCCGGTGGTGACCGTGGCGACGGCCTGCGGTGCGATAAAAATGAACAAAGGGGTTTAGCAGACGCGCTAGAGGATGGCGAAGTTCACTAGATAGACAAGAGGGCACGGGGTAGTTATTTCTCACCGGAATCATCGGTGCCGCGGTGGTGCGAGGTTAAATTCGAGCAGCCTGGTGGCTCTTTGGTGGTGTGGCTTGAGGGGAATGGAGAGGAGCAGTGGGGATTAAGAGGGGGTCGAGTGGAATAATAATCCCCGCAATCAAGCGAATTTACTCGTAGTAAATCGAAGAAACGATAGGGAAGGGGGAAGCGGGTTCTTTGGTCGCTGGGTTGAAGACGATGACCAGGCAGGGTGGGGTCGGCTCGTCAACGGGTGGGTGCAGAGAGGAGTGGGTGAGAAAAGGATCTAGCGGAGGAGAGGGGGAGTACCGGGTGGGCTGTAGTGGGCCGAGGTTGCTGGGCCTAGAGGTTTGGCTGCTGCTCTTTTTTTTATTCATGTTCTTTTTCTTTTCTAAATTCCATTTTTAATCAAATCAATTGATTCAAACACCAAATTGATTTCAAATTGTAACAAATCCTTTTCAGAAGATTTTATACAAAATATAAGTTGGTTATTTAGTCCAATTAGAGTATTTCAACTATTTTTATAAATTATTATTCATTTAAAAATTGGGTGTGGCACATTGGCATTATTTAATAAAATTTGAATATGGTACCTAAGCCCATATAATTTTATTTAACAAACATTTATCCTTGTATATTATTTAAATATACTTTTATTCCATTCACTTATGAATTTTAGCCATGGCTTAAATTGACTTTGCAATATGTCTTATTTATTTTTCTTCTTGTCTTATATAAATCATATCTTTTTATCCATGGCTCCAAATAGAGTGAAAACAATTCCCATGGTTTTGTAATATTGTTGTTTACCATTATTGATTATTTAGGAATGATGTTGCTAAATTTTTATATGGAAAATAGCCATAGTCTTGGAGTGATCTTGATGATCATTTCTCTTATTAGGGTTTAGGTATTAGGTTTATCTTTTCCAAGTGCTCAATATCAAGATACATTCCATGCATGAATGCATTTGATCTGTTTGAAAAATTGTTTGTTACTTTCTCATTCAAATTTTTGTTCAAGTAAGGTTTTGATATTTCCATTTATAAACAAAAGTTTCTTTTCCCCCTAAATTTCATCATTTATTTCTTTTGTTTGTTTATTTTTTAGATTTCAAAATTTGGAAAATTTTGGGATGTGACAGGATCAGAGGAGAATCATACCTTAGATCGATTGAGTGCAAGGAATCAAAGAAAGATTGAATAAATTTGAAGATCCAATGGAGGTAGAGTGGAGTTTCGATGCAGAAAAGAGAGAGATTAATATTTGGGGATTTTTATTTACCTTTCTCGAGTTGTTATGCTGGCTGAGATCGTGGTACGGGCGGGCGTGGTACGGTCACGCGTACCCGTACTGCTGATCGTTATCGACATGGTATGTTCCTTGAAATCTGATATTTTGCTCGAGGATGCGGTACGGGCGCATCGTACGGGCGCGTCCGACCGTACCACATGTCATTACCGAGACGGTTCACTGCGGCAAAAATCAAGATTTCTATTTTTCTTTGGCTTGATGTGGTATGGGCGCAGAGGTCGTTATGGGAACTGTGAGCTGCAAAAACTTTTAACAATTTGTTTAGTAGCTCCGTGAGTCTTTGCACATCTCATCAAAAGTCAAATAACAAAAATCATACTTCATAAAAATTCAGCAATACTTTAGGCCATATGTTTGTAAAAATAGAGATAGAGGATTACCTTATTTCTTCTCCTCTCTCCAAGGGTCTTTTTGAACACTCTTTATTTAAAACAAAACAAACTAAAACTAAAACTAACAAGACTAACATAATAAAATTTATTTTCACATGGGTTACCTCCCATAAAGCGCTTCTAGTTAGGGTCAATTAGCTTGACCCAGATGGCAATCATTTAGGTTTAAGGAATGGAATACCCACTCCAAAATAGTTGACTTTCAAAGTAATTATACCATCATCATCATTAGGTTTGGCCTTCTTTTTCCTAGGAAAATGGACTATAAAAGGACCTCTAGATGGTAGCCCAATTCTTGCATTCCCTTCATGTAAATTAATCAAAGCTTTAATAGTTCTTAGGAATGGCCTACCTAAAATTATAGGTGCTATGGGATCTTCAAGCATGTCCACAATAACAATATCAATAAGTGTGGGACTGCCTTTTATTTCAACAACTATATTTTGTTTGATCCCAACAGCTTGTTTATAAGTTGAATCCGCTAGATGGAGTCTTAATTCAGTGGTAATAAATGGCCCCAGGTTTAACTTGTCAAATAAACTTTTGGAAATTGTTGAGACGCTCGCACCAAGATCACAAAGTGTGGATATCTCATTAACTCTCAACTTAACTTTAATAATAGGCTCAAATATATCATCTAGCTTAGCAGGAAGCTTATCAGCTAGTATTTTGTACTCCATCTCTAGATCATGAACTTTAGATGATACTTGTTGTATAAATTGTTGGTACGTAGCATCGTTACCTTGTTCTATACCAGGATTATTTATGGTGATCATATTCAATAGATCTTCCATGGTATATTTGGGTGCTAGCGCATTGCTATAGTCTAGCTCTTCAGGTTTCTCTTCATCGTTTACAACCCCCATCATCTTGAGGTCTTCTACCGGATTTGGCTCGGATTTCCTAGCAAACTTTGCTAGTATGAGAGCTTGGCTCTCATCAACTTTACCCAATTGAGCCTCCACGGCCTTTGTCCTTTTCTATAGAGCTTGCACATCATTTCTAATTGCAAAGGCCTGGTTAGATAATTTTCCTATACTACTCTCGTGGTTCTCCGTGATTTTGATAAGCATATTGTTTTGCTTGGTTTGAGCTTGAATAAATGTTCTAATTGTTTGTTCCAATGACAGATTTCCATGGTTTGCTCCATTATTATTATCATAACTATTATAAGGAGCTCCTATAGGATTTGGATAATGTTTTTGAGTATTAGAAGCATAATGATTTATCCATATATGATTAAAATGAGTACGAGCTATAAAATTAACATCATTAACATCGGTAGCAATAGAATTAATTTGGGTATCATCTTTACCTTTTACTATGCTCAGTAGATCATCTACCTTAGATGTAAGCTTTTCATTATTTACCTCGGTAATTGAACTTACTCTCTTTGAGGTTCTTTCCACATACCATTGGGCATGGTTGTTTTGCATATCATCAAGAAGTTTCTTTGCAACACTCACTTGCTTTCCCATGATTATTCCTCCTTCTACAGTATCTAGCATAGACTTAGACATTGGTTTAAGACCATTATAAAACAAATGTAATATAAGCCATTCTTCCATCCCATGACTAGGACAGTTCATAACGGCTTCTTTCATCCTCTCCCATGCAAGCCCATCGTGGCTCACGGTCTTCTTGTCTAAAGCTTGTAATATTGGATCTTAGCTGCATAGCCTTAGCTGGGGAAAAATTTTAGTCATAAACAAATTAGTATATTCTTCACAAGATTTAATAGTGCCCTATGGTACAGCTAGAAACCAATCCTTAGCCTTTCCTCTAAGAGAGAAAGGAAACAATCTCAATTTAACAGCATTTGGATCTACATCCTTAATATGCATCATGTCGCAAATTTCAGTAAAAGTATTTAATTGCAAACCCGAATCCTCAGAGGATGAGCCCCCAAATTGGTTTTGTTGAACCAAGCTTAAAAGGTTGGGATTAATTTCATAAGTTTCTGCATCAACAGCGGGTTGAGTGATAGGTGCATGAATAAAGTCATCAGTGGGAGAATCATAATCCCCAAGTCTCTTTTGAGCCATGGCTCTTATATTTTGGGTGATTTTTAAGTAATGAAAACAAATAACAAGGAACTAATTTTTTTGGGTTTTAAAATAGATAACAAGAAAGTAAACTAACAACAAGAATAAAACTACAAACTAATAACAAGGTCTCTAGTGATCTCACCAGGATAGAGAAATTGCTTCCCCGGCAACGGCGCCAAAATAATGGTTGATAGCTTTGATCCGGATTCACGGATGTAGTATAATAGCTTTTTCCATAGAACACCTAGGTTTAATCGAACCTTGGAAAGCAATGCTAAAAGGAAATAAATAAGGACACATCTATAAGACTTTGTTGTTTCGTTTTACCTTAGTTGACCAGACCAATCTAGTTTAATTTTTATAGTGGGTTGAATCAATGGATGGAGATAGTTCGGGGTTGAAGATCCACCTACAACTGCACATCATATGGGATAAAATATAATAATAAGCATAGTCATATGTAATGTTTGAACGAAGATAATCTCTTGTGGCAACACATCCTAGTATACTAAATCCCATGTGATGCAGCGGGCATAGCAATAGCCTTTTAATACAACCGTGTGCACACTGAAGCCATGGGCTACAAACAATTATTAAGTGAAGAACATAGATTAAAGCATTAAGTGGTGATGTTGTTCTGATCCCGAATGGATCGCTAAGCGAAGACCGTACTACCCTTTCTGTCACTGGGGTTTCTATGAGATCGCCGCTAGCCAAGTATCTCACCTCAAGACTTTATCAATCTATGGGATCTTGGGTACCTACAAGTCCACAGATCGAGACAAGAGACAAAGAAACAAAAGATACAAATGTCAATTGCAAACAAAATACAATACTCCCATGATTAGATGCACATAGTTGCTGCAAGGTTTCTCCTCAACCTGCAGCCTGTGGGGACTACTCACTTATAACAAATAGATCAAGGATAGAAATCATTGTGCAAAATACTTATATTGAAATCGAATATTCTTACAATGGTCGTCAAATCACAAGGAGATCTAAATGACAAAGCAATGGCTATGGCTAGTGGAGGAATTGATGGTGGAATGGATGAACAATGGTGTGGATCTCCTTTAGTGCTGTTGTGATGAAATCTGAGAATGGTGGCTCTCTGGACGGCGGCTAGAGCCTCAAATATATAGGCGTATTCACGAAAGTCGAAGGGTTTGACGAGACGAAGTCGCTGACACCCCATGCAGGCAGGCCCTACCCGTACCGTTGGCTGTTACGTGCACTGGTGCCTGGAAATTTCTCTCCAATCACTTGGACGTGTGAATTTCCTCTAATTTCTTCATTATGACTCCTGATTTAGCATTAAAACCCGTGATTTCCTTCACAACATAATTCAAAGCAAGGTTTTGCATATATTTGCAATTATTATTCATTAGTGGTAAGGATTGAGAGATTCTTGTCAATTGATTGACTAAAAACAATGTTTAAACACAAAGAAAGATGGAAAATTGCAGAGCCATCACTACTCTCATGTGAAAAAATGATGCTTAATCGTAGCTTTCGCTATGTTTATTCCACCACAACATGTAGAACGAGGCGTACTCCAGACTATTTGAGCATGATCATTAGCATGTAGATCATTCACAGCGTGTGTCACAATGAAGCCTCGTTAAAAGTGTTGGGGGACACGAGAGAAAAAATTCCTTCTAGGCCGCTCGCGCAAGGGCGGCTCCGGAGGACCCGAACAAAACCCTCGAAAGCGTTGCCCCTTCCGATCTCGCCGGCCACTGACGCTGGTGGTAGCGGCCATGCCTTGTGGTCAAAGGCGGAAGGCAGGCCTTGCGCGTATCGTTCGGCTCTCTTCGTGTAGGGGTGGACTCTTGGGTGGCTCATCATGGGTGGGGTCCGTGCTATGGGACGGTGGCACTGAAGTGTGATGACTGCAAGTATACAGATCGTTTGTAGCTAGTTTCGAAATAAAGATATCGATCCCACAGGGAGCAGTAGGCAAAAGACTAAATGCTTTTAACTAAAACTAAACTAAGTACTTAAGGAATAATTTTACGATGCAAGAAAAGTAGAATTGTTTTTGGGTTTTTGATTGAGCAAAGCAATTAAATAAAGTAAAGTAAATCTTAATGCAGAAAGTAGGAATCGCGTATGTAAAAAATCTTGGAACTACTATAAGGAAAACGGCATTCTCGGGGAGTGGTGGATACACCGCTAGCAATTTAGACTGAGTAATCAAGATTATCATAAAAAATATTCTCATGACATGTATGTATGTGGGAGGAGCTCCATATATGGACAAATAGGCAGCAACCACTTCTCACATCATCCGTCATAACCACAGCTGATAGATAAATGACATCAATCGTATTATCTCGCTATTAAGGGATTTCTCCCATGGCATGGGCATGGCTTAATGAGTTCTCCTTACTTTCCCAAGTTAGTACGTAAGGAATGACAACTTCTTTATAGTCACAGTAAGTGTTATCATCCCTTTGTCTACCAACAACTAATCCCCTTCATCAAGTCCCCATAAGAGGCAAATATTAAGAGGTGCACAACTCTCAGCATCAAGATGAAGACAATTAACACATACACATAATGATGTATAACATGATTGTCACTATCTTATCTCAATCAGATGCTAGGGTTTCTCCATCTCCCCAAGAACTAATGATCTACTCAGACATGGAGGCAATCAACATCATGGCAATGATAATGGAAACAATCATAGATGAATAGTTTTTGTATAAATCCACAACTAGTACGAGAATTACAACAAGATCTAGATGGGGTGTAGATGGGATGGATGGATATGGTGGTGATGCAGCGGTTGATGAAGATAAAGATCGATGCCTTGGCCTCCCAGATCTGCTTAGGGTGAAGATGGATACCTTGGGCGTGTTCCCCCTCCAGGTCCCTTCCGGAGGTGAGGTTTTTGGCGATTTCTGGGTGTTCTATATGTCGTCTCCCCGATATAGTTGCATGGGGTGAAACTATCTGAGGAGGCGGTGGCGGCGCCAACTATACGACGGGAACTATACGGCCGGAAAAAGTATTCCCGCCGTATAGTTGGTCGTTAAACATTCTGTATGCTTCGATCACTTCGGTTTTTCTTCTAGTATTATTGATATTTCCCAAATTAGCGATTTACGCTGTTTTTGACTCCTTTTCGCTCCAATACAACTGGTCCAAGAGTTGTGTCCATCGTATCCATCATTTTTCCCAATCCTGGTGACAATAGACATAAAAGATGCATGTGAACGCCGTAAAATACCAAGATCATACCACTATAGTGCAAAATAATAATATAAAACATGATGCAAATATGCACTCATCACGGTGTTTGCCGACGCATGGCTGTTAGACACGGAGGGCAATGGCGGGTGTGGTTCTGCAGACCAAAGGTGGTAGCACGGCCATGCCTTGGCGGCGACACGGTACCCACGGGCTCGGTCCCGATCCTACTTGATCCGATCGCCATGAGTCGGTTAGCAGTGTGGGGACTACTGGATCGACTTGAATAAACCTGGCGGCGGTACTAGGATTCCAATCGTGCCACGATGAATATCTGCTTGATGTCTGCCCTCGTGTTATAGCCGGAGTGTCGAATTCTGGAAAGCTCTACCAGCAAACTCCCATGGGCAATTCATGTCTAGAGATTTTTGGATCAGATGGAATTCAGTCACGCGTAACCATGTTTTTGCTGACCGTTTGGTTTTGTAGAGAGAGAGGCAAAGATATACAGTCTTTTGCCATCATGGGACATGCCTTTAGTTACATGGTGAACTTAGTGTGCAAAGAATGTCATGAGTCAAGTTCCGAGGACTAGCTATGGTGGTTCGAGTCATAGTGGCAATGTGGAATTAGCTTGGTGATTCACGTCTTGTAGCAGCGGCATCAGAAAGTGAGGGTGATAGCACAGGAAAAGTTCAATATCTAAGCTTTTAGGATGAAAATCCAAGGCATGGCCTTAATTGGTTGTGTCTAGCAATGGCCTTTGTTGAAGGATTTTTAGAGCATATTTATCTCTAGGGTGAAAACCTATGATCTATTATCGGGCGACGATGGCGCTTGTGCATTGTTTCCTTCTTGAAATCGTCGCTTTTGGAGAAGTTGGAATGTTGGTGATGTCATTGTGGTGTTTGGTCTTCTGTTACTAGGCATAGATCATTGTAACAAGACTTTTTTGTAATTCTTCTTTATTGTTTTTGGTTGTATGCATCTGTATTGCCATTAGGGAACTGCATTATTGGAGAGACTTGGTGTAATTGGTATCTTAGCAATATTAATATATACTCCTTACAAAAAAAGTAAGTGTTGGTGAATTAGCACACTCAACGTGATCTGAAAAATACACAGTGAAATAAGATATAAACTTTAGGACCACTCATGTACTAAATTCACGAATCTTTGCTTTATCACAAAACAAAATATGTGCATCAAACATATATAAAGAAACATATATGTCCCAACTGAGAACAAGTCTTGGATTCTCCAGCACACAAGTGCAACAATCTGCAGGTAGGTAGGACAAGTCTTATGTCCTGTCAGGTGCAACAACAAGTAAATCAACACACATGAACACCAATCCTTTTTTGTGGAAAAACTCTCAACTTGAGAGGAAAAACCATGGGACAAGGCCACCGAAATCTTGTTTCACTATTATCTAATGGGTATACAACTTGTTCTTCTCTAGGGAGCACAAGAGGATCTCATACATCAAGATACACATGGATCTTGGATGTCAGCAACAAGATTTGGGGCACAATAGCTAGGGATTGGAACAATCTCACCAAATATGGTGGAACCATATCTTGAAGCAGATAATATAGTAGATTTTGGTCTTCACAACTTTGTGGGCAGAACCCGGTGCTTGATTCAGCTTCTTCCTTCAACTTCTTTTATTTCCCTTGTCTCTTGGTTTTCTTCCCTAATAGAGGCTAACCTAGATTTTCATCACTTCATCTTGTGGTGGCTGGATGGGAGGCTTAATTATCCCCCTCCCCCCTCTTTCCCCATGTGCAATGTTCAAATGATCATTGGCCATAACCCCAAAGGTTAGTGGGCTCTTACACCTGTTGGGGCTACATGAATGGCTTCATAAGGTTATCTCCTCATAGCCCACATGAGGAGGATACCCAACAATAAGTGATTTGTACACCACTAACGGGTGCACCCTCTGCCATCAGTGCAGACTGAAGATGGTCAGGAGAGGATCATTTGCCACATCCTTTTTAATAAAGTGGGTGAAAGCCTATTCCGAGGAGGATCATTTTCCCATAGTGGGTGCTTGTCCTTGACTCCTTCACGCTTCTCTATTCGGTGCTCATGTCTATGCAAGTGTGGTAACGCTGGCGAGGAGTCGAGTATAATGAGCATTCAAATTACAACTTACATGAAAATACCTTACTCCTATGTTCAAATCTTATGTAATAAATGTTTACATAGTAATTTCACTTATTCCCTAAAAGACAAGAGGAGTAATGGCACATATTCCCTAAATATCTTACTCCTATGTTCAAATCTACTTTGTTTTGTAGGTTGTTTGAAGAATACAATAGTATAAGTTCCTAAGCCAATTCACTGAGAGTTCCATATAAACCCTTGAGTCACCCTTGTGGGAAAAATACACTTGCTAAAACACTCTGCACTCGGAGTCCCAACGAGTTGGTACACAGAGTTGTTGCCATCAGGTATCTATTATGTATTCAAATCTAGGGACTATCTGCCCCAACTCTGAATCCAAAAAAATATGGTAAGGGACATGGTTTTACTACTATTTGACCTTATCTGTTGCATTTTCACACCTACTGCCACACATATTGAGTCGAGTCAGTATTATGCATTAATAGTCCTAAATTCATCGCATCATATTACCATAATTTAGGTTGCACATGATGACTACACATTAGTTTGTATCCCAAAAGTGGACTGAAATCTATTGCATGTCGTTACACATGTGAAACAAAAAATCACTAAATATATATTTATTCCCCTGTCAAGTGTATTGTAATCCCATTACATTAATATAGTGATGTTACTAACTTCTAAACCCACCACGTACCAGAAGGGATACAACATGGTATGTCTTTAGTATTTAATTATAGGGATTTCTATTTTCGTGCCCCCGGTTCCTTATTTATACTCACTTTTCCCTCGTTAAACTTTTCCTCACTTTTTCCCAACCTCTTGTCCAAAACTCACACATGGTCTACAACTTGATGTCTGTCAGCCTTGTCATTACGTGTTGACAAGTAGGGTCATGTTCATTTGGGTCCCGTAGTGGACACCTCTCTCCACTTATCTAGAGCAGCGTGGGACCCATAGCTTATCCACTGAGCGTCGGACCCACAACTTACCCAGGTTGGCATTGCAAGATGGGAGCCTGAGCCAGCCCCGCGCATGTGCCCATGTCGTTTCCTCCCCTTTCTTCTTCTTCTCCGGCGATGGCAGCCCTTCTTCGGCAACGACAGCTCATCTCCGGTCAGTGAGTTATGTCAAGCTTCACTTCGGCCTCCCGTTGGTCCTGGCCGCAGTATGGTGACGTCTCGTTGACCTATATGAAGGATGACAATGGCAACCATGTGCAGGGAAGGTTATGTCTTGCACCAAATTGTTCCAGTTAGAGGGGGCCACTTGCTATGGAGAATCAAATGGCACAACTCGGGAGCTCAGTTGGACGCTCTCTTATTGTGGAGAATGCGGCTGACAAAGGAGTTGTTCTGATGTTTTAATTTGTTTATCGAGTTAGTGTCTCGGTTGCAATCAAGTGTATCTATGAGGTGAAAGACAAACTTTAAAATTTAGGGAGATGGAAGTATATGAAATAAGAAAATGACATAACTCTTGAACATTTTCAAATTAAAAAAAATATACAACTCTTTATGTAAAAGAGAGTTTATAATTTTTAGATGGTGAAAAGTAATGCATTCACTAAAATCTTTATGTCTCTTGCATATAACAAAATTATACAACTCTTTACACTTTGGAAATGATAATGTTGTCCTAAGAAAATCTTGAGAGTTTACCATTTTTAGAGCGTGAAAAGTAATGCATAAACTAAAGGGGTCCCTAAACTAAAATCTTTATGTCCCGTGCATATATGAAAATTATACACCTTTGAACACTATGAAATCACACTTAGGACATGATAATGTTATGCTAGGAAAATCTTGAGAGTTTAAATTTTTTCATAGAGTGAAATGTAATGCATAAACATGCATATATGAAAATTATACACCTTTGAACACTTTGAAATTGCACTTAGGATGTGATAATATTGTGCTAAGAAAATCTTAAGAGTTTATCATTTTCATAGAGTGAAATGTAATGCATAAACATGCATATATGAAAATTATACACGTTTGAACACTTTTAAACCGCACTTAGGACATGATAATGGTGTTCTAAGAAATTCTTGAGAGTTTATCATTTTCATAGAGTGAAATGTAATGCATAAACATGCATATACGAAAATTATACACCTTTGAACATTTTGAAATCTCACTTAGTACGTGATAATGTGGTTCTAAGAAAATCTTGAGAGTTTATCATTTTCGTAGAGTGAAATGTAATGCCTAAACATGCATATGTAAAAAGTATACACCTTTGAACACTTTGAGATCGCACTTAGGACATGAGAATGTTATGCTAAGAAAATCTTGAGAGTTTATCATTTTCATAGAGTGAAATTTAATGTATAAACATGCATATATGAAAATTATACACCTTTGAAGATTTTGAAATCGCACTTAGGACGTGATAATGTTGTGCTAAGAAATTTTTGAGAATTTATCATTTTCATAGTGTGAAATGTAATGCATAAACATGCATATATAAAAAGTATAAACCTTTTGAAATCAAACTTATGATATGATAATGTTATGCTAAGAAAATCTTCAGAGTTTATCATTTTCATAGAGTGAAATGTAATGCATATACGAAAATTATACAACTTTGAACACTTTCCCTTCAAATTATATTCAAATTCATTTGTTTATGGAGTTAAAGTACTGGCGGAAAACTCGTTATTTCATATAGATATAGGGCTGGCCACTGAAAGATAAAGGGGTCATCATGTCCTCTAGATCACAGAGGCTTAACGGTTGGTGGACACGATCCGCGTGACAATTGTCTCGACCAATCAGAGCATAGCAGCCAAAATGAGCACAAGTTTGGGCTTGTGAGAGTTTGTGACTAAGAGAGAGGGGAAAAGTGAGTAGTACTAAAAAACCAAGGGCAAAACAGACCAAGGGATTCAAATAGAAAATATAAACAGATATAAGAAATGGAAAATGCATGTTTTATACAATGAAAAATAGCTTGGCATACATCAAATTATTTGAAATTCAATATTGCCTCATTCGGACAAACTATGTTTTGGGGAGGGATGTTTTGGGAAGGGGCTTGAGTCGAAAGCCATGAATCTTCATAGATACTAGGTGATTTGAGAAGTGGTGATTTAGGTTAAAACTTGATTTATCTATGTTTCCTATGGTGGTAGGTCAAATAAGAAGACTCCCTAGGTAGGTGTCACTATGTTTTGATCTTTTCTCAATTTGTTCTGCATAAAATGACTCAATTAGCTAGCTAAATCTCATTCGTTGACTCCCTGTTGGCCAGCCATCGGCGGATAAAACTAAGTATATTGCATGCGATGGTGTTAGTACTCGAGGGTAAAACTAAGTACAACCAAATTTCCAGTGTTACTCTCGAGCGTATAACTGAGTACACCTAACTCTCCAGGGTTAGAAACGAGGGAAAAACATGACTCACGGTACGCGTGTCGCAGTGCACGGGGCGGTAGCAGACGCTTGTGGATGTGCACGGTGTAGTAGCGTATGCGGTTACGCGGTGCATGGTGGTGCAACAAAATGTTCCTTCCCTTCACCTTTATAGAGTCCCTCTCAATTTCAATCTATGCCTCCCCACTCTCACTCACTCACTTACTCGCTCACTCATGCAATCGTCTCCATTGTCACATCACCTTCTTCAAACCCCTAGGAAACCCCAAAGAAAACCCCAATCGCGCCAAATATGGAGAAGAATGGCATGGTGGCCATCGTCGCCTCCAAGTCCATCGTCGAGGATGCCCCCATCCCCGTCCACGCCCCCGTCGAGGCATTGAAGGCATTCGCTTTCCCCGTCTAGGCCTCAGTACCTACTTTCACCATCACCGCCGGCGAGGAGGCCCCCGCTAGTCGTGGGCAGATCCCACTCGATTGGGACCCCTACAAGAAGGAGGAGTACATATGTCCGGAGAACTCATACGACACCAGCATCGTCGACCCATAGTCAGAGGTAACTATGGTTTTCTCCCCTTCCATTGTTCTTCCCCCATTCCCATCGGTGGATGCTAGATCGTGTGTTATTAGGATTCAGTTTTTCACATTTTCAATCGATGGATACTAGATCTTTTTACAGTTGCTAATCCTCTTATGTTAGATCTTATGTTTCATTGAATCCCCTTGTTCATATACCAATCCTATTTTATTTTCCCTCTGAGTTGTATTTAAGAGATTCCCTAGTTAGTAGTAGCACCGATCTGTAGTTGGGGTCAGTGTTTGATTTTTTTTTAGATTTGGGGATTGGGTAATTTAACCCACTCAGTTAATTTATGCAAATAATCATGGGACCTCAATCGTTTAATTTATGCAAATAATCAACCCCAATAATTAAGAGATATCAATCATGTTCTTATTGCACGCTATTATTTTTTTTAATAGGTGGATAGCAGCGAAATCATGCTCCACATGTCTGTGCCACTAACCCGCACACACTCGTGTAACCATGAGGATCGGCTTTGATACCACTTGTAACACCCGGCCTCTCCAGACCGATGGCTGTCACAACTAACATCTTACTAGGATCTCTAGATTGGCCCATCGACCAATGCTAGTCTTTTCTGTGCACTTTGTCCTCACTCGTGCACACACGAGAAATAATTCTCGGCCAGTCATCCATCCTCAAATTTCTCTAGTGAAGCACACCAAACCTGGTGTTCCTTTGAAGATGAGCACCCGGAAAAGAAGTTGCAACTTGTTGGTATGGATATCTTATCAATTCTATTAAGCCATGCACCAAGATCTCACACCACTGTCTTCCTTGAGAATCCTGCACCATGTCAAAAGTGATCACCATTGTCGTGTATGCCGTAGCACCTGCATCAGTCAAAGACTTTACCCCATAGGGGCAGTCTCCACGGCCATTGGGGAAAGCGGCATGGGACTAGGAGATTCTTGGTCTCGCAAGCATAGTCATTGGTCTAGATGTTCTTCTTTTGTTGCTAACATTGGCGGTGATTTAAATCTTCTGAGAGGGGTGTCCTCGGGAGACCAACAATGCCAACGAGCTAGCGGCGGCGGAGCTTGTTCTTAGGAAGATGACACTAGCATTGCGCCATGATTTGAGGCTTCGAAGGTAAGATCTATTACATCTGTATGCTTGGTTGGTGGATTATTAGGATTTTATTTGTGTTGTTTTCATGCAAAGTCTTGGTTTCTCAAAGTGCGGAGATAGCTACGTAAGTCATGTAGGGTACATGATTTTATGAGTGGCATTTATCACTGGTACACCGGGATCATAGAATCCTTTTATAGAAAGAAAAATGTCCACACGCCCCTGCCATGGTTTCTGACATTATCTTGGCTCCATGGCGTAGGCATCTCGCTGCTCTGGAGTCATCCTAGAGTATCTTTGACGATCAAGACAACACTTATATATGCTCATAAGCATTTTTTGGATAAATACCTTTATGTCAAGTTGAAGTAGTACTTAATTGTTTGCACAGACACTGTGGCGGGACATGATCGAAATGGCTTGGGGTGGGTGGGTAGGTTGGGGAATAGACAAATTATGGATGATTGGGGTAAAAATACCATAAAATTCTATTTTAACACTTCTAAAAAAGTACTTCAAAAATTGGTCCAAAGAGTGGAGAAGGAGGGGGCGGTGGCCCCCCTACTTACACTAAGCTCCGCTAGTGCACGAATACACCAAATGTCACATTGTGAGTTTACTTCCATAGTAATAAGAATATCTACCACCATAAGTCTTTCTAATAATATATAACAAAGTTCACACTTAACTTCATGAAAACTTAGTGATTATAATTAAGGGATTTCTATTTTTATGCCCTTTGTTTCTTAGTTGTACTCAGTTTTTTCCAGACGCTAAACTTTTCATCACTTTTTCCCAGCTCCTTGTCTGAAACTCATCAAAGAGCTCGAACGGAAGCTTTTGTTAGGTTGATCGTTGGCTGATGTGTGGGGTCGTGCCATGTGGGATCGCATGGGCCGGCTGGTCGGGACCACGTTATGCTAACATGGGGGCGTAGTGTGGGACCATGTGAGGCATGTTTGGTATTTATGTGCACACCACTGGCCTAAATTAGCAGTTTTATTTTTTATAGTTAATTGGCCTTTTTAAGAGCGCTTTTTTCCTCTCTCTCGCTAACAGTTATGTTTTTTTGCCTAAAATTGTAGCAAATATAGAGCAGATTCTCTTTATTCATTGTTCCTTTTGGCCCTTATTTTTTCCCAATCTGGTAGAAAATCTAGAGCACCCTGTCAAAAGCGATTGCCACTGCCGTTCGTGCCACAGCACTGGCATCAGTTAAAGATTTTACCCCGCAGGGGCAGTCTACACCGCCATCGGGGAGAGCGTCATGGGACTAGGAGATTCTTGGCCTCGCAAGCATAGTCGTTGGTCTAGCTGTTCTTCTTGTGTTGCTAACATTGGCGGTGATTTACATCTTACGAGAGGGGTGTCCTCGGGGGAGCAAACACACTGACGAGCTAGAGGCGGCGGAGCTTGTTCTTAGGAAGCTACAACTAGCACCAGGCCATGATCTAAGGCTTCGAAGGTAAGATCTGCGACATTTGTCTGCTTGGTCAGTGGGTTATTAGGAGTTTCTTCATGTTGTGTTCGTGCAGAGTCTTGGTGTCGCAAAGCATAGAGATGGCTATATAAGGCATGCATGGTACATGATTTTGTGAGTGGCATTTGTCACTAGTGCACCCGGATTAGAGAATCCTTTTATAGAAATAAAAAGGTCCATGCGCCTTGCCATGGTTTCTGACATTATGTTGGCTCAATAGCGTAGGAATCTCGCTACTCTGGAGTCATCCTAGAGTATCTTCCACGATCAAGACAACACTTATATATGCTCATAAGAATTTGTTATATAAATACCTTTATGTCAAGTTGAAGTAGTACTTAATTGATTGCACGGATATTGTGGCAGGATGTGATGGAAATGGCTTGGGGGTGGGTGAGTAGGATGGGGAAAAGACACATTATGGATGACTGGGGCAAAATAACAAAAACTTCTATTTTAACACTTCTAAAAAAGTACTTCAAAAATTGGTCCAAAGAGTGGAGAAGGAGGGGCGGTGGCCCCCCTACTTACACTAAGCTCCGGTAGTGCACGAATACACCAGATGTCACATTGTGCGTTTACTTCCACAGTAATAAGAATATCTACCACTAGAAGTCTTGCTAATGATATATAACAAAGTTTACACTTAACTTCATTCAAACTCGGCGATTATAATTAAGGGATTTCTATTTTCGTGTCCTTGGTACCTTAGTTGTACTCAGTTTACTCAAGTGCTAAATGTTTCCTTACTTTTGCCTAGCTCCTTGTCTGAAACTCATCAAAGAGCTCAAACGGCAGCTGCTATCAGGCTGACCATTGGGTGACATGTGGGGCCGTGCAGTGTGGACCATGTGACGCTGGTTGGTCGAGAATGCGTTATGCTGACATGTGGGGCCGTGCCATGGGGTACCGCGTAGGGCCGGTTGGTCAGGACTGTGTTATGTTGGCATGGGGAACATAGTGTGGGACCATGTGGGGCGCGTCTGGTAGTTACGTGCGTACCTCTCGCCTAAATTGGTAGTTTTCTTTTTTATTGTTAATTGGCCTTTTTAAGAGCACCTTTTTCCTCTCTCTCGCCAACAGTTATGTTTTTTTGCCCAAATTGGTAGCAAATATAGAGCAGCTTCTCTCTTCATTCATTATTCCTTTCGGCCCTCGTTTTTGCCCAATCTGGTATTAAATCTAGAGCAGCAAATCACACCAGCATTATAAATACATTCAGTAAACAAATCAGATATAGATAAGCTGCTTACAACAGCTAATATAGGATATATTGGAGATAGATAGTACGATACTTAACGAGGGTCAAAAAATTCGCTGCTTAGTAGCAGCACATGAGTTTAACATAACAAAACAAAAAAGCTGCTTTACAGTAGCAGCAGCACACAAGTTCAGTAGCAACTCCTGGCCTCCGCCTCCTCCCTTTGGCGCTTCCTCCACTTCTTGTTGCCTTGTCTCTTGATCTTGGGCACCTTGGACTTGATCGGGGGCATGCGACCCTCTTCGATGGCCACCTTCTAGAGGTTGAGGAGGTGAATGTCGAGCACCTTGTGCTTAGCAAAGAAGGCATGGACATTCACGGTCTGGCCGACGTTGGGGTTGAGGGAGCTCACATCCTCGACATGCGTCACGAGGCAGTTGAAGTCGGTGGCGCTGAGTCTCCTGTTGTAGAAGAGGCACCTGTAGATTCCGCCAATGAAGTAGGAATCGTACTCATCGAACTTCAGCTTCCTTAGCACCTGATGTGCCTAGACTCGTCGTCGTTGCAGACGGTGTAGTCTAGAGTGAACACGGCATGGCACATGTGTTAGCATTGGACACACAGACGTGTGCCAAGAGTGGATGTTACTGGCCGGTGGTTGATCAACGAGGGCGTCGATCTTCTAAGGTGGGTGTATGTGAGATCCTGGAGTATGGCTTAATAGGATTGATAAGATACCCATACCAACAAGTTGTAACTTTTTTTTCGAAGCTCATCTTTAAAGAAACTCCAGGTTAAGCATGTTTGCCGATGAGACTCTGGAGCATGGCTTAATAGGATTGATAGTATACCCATAATTTGGCATCCCGCAAAACCACTACTAGAAAATCGCGTTGTTTTTGTGCATTGCATCATCATGACCGCATGCTCATGTCATCATGCCACATCGCATTTGAGCATCGTCATCATCTTGCATCTGGTCGCATAAAACTATTTTGGAAAAGCCTGGTTTTGTTTTCTAAACGCCCCGTCTTTTAATTCAAAACCAAAACCGGGTCTCCGGAATATTTTGTTTTGGCTGCTATCGGTTTGCAAATGGCCCGTTTAAAACAAATAAAATGTTTAATTGTTTTTAGTGGGGGCAGTCGAACGGGCCGAATCGACCCGAACGACCACCCCCATTTTTCAAATCGGTCCACCTAACCCGCCCTTCTAAATCCTACAGCTACCCACCTATCTACCCACACACCCCCTCCACCTCACCCCCACCAATAACCTGCTGCCACCTCACCCTCTCACTTCCTCCACCCAATCCCACCCAGCCACCTCAGCAGCCACCTCCCCACCTAGCCACACAAGCCCCTCTCTCTCCCCTCAGCCCACACGCTCGCAGCACACACGACGCGCACGCTACGCAACACGCCAACCTCCCCTGGGTCCCACCACCTGAACCGCCCCCTGCCGGTCCACGCACGCACACTCACGCCCGCGAGCCCCACCCTGTTCATCTTCCCCGAGTCGTCCCTCACCTCCCGCTCGCCCTCTCTGCTAGCCCCGCCTCCGCCCTCCGCAACCTCGCCTCCGACCTCCGTCGCCGCCGCATCGCCGCCCCACCGCGTTCCCCCGTCCTCCTCCGGCCTCGCGCGCCACCGCGAGCACCCGCGCCCTTCCGAGCCCGTCCGCCTCCTCCGCCGTCTGCCGGAGCCGCCTCCGCGTCGAGCTCCTCGCCGGTCGCCCTCCGCCCTCGCCGAGCCCGCCTCTCCACCGCCGCCTCCGGCCGGTCCCGCGGCCCGCACGCCTGCGCCTCTCCGCTTCCCTCTGCGCCCCCGTCGACCCCCCCTCCGCCGGCGTCCCCCTCTTCACCGCCTCCTCCATGTCCTCCGCCGCCCCGTCCCGCGTCTGCTCCCCCCGCCGGTCGTCGCCCCGGCCGCGCCGCCCTGGTCCCTCCTGCACCGCCTGCTGCGTCGGCCTTGGCATGCCCTGCACCGATGCCCAGTTCGCCGGCCCCGCCGCCCTTCGCCGTCGTCGACCGCCACCTCCCTCTTCCGGCCCCTCCCGTGCCTCTGGCCGCCGCGGAGTCTCTGCCTGTGCTACTGCACGCCAAGGGGTCGTGGTGTCCATCTGATGGGGTGTGTTGTTCGTTGCCCCGTTAGGTGTTCGTGGAAATGCCTGAACGAGACTCCAAGCATGACCTCGAACAGGAACGGACTCGTGCCGCTGCAACCGCGGCAAGACCAAGCTCTCCGCCAAGTTGTCCTACACCCGAAGGCGATGTGCCAGAAGTGTGGCGCCCCGAGTCAACTACCGGCAAGATCTTCGTGAATCCGCCATCCGGCTTGACCGAGGTCGAGGACGCATCAAGTACGCTGTCGACATCGAACTCGTGGGACTCACAAGATCTACCTCCCGGAACACCAAGAACTCCCTCCCGGACCCGAAGTATCCCGACAAGATCCTTCTCATGGACGCCAAGATCTCCCAGTGCCGAGACTTGGGTCCGACACCGACAACTGAAACCGTGGACCGACAAGGTCGACCTCCCTGACGCCATGATCTTCGTCGTGGATGCCAAGACCCTCGGACCCGAAGACCGATCCCGTACCGGTGCCGCGCCATGAACTCCGACAACCCCGGTACCAGACAAGTTCGCCATCGACCTCGAGTTCTCCTACACGGATACAGCGAGTTCTTCAACGAGGACACCAAGGCCGTCGACATGACCCGAAGACCCCGGACGCGACAAGATCTACCCCGTTATCCGAGAACGATCCCGTCGAGACCGATCCCATCGAACCCCCCCCCCCCCCCCCCCGGACCAAGGTCCGCCGAACCCTGGACCCTAAGACCGACCCCGAACCTCGGAACCAAGATCGCCGAACCCTAATGTGTGAACCCCTTCCCGAAACCCTATTTTATAATATAATACAATTGTTGCATATTAAATCATTCATCTCGCACGCATATCATGTGGTTTGGGGGCCTTCTGCCGATTCACCTAATAATTAAATATGGGGCCCATATGCGGGCAAGTCTAGTCTCATATTGGCCTCATTTAAATTTGTGTAGCGAACCTGGTGCTATCTTTTGCCCTGCTAATACAACATTTAAATTGCGGGGTATCTAAATAACATGAACCATTTAATTAAATGTCGGGACCCTGGTTCCGCTTAATATGACCTAATTGCATCGCATCTTTGCCATGCCATACATCATACATGCATCATGCCGATCTTCTGCCGTTGAATTAAATAGTGCATCCGGTGTTTATTCTAGTGATTTGCTTCTTCGCGGATAAGGCCGTTGAGTTGATGTGAGCTTCGCCCCGATCTTCGGTTGAACCTTCGACAATGTTTTTCAGGCGAGCATCTCCCCCTTTCTACCTATCTTACTTTATAGTATTTATTTCCCTCCTGTTGATCTATTGCTATCTGTGTTGCGTTGCTCTAGTTTTCGTACCCGAGATATCCCTTGCAGCCATATATAGCCTTGGACACACCCTATTACCTGTTGTTTGGTGGCTAGTTGGACCCGCGCGTCGTAGTCGCTTGCTCAAGTGTTGTTGCGTGTCGTCAAGTACCACAGTTGTTGGAGAAGTGTCGCAGGCTTATTGTTGGAAATGATCATGGCTTTACTTATGGTCCACTTTAATTACTGTTTATCAACTAAAATTGAAGTAAGCAGAGGCATCGGTGGGTGATAGATAATATTTGGTTTCCGACCGCCCACTTGTGTCCCGTAGGACCCCGAGTTCTTGACACCTGTTCCGAGATCGAGCGCGCTAACCACAGGTGGGGAGATATGGGCCCCCCATTGATTATTACCTGATTTCAAAGTATTGTACTGGGGGCCACAAACTAGTTTGAGGTTTTATTTACGATCCTGTACTTATGCCATGCTTTACTGCTTTATTTACGATTGTGCGAGGAGCACACTGTACTGTTTTGGAAGCGGAGTGTTTTCGCTGTATCGACAGTCCCCGTTTGGGGATTTGCTGTCGTTTACAGCCACTGATGCAAACCCTAAGTCCTTCTCGGAGACCGGCCAACTTCGTTGCGGGTGTCGACTTGGTGGGGTGGCCCCCATGTACTTGCTTTGGGTCTGGGAACGTCGTGACTTAGGCCCCGCCGACATACCGATGGGTGTATGTTAACTGATCTGGCAAAAAGGGTCGAAGTGCCTGTGGATACTTTGGTGCACCCCTGCAGGGTTAAATCTTTTCGAGAAGCCGTGTCCGCGGTTATGGACGACTTGGAGCACAGTGCTTGATCATAGACAACTATAACTAAAGTTTATTGTTATAAATTGACTTGTATTCGATATGACTAGTAATCAGCTTCACTACAACGGAATGGCTAAATAAAAGTACCAACAACTGTTGGGTTTTGGGTTTTCTCATGCTAATTGTATCTGACTAGTAAGTGTTGCCACTATAACGGAATGGTTAACTAAAAGTGCCCACTGCTTACTTTATCAGGATGACTATCTAAAACTGACTAGTAAATTGTCCCAACTATAACTGAATAAGTAAAACTGCCAACTGTGTGAGTTCCTCGGTTGACTTCCTCGTTTGGTCTCGAGGGGGAATACCAGGATGGGATTGTTTGGTGTTAGTATCAGTCTGGTTCCGGATAGGTCCTTTCTTACCCCTCTCTGATAGCCGCCAGTTATATCGGGTCTCTATAGGTTGTTTAGTGCATGATGCCGCTGCCGCTTCAGTCCACCATACCTATGTAGGCGAGGACCGCCGAATTCTAGCCTCGCCATGTACTGGCCTCAGTACTGACGCTCCTCTTTTTCCTTTGCCCTTTGTCGGCACCCCTTTTGTTTTGAGCAGGTTTTGAGATCGACGTCGTTAGCAGGGTTACCCTTACGGCTTGGCCTGGGCAGGGTTATGGACGCCATTGGTTATTCTTCAGGGCTCTTAGCCCCATTTGCATCTTGTCCGTAGTCGGACGCTCCATCGTTTTCGAGGTGATTTGGATCTTTGTACCGTATATATTTGTATTCTTGACTCATGGAGTCGTGTTGTATATATATCTGTTCTGTGGGTCCCATCGAGGACTGTTGTGTAATGTTATTACTTTGTTTTCCACCCGCACGCAAGTGCCTGGTGGGCACCTTCGAATCGTTTCTATGCGGGTTTGGCGGGTTTCGCTAAAACTTGCATAGGGCCGATTCTGAGGGTGTTACAGAGTGGTATCAGAGCTCAGCAGTTGCGATACCCAAAAAGTCCAGCATGTAGGATAACCTAGCTAACGGCCGAAGTAGAGTGTCAAAACTCTTTTTCAAAATCGGTTGGATAGTTCTGATTAGGTCTGATTTTACTCCTTACCCTCTGCTATTCTCCTCTTACCTCTACGTGTTTTGAATCCACCCTTTTCTCTTTCTTCGAGTCCAGGAATTCTCGTGGTTAGGTTTCCGTCGTACCTTCAGGGTTTCGTTTTCTCCTCTGATAACGGTGTTGCTACATCTGGTCTTCATGCCATCCGAGGAATCCTTCGTCTATGGTGCCCTCTTTTGTTCCTTGTTTGTGCCTTCCGGTGTTTTCTGACGCGACAACATCCTCTACGCCAGATCCGATGCAGAGTCTGCATCACCCCTTGTCCCTGAACCTTGTTTTTCGAGATCTTCAGTCTAAATCCTGAGAGTTGGTTGCATAATCTGTCTATTCGTGTACATAGTAATGCTTTGATTGCGGGATGGAGTCGCGACCATACCACTACCCTTATCATTCGCTTATGTACATTGAATGGTGGATCGATGCAATTTACTTCGTCCACGGAAGCTAGAGGTGGCTTTAATTGCTGATACCTCTACCTTCGACCTTTTGTTTCCGGAGTGCTCTCTCGATGATCACGGACAACGACCCCTTGTTAGTGGTGTCGCGAAGATCGACACGAAGCGAGAAGAAGCAGTTCGCCGGCCTTCCTTCCGGTACCATGAGGCGGATCTCGAGGGCGAGATCCATTGTTAGTGGTGTCGAATTGTGGCATACCGCAAAAACCACTACTAGAAAATCGCGTTGTTTTTGTGCATTGCATCATCATGACCGCATGCTCATGTCATCATGCCACATCGCATTTGAGCATCGTCATCATCTTGCATCTGGTCGCATAAAACTATTTTGGAAAAGCCTGGTTTTGTTTTCTAAACGCCCTGTCTTTTAATTCAAAACCAAAACCGGGTCTCCGGAATATTTTGTTTTGGCTGCTATCGGTTTGCAAATGGCCCGTTTAAAACAAATAAAATGTTTAATTGTTTTTAGTGGGGGCAGTCGAACGGGCCGAATCGACCCAAACGACCACCCCCATTTTTCAAATCGGTCCACCTAACCCGCCCTTCTAAATCCTACAGCTACCCACCTATCTACCCACACACCCCCTCCACCTCACCCCCACCAATAACCTGCTGCCACCTCACCCTCTCACTTCCTCCACCCAATCCCACCCAGCCACCTCAGCAGCCACCTCCCCACCTAGCCACACAAGCCCCTCTCTCTCCCCTCAGCCCACACGCTCGCAGCACACACGACGCGCACGCTACGCAACACGCCAACCTCCCCCCTGGGTCCCACCACCTGAACCACCCCCTACCGGTCCACGCACGCACACTCACGCCCGCGAGCCCCACCCTGTTCATCTTCCCCGAGCCGTCCCTCACCTCCCGCTCGCCCTCTCTGCTAGCCCCGCCTCCGCCCTCCGCAACCTCGCCTCCGACCTCCGCCGCCACCGCATCGCCGCCCCACCGCGTTCCCCCGTCCTCCTCCGGCCTCGCGCGCCACCGCGAGCACCCGCGCCCTTCCGAGCCCGTCCGCCTCCTCCACCGTCTGCCGGAGCCGCCTCCGCGTCGAGCTCCTCGCCGGTCGCCCTCCGCCCTCGCCGAGCCCGCCTCTCCACCGCCGCCTCCGGCCGGTCCCGCGGCCAGCACGCCTGCGCCTATCCGCTCCCCTCTGCGCCCCCGTCGACCCCCCTCCGCCGGCGTCCCCCTCTTCACCGCCTCCTCCACGTCCTCCGCCGCCCCGTCCCGCGTCTGCTCCCCCCGCCGGTCGTCGCCCCGACCGCACCGCCCTGGTCCCTCCTGCACCGCCTGCTGCGTCGGCCTTGGCCTGCCCTGCACCGATGCCCAGTTCGCCGGCCTCGCCGCCCTTCGCCGTCGTCGACCGCCACCTCCCTCTTCCGGCCACTCCCGTGCCTCTGGCCGCCGCGGAGTCTCCGCCTGTGCTACTGCACGCCAAGGGGTCGTGGTGTCCATCTGATGGGGTGTGTTGTTCGTTGCCCCGTTAGGTGTTCGTGGAAATGCCTGAACGAGACTCCAAGCATGACCCCGAACAGGAACGGACTCGTGCCGCTGCAACCGCGGCAAGACCAAGCTCTCCGCCAAGTTGTCCTACACCCGAAGGCGATGTGCCAGAAGTGTGGCGCCCCGAGTCAACTACCGGCAAGATCTTCGTGAATCCGCCATCCGGCTTGACCGAGGTCGAGGACGCATCAAGTACGCTGTCGACATCGAACTCGTGGGACTCACAAGATCTACCTCCCGGAACACCAAGAACTCCCTCCCGGACCCGAAGTATCCCGACAAGATCCTTCTCATGGACGCCAAGATCTCCCAGTGCCGAGACTCGGGTCCGACACCGACAACTGAAACCGTGGACCGACAAGGTCGACCTCCCTGACGCCATGATCTTCGTCGCGGACGCCAAGACCCTCGGACCCGAAGACCGATCCCGTACCGGTGCCGCGCCATGAACTCCGACAACCCCGGTACCAGACAAGTTCGCCATCGACCTCGAGTTCTCCTACATGGATACACCGAGTTCTTCAACAAGGACACCAAGGCCGTCGACATGACCCGAAGACCCCGGACACGACAAGATCTACCCCGTTATCCGAGAACGATCCCGTCGAGACCGATCCCGTCGAACCCCCCCCCCCCCCGGACCAAGGTCCGCCGAACCCTGGACCCTGAGACCGACCCCGAACCACGGAACCAAGATCGTCGAACCCTAATGTGTGAACCCCTTCCCGAAACCCTATTTTATAATATAATACAATTGTTGCATATTAAATCATTCATCTCGCATGCATATCATGTGGTTTGGGGGCCTTCTGCCGATTCACCTAATAATTAAATATGGGGCCCATATGCGGGCAAATCTAGTCTCATATTGGCCTCATTTAAATTTGTGTAGCGAACCCGGTGCTATCTTTTGCCCTGCTAATACAACATTTAAATTGCGGGGTATCTAAATAACATGAACCATTTAATTAAATGTCGGGACCCTGGTTCCGCTTAATATGACCTAATTGCATCGCATCTTTGCCATGCCATACATCATACATGCATCATGCCGATCTTCTGCCGTTGAATTAAATAGTGCATCCGGTGTTTATTCTAGTGATTTGCTTCTTCGCGGATAAGGCCGTTGAGTTGATGTGAGCTTCGCCCCGATCTTCGGTTGAACCTTCGACAATGTTTTTCAGGCGAGCATCTCCCCCTTTCTACCTATCTTACTTTATAGTATTTATTTCCCTCCTGTTGATCTATTGCTATCTGTGTTGCGTTGCTCTAGTTTTCGTACCCGAGATATCCCTTGCAGCCATATATAGCCTTGGACACACCCTATTACCTGTTGTTTGGTGGCTAGTTGGACCCGCGCGTCGTAGTCGCTTGCTCAAGTGTTGTTGCGTGTCGTCAAGTACCACAGTTGTTGGAGAAGTGCCGCAGGCTTATTGTTGGAAATGATCATGGCTTTACTTATGGTCCACTTTAATTACTGTTTATCAACTAAAATTGAAGTAAGCAGAGGCATCGGTGGGTGATAGATAATATTTGGTTTCCGACCGCCCACTTGTGTCCCGTAGGACCCCGAGTTCTTGACACCTGTTCCGAGATCGAGCGCGCTAACCACAGGTGGGGAGATATGGGCCCCCCATTGATTATTACCTGATTTCAAAGTATTGTACTGGGGGCCACAAACTAGTTTGAGGTTTTATTTACGATCCTGTACTTATGCCATGCTTTACTGCTTTATTTACGATTGTGCGAGGAGCACACTGTACTGTTTTGGAAGCGGAGTGTTTTCGCTGTATCGACAGTCCCCGTTTGGGGATTTGCTGTCGTTTACAGCCACTGACACAAACCCTAAGTCCGTCTCGGAGACCGGCCGACTTCGTTGCGGGTGTCGACTTGGTGGGGTGGCCCCCATGTACTTGCTTTGGGTCTGGGAACGTCGTGACTTAGGCCCCGCCGACATACCGATGGGTGTATGTTAACTGATCTGGCAAAAAGGGTCGAAGTGCCTGTGGATACTTTGGTGCACCCCTGCAGGGTTAAATCTTTTCGAGAAGCCGTGTCCGCGGTTATGGACGACTTGGAGCACAGTGCTTGATCATAGACAACTATAACTAAAGTTTATTGTTATAAATTGACTTGTATTCGATATGACTAGTAATCAGCTTCACTACAACGGAATGGCTAAATAAAAGTACCAACAACTGTTGGGTTTTGGGTTTTCTCATGCTAATTGTATCTGACTAGTAAGTGTTGCCACTATAACGGAATGGTTAACTAAAAGTGCCCACTGCTTACTTTATCAGGATGACTATCTAAAACTGACTAGTAAATTGTCGCAACTATAACTGAATAAGTAAAACTGCCAACTGTGTGAGTTCCTCGGTTGACTTCCTCGTTTGGTCTCGAGGGGGAATACCAGGATGGGATTGTTTGGTGTTAGTATCAGTCTGGTTCCGGATAGGTCCTTTCTTACCCCTCTCTGATAGCCGCCAGTTATATCGGGTCTCTATAGGTTGTTTAGTGCATGCTGCCGCTGCCGCTTCAGTCCACCATACCTATGTAGGCGAGGACCGCCGAATTCTAGCCTCGCCGTGTACTGGCCTCAGTACTGATGCTCCTCTTTTTCCTTTGCCCTTTGTCGGCACCCCTTTTGTTTTGAGCAGGTTTTGAGATCGACGTCGTTAGCAGGGTTACCCTTCCGGCTTGGCCTGGGCAGGGTTATGGACGCCATTGGTTATTCTTCAGGGCTCTTAGCCCCATTTGCATCTTGTCCGTAGTCGGACGCTCCATCGTTTTCGAGGTGATTTGGATCTTTGTACCGTATATATTTGTATTCTTGACTCATGGAGTCGTGTTGTATATATATCTGTTCTGTGGGTCCCATCGAGGACTGTTGTGTAATGTTATTACTTTGTTTTCCACCCGCACGCAAGTGCCTGGTGGGCACCTTCGAATCGTTTCTATGCGGGTTTGGCGGGTTTCGCTAAAACTTGCATAGGGCCGATTCTGAGGGTGTTACACATAAAAACAAGTCGCAACTTCTTTTCCAGAAGCTCATCTGAAAAGAACTCTGAGGTTACGTGTGCTTGGCCTAGAGAAATTTGAGGATGGGTGACCGACCGAGAAGTGGGTACCGGGTGCGCATGTGCGCAGAAAATACTAGTGTTGGTCTGTGGGTTTAGTCTAGAGATCCTATTGAGCTTCCAGGAGTGACAGTCGTTGGTCTAAAGAGGCCGGGGTGTTACATTTCCCTAGAGCAATTTGAGGATGGGTGACCGATCGGGAAGTTTTTCCGGGTGTGCACGAGTGAGGACAAAGTGCGTAGAAAAGACTAGTGTTTGTCTATGGAGCCAGTTGATGGCTCTGAAATTTGCCATCTTTATCTGCGTTTAAACATTGTTTTAGTCCAGCAATTGATAAGAAACTCTCATTCCTTGCCACTAATGACTAATAATTGCAAAGATATGCAAAACCTCGCTTTGAATTATGTTGTGCAGGAAATCACAGGTTCAGTGCAAAATTAGGAGTCATAATGAAGGAATTAGAGGAAATCCACACGTCCAAGTAATTGGGAAGCCAATTCCAGGCGCCAGTGTGCGTAACGACCATCGGTACGGGTGGGGCCCACCCGTATAGCCTGCTCGTACGAGGGCCGACGGCTTCGTCTCGTCAAACCCTAGAACTTTTGTGAAGACGCCTATATATTGAGGCTCCAGTCGCCCTCTAGAGAGCCGTCATTCTCAGATTTCATCACAACACCACCAAAGGGGATCCACACCATTGTTCATCCATTCCACAATCCATCCCTCCACTATCCATAGCCATTGCTTTGTGCTTTAGATCTTCTTGTGATTTGGCGACCATTGTAAGAATATTTGATTTCAATCTAAGTATTTTACACAATGTTTTCTATCCTTGATTTATTTGTTATGAGTGAGTAGTCCTCAAGGGCTACAGGTTGAGGGGAAACCTCGCAGTAATTATGTGCATCTAATCATGGGAGTATTGTATTTTGTTTGCAATTGAGATTTGTATCTTTTGTTTCTTTGTCTCTTGTCTCGATCTATGGACTTACAGGTACCCAAGATCCCATAGATTGATAAAGGCTTAAGGTGAGATACTTGGCTAGCGGCGATCTCATAGGAACCCCAGTGACATAAAGGGTAGTACGGTCTTTGCTTAGCGACCAATTTGGGATCACAACAACATCACCACTTAATGCTTTAATATGTGTTCTTCACTTAATAATTGTTTGTATCCCGTGGCTTTGGTGTGCACTCGGTTGGATTAAAAGTCTATTGCTATGCCCGTTGCATCACGAGGGCTTTAGTATACTAGGATATGTTGCCCATAAGAGATTATCTTTGTTCAAACATTACACGTGATTATGCTTATTATTATCTTTTATCACAAATGATGTACAGCTGCAGGTGGATCTTCAACCATGGCATATCTCCATCCATTGATACAACCCACTACAAAAAGTAAACTAGATTGGTCTGACAAACTAAGGTAGAACGAAACAACAAAGTCTTGTAGACGTGTCCTTATTTATTTCCTTTTAGCATTGCTTTCCAAGGTTCGATTAAACCTAGGTATTCTAGGGAAAAAGCTATAATACTACATCCATGAATTCGGATAGAAGGTATCAACCCTTTTTCTGGCGTCGTTGCCGGGTAAGCAATTTCGCTATCCCGGTGAGGTCACTAGAGACCTTGTTACTAGTTTTATTATTAGTTTGTAGTTTTATTCTTGTTGTGAGTTTACTTCTTGTTATCTATTTGAAAACCCCAAAAAAAATTACTTTTTATTTGTTTTCATTACTTAAAAATTACCAAAAATATAAGAGCCATGTCTCAAAAGAGACTTGGGGAGTATGCTACTTCCACTGGTGACTTTATTCATGCACCTATCACTCAGCCCGCTGTTGCTGTGGAAACATATGAAATTAAGCCCAACCTTTTAAGCTTGGTTCAAAAAAACTAATTTGGGGGCTCGTCCTCCGAGGATTCGGGTATGCACTTAAATATTTTTACTGAAAGTTGCGACATGATGTGTATTAAGGATATAGATCCAAATGTTGTTAAATTGAGACTGTTTCCTTTCTCTCTTAGAGGAAAGGATAAGGATTGGTTGCTAGCTCTACCAAAGGGCACTATTAAATCTTGGGAGGAATGTACTAATTTGTTTATGACTAAATTTTTCCCCTAGCTAAGACTATGCAGCTAAGATTCAACATTACAAGCTTTAGGCAAGAAGACTGTCAGCCACTAGCGCTTGCATGGGAGAGCATGAAAGAAGCCATAATGAACTGTCCTAGTCATGGGATGGAAGAATGGCTTATATTACATTTGTTTTATAATGGTCTTAACCCAATGTCTAAGTCTATGATAGATACCGCATCAGGAGGAACAATCATGGGAAAGCAAGTGAGTTTTGCAAAGAAACTTCTTGATGATATGCAAAACAACCATGCCCAATGGCATGTGGAAAGAACCTCTAAGAGAGTAAGTTCAATTACCAAGTAAATAATGAAGAACTACATCGAAGGTAGATGAGCTACTAAGCATAGTAAAAGGTAAAGATGATACCCAAGTTAATGTTATTGCTACTGATGTTAATGATGTAAATTTTATAGCTCGTACTCCTTTTAATCCTGCATGGAAAAAATCATTATGCTTCTAGTGCTCAAAAATATTACCCAAATCCTACAGGAGCTCCTTATAATAGTTATGATAATAATAATGTAGCAAACCATGGAAATCTCTCATTGGAACAAACCGTTATAATATTTATTCAATCCCAAACTGAGCAAAACAATATGCTTATTAAAAGCACGGAGAACGATGAGAGTAGTATAGGAAAATTATCTAACCAGGCCATTGCAATTAGAAATGATGTGGAGGATCTGCAGGAAAGAACAAAGACCGTGGAGGCTCAATTGGGTAAAGTTGCTAAGAGACAAGCTCTCATACTAGCAAAGTTTGCTGGGAAACCCGAGCCAAATCAAGTAGAAAACCTCAAGATGATGAGGATTGTAAACAATGAAGAGAAACCTGAAGAGCTAGACTATAGCAATGTGTCAACACCGGAGTAAACCGCGGAAGATCTATTGAAGATGATAACCGTAAAGATGTAGAGATCTCAACCTAATAAGGTAGATTCCTCCTGTGTTTTACAATGCTAGTCCCTGGATCAATAGCTAGCATCCACAGTTAAGATGTAATATCAAGAAACAAAGGTCATAATATAACTTTATAACCAGGAATAACATAAGTTTATTACATAAAACATAGCTCATTTGGCTATTACATTACATTTGCAGCGGAATATCTATAAGTATGGGTCCATCATCTTCAAAGTGCCACAGGCAGATGTTGGTTGTAGACTTTGTAATCCTAATCAATCGATCGTCACTAAAACAATCAAACCTGCAACATACAAGTTACAGCCACAAAGGGTCAATACATTTGAATTGTATTGGCAAGTGATACTATGGTAGTATAGTGGAGTCTATCATCTGTATGCATTTGGCTAAGTGGAGTTGAGGCTTGCATTGCTCAAAATAGGTTTTTCCTTAACATTTGAAAATACTAAGTTTTTGCTTTGATAAAATCATTTTCTCAATCAAAGATTGAAGATCCTTTGCAAGGCATCTCTCAATCAAAGGTTGAAGATTTCAAACAACCCTTGTTCAAACCACAAGATTTTAACTTAGAAATTTGAATGATGAGATTCTTGATTGCTTCCATGTCTTGATGCTCAAATTGTCCTTTACCAGGGACATGGCTAAGTACTTAGATTTTTACACTCTGTAGAGGTGGTGCACTTTCCCCACAAGACTTGGTTTCCCAAGACAAGATCTTTCAGAAGCCTTCCCTTAGACCAAAATGGACGCGTTCCAACCTATCAAACACTACCACCCTCTGTCCATATGGCTAAGTTCTTGCAACCTATATGATCATGGCAGAGCCCATATTGCCAAGTGGTTGCACTTGAAGCTTCTCAACATTTGACATCTCAAATCTCTTTGTTCCTGGGTGGCCATCCACAAGTGAGATACACAAGGTTCACCAGTCCCCTGGCCTTGTGTAACCACTCAACCAAAAACCACCAAGCAAGCCCATTCCACCCAGGTGATTCATTAACTTGGTTGTTTTATTATACAAAATCACAAGTCCTCAGACTTAGAATATTTTTCCATAGTGTGAATATATCTTCCACCCATGTTTTCTATTAGCTAGGCTAAGCTTGATAGTAGTAGGAATCTTAACTTAGGAAGATTTCCACTAAGGTTTCATCTACTAGTTTTCCTATAGTAAGGTTTATACTTAGCAAAATCCATGCAAGTTTTACTTAGTAAAATCACTAATGCATAGTGAAAGTAATGGGATAGAAAGTATGAAGCATCACTTGCCTTTTTGGTAGGGAATGGTAGTTCACTCCTTGATCTTGCTAGTCTCACACTTCACTACAAGTCAATCAAGAAAACACACATTCAATTCTCATTCCAAACCAAAGTCAAACAAACAATTTTTCACACATAAAGTAATGGAATCTAAGTCATGCATAAGCATGCAAAGGTTGGTTCTATTGCAAGGATGGTCTCCACTAGGTTTCTAAACTTTGTAGGGTCCAAATTGGTCATTTACCAAAATGGCAAAGTCATTAGTTAGAGGGTTTTGCCCAAAAACCATTTTTAAATCCATTCATCATTTTATGTGGTGGAAATTAGTTTTATCAAATCCAAAACCTTTTAAGTCTTCACCAAAAGTTTCTAACTCTCAAGAATTGGTGTTTTGGGTCAATAGCTTTGAATCAAATTGTTTTCCCCAAGGTTTTTATTTCAAAATCCTTCTCATAATAAAACCATTATTTTTACTTAGCTAGAAATGGACTAATTCATTTAATCCTTCTTAAACTTTTCCAAATTCATTTTCAAAATCATGGGTTGGTTCCTAGGGTCAGTAAGGTCACAACAAACCATTTTGCAGAAGTTTTAACCCTAAAATCATTTTTAAACATTTTTCCTACTCTAAACAAGCTCACAAAAGAATCTGCAAAAACAAGCAAACTAACAAATACTATTTGCTAAACTAAGGGCATGGTTGTCTAGGTCTTGCTCTCCTGAATCCAACGACATAAAATTTGTAATTTTTTGACGTGTGGTTTAAAAATTACAAAGGTTTGAAGTTTGCAAATAAATCTGATTCAAAAATCTGTTTTAACTCAAACACTGGCCACGCGTCGCTATCTCACTGGCTGATACCGGTTCGGCCGGATCGGCATCGTGGTGCGTTGGATCAAGTCAAATCGCGTGGTCCAGAGAACGTACCTATTCGCGACTAAGTGATCTAATCCTTCTCGTTCAAACTAGATCGAACGGCTCTCAGTGCTTTGCCAAAAGCTGGCGGCGCGACGACGGTGGCTAGCGGCGGAGCGGCCAGTCGATGACGGCGCCGGCGGTACAGGAAGCAAAGGAGGGTGGGGAGATGCTCACCGGAATCGCTGACGCTCGCTGATGCTCAACGTGGTACTTGTCCGTCGAGGGGCGCTAGGGGGCAGCTGCGATTGCTCGCCGGAGACGAGCTGGGCCTCGGGCGGTTCAGGAGGTCGTCGAGGGCGAGGATAGGGGTCGTCCTAGGACAAATGGAAGATGCTGTTAGGTTCGCACGAGCCTGGAGATCATCATCGTGTCCACGGGGAAAGGAGGGGAGGTCAGGTACTACCTGGGGACGTCGTCGGAGAAGAGGGCAGACGGCGGTGCTGCAGGTCGTCGACGTTGCCGATGCTGTAGGGTACCCGCGGATGAATGAATGGCACAGAAAGATGCGCCAGGGTGTGGTGAGCGTGCTCGTGTGCTCGGGGAGGCAGGAGGTGGTGTCGAGTCGCCGGAATCGGCTCTGGACTTCGTCGGAACAGAGGGTGCTCGGGGAGAAATTGGGACGGCCTGGGGGCGTGATTGGGGAAGGAGTCAGAGGGGAAATGAAGAAGGGACGCTGGTGATTTATCCTGCGTGGTCAAGGCGAGGTAAAGACGTGGCATTAAGACGAATTGATTCCGCGGAATCACAGCAGGTAACGGCGTCGAGGGAGGAAGAAGGGGTCGAGCGGGTGAGGAGGAAGAACAGTGGAAAGAGGGCCTACCGGTCAGTGGGAAAGAAACGAGGGGAGGGTCCACTGGTCATACTCTACGCGGGTTCGAATACCAGTGCGAAACATTTTCTCTCGGGTGAGGAGCTGGGCTGGTTGGTGGGCTTCCTGGGCTTGGCCGGCTGGGCTAGGTCCAAGTCTATTTTTTTTTATTCTGTAACTTTTTCTTTTTCTATTTCTGATTTCTGTTTTGAACTTCAATCAACCAAACAACATTCAAATCAATTCAAATAATCAACAAACTTTGCAACTATGAATTTGGTTCTGTTCAGTAACATAAACCAAAATCCAAAATAAAATAATTTTTTTTATTCTTTTTAAGATCCATTCTTTAATTAAATAAAATGGTTCTTTAGTTATTTAATAAAATAGGGTTTGATTTAATTAATAAAATCTCCATTTGAAATCCAAATATTTTCAAAATCAAATTAGTAGGTTTTATTTGGGAATAAAGAATATTTGGGAAACTTGTTTAAAACTAAATAACCTTTTATTTTTGGGTCCATTAATAATTAAATAGAATAGACTTTCATTATTAAATCAAATAGGATTTGCTTTATTGAGATATTTATTTTGAAATCTAAAATAAAGCCAAAACTCTCTAGTAGGTTTTATTTGTGAATAACAAATATTTAGAAAACTTATTTTAAATAATTTTAATAAGTTTTGATGTTTCAATTAAATTGGTAAAACCTTCTGTTAAATAAAGTTGGATATTAAATCCTTATTAATTTATTTAAATCAACTTTTGCTATTTTTATTCAAAACAAAAATGTTTTAGTTCAAATGTTTGGCCAAGGTTTAATTTGGCTTTATAAAATAATCCTTATTTATGAATCCACCTTTTCTTTTGAAAACCAAATCTTTTATTAAAAGATTCCAAAATAGTAATTCCAAAACATTTTATTTTCTTTTCTCAAATGTTTACTCTTTTAAATTTCTTTAGGATTTTATTTGATCCAAATAGGTTTTGATTTCCCAATTGGATTCAAAAATGTTTCTTCTGGCCTTGAAAATCAAACAAAGTTTTATTTTATTCATTTATTTTCACATTACAAGATTTGGAAAATCTTGGGATGTGACAAAAGAATCCTGGTATAGAACAAGGTAACGATGCTATGTACCAACAATTTATACAACAAGTAGCATCTAAAGTTCATGAGCTAGAGATGGAGTATAAAAGACTAGTTGATAAGCTTCCCGCTAAACTAGATGATATATTTGAGCCTACTATTAAAGTTAAGTTTGGAGTTAATGAGATATACGCACTTTGTGATCTTGGTATGGTGCGGACGTCTCAAAAATTTCCAAAAGTTTATTCGACAAGTTAAACTTAGGTCCATTTATTACCACTGAATTAAGACTCCACCTAGCGGATTCAATTTATAAATAAGCTGTTGGGATCAAATAAAATATAGTTGTTAAAATAAAAGGTAGTCCCGCACTTATTGATCTTGTTAGTGTGGACATGCTTGAATATCCCATAGCGCCTATAATTTTAGGTAGGACATTCTTAATAACTATTAAAGCTTTGATTAATTTACTTGAAACGAATGTAAGAATTGGGCTACCATCTAGAGATCCTTTTATAGTCCATTTCCCTAGGAGAAAGAAGGCCAAGCCTAATGATGATGATAGTATAATTACTTTGAAAGCCAACTATTTTGGAGTGGGTATTACTCTCCTCAAACCTAAATGATTGCCATATGGGTCAAGCTAATTGACCTTAACTTGAATCGCTTCATGGGAGGCAACCCATATCCAATAAAACTTTATATTGTGTTAGTCTTGTTAGTTTTTGTTTTTGTTTGTTTTGTTTTAATAAAGAGTGTTCAAGAAGACCTCTGGAGAGAGGAGAAGAAATATGGTAATCCTCGATCTCTATTTTTACTAATATATGGACTAAAGTATTGCTGAATTTTTATGAATTATGATTTCGGTTATTTGACTTTTGATAAGATGTACAAAGACGCACGGAGCTACTAAACAAATTGTTAAAGTTTTTGCAGCTCATAGTACCCGTAACGACATAGGGTATGGTCGGAAGGGACCGTACCATGTGCGCCCGTACCGTATCCTCGAGCAAAACATCAGATTTTAAGGAACCATACTGTGTCAATAATGACCAGCATTACGGCGGCGCGTGACCGTACCGTGCGCCTGTACCGAGTTCACCGCATGGGAGCAGCCGTCGCCCCCAAGGTAAATCACCCGGTACGGGCAGGGTATGACCATACCGCCCACCTGTACCACAAGCTCAGCCAGCATAAAAGCATAAAAACCCCGAGGAAGGTAACTAAAAATCCCCAAATATCAATCTCTCTTTTTTCTTCCTCCAAACTCCACACTACTCCATTGGATCTTTAAATTTACTCAATATTTCTTTGATTCCTCGCACTCAATCGATCTAAGGTATGATTCTCCTCTGATCCTCATGTTATTTTTTGCAAAAGCTTCACTCAACCATTCACCATTGTCAATCTAGACTTAGGTCTTGTTTTTTATTCAATCTTGATGTTGAGCTTGCTTAGCATTGTTTTAGAGGACGATTCTTTTATAACTAGTATAGAAGATCACATATGCTATGTTTCTATTGGATCAAAATTTATTATTAGCAGTTTTTATTGTTTTTTATTTATTCAATCTTAATATTTTTAGATGAACATGAGGAGTCGTACACGTGTGGTGGCTGCGGCATATTCCGCACCACCCGTTGATACGTTGACCCCCAAGTCACTTGGTATCAAGTTCACTGAGGAGTTCCACTTGAACCATTTTAACCGTCTGAAGCTTTGAAAAATCAAGTCCACCAAGTGGGCGTGTCCCTATATCCTGAACCAACTTGGCATTCATGCTGATTTCGATTTACTTTCCAACAATGTTGGTTTGTATGAATTTGTATTTCAGGATGTCGCCACGTATCGCCGCTTGACACTTGAGTTCTTCAGCACCTTGACGCATACGATGGATCATTACTATTGTACCGAGGAATAGTGGTCCGGAGTTGATCGCATCAAATTCCGCCTCATGAACCGTAAGTACATCCTAACACTCGACCAATGGGCTCAATTTTTTGGGTTTACCAACAACGCCATTCATGTACGCACAACTACTTTTGTCTAAGACCCTGCACCTTGGCAATATTTTAACTTGATGAGAATCCATGGAAATGCACCTAAGAGAAACCAAATTGATCACCCTGATATCCGCTATTTATTTTATGTGATTGCTAACACCTTGCAGGCATGTGGTGAATTTACTAGAGTTAATGAGGAGGACATATTGATGCTCGCTAAGGATGCTATTGTTAATTGTAATTTAATGCCAAATTTGGTCACTTTGCTTGTGTTTTACCTTAAGCAATAGGCTCTTCAAACTCGTGGACCCATATGTGGAGGAGGAGTTCTGACCGTTTTTTAGCGCGCACTTTACGTCAACCTAGGTAATATCCAACCATTGGTAGGAAGTAATCGTCTTGGTCTCTCTACTCTAAGAGCATGTGGTATGGTCTCTAAAACTCATGGTAGATATTTTCTCAATATACCTGGAGCAGATCACTTGATCTCAGCTCCTTTGCCAAATGGTCTCTTCTCCATCGAGGAGGGACGTTTGCGTTATGACGCGCAGGTTGAGGCTAATATACCCCAACAAGAGATACTCATGGGAGGAGGAGGAGGAGATGAAGAAGTAGAACAAGAAGGGCCCGAACAAGATGTGCAGACACCAAACTACTACACCACCTACGAATACATCTATGCACTCGAAGGAAATCTCCAAAACATGAACAACCTCTCCATCAATCTTCGAGATGCTATTGCAAGCCTTGACACCCCATTCCAGAATTGGCATGGCCCTTGGAACTTGGGAGATTATCCACCACCACAACAATGAGCAACAAAGGGGCTTGCAAAATCCAAAGCTTGGGGATGTGTTCCCCTTGCAAATTTATTTGTGTAACAATGAGGTCGTACTTTAGCTCCTTGGGAGCTTTGAAACACTCGTGTTGGCTTGTTCCAACACTTCGTTTTTTTCTTTGATTTTTCTTTATTCCTTTGATTTTCTTTTCTTATAACACTTGCTTGGTCGCAAGATCCTTTCTATTCTTTAATTCCCTTCCTCAAAAATACAAAAAGATTTTTCCTTTTTTTTTCATAAATGTGGAATCGCACTTTGCCTCTTTGCTTTTATATTATTATGAGAATAATCATGTTTGAGTTTTGAAGGAACACATCCCTATAAGGAAGAGAATCATGAAGTCTCTTATGAGAGGTATATCCTATGTCTCCCACTTTTGAAATTTGATTTGATTACCTTAGTTGGTTGATTTACTAATATGCTATGCATGTGGGAGTAATTTAATAAGTTAAAGTAAAGCTTTTTATTAGTATGATGGTTAGTTGTTGGATCTCTTGATCTAGTTCTTTTAGCTAACCGAGTATTGCCTTGGAAATAATAATTCCAAACAAGTACAATAAGAAAAAGTCTGAAATTTACGACTTGTTTAATGAATGATTGTCTTGAGAATATACCCTTGAAGATAATTTACCCCCATAGATATTTTGATAGTCTTGACGACACTCATGAAATGAGTTGTTTGATTGAAATAAAGTCTAGTGGTAATTGTGATACATGCCAAAGCTAACCTTGTGGATCAAACTGTGGTACTAGCTCATGAAAAAAAGAATTTTTTTGCTATTTATGATCCTAGTGCACACCTTTGGGATGCTAACAACTCCGCTAGCTTTTGAATGATCTATGGTATAACCCCGGATTTTGGCTATGAGTTGATGACATGATTGGCATCAGTGTCAATGTATGGGAAAAAGTATTGGTATTCCAAAGGTTGTCTAAACACTTGCAAAAATAAACAACTAGCAATCCTTGAAAAAAGTATGAAACGAAAAAGATACCTTTGAAGATCCACATAACAAGTCCTTGGCATGGTCTCATTGCTACTCTATGATTTTTTCTTGAAAAGCAATGATTGGATTAGAAGTGTTTTTGATAGACTTGATTTATTGATGTGGGTGTAAGTAAGACACTTCATTGTTATATTACTTGGGACATGAAACTCTCTTACTCAATTATGCTATTTAAACATCCTAGTGTTCCTTGGCAAGCTGAGAGTTAACTAGAAGAATTGGATTGATTGCTACACTGCTAGTTATTCATATTGTTATTAAACTCTACTTTGATTGTCTTAAATTGCCAAAGCTTGTATAGTACTCTTGTCATCTCTCTAAATTTGATAAGCATCACAAATGAATGAAGTGTTATGCACATATGACTACCAACCATAAGTGAATTCTTATTCTCGTTATTTCAAGTTTAAACGCTGAATTCCTTATAGTTCTTTTGTTTCTTCTTGCTCGAGGGCGATCAAGGTTTGAGCTTTGGGGAATTTGATGGCTCTGAAATTTGCCATCTTTCTCTGCGTTTAAACATTTATTTTAGTCAAGCAGTTGACAAGAAACTCTCAATCCTTACCACTAGTGACTAATAATTGCAAAGATATGCAAAACCTTGCTTTGAATTATGTTGTGCAGGACATCATGGGTTTTAATGCGAAATCATGAGTCATAATGAAGGAATTAGAGGAAATCCACATCGGTACGGGCGGGGCCCGCCTTTATGGCCCGCCCGTACAGGGTGTCAACGGCTTCGTCGCGTCAAACCCTAGAACTTTTGTGAAGATGCCTATATATTTCGAGGCTTCAGCCGCCGTCTATAGAGCCGCCATTCTCAGATTTCATAAAAACACCACCAAAGTCATCATTGTTCATCCATTCCATCATTTATCCCTCCACTAGCCATACCCATTGCTTTGTACTTTAGATCTCCTTGTGATTTGGCGACCATTGTAAGAATATTTGATTTCAATCTAAGTATTTTGCATAATTTTTTCTATCCTTGATCTATTTGTTATGAGTGAGTAGTCCTCACAGGCTACGGGTTGAGGGGAAACCTCGCAGCAATTATGTGCATATAATTATGGGAGTGTTGTATTTAGTTTGCAATTGAGATTTGTATCTTTTGTTCCTTTGTCTCTTGTCTCGATCTGTGGACTTGTAGGTACCCAAGATCCCATAGATAGATAAAGTCTTGAGGTGAGTTACTTGGCTAGCGGCGATCTCATAGGAACCCTAGTGATAGAAAGAGTGGTACGGTCTTCTCTTAGCGACCCATTCGGGATCACAACAACATCACCACTTAATGCTTTAATATGTGTTCTTCACTTAATAATCGTTTGTAGCCCGTGGCTTCTGTGTTCACTCGGTTGGATTAAAATGCTATTGCTATGCTCGCTGCATCACAGGAGCTTTAGTATACTATGATGTGTTACATAAAAGAGATTATCTACGTTCAAACATTACACATGACTATGCTTATTATTATCTTTTATCCCATATGATGTGCAGCTGCAGGTGGATATTCAACCCTGGCCTATCTCTATCCATTGATTCAACCCACTATAAAAAGTAAACTAGATTGGTCTGGTAAACTAAGGTAAAACAAAACAATAAAGTCTTGTAGACGTGTCCTTATTTATTTCCTTTTAGCATTGATTTCCAAGATTCGACTAAACCTAGGTCTTCTAGGGAAAAAGCTATTATACTACATCTGTGAATCTAGATCAAAGGTATCATCAGTCTAGAGATCCGAGTAAGCTGCCAGGGGTGACAGCAGCCTGTATGGAGAGGTCGGGTGTTACAAGTGGCCACATCTTTGTGGGAGTTTTATACTCAGTACATAAGCATGACAATCCACATGAAATATTTGGAGCGATTCTGGTGCTTAGATCTGTCGTTTCTAGCGAAACCCTAGACCAGAGACCCTGCATATCTACCCTCTAACCGGCCTCCGACGATGATTGACCAATGGATTTTTATATTTATTTTTGTTACCTCTTTGCGGTGACCCAGCATACCACTGCATGATGTAGTACACCATAGTCATTAACATAACACCAATGGAACACCGTTCACTAGTATTACATCCCTCGGAGTGGTACAACAGAAACACAGTAGGTCCAAGACATGACTATAGGTTACAACTCGACTCTTTACAAAAGATCCAGAGAGCACTCTAGGTTAAAGAGAGAAAGAAACTTCTTACAAAGAAGAATCAGAAATAATCAACTCATAATTATCATGCTAATAAGATTAGCATCTAACTATTTGGCTTGCATTGTTGTTATTGCAATACTCTACAGAAATAGGTTCTATGTCTAGAGATTATAATGTTATCTAATCAGCAACTTCGTCTTCACTTTAGTTGATGTATATGTTGACTTTATTGACTTCATTGAATAACTTGAGATGTTGATGATGATTCCCTTGAGCATAAGTTGATGTAGACGTCATCTTTATTGGCTTCAGAATCTAGCAAGGGTTAAGAAGATACGTTGAGTACGAGCGTACTCAGCAAGTTCACTAAAAAGGATTGTTTGATGCACTATATCTACCACCACAGACCATAGGTCGTAGGCAATGCAGGTTTTCGAAAAAAATTCTTCAAAGGTTGCTTTTATTCTAAAAAGCTATGTCCGTCAGCCTTCATTGGTTTACCAGACTTTCATGGAGTTCCTTTCCTGCCGTGTTCGTAGCTCCTTCTCGGAACATGGAGTAACAAGTTACGATTCTTACACTCTGCAGAGGTGCGTTACTTTTCCCATGAGAGATCTTAAGCTTTGTTGCACGACCAGGAGTATGTCCCCATTCAAACTTCCTTGGTTTGAGGCCCAACCTAAGAACCAATCCAATCACTGCCTTCTCCGTGACCCCGCATGTCTCCTTGGTGTATGCCATGCCCACCTATTGAATTATGGCAATAGGCAATACAGACCGTTCAGATGCTGGAACTATCGTGGGACGTTGAGGGTTCCCACCCATATGTTGCATATCCTCTACAATTACCAATTAATGCACGCTACGAGGATAACAGCCACGACCCGCACATCCGACTCCATGCAAGAGGGAAAAGATACAGCTGACTTCTCTGTCCCATTTCAATTCTCATGGTCAACGCGTAATATACGGCATAAGAATCACTGGCGACATTGATTGTTAAGTCCTAGATGATATAGTCATGTGTAGTGGTATTCCAACTGCCAGACTTAATAGATTAGCTGATCACCCTAGATCAGTAACCAATAGTTCACAGTATTATCAAAAATAGTGTTTTCTAACCTTTTTGAAATGCAGGTGATGACAACACTGGATTTGCAAAATACTTTATAGAAAATAATCAAAGTACAAGAGAAAGTGTGAACTTGCCTTTTGTGATTGCAAGATTATGCATTCATGGTCTTTGAGACAATATAAGATCCAATATATGAAATCAGCATCATTGGTCCGGTAAGGACTAATGTTTAAACAAGCAAGATGTTATTATGCATAAGTAATGTAATGCAATTTGTTAAACTCAAATCCCCAGAATAAGCGTTGATCTAGGGTTTGGATGCTGGAATTGGTTCCTTTAGAATGTGTTGTACTTTTAGATAAGCTTCACACTTGTGATTCTTATTAAGGCTTGTGAGGATGTGTGTGAAACAACATGTAAGTATAACAAAGTACACACAATAATAAGACACTTAAATGTGGAATACTATTTAAAGGATGCTTACATAAGGATTGTTTATCGTTTAGATCTTTCATAAGAATGCTTATGCCTTGCTTTATAATGTATTTTAAAAGAATAACCTTTGAAGAAAATCTTACTTAACTAAACAAAAGTATTTAAACTTTAAGTTAACATTCTTAGTTTATATTACAAGCTATGGTTCTTACGGAAGAAAGAATTACTTCATTTGGATAATAACCACACTAGTAGTTGAGACTTATCTATCTTGGTCATTAGATGGTATTATAATTTGTTCACTTCATATTGTTTCTTTAAGTTACTTAAGATTGGTACTACTTTTATTTGAGTAGTGGTTTCCTAGTAGAATGATTTATATCCTTATAAAGGAGTGTTTATGGTTTGTGGATAAGTAAACAATATTATTTACTAATTATGAACTATCTTTGGTTTTAATCCATTTATAAAGATGTGAGTGAAACAATGGTAAGACTTTTTATTTAGTTGAAGATATTGGTTTTGAAGATTTTATAATTTTATAAGGAAACTTTTAGAAAATATATACACTTATAGTTGAATAATAATTCAACAAAATTGTACTTTAAAATGTGTTGAACTTATTTTGACTTGATATTATCAAAACTTAGGACTAATATTATTTTTAAACCTCAAAGGAATAATTTTAGAAATATTAGCAATTTTTATCCTTATATGAATTATCAATTAAGGAATTAGATTTAAATTCAAGTTATTAGAGTATTGAACTTTTACTTATTTCAAAACTGGAATGTTATATGTTTATCATGTAGATATTATTTTGTGATCAACAAATAATAAGAGATGAGTTTATAAGATTTATTACTTTATAAACACTTAATAAATAATAAATATTTAGTTAAGTGGTATAATATTTTATGTTTATAGTTTTGCATTGTAGGTATTATTTTTCTAAGAATTTTGGTATATTATTTATATTTTTATCATTTACCGTTATTAAAATATGAATTTTCAAAGTTTTATTACTTATAAAATCTTTATTAAACAATAATTATTTAAATTATTAACATAATAATGTTTGATAATAAAATCATTTTCTGAAAGTTATTGAATTTTTAAGGTTTAATCATTTTCTGAAATTATAAAAATAAAATAACTAAATGGTTTATGATGTAATGTTGATGTCAGCATGGGTGAAGGGTTTTTTCTCACCAGGTCTATTCTTACCCCTAGTCACTGACTACTGGGCCTATGCCACGTCATATCTAAGGTTTTTATTTATTACAGAAAACATTAATACAATTTCTAAAAATGATAAAAACAGAAATATGACATCAGCATGATGTCACACTGACATCATCCATGGATGATCCTCGGATCGTGATTCGGTCTTCGGATTGAGAGCGCGCGAGCATGCGGGGTTGGTCGCGTTCGACTCAGTGCTCAACGCTGAGCCTCATAGTGGTTGCGTCGCTCGGGAATGGTCACCGGAGTTGCTCCGGCGACGACCTACTATGGTGGCCAACGGTGGTGCACGGTGCAACGGTGATTTACGGCGAGATAAAGCGATTGGAGGGTACTCGCAGATCTAGGAGCTCACCCTGATGACGATGGAGAGGTTGAGGAGGCATGGGGAGGCGTGACGACGGTGAATCAACGACAATGGCCACGACGGCTGACAGAAGATGACGCCCAATTCCGCATGATTCACGGTGTGCCAGCTCCCGTGCTTGGTCCTAGGCGAACAAGGACACGACGGAGCTTCCAACAGTGGCTTCGGCGAGTCAAGGGGTGGTCGGACATGGCTGGAACAACGAACACCAGCGAGCTAGGGTTTCGGGTGAGGAAGAGAGATAGGTCTAGAGGGCACGAGAGAAGATGAGGTAGGTATGAGAGGATAGAGGAGGACGCGGCGGTCTTATCTACACCTCTCAAGGTCGGCGGCGAGCACCACGGCGGTCGGATTTTGATGATGACGGTGGACGGCGTCGCGGGTACGCATGCAGGTGTCTGTGTGCGTGAGGATGACAATGATGGTCATTTTGCAGAAAAACCCCTGAGTTTCTTCGGGACGAACCCACGGTCCATGGCGGTGTCCCACCTGTCAGCCAAAGAGGAAAGCTAGTCGGGCTAGTTGTTGGGCCTTAGTGGGCTGCAGCGAAGTGAGTGGAAGAGGTGCTCCTGCTGCACGCGAGCGACAGATAGGTGGAGAGGGAAATGGGCCACGGGCCAGATTCTGGACTGAGTTCTTTATCTTTTTCTATTTCTATTTTCCTTTCTAATTTTGTATTTGCACATTTGTTCAAAAATTTCTTTATAGAAATTACTTTCTAAGTAGTTGCAGTAACAATGAAGTGTATTTAGAATCATTTTGTGAGTTTTTATTATATAATGTTATAGTTTCTTTATTTTCTTTATATAGGTACTTTTCCTTTTAATATTTTGTAGGGACCTTTGTTATGAATTTTATTTAAATAATATACCATAAACTTATTACAGGATATACTACTACTCATTCATAAAACTTGGTTCTTAATAACTTATAGTTTTAAGGAAACTTTTATAAGGTAATTCTTCATTATTATATGATACATAAAGTTCTAAGGAATTAATATGGTTAATATTATTCCTATAAACTTAGGTGATAACAAGGTATATGTTTTGTTATGTCTAACATAAGAATTTGAGTTTGGAATTACAAACATTTACTATGAGTTTTTAGAGGATTTAATATACTCATATTATTTTATAGTCATGGATAGAAATTAATGGTTAAGTCATATTGTCTTCATGCTTATGTTCATGAATGGTATCACCATCCAAGATACAATAGTGGGGTTATTCTCTAGGATGGCTTAATAGATAGAATTGATAATTATAGTTTTTATGCACATATGATTTTAAAGTGGCAAAGATATGCTTAAGTGATTTGCTATAGGAAAATATTCCTATAAGCCATTGTGGAAATAATATGATTGATCCAACATATGAGATGGATATTATGTTTGGTTATAGAATTAAGGTTGAGTGTTTACCAAGAATTCCTATATTCCATACTTCATAATTCTTAACTGCAAATTAAGGAATTCCTTTCCTAGATATATTGCTACTTCACATCTATCATCATGTGTTAACATGATGAGCTTTACTTCACAAGAATATTCTTACCAATACTTCCTCCTTCTATATCCATTTGTAAATCCAATGAGCTTGACACTAAAGCTCTATATGATCTCCTCATAGAGATAATTCTCATCTTTAGAATGCTTCTAATGAATCTAATTCCACTTGAATGACTACTTTCTTACTTCACAAACTACTTTGTAATTTCACTTATAAATCTCAGAAGCTTGTCACTAAAGCTTTTCATAATCTTCTCATTTATATACTTGGTTATATCAAACTACTAATGGTAACCTTCGGCCCAACAAGTAGGTACTTTTAACTCCATTCACTTCCTTTAGCATCCATCACTACTATTTCTCCAATAGATGTATATATCAAATCCTACTTTGCTCTAGTGCTTACTATTCTTTAAGAGTAATATACTACTTCTATAAATCATTGATGCTCTAGCATCAGCTTATTCATACTATCTTATCTTTTACTTGCTTCAGTAACTCATGCTCCAAATTCACATTAACCATTGTGACTTGTCATGACTAACCTAGGATAACATATCTATACTAGGGTTTAATCATGTTATATCCACCAATGTCACTTATACATGATATAATCATTCACTCTTAGTGACTTGAGCATGATCATTATAATCCTTTGATCGTTTATGGCTTAGGTTTCCAGTTGGCTAACCAAGGCTTCATAAATACAACATTACAGTTGTATTATACTTATATTCTTAGTGTCTCTATCTGACTAAGAGTTATTATTCAATGACTATGCCTACTTGATCCAATAGGATTACTACTTGGTAACTATCTTCAGAATTCATCATTATAATCCTCTTTGTTGCCACCAAAATATATATTCCAGATAACTCTGCTTATCCATTCAGGAGTGAGTTAACTCCATCAATTATCATATTGGTTTAATTCTCTTCAAAATCTCCCATCATATAGATAATATATTAAACTAGCATTACTACTTACCTCTTCTTACTTTTTTCTCTAAAGGCTTTAAAATGAATGCTATGATAAAGACAAGAGTTGATAGATCAAGAATTTATAGGCTAAGACTTGATAGATCAATAGTTGATTACTCAACATTGATGCACAATAGATATTAGGATAAGATTCGGTAGAGATGATAAGGATTGATATGGAAAGAAAGATATGTGGTGAATGGTCTTGACTTGGTTTCCTTCCTACTCCATATAACTAAAGAGTTAGGTGAAAGTATTACCATGATACTCATGGTATAAATAGATAAGGATAAGATAGGTCAAACTTTAGTTACTAAATTCTTGTTACTGGAGTTATATTCTTAACTTGTATTCATGATTTTTACTGATGAATACTATGATATGATCACTTAAGGATCTGATATTAATCATTAAGCAATGTATGATGGTTTAGTTTTATTACATTTGATCTACCCTTAGATCAAATCATCTTTACCCAACATAAGGTATTAGCAAAGGTCATATTGAAACTTATCACGGTCAACTTGATGATCTACTTCAATTCCACCAAGTTAAGAGAAGTTTCAATCACTTTGACAAGTTTTGTTCAAAAGCGCGAAAATTATTCAGGTTTTCTATGCATGAATGTAATGTACACATCTGAGTTCATCTTATTTCTAAGCTCTAATGCTGGGATGTTACACTCTTTAACCGGACTCTAATGACGGTTGACGCATGTACTTTTATCCATATTTTTGTTAGGTTATGTCATAACAATATGGGAAATCAAGGTTGAGCCCAAGATTTCACAAGTATTTCCTCCGGTTGACCCGTAGTGGGAGTTTCTAGCTAGAGTGCAAAACCTTTCTAAGTGTTATCGCATGCATATGAATATTCTCATAGCCAGGAGCTAGGTTTGCCTATCTAAACTTTCCACAACACTTGTAAACATGTGCTAGGTCCACATGCAATTTTTTGAGAGATTTTGACACTCCGGTGGCCTTTTGCAACAAAAGACTAAACTGTGGGCCATGTAGATCTGCCCATATAGCATTCTCCGTATGAGAGTTGGACAATGAATTATTATCTTTATTATTGTTTGTTAAGGCCATAGGTACATGAAAAACCAAGGTTGTACCCAATATTTCAAAGTATTCCCTCCACTTGACTTGACGCGGGAGTTTGCCCATCTATCATTTTGTGCGAGTCCATATGTGATCATAAGAAATTTTTGAAGAATCAAAACCTTTATAGTGTTTGATTTTATGTGATATATTACTAGCAATAAAAGTACAATGAAAAAATCAAATGCAAATTAAACATATGTAAATGAAAGGAAGTGGGAAAATGTGAAAATAGCTATGTCGTCGACATAGATATGAAAAGGGTATGCCGACGACCCGCATCGGCGTTGCGTATATACTATCGCTCTGCCTTTTTGAATGGGATCACCAGTGCCACATGACGGGGGGGCCTGTCCTGGTGGTCGTTTAATGCTGACGGTGGTCATCGGCATAGCTCCTCATAAGTCGATAACAGAGCTATACCGACAGTGGCTGTCGGCACTAGTCGATCTATGCCGATGGTTGAGCTATGCAGATGGCCCTTTTTGTTCGTGGGCATCCCAGGATGATGCTGACGGCCCCAACCTTTGGTCACTGGCATAGCATTTGGCCATTGGCATTTAATCATTTCCCCGTAGTGGATCATCAAGCATCTCCCAGTGGCATGGTGGAGATCGGTATGGTGCTCTTACTACATTAGCATTCTTGCTGATCTAGGGCGTACTAAGAGCATCTCCAACAGGGGCCCAAAAATGTATCCGTAGATAAAAAAACATCATTTCGGGGCGCGGGCGGCATAAAATAGTGCTCTAGCAGCTGTGGCAAGATAGCGCGCGCTAAAAAAATTCAGCGCACGCCGAATTGCGGTATCATGTGTGGCATATTTGGTGAGCCGTCTACAGCGCGCTAGAAAACTCGAGCATGCACGCGGAAGTCCAACCGCTGCACTGAAATATCCTTGCGCGCCCGCCTGCATCCTATTGGGAATATGCCCTAGAGGCAATCATGTATGATGAATTTACCAATGTATTCATAAAGTTACTAAGTTGTCCTTGTATGAACATCTGATATGTATCGTTGAATTTGTATTTCAGTTGTGGAACTACATATTCATGTTGTTCATACAATATTGTCCTTGTTCATGAAGGTTATGTTGGATACACAACTTAGACTAATATACAAATCGGATGATGACTCGGTTCCACTCAGGGACGGAGCCAGGATTTCCACATGAGGGGGGCGAAGAAGTTAGCAATCAGTTTTGAGTTTTTTCCCCTTCAAACACGCCTAATGTGTGTCATTTTGTATTAGAAGAGCAACTCGTAGATATAAAAGGTAGTCTTAATATAGCTTTTAGAATCAAAACATAAGAATATCATTTGACAATACAAAAAAGACTTAAACTGTATAAGGATGAATTTATTTCTAAGACACTAAACCTCGGCGAACTCAATAATCTCAATGACATTCATAGCAACTTCTTTTTCGGTCTTTGGAAGCACATATGGATTATCGGCATTTTTCTACGGTAATAGAATTTGATTATTGTAATTTCTACCGTTCCACTTTTATGGCTTAAAGGAAAAGGTTAATCCAGTGTTAGAAGATAAGCTACTGACTACTACGAAGAAAAAACAGAATTAGGCCGAGCAAAAATATCTTTCTTCTTTGCCTCACCATCGCCGGGTATACTGACCTCGAGCCGGCCGGCCGGCCGCGCGTCCGTGCAGCGGTGGTATGCGAATCGCAGCTCGCCCGCTCCTCTATAGTACTTTCTATTCAGATCGATTGGCTGAAGCTATGCTTCCCTCGTCGGCAGGCAGCCGCCAAACGCAACAGAAACGAAACGCGAAAGGAAATGTGTCTCTTGCTGGTATCCAGGTCGCTGCCTCTGACTCTGACGATCTGACCCCTTCGCCTTCCATAGCCCTAGTGGGTTTCCTATAGCTATTGGAGGGTTTAATTAGGTCTGCTATTAGTATTACAGATGGGCTAATGGGCTTCACGCTCAGTTACATGGTTTATTATAGCATACACGGTGGGCGAACCAAGCGATCAAGATCCGAGATTCGTCTCACGCTGATCGCAAGTCCCCCCTGGCTCCGTGCCCGGTTCCACTTATCATGGATATGCTGATACCAATCTTAATTACATTGATTTGGCTAAGTGTTTGGTGAGTTCGGTTAACCCATAGTTGAGATGCAAGAAGCATGTTGTCATTTGCAGTCTCAACTAATGAAATCTTTTCACCTGAGGTAATCGCAGGATCCGAGTTGTGAATCGAACGACTTAGGTTCTATCAAATGTTGTTTCATAAAAGGGAATTTATAAAGGTAGAGTTTGGGTCGGTTGTGAATCAAGTTGCGTGACGTGGATAGCCAAGATGGGATTTTCCCCTCCATAATGGAGAGATATTCTCTAAGCCTTCTCGTGTGATATGATTCAGAAGCATGTCCATACACGACTCGATTAAGTGTTAACTGAAAAGTCAGACTAAGTATTAGTCTAGTGAATCGTATATCACGGAACAAGAAAAGCGTTTGAGAAATTAAAGGGGTGGAAACTACTCACTATAGCTTGATAAGGTATATCGTGAGGCAAAGGGACTTTGATAAAAATCACATTGAAGGTTGTCTTCAGACTTTACAACACTTGGGAGTTAGCACGTCTTGCTAGAGGCCGCTACCATCTATCGACTTGAGACCAAGTGTTTATAGGAGTGAATTGGTTCAAATCCATGACGAAATACTTGGAAGTTGTAACATCCCAAAAATACTAAGCTTGGATCATCAAATTCTAATCATCAAAATTAGGGTTAACAAAAACTTTTCTAAATGAAATCATGAATGCATGCATATGTGTATGCATGGATTTTGAAATCCTTTAAAACCACCTTGTTTGTTTGTTCCATTGCTTGTAAAATGTTTTTTAGGTGAAATAAACATCATCTAAAACATTTCCCACACCTTTCTTAAAGACAAGTAAATCAAAACACATATATGAAATGAATGGTCATTTTGGTCAATTTAACTCCCATGCCTACTTTGGCTGTCTCAAACTTTCAGAACCTAACAGAAACTTTTCTGGATCTTTGCACCCCTTGAATGTACTCATAACAAGGTATCAAGGCCCAATTTGTGATCATCCAGAAACTTTAAAATGCATAGTTTAAATGACAATTCAAAATTGAATCTTTATCATATGGGAAGATCTCACTTTTTCAAAAACTACTCAAACAAGCTCAACTTTCAAAACCCAAGCCTCTGCAGACTCACCAGCACCAATCTAGCAAACCCACCAAAAATCATTTCAAAATTCAAAACTTGATTTCATGCGGTCATTTCATCAAACAGGTTGCAGACACAAATCAAACAAACATCAAACACTATTGTGAGCAGTGATTCTTGCCTAACTGGTTCCCCATTTAGCTCACACACAACTCAGTAGATCATCTAGGAAGATTAGACAGGCACTAGTACCACTGTGAGCTTGCAATTGTCATCAATGGTGAATAGCCGAGCACCCTCTTGCCACCCCATAGTCGACAGCAAGCTAGGGGCAGCAGCAAGCCTAGCCAGCATGTCTGGGAGGCAGCCCACCGTCCACCACCACTCACTGTCCCAGCCGCGAGCGTTGCCAAGCCCTGGACCACGCGCACAAGCCGCGCTCAGAACATGCCGAGCGTGCGCCAGAGCGCCACCCTCGACCATCACCCACAGACCGCGCGCCGCCCTCGCCGCGTGCATACACAATCCCCACCGACCCAGTAGACCGCCAGACATCCCCGTTTGCCGCCCCGTGCCGAACAGCCACCGCCCGCCGTCGAAGACGCCGCCTCTGCCGCGCAGAGCACCGCTCGTTCCAGACCAAACCACACCGCCCCATGCCTCGAGACCATGTCGTTGAGCATCGCCAGGAGACACTGCACCGTCCCCTACCCTTGCCCATGCCTTTAGCCGCCTGTAACCTCGCCCCCGACGAGCTCACCGTGCGCCCCGACGGTCCCCTCGCTCGACTATAAATAGAGGCCACCCCCGCACGATTTCTTCACACTATATCACTCCCCTCTCCTTACTGATCGTGCCACCCCATCCTCAGAGCAAGGCGAGCACCACCTCGCCGGAATTTCACTGGAGCCTGCCGCTGCCGGAGAAGAAGGGAGCCAGCGATTGGAGCCGCCCCAGGAGCTGTCGCGACCACCCCTGAGTTCGCCGTCGTCGACTTCGTCGTTCGCCCGCCTCGCCGACCCTCGCCAGCACCCCAGTGAGCCCCCAACGACCCTCACTGTCCGCGCTAGGTTTCGTTCTCGCCGGAGTTGCCTCGCGTCGACGATGACTCCCAGCCGTTAGATTAAAACTAGATCGAACGATCCACGTCGCCCCATACCGCTTTGCCCAGCCCCGTGTCACTGACGAGTGGGGACACCCACTTAAGCAGCCCGCGGGAGCACTGCGCTTAGCAGGCCGGCCCAGTAACTTTTCCCGCGCAAGCCCAGTTATTCAAATTAAACTTTTTCTATTTCAATTCAAACACACTTCTGTACCCAACTTCAAAAATCAACCCAGATCGATTAAGTGCACCAAATTGAATGAAACCAATTTTGTTGGAAAGGTCTGTGAATGTTGAATCCAAGCCCGTTGGATTCAAGTCATTTGGATCTATAGATCACCCATGGTAAAAATAACAAGGCAGAAGCTTTTCTCCATTCAAACATTTTTCAAATTTAAACCATAATAGCTTTTGAGTTGATTCCAACTCTCAAAAATCACATTTAACCATACCTTTCAGAATATATAAAAATATATAGGTTTACTTGCAGAAATAATGTTCAAGTAATAAAAGGATGCTACATAAGCATTTCTAGCCACTTTAATTAATTAAAAGAAAAGGGTAAAACCTTATTAAATTGTGACACCAATTTAAATCACATTCCCATGGACTACAATATGTGGTGATGACATGTGTCAACATGATCTCATGTTGGGTTTGGAGAATATTAAATATTAAGTAGTTTTTCAATGAGTAGAAATTACTTTTCTAAAAATAAAAGGAATTAAATCAAGCCTTAACCTTGTAATGTTAGGGATGATGCTAGATCATCCATAGGACCCTTGTGTGTGATGATTGCAAGTAGTTAAGTATTGTTTGGTGATTGTGTACCTCGTATTTATTCATAGACGCTAGTACCGACCAAGGATACGAGAAGGAAGGAGGATACTACGAAGAAGAAGCCGAGGAGAACTTCAACCACTGCTCTACACAAGGCAAGCTTAATGCTACTAGTTGAATGTGCAAGCTAGTAACCCTGCAAGCTAACACTTGCAATTTAGCAAGCTTATACTGATATTGTGCAAGTTGAGATTATACCTATGCAAGCCCATACTTGTTACTATACCTACTATATGCCTTAAGCATATGTGATCATACCCACTTGATAAACCAATCCTAGTTTTACTTGCAAGCTTCTTACTCTATTTCTTTATCAAAGCTTACTTAGAGTTTACTTAAGTGACTGGTAGATATTGGAAAGATGCTGAAGGTTGCATAAAGAGCATAAAATTTGGCCTAAGTTAGAAACCTTGACATCAGCCTAAGACATGAGGTTGTACTTAGTTGCAACTCCACTAGTTACCACCCCTCATCATTACTACCCCCACCTGTAGATGCTAGTGCTAAGCATAAAACTTGATCAACTTTTAGATGGGAATACTTGGTGGAAAAATGGTTATGAAAACCTTGGAATGATGGATCATTCTATTGAAATGTTTTGGACATGTGTTTCCAAACACTTGAGAATTTTGGTGATAAAAATGTTGAGGCATGAGCCTTAGACCTTTATAAAACTGATGGTTGTCTGGATGCGATACCATTCCAATTTTATCGTACAACCATAATACCCGAATATTGGGTAGGGCTTGACTGGAAGCTTATGTACCTTAGTATTAGTTCCCTCATGGCCAAGGTCTGAGCTAAGGCTACCTTGTGAAGATTGTCCACCTGTGCAGTACCCAAGATGACAGTTGGTCATGGTTGGGAGGCCAAACTCACAGGAGAGGTGCTTATACTAGGGCGTGTAATCGAAAGGTTAGGATTGATTATCTGCATACTGAGTATGGTGAATTCAGGATTTGTTCCTGACGGATGTATCGAATGTTGTGGTGAAAGTGTACAATCTCTGCAGAGTGTCAAACTATTCGAATAGCCGCGTCCGTGGTTATGGACAGTTGGAGTGGCCATACTGTTCCCCCGTCAGACTTTTCAAAATGACCTGTGAGATGAATTGAGACTTTGACTTGACCACAACAGAGTTGTGATATGAAATACAAGTTCCCGCTTAGGATTTATACAATTGTTACTAGCTTTGGAGCTTAGTAGAGATAAATCTGGCTTTTACAAAACAACCCTAGAGCCTAGTGTCCTATTATCTAAAAAAACCCTTTACCTATTAGTATTAGTTTGCGAGTACTTAAAGAGTACTCATGGCTTTGTCCCTGGCTATTCCCATGGCCAGACTATGAAGAGGAATACCTGGAAGATGGACCCCAGAAAGGTTACGACAACTAGGATCATCTCCCATCGTCAGCATTGCCTGTGACCCCGAAGATGGAGCTTCGCCTACGCTACCGTTATTATTACGTATTCCGCTGTTTGATATTGTATTAAGAACTGGATCATGAGATCCCTATTTGTGTAAGAACTTATGTGTCGTTTGTAATGGATGATGTACTATGGTATCCAATTATGTTATGTCTCGCAAGAATGGTAATCCTGAGATTGCGATGTATGGCATAACAGGCATCTAGGATTGAAAAATCCGGGTGTTGACAGAAGTATAACTCATGTCATGTCCGGGTGTACATGAACCTACATGGTCACACTCTTAAGGGTAAGGGTCACATGCGTATTAGTTCCATATGAACATTAGGGTACAGCCTACATGGGCCTCAAGCGTTGATCCCAACTAGGAGTGTATATAAGTGGAGTGATCAGGTATAGATCCCTAACCTAGCCGTCACTTTCTCCACTCCCAAATCGGACTAGACAGGATCTAACAATTCGCTACGAGGTGATCCTCCTCACATGTGGAGACCGATATAGGCATTGCACATGTGACGCTAAAGGCAAATGAGTTTGTGGCTGATCAGGAGGAGCCGCTCGTGGGATCGGATCGATCGTGATACTGCACTGCCTCGACGCGCTACATCAAGTCCGCATCTATGCATCTAATGGTAATTTCGTGGCCTATCACCTCAGCTATATCTTGGGAGCACCACGTAGAAAAGTTTTTTATTGTCGTGCAGCCCAACACATCCTACCTCGTGCTGTCACCGGCAAAATTCCGGCAATGGATGACTTCTCCGGCATTCCCCCATCCCCCCCAACTCCTGTGACCCTAGCGTTGCCACTCATAGCAAAGTTCCACGGCCGGTCGCAACACCGCCCGCCGCTGACGCTGCAGAAAACCCTAGCACTAGGCTCGTATGCGGTCTCTTTGTGGCGTGATAGCACAGCTCCACTGCCGATTGCAACACCTCCCGCTGCTGACGCTATAGAAAACCCTAGAACTAGGCTCATCCATGGTCTCTTTGTGGCGCTAAAACCATTGAATGCGCAAGGTGCCGTCACACCATAGCCGCCTGCCGCGAAGACAAGGAATTTGTCCCCAAGCAGTTGGCGCTTGCAGCAGCGGCAGGCCAAAAGAAGGGCAAGACGGTGAAGACTGGTGCCAGTCGACATGTACAACCTCCGGCTGGCCAATTCCAGCCACCGCCGCCACCCTAGGCGCCACCGAGAGCGGAATTTGTTGCACTGACTATTGTGCCCAATGTGGTCGAGCAAATGACCACAATGTACGATTTCTTTTCTTTTTTGTTGTTTGGACATAGATGAATAGAAATGAAGAGTTTGATGTATGTTCACTTCCATGCAGTGTAGTGTTGATGATGAAACGCTTATGTTAACCATGAATGTTGGGCCATGAGAGCAACTCTAGGTGGCTATGTGCAACTTCAAGTGGCTATGGAGCCATGGGCAGAATGAGTCCACCTCCAGCCTATAATGGAGGCATGGGTGCTATGGGAGCATTTCCGGGTGGTTATGGAGGCATGGGTGGCATGAGAGAACCTCTGAGTGGATTCATGAATTCCATGGTAGCTCACATGCCTTCTACAAAAGATGCCTTTGGAGATTCCACGGTTCATGCCAACATCGTCCAAGTTTCAAATGATGATGAAGTGCAAGATGGAGATGTCTGTGAGAAGAATGATGAAGAATGGATATTTATGTTTCATGTGTTTGTGTGAACTTCATTTGTGATGATTTTATGTTTTACTTTTGAACTAGCCTAGGATTTGCGATATGCTATGTTGGTCAAGTGATGATCTTGAATTTTCTATGTTGTGTTTAGATTAAATGGTTCATCAATTGTTTGATATTAGCTACTTGATATGTATTTGTGTGATTCTTGGCAAGTAGTAGTCGATCATGTGCACTGTATTTTATCGCCCCTGGTGAAGTGCTTCTTGCGGCGCACACTATTTTATCGCGTTTGGAATCGCTCCCGCCTGCCGCGCGTGCTAAAACAACAAAACTGGCACCCAATAATTATTTTAGCGCGCGACATTATTGGGCGCCTATTGGAGATGACCTAAACACACTATATCTTGCATGTTGATCGCTACACGCTTAGCATATGGGTAATACTACTAGGAATGGCATCCCAGTCCTATCAAGGGTCAAAGATGTGAAAATAGGGCATATGATCGCTACAACAAAATGAGCCAGTGGAGCCAGAAACTTGTTTACTACCAAAAGAGTTAATATATTCACTCAAAAGTATGCTCACAACAAAAGGCACAAGTTCATAACACCCACAACACTCTAGCATACACAAAAGCGATCGAACTAGGTCAGAATATCCCAATGATCAACACAATACAATAGGTTTGCTTTTAAAGGTCACATGGTGCCAATGTATTAATTTGTAGATGTTGATGGTGACATGAGTACTCCCTTCATCCTGGTTTATTAGTATTGCATGTATCTCTAGGTCGTCATTTTGAGAAACTTAAAATCATACATACTTCAGATGTTGTACTTTTTAATGGTATAATTCTTCACATGTGAGGCTTCCTTATTTAATTCTAACCACCTAGAAGTTAATGCAAATCAACCATCGTGGCGAGATATCTACTCCCGCCCTTACCTAGTTTCACCAATGGAACATGCATTGTAAGAGAAATTTCGCATCTCTCGAAAACTTCGATTATTCAGCAATTAACTAAGGAATTTATGTCACAAAAAATGGAAGCCAAATAGTAGGTAAGAACGTATAAAAATATAAAATCGAAGTTCGGTCATATGCAGTTGCAAGTAAAGGAAACATGAATTACATCAATTATAAAATTCAAAAGAATGTCCATGTACGAGGTGTACCATTTGTAAAAATTAAAAAAATGGACATTATACTGAGAGCTAAATGGAATAAAAAAGAGAGGTAGACTAGAACTGTATCTTAGATTGCTATAGTTCCAGGAATCACGTTTTTGTGTTAAAATTTGATATTTACACCAAAATTCAAACTATACGTTACAAAGTTCCATTGCCTCCTCCATGCCATATAATTGCATGATTGTTGAATATGCAAACATTTGTAACTATATTATTGAACTATGACTTAGTTCCGATTTTTTTGTCATTTTCAGAGATTACTGGTTTCCTTTTTGCAAGCAAGAAAAGATGGAATTGTTCTATATATGCATGTCAAGCTCTTGAAAAAGGTAAGATTTACATATTACTCTGTATTTTTGTTTCTTAAATTATCCTTCACATAAATCATCAGAAAAATAGCCTCTTGACACTAGCAATTGTCATAGAGTATTGAGACCACATCCACAGGATCCACCGCTATGAAGCAACCGGTGCACCAATGGGTTGAAAAATATAAGAAAACAATGAAGCATGTAGATACAATATACAATCTTTCATGTTGCAAATTTCTGAAATCAAATTGGACCGACAAGTCGAGGAAAAAAATCAAATCATGTTATGAATATTATTTTTTCGAAAAGGTCAACCTGAAATGCGTTTTTCTGTGTGCTCCTTATACATGCATATAACACACAATCTATACATGGCATGCATGCTTTGCATCGTGGTCCTTGTACATGCAAAGTGTTTTATGTTCCTTTCGAATTTATCACTTATATGTGCTTTCCAATCACTATGAACTCTTGTTCGAAAAAACCAATTCACCATGAAGCCCGATAGTTATGAGCACTTTATGCATGCGTTCGTTCATCCATGATCTACTCTTCTCGATCACTACTTCTTTCTCGTTGTGTTTGTGCCGCTATTGTCATCAGTGTCGCAGCATATGATCGTGTCTAAAGGACCCGAATTTGTCAATTTGTGTTTTCTTACTCAAGACGCTTGTACACCAAACCAGCAGGTGCTCCTACCCCTACGCCATTGTGTGAAGTATGCGTAAGAACGATTTGTAAAAGTTAATATACATACAATCATAAATTACTGAGTGAATTTCAGTTTCTACCTCTAGTTTGGCATTTTTACGCTAATTATCCCATTTAGCTGCTTTTATCCTTAAAACCCCATCTAGTGGAAACATTTGCCAAATTTTACTGCTTTATTATTTGGATGTAATCGGCCATGTGCCGATTGTATGAGTACACGCGTCGTCTATCAAACCACTCCTCGCCAGACCCCACACACACCCCGCATAATTTTTTTTCTCACATTCGTGGTGTTGTGCATAAATATTACAAGGGAAAATAGGTATCAAGTTTGCTAAATACTAGAGTTATGAGGATGAAAAACTTGAGATAAGAACTGAAATTCAATCTAATTTTGTCTCTTCCTACAAAGAAACATTCACTTAGCTCGATAGTGTATTAAGGAACATGAAGAAAGTGAGCCGTGAATGCGATATATGTCTAGCTTTGCCGGTCATGGTGGGAAGACTTAGTGGTGGCGGCAACCAGCATCAACCTGATGGTTACCAAAAGTACCACTGGTACACAAAACTTGGCCTATATGGACGGATCTCCACCGCTGCACTGTTGAATATATGGTAACTTTAGGACAGAAGTCCAACAGATCCCCCTCCCCTACCCCCGCCCTTGGACTTGTCCTTGGATTCACTCTAAATTTTGATTTGGTTCACTTACAACCTTGAACTTTGAAAACCATTAGCAACACACATCCTTCTAAATCGGCTGGTTTGATTTGGTTTAATTACTACGTCAATGCTTGCCACTCCTCTATGCCAACTCGCCTTAGTCAGATTTCTCACTTATTGAGAGAAACTTGTTATTTTAGTTTCAGGTCCAAATTTTGTGTTTAAATTTCAAAATACACAGACAAATTAAAAAACATCAGTAAATAGGCATATAATTCAATCACTAATTGGGTAACATTTAAGCTAAAGTGACAACCTATTTGATATTAACCTGTATTACTAGTTTCAAGGTTAAAATTGGGTTCAAAATTCAGGATGCATAGAATCTTTTAAAAAAAAAACTAGTAAGTCAGGCATGCTTAGTTGAAAAAATGGATTAAAAGAAACTAGTGGTTTTACTTTCAGCTTCGAGGAGAGCGAAAATATATGACATGGAAGAGGAGAGAGGGCTAAACAATATGATGTGGCACTATTGACTATGTCAAAACCGAAGTCGAACAAGTCAAGAACCCGGCTAATTAGAAGTAAGGGAATATTGTGAATGGTTTTAGAGTTTGGGATTGTAATTGTGAACAAAATCAAAGTTCAGAGCTATAAAGAGAAGCCTACACGACAAGTTTAGGGGGATGATGGCGCGGATTGAACTTCACTCAACTTTAGAGTTTAACTCTTTACAATTGTCTTTCTTCCGCTTTAATAGTATATACGGAGTACTTGTTAGATTCTCAAATTGTTTAAGAAAAGTGCTATACACATTATTATGAACACAATCCTTAATGTAAGGATTGAGTACTAGTAGAACATATCATGATGTCAAAGTAATGGCTAGATATGAAGGGCGCGTACGTAGGGCCATGTGCTGATGTGTATCTATGTATTAACTAGGTTCTATTCTTCAAGTGAAAAATTATATCCGTATATCAAACACATATCGTATTTCGAAATATGGATCCATTTGGCCATTCGACTTATGAATTCTCAAATGGCTCATTGTCTATGGAACAATTATGAAGGTCACTTTAAATATCACCTGGCTAATTGAGATCTGGTGTCCCATAAGAAAGATTATGGGGGGATGGGGATTCCTAGTTTAGCAGATATGAACTTGAGTCTTTTGGCTTCATGGATTAAAAGATATTAACTGGATGACAATAAACTTTGGAAGCAGATAATTAACCATAAATATAATGTGAATTCTCCAAATATTTTTGCATCTTCCTCTATGGGTGTTTCCCCTTTCTGCAAAGGTGTCCTATGGGCTGCTCAAGCAGCTAAGATAGGGTACAGATGGAAAGTGGGGAATGGGAGAAAGATCAAATTTTGGGAGGATCAATGGTTTGGTACTTCTAGTTTGGTAATCCAGTATTGGGATATATATGTGATAGCTAATGAGAAATCTATTGTGATTGCTGACATTTGGGATGGAGAACTGTTAAAGGTAACATTTAGGAGATGTTTCAACCATGAGTTTCTCATTAAATGGTATGAAATCTCGTAGATAGCCAATCCATCCACCTTAGTGGAGAAGAGGATGCTATGATCTGGAAATTGGAAAATAGTGGCTTGTATAGTGTTAGTTCTTTATATATTGTCATTAATTTCAGAGGAGTTTTGCCTGTTTATACACATGTTATGTGGAAGGTGAAAGTCCCACCTAAGATACATTTCTTCCTATGGCTGATTTCTCATAATAAGATCCTCACTAGAGATAATCTTAGTAAGAGGTAGTTTGTAGATGACCCAACCTATGCTTTCTGAACTGAGCCTGAAACATGCTGCCATATATATTTTCTTTGAATGTGTGGTAGCAAAAGCTATGTGGACAACAACAGAGCATGGTGTGAACCATGCTAATGGGAATGTATCTTTGGAATCTATTGCTAGTTTGTGGTTGAGAAAAGAAAAAAATTTGTTCATAATACTACTAATGCTGCAGTTTGGTGGATCATCTGAAATATCAGGAATGATCTTATATTTAACAAAAAGATTTAGCCTGATTTACAGGTTATGTGGAGAAAAGTGACTACTATGTTATCCCAGTGGACGATATTGTTCTCAGGAGATGCCAAAAAAGAGCTAAGCAGGTGGCTAGTTTGGTGGAGCAATTAGCTCAAAAACCACTCCCGTTGCTCTGGCCAGATCCTGGGTGACGCTGAAAAGGATTGCTGGAGATGGACTGGTGCTGGCCGATGAAGCCCTTCTCAACAATAAGGTTGAAGATCTAGACTGGAAGATTACGACTAGAAAGCTGGCAAAACGACTGGAGCAGAACTCTCTCTCGGGTTGATCGAGGATGGCGTGATGTTGCGGGTGGTGGATGCGTAGTTTTCATGCCCTAGTATCTGTCGAGCCTGGTCATATGTGTGAAGTGTGGCCATGGAAAAAACCTAGTCTTTTGTAGTCGGTGATCTGATATCTTGACTGTATGTCAGCCGATGATAGCGTGGAACCTTACTCTCTGGAAATAATATACAACTTGGCTTCGTGTCGCGAACCGGGGGCAAGAGCCCTCTTTTCTATAAATATGGATCCATTTTACTTCGTTCGGTCAACTTAAATATACTACTGTAGAAAAATACGTACTACTCGTGTAAATAACTGTGCTTTGCACCAATAGCTATCTGTACACACGATCGGTACAATAATTAATTGCCACACACCTTTATACAGTACATACAGTAGGAACAATTAACCGATCGAACAAAGTACTTGATCAGCTCAGAACATGAAGAACTGGTGCTTGCTGTCCTTGCCGCTCCTCCGTCCACGCTGTTCGCCGCCACCGCCGCCGCCGCGAGAGGACGTCCTCGTCGCCGATGAGGACGAGGACCCGCCGCTGTAGCCGGGGATGCGGCGGAAGCCGATGTTCTCCACGGCGCCGACGGTGTTGAAGAACATGCGCTTGTTGAGCTCCTCCACCAGCGTCCGGTGCAGCAGCTGGCTCCGCACGTCCACCATCGAACGGTTCCTCGTCAAGCGACCCTGCTGCTGCTGCTGCTTCTGCTGGCTCCGCCGCCGCCCCTCGTCGTCACCGCCGCCGCCACCGGGGTTCCCACCACGGCTCTGCGGCCGGCCGGCGTGCGGGGACACGTTCCGGCCTGCGCTGCTCTCTCCTGGGCCGAACCTAGTCGCCTTCACCTGGCCTGTCTTGGAGACGCTGCCGGGCTTCTCTTCCGGCTGGGCCTCTTCGGAGGAGTAGTGGAGAGCAGAGCGCGTGGAGCTCGTGTCGTCGTCGTCACTGCTTGCTGGGTAATCTGCGCCAACCACGAGTTGACACGTGTCACGGCCCAACGAAAGACAACGAGACGGCCACAATGGTGCAAATTGGTCAATGGTAAGATGATACTGGTATCAGAATTATGCTCATGGTGCTGTCCTTTCGTGTTCGGAAGGACGACTATGATATATGCCATCTTGATATGCTACGATCATGGTGCTGACATGACATATAAATGTGTGCTTTTGATCTATCATATTCATACGGAATGCTAACAAATGTCCACATTATAGAGCGACAACAACGTGGTGAGTGCATGACTGGGTGAGTGGAGTATATGCTACTATATGACAAGACCACGTATGCAACAGAAATACAAACCACAAGCAGTTAATTAGTAGTGCATTCACACTGGAGATGTCCTTCTATATACATATATATATTGGCCACCATTGGCATTCACACTTTGCAAGATCTTTAGATGCAACTGATACCATTAACGGTATCCGGGCAAAAGGTTAAAGGAACATGAACCTATTACAGTAACTAGTTTATTAAGTTGCATTGAAGAATTATTAACCAAATGAAGAGATGGACAATTGCAAAACTTGTTTTCTAAAGCGTATCTATATATGTTCTTAACTTCTTATCGTATATTCATTTCAGAACAGGATCCTCTAGCTTGCCTTAGAGGACCCTTCTTCCAATCCATATGATTAAGGCTAATTTGATTTGAATTAATTTTCATAATACAATTCTAATTATAAATATTTATAATATTGCTTGCAATCAAAATTACGGCGTGATAAGTTTTAGTTGTCCTAAAATATACTACTATGTCACCTTTTACTTTGCAGGATCTTCAGATGCAACTGATAACATTACTTTTTGTAAGGATCCAGGTAAAAGATTAAAGGAACATGAAACTATTACAGCTAAGTAGTTTATTAAGTTGTATTAAAGAATTATTCACTAAATGAAGATGAATGATTGGAAAAACTTGTTTTCTAAAGCGCATCTATATATGTTCTTAACTTCTTATCGGATATTCATTTCGGAACAGGATCCTCTAGCTTACCGAAGGCAAGTTAGAGGAGTTCCTTCTTCCAACCCATATGATTAAGGCGAATTTGATTCGAATTAATTTTCATAATACAATTTTGATATAACATTTATAATTATTGCTTGCAATCAAAATTACGATGTGATAAGTTTTAGTTTAGATTATTTATAGCTACGGTAATTACCTAGAGTAAATAATGTGCTATCAATTCCTAACTTTCCTTCTTGATTTACTAGGATGGCACTCTAGGGCAATGGTATCATTTTTCACCTGTAGAACCGTCCCTCTAACTACTGCATAAAATCCCGCAAAAAAAAACTACTGTATAAAATCTTCTAAAAAATCTACTGTATCAAATCAAGCACTTTGGCGTTGGCATATAAACGTTGACAAGTCAGAACAATGGTGGTGTTTGTGTACCTTGGAACCAGTCACCGTGGCCTCCATGCAGTCCCGAGGCTGTGGGCCCCACGCCAGAGTGAGAGCCGTGGGAGGAAGCCGGGGAAGAGGAGAGGTAGTAGAAAGGAGGCTGCTCCTCGTTGTCGTCATCATCCGCGTACGTGTAGTACTCCTGCTGATCGCCGCAGTTGCCACCGGACCAGTCGGGCACCAGCCTCACGATTTCCTGCTCGATCATGGCAGCGATCTCAGAGGGGTCCCGGTCGTCGATGTCCAGCTCCTTCACCATCTCCGTCGCCACCTCCATCGCTGTGTCGCCGGCGATGTCGAACGGGAAGTAGATGTTCCTCACATGGCCGCCTGATCAGATGAACCATCGATCTTGTCAGTTTATCATCATCATCTGATACATACCTACGTACTTGCGTGAACAACATTGCAAAACCTGTTTCGTCGGCGATCTGCACTTTGAGGAAGATGGTGTCGTTGTCGGTGTTGAGCTTGCCGGTGATGGTCATGTCAGTCCTTTCCGCCGCCCCCTGGTCATCTCTCCGGTCACCACGGGTCGACAGGGTAGGAAGCAATGGCGGCGTTGACATTGCCATGGTCGTGTCTTGCGTGGAGAGGAAAGGGTCGAGGAGGAGCTCCTGGGCGGAGGGCCGGTGCGTGGCGGCGACGAGGCACCTGCCCACGAACCTGCGCGCGTCCGCGTCCTCCACCCGGTAGAAGGCGTCGGGCAGTTTGCCGGAGGTGACCTTCTTGTAGATCTGCGCGGGGTTGGAGCACTCGGCGTAGGGGTACTCGACGGTGAGCATCTCGAGCATGCACATGCCGAAGGAGTAGACGTCGACGAGCTCGTCGTACTCCTCGTCGTACATCTCGGGCGCCATGAACTCGGGCGTGCCGATGACGCTGTGCGCGGCCTGGGCGCCGCGGAGCACGGCGGCGAGTCCGAGGTCCCCGATCTTGACGGTGCCCTGGTGGCCGTTGACGAAGACGTTGTCGCACTTGAGGTCACGGTGGATGACGGGTGGGTCGTGGCCGTGGAGGTAGGCGAGGCCACGGAGGATCTGGCGCGCCCAGCCCCGGACGGCGCGGAGGCTGACGCGCGGGTACCGGAGGCGGTAGGCGCGGAGGGTGCCGGAGGAGAAGAGCTCCGTGATGAAGTTGAAGGTGCGGCCGCATCCGGCGCCGCCGGTGCCGCGCGGGGAGGTGGAGGAGACGGAGACCCAGGAGGCGTGGAAGGCGATGATGGCGTCGTGGCGGAGCGTGCTGAGGAGGTGCACCTCGGAGTACATGCGCTGCAGCGCGTCGGGGGTGCGGAGGACGTCGGCGAGGTTGGCCTGGTTCCACGCCACCTCCACGCCGCGCACCTCGTCAAACCCTTTGTACACCGACTTCATCGCTCCCTTGCCCAGGAGCTCGTCGAACTGCATGCCATTGCCAACGGTACAGATCAAGCTTCTCATCCATGAGACCATGAACAAGAACAGCACTGCTCAAAACAAATGCAGTATGTTTTCTGTATTTTGTTTTCGAGATATACTAGATTATACTCCATATTCAAGTTGGAATTCAGTCATGCATATGTAGATATCATCGAAGCACATCCGACTGACAGTAATTCCCTTTATTTATTGCTTAGTTTAACAAATGGACTGGCTTTTCTTCATGGAAGTCATCCGTTGATTATTCTTTGCAAAAGTACCAACAGATATAACCACAAAAGTGGCCAGATATATTTATTATTGCATTTTTTTCTTATAAACTAAAACTAGATCGATCAAAAAGAAAAGCTAACAGGTAGTATATGGTACTTATACACATGGAGAAACCACTCAGAAGACAAATCTGAGTGACTGCTACAACTTCATCCACCGAGAAAAAAAGGTGACCTATATCTTTGGGGATATGACAGGGGCATATTATCGCGTTGAAGCTTTCAAAGCATCTCATTATTGGCATATTGACAGACAGACACATGGAACGATCCTGGCCACCAATTCATCAAACCAAACCAATCTCAATCCTAACCAGGGGAGTTCCAAATGCACCAACTGATTATTTGGATTATTGGAAGAGAAATCACACCCGAATTCTCACCTTCCAAAAACAATGATCCACCTAGCTAGTTGACTAGGTATAAATAGTATTGGTGACGTTTCTCGATGGAACAATTTCTTATGACCATTTGCAAGCATTATGATATGCCAATCCACAATGATTTAAGTAGTTTTTGTACAATGGTGTTTTTTATGTACAATGACTCAAGGGTGAACAATCATGTTGTTTTTCACAATGATTTAAGTAGTTTATGTATAATGGTTAAGTAGTTAGTAATACTGCTCCCTTCGTCCCAAACTAACCGACTCGGTTTTGTCTAAATAGAGATGTATCTAGACGCGTTTCAGTGTGTAGATACATCTGTATTTAGACAAAAGTTGAGTCAATTAATTTGGGACAGAGGAAAATAGTAGTTCTTGGTCATATATAGTTATACAATAATATTAATTAGACAATGCAAGAACAATCTATATCATGTTATTTTTTTCATGAAAAGGTAAAACAGTAACAAAAATCAATTGGTCAGACCAGCCACAAGAAGATGTACAGCTAATTAGCTATCCAGCCGTAGCAAGATAGCAAAAGCCAAATGGACATACAAAGAAAATTTTAAAAAAGGCACAATAAGTGTGGCCTCGTTTAGAGGTTGCTCCGAAGTGCACATCACTATGGAATCCATCATTGATAAATGATAATCAAGCTAAAGATTCTTTTTGTTGTTGAAGCCCTACAAGCCTAGCTAATCAACTCGTGGTTAAGTTGTAAGCATGTTTTGGAATCTAGCTAATTTACCTAGTAGCTCCTGCATCAACCTCAACCATCGATGATCGATCCCAAGAACAAGTTCCTCAAAGAAGAGAAAATTAAAGAAAGGAATCCTAAAAAACATGAAGCTTGGACAGAATTGAGTGCAAGCATGCCTCTAATTGACTGTTGTGGCCGATTTTGTTTCCAGATAAAACTTACTAGTGTGAACGATTTAGGTTGCCTGAAGAATTTAGCAGACAGGAGCCATGAGACTGAAGAAAAGTTTGAGAGCATACCCGGCCGTAGCGACCGGTGGGGTCGGTCTCGACGTATCCATTGTCTTCGTTGCTCCTCGCCGCCGGTGACCTCTCCGGCCGCCGTGGGCTAGACATGGCTTCTCCAGAGGAAGGATACTAGCAGAGGGCTACTGCTACTGGACTGCAGAGGCCTCTCTGTATCGATCAGTAGGTGATCCTGCTGGCGGCCGGCTTGCCTTGGTGGTTGTCGTCGTAGCTGAAGAAGACGGCGAAGAGGAGGCAGCCGAGGCGGGAGTGGTCGATCCACGCCATGCACGCCGACGATGCCCCGGCCGCGTCGTGGAACCACGGCCGCGCGCTGCTCATCTGACGGTGACAAGGGCGGAGGCAGGGGGTAGTAATAGGATAGGAGGTGGTCGCAACCGAGCAGGTTGAGTGCTGGAATTGGATGCCTCCAATTGCGGCATGCAGTGAGCAATCATGCACGCATGTCATGTCATCTCAGGCCGGCAAGAGGAAGAAGAAGAAGAAGAAAAACTGGAATTTTTGTGGCTGGGAAGGGAATATGTATGTATGTGTGTATGTCCCTTGTGGACGTGGTCACTACCTGGGAAGGATTACAGGCATCTGAATTTAAAGAATCCATCTATGTCTCGAAAGCTCCATTTGTGGACGGATGACAGGAGCACTTCTGACACTGAAGAGGACGTGAGGACAAACCGCAGAAGATTGCTGGAAGATAGAAGAAAGCTAGTAGCTAGAATGATTTGGAGGTTTGTGAACGGGGAGATTCCCTCGTGGATATATACATTCTTGTGTTACTCTACTTCTCAGAGCATCTGCACTTGTTGGAGCGTTCTCTTACTAAAATTTAAAGCTAAATTTCGTATTCAGCCAAAATTTAGGACCGATGGATGCAAATTTTGGTCTGAAAATGATCGAATTATCGCTCGCGTTCTCAGCCAGACGTGTTTTCAGTAAATTTGACGGCATTTTATCATAATTCATCTCAAATTCACATAGTTCGGCATAAAAATGAATACAAAACATTATTTGGCATAGTTCGGCATAAAATGAAATACATCATAGTTCGGCATAAAATAAAACATAGCATAGTTGGCATAGTTCGGCCAAATCATCCTGCAGCTATATGTTGCCTCTACGTATCCATATATGCTCGACCAGATCATCATGTAGCTGTTCATGTATTGTCAGGTCTCAGAATCTCCTGACGTATAGCGATGAAGGCATCTCACGATGCCGACACCTGGTGATCAGACTCTGCAAAAGGTCCTTGTCTGTATTATGGTTGCGCATGCTCGACCTCATTCACTGGATGCTTCCGCTCGTCCTCAATGATCATGTTGTGCAAGGTCACACAACATGATCTTTCGACTAGATCATAGCAGGGAATCGAACAACTGCAAACCTCTGTTGGAGCACACCAAATGCCCACTCGAACATCTCCTCCTTGTCGAAGTCCATGGACGAGTAGGCAAAATGCCAAACACTTCGCGGGCGCAGTGGACACGAGCTCGGAACAGAGCCGAGTTGTTGGCAGTGCCGAGAGAAGGTGAAATAGGCCAGCAGCGAGGGGAGGGGATGATGCGGCGGCAGTGGTGGACCTTTCTATCGGCGTGGGTTCGAGGGGGTAGCGCGGGGCATCACCGGTGGCGACATGGCAGCGAGGGTGGGTGGAGAGAAGGCTATGTGTCACGGGAGAGCCGAATCTCGGTGGGGAAGTGAGATGTCTCAACGACAGGGTTGGCCCACCGATTTTTTTTTTCTTCCATCCGGCGTTTCTAGGCAACACCCGGCGCGCCGGGTTCGGCCTGGAAACGCCGGATAAAAGTTGGGTCAAATCCGGCGAAAAATATCTCCTTGAAACGTGACTGGTCGAAATTTCACTGTTCAGATAAAAACAATCTAGAAAGGCCCTCCTAAAAATGCTAGTGGGTGTACTCTAAAGGAGGGCTAGTTAGGTTGCTTCAAAATTCAGCTAAATCTATTCCAAGGTAGGTTGGCTTGGTTGGAGGAGGGTCCAAAAGCTCATGCCAACGAAATGTGTTTCTTGCTTCCTCGATCTCCTTTTAGAATATATCTAGGGAGTCCTTTAATTAGTTGACCTATTTTTACATGGTTTGTGTACGAAAGGTCTAGCATATTCCCTTTTTGGTTCTTTTTTGGGTTGCACAACTTGTAAACATTCTCCTATGACATGTAGACAGAACTCTATTATTCGTGATTTGACTCTGTCCAAATTTAGATCTGCTTTATTGGACCGGTAGCGTCTTGGACTTTGCAGAATTTCGAAAGGCCGTCTAACTATTCTCATGTGTGGTTCAAATTTTAACTTCCTTTTCTTGCAACGGCTACTGTCAAACTCATAAAAGTAAGAGCATCCCCACTCGTTTGGTGATCTCAGGCCAAAATCTTGACCAAGTTTAGGCCAGACAAAACACGTTTTTGGCCTAGGAACGTCGAGTTTTTCGCTCGTGTTTTCAGACCGAGTTCCCACGTTCCGCTAAATTCAGTTTAAACACGGCAAAATTTAGACGAATATAGGCGAATTTCATTAATTAGGACAAGGACGCATATATTACATCGAATTTAACTTGGAAAATATTAAATTCAAACTAGGAAAAGGCCGCCGCCGTGGGCCGACGCCGGACGCCGCTTCTACAGGCCGAGACGGGGGTGGTTGCCGGCCTGGATGTGCTCCATCACGACGGCGAGAGTTCGCTCTGGAACGCTCCACCAGCGGCGGCGAAACGCCGCATTGTGATGCGTCGGCGGCGAGTCCGGCGGTCCCTCGTGTCGGGCGAGATCATGAAGACGCCTGTCGGCGAAGAACTGCCTTCAGAAGACCGGGTTGCCAGGATCCTCGGCAAGATCCAGGTCTTCCATGGATCTCTCCGGCGATATTCTCGTCGGCGGGAACCGGCAGAATAGGGATCCCGTCGGCGCTGAGATTCCAGCCTACGGGGAGACGGAAGTCCGACGGCGCCGTATAGCCCGCGTCGTGGAGCAGCCAGGCTTCCCACGTCTGCATCGTGCGGCGGCCATTCGCCGCCGCGATGTCGCCGGGAAATCTCTCGGCCATGGCTTTTCGACGGAGTTGTGCAGGTAGAAAGGTGCGAGCGTCTGGAGTTCGCCGGAGTTGAAAGCGGTGTGAGAGAGTGTGAAGGAAGACGGCGAGATGTACGCCTTTTATAGGCCGAGGTCGGCGGCAAGGGCGGGAGGAGTGTAGCGACGATGGCGGAAAAAGGGGAAACAGCGAGAAGGATGAAGACGACTCGGCTTTTGTCGCTGACAGGCTGGTCCACTCGGCGAATTCGCTTCGTTCGGTATTCCCAGGGCGTTCCCGGGATCCTGGGAATGGCCTGGGAAGTCCGGACCAAAGTTGGCCTAAATTCGAACGAAAAGATGTTTCTAAGAACGCGACTGGACCGATTTTCGACGTCCGGATCTAAATTCGGCGTCCTGGGTAGCCGAGTAAAGATGCTGTATGTACCGCTATACAAGTCATTTGTTTAGACAAAAACCTAACTCCGTATACTGCATCAATATATCATCTCCGCTGGAGAGCTAATCAACATTATATGGTGTTCTTTTTCGAGCTACTACATTATATGGTGTTCTTTTTGTTGATGGGAGACCGAAGATCAATTGCAGCCCGTCACAAGAAAGATAAATAATTGCTCTTGCCTCTCTCATTATTATGGATTTCAGGATTCCCAAGTCGTCGTTTTCATGTCCAACATCCCCTTGTTGCGGTTCTAGTGTCACCGCCACCACGGGTGGCTCAAACATGAGCCTAAAGACACTTTCTCCACTTCTCATACGATAGCGACCTGCTTAAATGATACTTAAAGGTAATCATCTTCAGACTACGTGTTGGCTGGTTATGTCTAACTAATCAAATTAAGCTCAGCTATACTTCTCTAATAAGAAGATAATGTGAGATCGTCTGTGTACAAAGCAAATTAAGCACCTTTTTTATTTGAGAAACACTAATTTTATAGCGCAAAAAATATTGTTGTAACTGTACAAACTAGCGGCTATTTAATCAGCAGAGAGCACACAGAATGCAATGTTGCAGTTCTATATGTTTTTTGATGCATTTGGCGGATCTGATGAAGATCAACATGACTCCCTTTCTTTTTGAACCGTGCAGGAGAAGATCAAAACGACTCCTGAAAGGAAATGTGCATCGATGCTGATGCAACCACCCTTCTTAAACTGGAGCTGGGTATCATTTTTCGACCTATCAAAAAACCTTCTTATATTTACTATATTACCTATAACCAGACAGGGACATCTTGCTTGCGTCGATCAATCCAGATACAAAGTGCCTACGTGCACGACCGAAACATGTTTGCAATAAAGAAAATAAATTCCAAGGATTGACCACAATAATTGAGCTACCAACTCTAGTTGTACATGTAAGCATCCGTACTTCACCAACCAAAGAAACAAATAAAAAAGCAGCATCATTGGGGGTTTAAAACAGCCAACCTGCTCATAGATTCAAGCTATGAGTACATCACCCAGCACAAATAATTCTCATTTTATACATCTCACTAGGAAATAGTATATACTAAAAACAACATTATTGACTCAGAAAATGCCTCATTCTCTTTGACCAACACTTGATGAACTCCATCCTATCAAAACTTAACACAGAATATAGAAACTGGTTTTTTTTTCTTAGATTAACGCTTTATTATTATTGTACAGGTAGAGCACATCTTGAAGATATATGTATGCAGACTAATTTATATGTACTCTCGTTTCTAGACAGATTATAATCAAATCATACTTATGCTATTCAAGATCATAACCCATTTTTTAACTTGAGACAGAGCTGAACAACAGTACAGCATAATCACAAATAATTAAAAATGATAGGGCAAGATAGAACATGAGGCAAAACAGGACCAAAAATTATCTTTTATGGAAAAAAGTCTGAACGCTACTATAATGTATTAACTGTTAACTCTAACAGCTCATAGACACACCTATCCATTTTTTTAAGCAGCTAATTTTACCAGACAAAGGGGTCTTTCAGTTTCCACTCAAGACCCATATTGATTAACACTACAAGACATCTCGAGCAATTCTTGAATGCTCATGAGGTCAAAACGGCATAGCTAAACTGTCTATTTTCCTCTCCTTTCTCTATCCATTTTCACGAAACATGCTCCCCAACAAGGGGACCACAAAATCTGTAAAGACAATAAGGAAATACTTTCCACCACCAAGTATCTACAATTCTACATGGAACAAAATTTCCTCCTCTCCAGAGGGTGCGCAATGCGGGGGGAGGGGTTGCATCCCAAACTGCATTTGACACGGCAAGGTGAATCTGATGACTGGAGAACAAGTTAGGATGTACATGATGATGCTTGATTTCAAGAAGTAACCCTCTGCTGTCATTGCCACTGAGTGTGCGCCACATATCAGTATCTTTCGGTTGAATCACAAACAAAAAAAAGAGTATCTTTCCCTCAGTCCGCCTTGTCTCTGCTATGAAATAAACCATATATGGCGTCAACTGGATAGCGGTGGGAAGTCACCATTGTCCCTGAGATGATATGGTTTACTGTTCCTGCAAATTATGCAGTGTGGGATTACAAACTGAAAACGCACATGAGAAGTGAGTGGAGAAGTTGCACACTGAATCTGATAAAACCAGAAAAAGGAACTGCACTTTCAAGCTGAACAAGCGTACTTTTAAGGTTACACTTGAAACATGGATTATTTTTTTAGGGGAAAACATGGGAAGTTTCCATATTATAACTTGTTGTTCAGGTGTGAACTTCACGTGGCCATATCAATATTTTTTGCCGAAGCTCAATCCTAAAACTGACCTTAATTTCTGTTTAACAAACTAATAATTGTGGTGTGCCTCAATAGTCATTGCTGTAAAATAGTAGAGAAATAGGGATTAGCTACACACCCCTCTATGAAAACAGTTGATGTTATTGCTTTACAAGAATGCATCATAGTTACCTCGTTCTGTTAGATCTATAACCCGATCCAGGATTCTGCACAGTAGATTTAGAGCTCATGGGTGCAGAAGGTTTACTGTCAGAAGCAGAATTTGTTCTGTTAGGATCTTGGGGGACACTTCTAACTTCCAAAGGCAATGCCCCCAAGGTCCCAAACTTGAGTTTACTATCTGGTTGATGAATAAAACCACTGCCATGAATATTATCCTGTGGAGCATGGGATGATGGAGTTTGTCTCTTCAACAGGGAAGGAGTTCCATGATCATTTGTGACGGGGACATAAATCTGTGCTGATGGCTGTTGCCTTAATTCTTCAGAATGATTCATATCTGCAGGCATGTGCCCTCTGCCGTAGCGGTGATACTTTTGATGGTTATTCCGAGGGAAATAGTTCTTTTTTCTCTCCCCTCGTCCAGTGGGTGGCGCCTCCATGCACAAATTCTACAATATACATCAAGGAAGACAAACTCAGATAAAAACGCAAGACAGCGCAGAACATACAGCGTATCTCAATTCTGCAATAGAAACATAAAACTAACATGGATATGTTCCATAATATTATGTATACATTATATCATATATGGCAACCCTACATGACAATAATTAGGTACAAGAACATTAGTAAAGCATTCTCACGAGCACTCACATGCATGGTATGTGTACATAAAGAAGGCATTTAGGGTAACAAAAGATGCAGTTTATTAATATGGGTTCAAGTTGTATGAGCATAAGCATAAGGGAAACATACCGGGTTGGGAAAGTAGGGGACTGCTTCATGAGCTTGCATAGGAGCATCAGTTCGATAAAACGGCTTTAGAACATAATAGCCAGGTGGATAAGGACCAGGGATTATTCCGTTTGTACTGGCATATCCATAAGGGTTTTTTCTGTTATGACCATTCAGTGACTGTTTGTTCTGATAATGTAGAGGTGGTGCCGGAAGAAATGGATAGAAAACTGGATGAACTGGATAATCTTGGTGGCAACTCTGTGCGTAGAGAAGATTATTGAAATTTGTTCTGCAATCCCCTGTGAGATCTGATAAGTTCTCAATGGTGATACCTCCATCACCATCCACCTCTTTGTACACCTTTGTTGACATCCCATTCCTAATACCAATTGAAGGATTAGTCACAAGATGTGAAGCTGATTTCTCCTGGTGCTCAGCCTGAGAGTTATGTTCCTCTTGCTTAAGAGAGCCATGATTACTGGAATCTGAAATGCTGATGCTATTAAACTGGTCAGATAGATCATCGAAGGAATTACTGTATAAAGGTGAACAACCATTGTTGTCTCTATCAATGTTCAAGTTCACTGCGCTGTCATGCACATCTGGCCGTACCCTACTATGGTTTCTCTTCAATGTGCTCCTGAAGAACTGATTCACTTCATCCACAACAGAACTGACAGGCACTTGAAGAATCTTTCCAAGCTTTCGGGCTCCAAGATCAAAAGCGCTGCGTATCCGGTAAAAGTTACCTGTGATTCAGCAGTGGAGTTAGGCCTGGGAAATAAAACGAAACCAAAAAAGTATGCCCTCAAAACAGCTTAAACACATAAGCAACTGTGCAATATACCAGAATCAATTATGCTTGTGGATCAAATTAAGACAAACACATGACAGCGATTCACATCACATTAGTGTGCTATGTAAGTGAGCTTAATGGAACTGCTTGATTAAATGAATGAGTTTCTTTGTACACAAAATAAAACGCCAATTGTGTGCAGTGGTGAGATAGTAGCAAAAGGAAGACGGTTGAAAAAAAAAGCACCAGTTGCAGTAAATCAGTTACTGGTGAATCATAAAATGTATTAGTTTGGAAAGGGTTGAGAAAGGACTGAAAATTGGGACAGCGTGCCAACCATGAAACTCTGGATATGGGAGCCCATTTCGACCACTCATTATGTGAACTGAGACAATGGTGCTATGATTGGTGAAATAGCAGAATAATGAACCATAATATAAAGGAGATCATGCCAAATCAGATATCATGGGTAATTGGGTTATAGAAATGACACTTTGGCTTGCACGCATAATTAATGCCCCAAAAGAGAGCTGAACTATCTGTGATGCAAGTCCTCAATTTTGGGAAAAGAAGTCAAGTACTAGCACTTTTCCCCCTGAGTGGCAGTGTAAAACATGAAAATAGAGATGAATAAGAATGAAAAACAGTTTTCCCTCAAAAAAAAAGAAATGAAAAACAGTTTAACATCACAACAACCAAGCTTATCTAAAATTCACTACAAAAGCTGCAACATAGCTTCAAGCATAATCATCCTTTCTACCATCAAAATAAATGATCAAGAGGCGGCAAACAAACCTTTGCTGACACTGCGCCCAAGATTGTTACTTTGCTTCAACGGATCCACTATGTTAAGAAACTTTCGAGGAAACGGTCGTGTATTTTGGCTGGGGTGGACAGCAAAACTTTCTGCACATTCTTTCAAAATCTCCTCCCGCTCAAGAAAACAATCATCATAAATGCCTGGTGAGTCAGCTGTGCAAGAAAAGCTATCTGATGACCACTTATATAATAGAAAAAAAAAGTCGATCACACACAAAGGTCAGGCTGCATTCACTTACTAACTAGCTCAGGTAGGGAAGACAGTGTAATGGGACCATATAAGCCTATACCCTTATTGTCCCAGTCAAACTTTCTATAATAGTCCAGAAACCTATAGAGAACCTGCAAAAGAGCAGATAGTCATGTCACCCTTGTGAATGTGCGAATCCGAAAGCATCTTAGATATGTATCAAACACCATCTTTACAAATGTGGCACAAAACTTTTAAGTTGGAACTTACAGCTAATGGACCATCCAAAGACTCGTGGAAGAGATGAAAGATATATAGCACTAATGTCTCCAAGGCATAGGTAGAAATTAGACCATGGTGAGCACCAAGGATGCGGCTTTCATAGTAACACCAGGCCTTTATAAGCATTATACTTCTCTTGAAAAGGTGGTTTTTTTCAAATCTTTGATCAACCTGCAAAACACAATTGTTATGATTATTCTTGGAAATGAGCAGACTGATCATAAGTAATTTTTTTACCAGGCCATACCTCACAAGGGAGAGGGAATAATAAAATATCAGACAGATGATAGATCTGCACTTTCAGGAATACAACAAAGAAAATTGTGGCAACTTCGAATTATTACCTGCTCTAGAAAACAAAGCGTACAGAGCCCACCAATCTGATGAAATGATATGTCGACAACAATATTTTGGACAAAGCATTTGACTAGTTTGACCTGACATCAGAAAGGCACATCAGTTGAATCATCCTGATGGTAAAATACTGACAATATGTAGCAATATGTTCAACAGCACCCGGAACATGTTCCTAGCAGTTCATCGCAAAAAAAATACTATGCACTACTGATGTATCATTGTGCATGCAAGATACTATGAAAAATGACAACAGAGCACAGAGATGGACAGTATACTCGATCTGCCATGTGGAGGCAGACTTAGCAGAGCTGCTGATGACATGCCAGAGGCCCACCCGGTAGGCCAGCTCCTCTCATTGTTACAGCGATAAGACTGCTAATCTGACTCCCTATTATCTCTTAGTTAGTTTAGGTTGCAATTCATAGACAAGATATTGGGTTGTGTGCTATACAGTCTGGCCAATAGTATGAACAAAGCAAGCAAAGATTAATCTAGTATCTCATCCCAGTTCTCTCCTACTAGAGTTCCAGCTACCAGGCCATGGGTCCTCCATGGCGTCACAGGTAGACAACCCAGATATCAGCTATCCATGCCTCAAGTGACCACCGTGACCTCCCACAGCTACCCACTCCGATTCAATCCACTTTCAAACATCCCACCACACAACACGATCGCTGTAAACTAGTTCTTTTTGTCAATGACAATATCAGTGGTATTAGAGATATTCACATTTCTCTTTGATTTCATATAAAAGGACAGATAGTTCCGTTGTCCTTCCCCCCATTTTTGGTAGGACAAGAATAATATCAACAGTTTGTTTAACCACAGGAATGTCATTGCCGAGTCTTACATAATTTAGAACAAAAGGCGCATCCATAAGGAGTAGATAGCAGCAGCTAAGCATGTGAATAGATGATTAGTAAAAACACTACAAAACAAAGAGCAATCCGAAGGCTAACCTCAGCATTTATATACTGGACATCTTTGACTTCAAATTCTGCATCTTTCCTCTGCTCTTCTGATTCTAGAATAGCGCGTACCTCATTTGCCACGCTTTCATCAGAACATGCAGAACCGAATGCAGCCAAGTCAATATCTCCATCAGGAAGATATGTTTTCAATGGAACAGATCCAAATGGAAAGACCTAATTTACAGAAAAGGAGAAAATGGTTAATTACGTACTTGTATAGCATGCTGTCACACTGTTCAAGATAATAATAGGTCAGTCTCAACCTCAGTAGGGGAATAACACAAGCAATAATCCCTTTCCAACTTCTGTATACAAGTACATAAAATATATGTTATTTCATGTTTTCTCTCTAATGGCATGTCCAGAATGGTGAAGTTACTTACATTTTTAACATGTGAAATACTCAAGCATAAAGCATATTAAAAATGTAAATAAAGAACCTTTGCAATTTACTGATTTCATGCAAAACATCAACCTATCCTTCAGGCGCCAAGTAGACTATTTATATCAAGTTGTGACATACGTCAGCCAGATATCTTGAGAACAATGATCCAAGATAACCTAAGTAACTAATAGTGTAACATACATGCAACTATTCCTTCCTCAAATAAAACAAATTATATGAAGAAACATTGTTTCATAGTGCAGAAAAATATAGTAGGATAAGAGTGTTTATCAAATGCACCATACTAACATAAACGAGATATGGAGGTCAACGTCACGAAAATGACCACTAAGTTATGCCCAATCCTCCAAGCCTAGACTGACACATGTCATCCATCAATCCACACTCGGATAAACAAATAATCGAGCCATTGATGAGGCAACTTAAGTGCACGACATTAAAATTAAACGCTCAAAGCCAATAAAAACTTGACAAATCCAAAATATCATGATTTCTGATATAGCAACTTGTATATCTGTTTCACGCCATCGCTAGGTCTAGCATAATCACAGTGGAGCCGCTATGGAAGCCATGAAATGAGCAGAAACCCTGCGCATAGCAGGTTATGGTGGCAACAATTCGATGATGTAAAAGACAAATCCGAACAACAGCGAGGAATCCTCTCCTAAAGCGCCCCAGGCTGCTGCTACACAGCCATGATCTTAGGATTGTAAAGCTCGAACAGATAGGCGCTACACACCTACACGCTGTGTCCATGTCCTTGATGCACAAAGCAAGGGAATTGCAGATTTTTTTCTAACACCGTAACAGTAAGGAAAGCATATGAAGAACAGAACTGGAGCATGCCGGAATGGAGTAACTGGTACCTCGCAGCCGACGGAGCACCTGACGAGGCGCTGGATGTAGTCGACGATGGCGGCACGGCGCGCCTCGGAGAGGGCGGTTGGCTGGATCCGGCCCATAACACCGAGCGCGGCGGTCTCGAAGGGCTCCCATGCGTCTGGAGAGATAGAGGAAGGGTCCGGGTTCGCCGGCGCGTGCTCGAGCTCAGGCACGAGCCCCAGCGAGAACTCGTCGATATTGACCATGGGCGCCGTAAGCACCCCCGAACCCCACGAGTTCGCCGGAGGCGTCAAGCGACCGCCCAAGCAGAAAAAGGAGCAGGCTTGGGGAGACACCGGAGAACCGCCGGAGACAGTAACGGAGGACAAACCCCGACGAGGAACGTAACGGGTGTGCTAGGGTTCGACGGAGGTGACCGGTGACTAGGGTGTAGTCGCGATCTGCTGCGCCGCCGGCGAGGGGATGGGATAGGGACAGCCGGGGTAGAGGGAAAAGAATTAGGGATTTCTATATATCATTTATATATATATGTCAAGGAAAAGATTGTCGGGTTTTTTTCCTCACTCACCCCTCGCCGCCTCGCGCCTCTTGCTCCCTTTTCGAAACCACGGTTTCTTTTTATGAAAAACGATTTCCTCTCAAACATAGTAGTACTACGAAAAAAATTGAAAATGCAAAGAATATTGTTGTTTCACCTGCATGTTAATTAATCTATTGAAGGTTAGAATCTTTAGAAAAGTTGTTCACAAAAAAAAAGAATCTTTAGAAAAGTTGCTCTAAGGAAGTTAAAGAATATGTTTTGACTTTCACCGTTGTGTTTTTTAGAGCCTTTCATCGCTGTGTTATAGACACTATAAAAACCCAATGATTGTTCCCCTTTGCTTCGGCTGGTGATAGGTTGATTTGGCGGACAAAATGTCGAGACTAGATGCATGTAGTAATACAGTGTGATGACTGTGGCGGAAAAGAATAGAATAGTGGTGCAGGCAAAAAAGCATGTTGAAAGAGAAGCAATGGAAGAGCATGTCATATACCTACCTATGAAAACATGATACATAGGCTCAACGTAAAAAAATATCAAAATAACTCTGTTGATAAATGTCTAAAATATTTATTAATCTATTTTTCTATAAAAATAATAAATATTATATATAATGAAAGTTCTAAGTAAAAAACAAAACAATATGAACTCAGCACACATAATGTGAGCAAAAGGAGATAGTCACTATTTTTTTGAGTTATTGGATCTTCTATGTGGCAAGATGGATAGACAGATGATTGCACATGCGATGTTCTTCAGCACATACAAGGTGTTATTTTTCTCTAGAATCGGTTCTTCTCTATCCCCTCCATCTATGTCGTGCAATGCAAATATTAGCACATGCAAAACATAAATGGAAGTATGCCTAACCTAACTAGATGCTAATAATCAGTCAGAATCTAATAGGAATCTAATAGTGTTGCATAGCAAGTGATAAAGAAAATTCCATTTTTGTGATAACGAGATGGTTTAACGTGTGTTTTAGTTGGCTTCTTGTAAATATTTATTTGAAGTATTGCGGAATTAGCAACAACCGTTACTCATATGTTGCACCAGTTGGCATCAAATTAATTAAATGTGTACATAATCAGAATGGAAAATCTGCTTCATGTCGTTATTATATTAATATAGAGGGGGTGAAAGCCTGTTTAGAGGAATTCCCCTTCCCCAGTGTGGCATGTTGTTAGACTAGTGTTAGAGATTTAGGGTTTATCATATTTTCTGGTAGGTGGAATTAAACACATATTAAACCATAAGGCAAATAGTGCCATGGTCGTCAAGTATATAACATGGGTTTGGGATGGGGGATATGCACCAAAAATAGATTGCATTGCAAATATGTGTCATACGCTACATTCGGTCAAAAGGCTATCATGACATCTCGTGAGCATTTGAACCGAAATAAGATTAGGGTGGTTGTAAGAAAGGGTTCTCGTACGCATATGTTCTAAAGTGGAGCATGCTACTAGCTGTGTGTATAACCATCACATGTGGAGATTGCCACGGTACAAAACTATTGGAGGTAGACAGCAATACATTAAAGCTGTAACTATGACATTTAATGTTAGTCTTGTATCTTTTGATGGTAATACTAAAACAAGATCGGTATATGCCTAACAAATTTGGGACCTAAGACTAGCTATTAACTTTAAGGAAGCACAAATGACACTAGTAATTGTACATCCAACATTCTTTAATGCAAATATGTGACCATGCTTACCATTATCATAATAAACCTACACACTTAGTTTACGATGGTAAATATGAACATTAACATGTTTCGTGTTTAGGAAATAGGTTTGGTCCTTGATTGTCAAGAGATTGTATCCATCGATTGTAATCCCAAGACCATGTCATGGTAATTTTTTCTCAAACATTGTGTAACAAAAATTATATATATACAAACCTACTAGGTAAGTCATGTTTCAAAAACGAACCAAGTAGGTACCTTGGAGGGATGGCTAGAGGAAGTACTGATGTGACTTCAAGATGACTCATGGTAATATTCCTTTTATATGCAGAACATTTTTTCAAAGCACAGAATGTCTATTTTGCCAAAAGTGTGTTTTTTCAACGCCAAAGTAAATAAATACAAACTAAATACTGATTTCATGTTTTTACCAAACAAAAAACATGAGAAATACCTGCACCCTATGAGTGTGGGTGGTGTTTCCTATTTGTCGCTCAATGTGGAGCATTGCTCTCTACTTCTAAATGGGTGAGACCAAATTCCTTATCCCCTTGGCTCTTTTCACGTGACGAGGTGACTTCCTTTGTTTTTATGGTTTTATAGTGTGGTTTTGTTTAGGGTTTTTTTGTTCAACTTTCCTTTTTCTTCTTTTTATATCATTTCCTTTGTCGGTTCTATTAATTTCTATTTCCTTTTTCTATTTATATATAAACAAGATTTCAATTTATTTTCTTGTCTCCTCTTTTTAATTTTTTCAATATTTTTTGCTATTGTGTTTCTTTTTTATTTAAAACAAATGCTTATGTTGTGGAAAAATATTAGTAATTTTACTTGTTCAAATAAGATACACCAAAAAATGTTAATATAACACAAATGTTTGAGAAAATGGCTTCTATACCATTGACAAGCACTACAATGGCTCATTTGTAATCAAATAGAGCTCTGGTTTTTATATACCAAACACAACCAAATTAAAATGCTTATATACCACTGGCTGTCAGCTTATCTCAGTGTGTTAAGAGGAAAAAATGTTTGTTTTACCCTCAATGGCAAATTAGCAACAATTGCAAAACATGTCTAGATTAATTTCTGGAATTTTCTTTTTCTCTCATGGATGAAGTGTACCGAACCGTACCCATACGTGCATCCCCTGTTGGGGTTCCAAGGCAGAAAACAAAAAAATCCTATATTGGAACGCCCTAACTGCTCAAAATCTATCTAGGAGTAATACAGTAACGGCCAAGGTTTCACATATATACCCTTGTAGTCCGAAAGAGGTTAACGTTCCGAGAGGAACATAGTTGGTGTAGTCGTGCTCGTAGCCAACCTCAAGATTGCGAAGATCTTCGAGGTCATCCATTGCTCCATCTTGCAGAAGTCCGGCACACGACATCCAAGATGTCCCAAATGTGGCTCCTCGTGGTTTCATACACATACAGTGTATGATGATGACATCGGGCTTCTTGATCCCTATCGAGAGTGAGGAAGTAGATCTCCGGCTTGGAATCTTCGCAGCGCAACGGCGTGCTGTTAGTTGATGACTGCAAGTGCACAGATCGTTTGTAGCTAGTTTCGAAGTTCAGATATCGATCCCATAGGGAGCCCAAAGGTAAATGTTTATTGGTGAAGTCTCTGTCGCATCCGAAGTTGTCACAGGTATTTGAATGAATTGACTTCAAGTGTTGAGGATAATAATGGAATTTGGGTGTAAATGAAAGTACTTAAATAAAGCTAAAATGTAAACTTCAAAAATAAAAAGCATAAAAAGTAAAGGACGATTTGTTTGTTGTTTTCTGCAGATGACGAAATAGGCGCGGGGAGTTTCAGTTCATGGTGATAGTGAGTGTGCCGGTGAATGAGTGATAAGTGTAACAATTATAATTTTATAAATATGTGTGTAGGCGAGCAACCCATAAATAGCCGGAACTCCTCTTGGTAGATTTCATCCCAACTTCAATAATCCTACTAGCATGTTTATCACAACCATGGTTAGTCGGTAGACTATTAAGATCCTTCAGGTTGCTTGGCAATTAAGCTCTTTGGATCAGACTAATGCAATAAGCTCGGTGGTTCCTCGTTATCCTCAAGTCAAACTAGTTTCCCATTGATATCCCCGTGTCACTCGAGAGTCGCCGGTCTGCTAACAAACAAGATTCTATCTATACAGAACAGAGCATCAAGTTGTCTGGGCCCTTAATTGGACAACAAACATTAAGCATCCCACAGATAATCAAGCACACATAATATATTAATTAGAATTAACTACAAACTTGATGGAAATTATATAGGCACATCACATTTCACCACTCCTACATCTTCCTACACCCAAGGGAACTTACTCACACATGAGAGAAGAAAGTATCATCAATATAATTAAATAAAGGGAGTTCTTCTCGATATTACCGTGGAGATCCATAATAAGAAATTGAAACAAATCCAACACAATTCAAGATAGGAAGAAAATCTCAAACCCTAATCTTGCAAAGTGGAGGTCTCTCTCTCTCAAGTACAAGTAATGGCTATGGAGGTGTGATGGCTAGGAGATCGAATATCATGGAGCGAGATAAAGAACGTCTTCCCCTTCTTCTCCGGATCCCTTCTTTCTCCCTTCTAGATGGTATGGCGGCTCATGTGTTCTGTTTTCGACCTTGGCCTCTTCACGAAAGTTGTTCCTTTTAATAAGAAGAAGGAGATGGCAAGTATACGGCGGCGGCCCGTATAGTTGGTCGTTAAACTTGCAGTGAATTCTCCTCGATTGCTTTCAAAAAGGGACTTGCTTGTTTTCGCCTGAATATTGTGTTTTTGCTGTTAAATCCCTCTGTTGACGTACAGAACCTGACACACACATTAAAATCAAGTTTTCTTCGCTACGGAAGTATTAGTGTTAGGTAAAGCTGGAAAACCATCAAATCCAAACGAAAACCATTGATGGAAGCCATAAAAAATGTGTAGAATCTCACAGCTATCAACTCCCTCAAACTTAGGTGTTGCTTGTCCTCGAGTGAAAGGGAAATAAGAAAGTATAGCGGAGATTCGAAACTGAAATAAAAGAACTTACAAGCTTGAATTGATGTCAAATTCTTTTCTTCATGTTTCCTGCAATCTTAAACATGATCATATAAGTATTCACAAGATTGCACTGAGTTCACTTCCTAACCACACATATCTTGCTAGCAAATAAATCATATGCACGAGCGAGTGTCGAGAGTTTAGCTAGGAAAGTGTAACAAATCTTTTTGGTCCCTCTCTTATTGAGAGATGAAAACTTTTTGCTCTTGTTCCTTTAATTAATTAAGAGTACTCAAGTTTGCACCAGGAACATTTAATTTAAGAACAACTCATTTACTCCCACGTCAAAATTTCAAGACTCTCAAAGCATCTTTTTCCTTTCCTTTTTTTTCAAAAACTTCAACTATTTTCATAGAGAAATCATGCCACTGTTTTTAACTTGTTAATTGGGGCTATGTTGCGTACTTGTGACCATGTCAATAGATAACTGTTGAGCAATAGTGGGTCAGAGGAGTACTACAACTTCACTTGGAACGTAAAACCACGAGGAGACTAAAACTTTTGCACGTCATAGCTTTACAGCTACAGACGTTTACATAACTCATAGCCGAAATCAAGTGGTTTCCCACATTTAGATCGTTCGTTGGCCAGCGGAGTTAATAGTTCCCCATGGAGTACGACAGTATTTGTAGTGACACGCATAAAGCAATATCCTACTATAATTATTAGAAAAGGTAATGGCATAATCTCTACTACTTCGTAGTATCCATTTTATCAGACTAGTTCGTTCAAGGGTGGTATCGAGTCTATTTATATTAATCTCAATGGGGTTGAGTAGTTTCTAAAATCAAATCTTTTGAACTAAACATGGACTCAAGTTATCTCTTGGATGCTTTTTCTTGTTGTAAAAAATGTTGGAAATATTTAACCAGGTTCATTGCTCAAGGTTTTAAAGCTAAAAGTGGACACTAGCAAGGTAATATAATTTATAGGATAACAAGCTAGGTGGGGAGTGACTCAAGTGCAAGCGAGTAAATAATTATAGGATCAATTTAAAATTTCAAGAGAGATGATGAAAGGAATGTGATACCTCCTCTTGCTTGCTTAGTTCTCGTACTTGAGTTAAATCTTCTCTATATTTCCCTATTGCCAAGTCACCTGAAATTGAGGAATCTCCGAGAAAAACAAAGAAACAAATTGCAATTAAAAGTTACACTAATTTTTTTGTGTTTTGGGTTTTAATAATGCAAGATGGAAGTAAACATGCTATTCTTGGAAAAGAAAACAAATCAAAAGAAGAAATAAAAATATGAATGCAAATTTGGAGGTTTTCAAAACCTCCCCTAAGCTTAGGTTGTTGTCATGCTCAGTTGTTGTCGTCGTTTGGCGGCGGCTGGTGGTGCTGCTGGTAGTAGTCGGGAAAGTAGTTCATGAAGTTACCAAAGGTGTGAGTTAAAGCACTCACATCATCACTAACCCCATGAAGAGTCTGATCAATCTCCCCAACGCGCTGGTTGAGCTGGAAAAATTCTTGATATGGGACATTGTTGAATCCCTGTTGTTGTTGTGGCTGATTGGGCCATTGGTCCCAATGTTGCTCCTCCTACTGCTGCTGATGTTGTCCTTCCCAAGCAGGATTGTACTCCTGCTCCTGCTCTTCCTGCTGCCCTCCTCCTTCTTCTTCTTCTTCTTCTTCTTCTTCTTCATCGGAGTCCGTAATTTCAGTCACTTGGTCCTTAGTGAGGATCCAGTTGTCCCTTCCCTGAACCTCGAAGGCTTGCGGGAAAGTTAATGGTATCTGAGCCTCCTGCACATCATTAAGATAACCAAACTGATAGGCTCGGAGCCTCCTGTTAACTCGGTAAACACCGAGGAAGCCACAAGCAGTAACATATCTGACATCCATAAGTATGGAGCCATCAACAGGTTGTGCAATAGGAATTGCAATTTCAAGTGCTTGGACTAGGTGGGTTACCATCCCACCGATACGAATATCACCTTTTGTTTTGTTGCTCTCGTGACGGAGGTGCTGGAGGAATAGAGCTGCAGGAGTGGGACTCTGCGGCGCACTAATGCGTGTTGACGCCCCGTTGGGAAACCCCAAGAGCAAGGTATGATACAACACAATAGCAAGTTTTCCCTTAATAAGAAACTGAGGTTATCGAACCAGTAGGAGGAAGGAAATGCCTCAAAGGTGTTGCAAGCAACGTTGAAACCTACAGAACACAAACTCAAGACTGTGCCCCAACTAACAGTGAGGTTGTCAATCTCACCGGTTGCTGTAACAAAGGATTAACCGTATGGTGTGGAAGGTGATGATGGTTTGAAGCAAGTAAATAGTAACAGTGGAAGTTGTATCAATGGTAAAGATTGGACCGGGGTCCATAGTTTACTAGAGGTGTTCTCCTTAGTTAAACAAATATGGCATGCAGGGTAAACAAATTACAGCAGGGCAATTGACAGGAACTGAGCAAGGCATAATAATGCAATACTAGACAAAAAGATCATATGAGATTCGATTGGGAAATACAACAATATACATAGACCGCCATCCAACTGCATCTATGAATATAAGTCCACCTTCAGGTTATCACCCGAACCCCCTCCAATATTAAGTTGCAAGCAAAAAACAACTGCTTTAAGCAAAGTGTGTAAGGTAAAAAATCCACTTGTTCCATGAACAAGAGACTGTTGTTTTCAACCTAGTGGCAACAACACATCTACAACCGAAGAGATTTCTGTCACTTCCCTTGGAAACTAGAGGCATGAACCCACTATCGAGCATAAATACCCCCTCTTGGAGTCACTAGCAACTACTTGGCCAAGATAGCTACTAACAACGGAGAGCATGCAAGATCACAAACAACACAAACATGATAGAATCAAATAGACAAAACCATTAATCAATCTGACATAGTAATCTCAATATCCATCGGATCCCTGCAAACACAACATGCATGATTACAAATAGATTAGATCTTGATCATGAACGGAGCTCACAAGATCTATAAATGAAAGCACAATGGAGGAGATACAACCATCTAGATACTACATGGACCCGTAGTCCAAGGTGGAACTACTCACGCTTCATACCGGAGGCTGGCATGATGAAGAAGTAGTCCTCCGGGATGATCTCCCCTCCGGCAGGGTGCCGGGAAGAGCTTCAGATCCCCCTGATCTAGGGACAATGGTGGCGGCGACTACAGACGGTTTTGTGGAATTTTGATCGGGTGTTTAGGGTTTTAGCATCGGGGGGACTTTATAGGCGAAGAGGCAAGGCAGGGGCCACCAGGGCGTCTGCCACTACTATGAAAACGCCTGTTCGTGGCACACCTGAAAAGGCCTTCCGTGGCGCACTAGCAGTGCACCACTAGCCTCGCGCTGTGGCTATCTCCTAGCCGTGGCGCACTGCATGGTGCGCCACGGTTGTGTCGAGATAGGCGTGGCGCACTACCAGGTGCGCCACGGGTAGGGGTACAGGGTGCGCCACGGATGTGTTTTTCAAAAAACAAAAAAAAATGCAAAAAACACCCTCGTTTTGAATTGCAAAAGCAATCGGGTCCGTGCACTGCCGTCGTGTCGCCTTGCCGGAGCATGGTCGTGGCCGTGGTAGTCCTTGCCGGCATCGAGGAAGTAGATGGTTGGAGAAGGGGAGGTACAAAGAGAGGGGGGAAGAGAAGAATAGAGGGGGAAAGGGAGGTAGGTGAGGAGAAGGAGGCCGTCGTCGCTGCGAGGAGGAGGAGGAGGCCTCCGTTGCCGGTCGTCGCTGCGAGGAGGAGGAGGCCGCTGTCGCTGGTCATCGCTGCGAGGAGGAGGAGGCCGCCGTCGCCCGTCGTCGCTACGAGGAGGAGGAGAAGACCGTCGTTGTGCCACCATCACTTGAAGGAGAGGAAGAGGCCGAAGCAAGGACACCGGAGCAAGGTGGCCAGAGATAGGTGAAGGGAAAGAAGGTGAAGGAGGAGAAGGAGAAGGAGAAGGAAAAGGGAGAAGGAGAAGGAGAAGGAAAAGGGAGAAGGAGAAGGAGAAGGGAGAAGGAAAAGGGGGAGGGAAAGTTGAGGGGTAGGAGGGCGGGGTGGTGATTCAAATTTTGAATCCCGCCCAAGCTTATCCGTGGTGCACTAGGTGGTGGTGCGCTACGGGTAAGTTGCCCTCTTTTTTTCTGCAGGAAAAACGGTCTTTTGACCGTAACTTTTTACTCTTTTCGAATTTTGAAAATCTAAAAAATCTCTAAACGACCAAAGGTCGTTGCGAACGGATGCAAAATCTCGTTCTCGTCATTTTGGTATATTATACGATTTTTTCGATATCGTATGCAAAAGTTACGGCCATTTTACCGTGGCATGACTTTTTTTTGCAGATAAAGTCAAAATTATTGTTTGTTAATTTTCCTACAAACTATACCACATTACCTACATAAATATGAAAGGATTATATTTTTGGAAGTGTTTATCATTTCCTTTTATTTTTTGCAAAACCTAAAAAGGCGATCCACAGGGGGGGTGGAGTTGGTGCTGGCCACTTAGCCGTAGGGCACTAGGGCAGAGTGCCCTATGGCTTAACCCAGCTGCTGAACACACATGCCCGTAGCGCACTAGGTCAAGGTGCGCTACGGCTAAGTGACACATCCGTAGCGCACCTTGACCTAGTGCGCTACGGGTATGTGTGTTGCGGCCACCTGTGCCCTGGCTCACACATAGCCGTGGCGCACCACCCGCATGTGCGCCACGCTTATGGCAGTTAGCCGTAGGGCACCTGTGGGCAGTGCGTCACGCCTATTTTACCCGTGGGGCACCACTAGTAAGTGCGCCACAGAAGTTTGGATTACCTATAGCCGTTTTCCTAGTAGTGTGCACCCCCTATGCGCGGGATAGGCCCACCCGCATGGCCAGGGGGTGTGGCCCCTTGGTGAGCCTCCTCCGTCTCGTATCATGGCTTCGTGTTGCCCACGGTAAAATATTGACTTTGGCTTTTGTCCCGTCCAATTCCGAGAATATTGATTTTCTGCCTTTCTGGAAGCAAAAACAGAAGAAAACAAGCAACTGGCAGTGTGGCAACTTGTTAATAGGTTAGTACCAGAAAACATATAAAAACACCTCAAAGTGTGGACAAAGCAAAGCAAAGTTGATACTAAACAAGCATGGAGCATCAAAAATTATAGATACGTTTCCGACGTATCAAGCATCCCCAAGCTTAACTCATGATCGTCCTCGAGTAGGTAAGTGATAAAATAATAATTTTTGAGGTGGCATGCACCATCAAAACCAAGATCAAACCATTTACAAGCATTGAAAGCTGGGATCAAAGAACTCTAAACATGAGCATGAAAGATGGAGTTCTAACAATAAGACAAAGTAACTATGTATGCAACATGAAAGGCTACAAACAAAGATCATGAATAACATGCATATACAGAAAACATGGCATAGTAGCATTCAGCTTGTCCCTCATAGAGTAGCAAATAGATGCATAGGACACCTTCAAAGTTCATCAGAGTGACTAGATACAAGTAGCACAAGAACAAGCAATATCAACAATATGCATTAATCAATAAGCTTTGGGACACTGCAAATAGAACTAAGAATGACAACTATGCTCTCTTAATGGTGCCTAAAGGTAGAAGGTGGAGACTCAATATAATGGTGGAAGAAAGGCCCTTCATAAATGGAAGCAGGGATTTGAAGTTTCAAAAAGAGCTTCCAAAAATTATGGTACTTGTTAGCTTTCAGCCGTCATTGCCCCTATCATAAGCATCTTGAAGTGATTAAGGTTAAAGTGAACAAAGATTGAGTATATGCTTGAAAAAGTATAAGTTGGCAATCTCATGTCCCTTGAATATGAGGGCCACACCACATGCTACTAAACTTTGGTCACCTATAAGTTCTTGTCATAGTAAGTACATGTGTATCATAGAGAACCGCCAATGGGGTACCCCTTGCACATGGTACAGGAGCTATCTCATAACCAAAATGACAAGGCAAGCAGACAATAAGCATCTCAGCGATCTTTTTATTTACTATGTGCATAGCTTTTTATTGAGGATGCTTCACAAAAGCTCATTATGGTGATGCTGCAAGTTTCCACCATGATTAGGCATGGCTTAGGCTAGCGGCCTAGGCGTTTCTCTAACACAAAATACATAACTCCATGGACTTACAAGCTCCCTATTTATTTCACACCGGCGACATCCATAGACAAAAGAGCATGATATTAACTATGTACAAAGTACAAGTGCAATGTTGAAAACGTTCCCCATGACATCATGGTTCTGCTAATTCCAACGTATAAGTGCAAGCATATACAACATAGATGACACAATGGTTCAAGTTTATTAGGGGCAAGGAATATAAAGTCTGCCATCAATTTCGTGAGGGCTTTAATCACTAAGTTTTCACATAACAAAATACTTTTTTAATTGGAAGATAGCTGAAAACAAGAATATACTTGGAATGGTGTAACACACCATGCATAGGAATTTATAGTGGACACTTTGGAATAATTTGGTTTCTTGGGAGTTGGAAGCATGAGTAGAGCTTACTCATACAAGTGGAGGCTAGCAAAAGACTGGGAGCAACCAACTAAGAGAGCAATAATGGCCATAATCATGCAGAGCGACAAAACATTACTAACCAAAGCATAGAGTGGTACTACAAGTCAAGGACTAAGTGATCATAGAGGCTATGGTGTCTTGTTCATAGTCATAACATGGTGTGAGCATGTGCCAAGTCAACCCAAACAAAGCATCAAAGGAGAATACCACAATACTATGCTTTTGTATGCTAAAACAACGCATGATTCTTTCAAGGCACACTAAGCAATCCCAATTGTTTGGAACAAGACATGCTACAACAATAATCACTAAGCATAAGGTCAAAACAACACCTAGCATGTCATGCTAAAGTCTAAGTCACAGTCAATGCAAGCTCCTCTTGCACTTTCAAGCAAGAAATTTCTACTCCTTTCCAACACCAATCGACTTATTTGAAATACGGGGTCCCAAACTAATTTATTCAAGCAAACTAAACAAACTAAGCAAAGCAAACGAAAACTAAGACTCTCCAAGAACAACACAACAGTGCATGAAACAATAAAAATGAAGTGTCTAGAAAGACCTGAGCTTTTTATTGATGAAGAAGGGGATGCCTTGGGGGTCCCCAAGCTTTGACGCTTGTACCTCTTGGATATTTCTTGGGGTGACACCAGGGTGACATCCCCAAGCTCGATCTTTTGTCTTTATCTCATTACATCATTCTTTCTCTACACCTGAAATTTTTTCCTTCATACAAAACTCCACACAATCTTCATTATCAACATTAGTGTATTCAAAAGATAATAGACCTTTGGGTTTAGCCTTGGAACAGCAAAAAAATTCACTAAAAACAGAAGCTACTGTAGCAACTCCTTCAAAAAGCTCAATTCCCCAAAAGAGAACTCAAAAAAGGAATCAATAAGAAGCAAATGCAAATAATGGCAGAAATCTGTCAAAACAGACCAGCGGGTAGAAATCGATTTTTTTCGACAATCTTCTGTTGCTCAAATCAAAAAGTGTTGAACTAACGGAAGTTATCTAACATACTAGGGGATTTATTCATAAATGTTCAGCTCAATCCGACTTATAGAGACTCCTCACGAATTTTTATGGTGGAGGACAGAAATCTGTTTCGGACAGCAACTCGCCAAATCTTACTTCCCTCTCATTAGAGGTCATTCTTGCACAAAAAGCAAACAAAAATGATAAGGAGAGGTAATTACTGAAGTAATAACTTCCAAGAATCAAGAAAACTTTTGGGTTATCTCCCAACAAGTACTTTTCTTTAACGCCTTTAAGTTAGGCTTGATAGTTTGAGAAGATGCTCTCATGAGAAATATGAATTGAAGTAAAAGAGAACATCAAGAAGCAAATACAAAACACATTTAAGTCTAACCCACTTCCTATGCATAGGAATCTTGTAAAGAAACAACTCATGAAAGCACAAAGCAACAAGCATAGGAAAGCAAAACAGGTGCAACTTCAAAAATTTCAACATAAAGAGAAGGAACTTAATATTATTGAGATGCATAAAACCATGTTTCCCTCTCTCATAATAAATTTCAGTAGCATCATGAATATTATTATCATGAGCCAAACTGAAAGGACTGTATCTTCCCATGATGTTTTTGGTGTTAATGATAATCCCAACTGTGTTTTTAACTGTGCGCTTGAGTTTTAGGGGAAACATTGTTGATGTCTCCTTCTATAGTGGTGGATGCTCTCTTGGGATCTCATGAAGACTGTGGCCTTTTAGTCTTCTCCTAGTTTCTCTCCGGTTGTTGTTTTTAGGTCACCGTACTATTAAGAGGGGGTCCATTTTGGAAGGCTGTGGGAAATCACTTGTTCTTGCACAAACCTATATGCACCGCCACAGCCATCCCATTATCCCGTGAGAGAGCGTGTTTCTGTTCTGTTGGAGCCTTTTGTGTCTCACCGGAACTTCCGGCCTAGGCCGGAAGTTCCGCTCAGATTCTTTTCTGCAGGCTGTTCTACACTTTGTTCCGACGCTAGTTCCGCCCCAAGTTCCGATGGTGAATCAGTACCTTCTGTATGAAGTGTTCTATTTGCCGGAACTTGGGCCGGAACTTGCATCGGAACTTGTCCTGCCAAAAGATCCTGAGCGGAACTTCCGCCCAGACACCGGAACTTCCGGCCAGATTCGGTTCGCGACCCAGAAGTTCTGCCCCTTGTTCCGCTCCAAGTTCCGGTGGTGGCTTAGTAACCTTCTATTTTGAAGCATTCTATTTGCCGGAACTTGGTCGGAACTAGCATCAGAATTTCACCAGAACTTTCGGTCTGTTTTTTACCGGAACTTCCGGTTGCGCTTCTGGAGCGGGCGTCAACAGTCTGATGACCGTTGGAGCTAGGCTGGGCGGAACTTCCGGCCTCTCACCGAAACTTCCGGTGAGGTCGCGGGGGCTGTAACGATTCAGCGCGAGGGGGCCTATTTAAGGCACCCCTCTTCTTCCTCCCACTCTTCCTCGAATTTTTCTCTCTCCTCCATTAATGCTTGAGCTTCACCTCACTAGATCTCTCTCTCTAGCCACTCAAATGACTTGATCTTTTGAGAGGTGAGGGAGGTGACCTAGATCTACACTTCCACCAAAGAAGATTTGATTTCCCCCACCCATCCTTTGTGGATCTTGTTGCTCTTGGGTTTCTTAGAACCCTAGACGGTGTAGGGCATCCTCGGAGCTAAGGCTTGCGTTGTAAAGCTTCGAGGTGTCGTTGAGGGCCTCCAATTGAGTTGTGGAGCCTCCCCCTCAACCTTGGTGTAAAGGTTTCGGTTGGCGCCTTCAAGGTCACCGGTTAGTGGATTGTGAGGCCTCCTTTGTGGGGGAGCTCACCGGAGAAGAAGGTGAGGCCTTTGTGGCGCTCGGGTGACCTTGTGTGGCCCCGACACCTCTCCAACGTAGACGTAGCTCCTTGGGAGTGAACTACGGGAATTACATCTCCGTGTCCCCTCTCCAGTTACTTCGTTCCCCTCCTTTACTCCTTGCTATTTACTGTTTTTGTTGTTAGTGTTTGTTTCCTTGCATTTAGGTTGTTCACTTAGTTGCATCTCTAGATAACTTCCTTTCTCGTTGAGCCTAAAAGTGAGAAACAAATTAAAATTGGGTATACGCCTATTCAGCCCCCTCTAGTCGTATAAAGTCGGTACTTTCAATTGGTATCAGAGCCAAGGCTCTTATTTCGTGCTTTACCGCCTAAGAGACTATGGCCGACGAAGGGGGTAGTGAAACCGAAAAATCCAGGAACTTGGCCACTATGGATGACCTCAAGCAATTGGAGTCATCCATGATGTCCAAGTTCGAGGAAATGATGACTCTCTTGCAGTCTCTCAAGCCTAACCCCATGGTTGCTATTGACACACCCCAACCCAACGAGGTTCCTCCCACCGTTATGGTGTCCGCCCCCGGGGTAACTCCCGCGGCTGCCACCACTCACTTGGGACTTGGTTTTGTTGCTCAAACCTCTACCAAGGTTCCAAGTGAGAACATCGAGGAGCCCGAGAACCCAACTTCCAAAGAGGAAAATGGAGGAAAGGACTACTCAGCGGTACCCCCACCGCCAAAGTACACTCCGGATCCACCCATCCCCATGCCACACATTATACCTCATGGAGCACCACCCATGCTAGATACCTCTAATTTCGCCAATTGGCAATATCTAATGCGCTCACATATTTCCAGCTCGTCTATTGAGTTAATGAGGATTGTGGAGGATGGATTCTCTCCATACGACCCAAAGAAGTTGACACGAGGTGAAGTGGTGGACAACCAACTCAATGCCACAGCTTTGGGAATGATTCAAAAGGCCTTGACTCCAAAGGATTTTGCTCACATTCGCCAATTTGACATCGCCAAGGAAGCTTGGGATCAACTCACCGAGCTCTTTGTTGGGAATGCAAGCATCCAAAGCTCCAAGTTTGATGAGATAAACAACGAGTGCGATGGTTTCGCAATGCAAGATGATGAGATCCCCCAAGACATGTATAGGCACCTTAAGGTCCTTTGTTCCACTATGAGGGACCTTGGGGCTCACTATGTTGATGACAAGTTTATGAAGAGGAAGTTCATTCAAGCTCTCCTCACATTTGAAGAACAAAAGCTCAACTCTATCAAGGGAAGAACCAACTTTCACCTAATGACCTCCCAAGAAGTCTTGAGTGAAGTAATTGACATGACTATTGCCAAGAAGAATGCGGAGTCCGCTCGAGCTAGAGCCATTGGGTCAACCAAAGTGAATCTTGATTTGAAGGCCAAGGCTATTGAAGTTGATGATGATGATACATCAAGTGAGTGGTCTCAAGAGGACCTCAAATGTGCCTTCAACGAACATCTTGCTCTCGCTTCAAGGGCATTTTGGAACAAGTCCGGATTCAAGTCAAGATCAAGGGACAACTCAAGATTCAACTCACCCAACAAGTCTCCCAAGGCAAGGTCGTGCTACAATTGCAACGACAAGAGTCACTTCGTGGCCAAGTGTCCCTTTGAGAACCGTGAAGACAATGGTGGTTGTCTCATTCGCAAGATCAAGTCAAAACCTCCTCATCCCTTGAACAAGAACTACGCCATCAAGAACGCCACTAACAAGGAACGAGCAATTGTGGTCCATGAAGAATATCTTTCGGGCACGGATGAGATGATGATGATGAAGTTCATGGTGGAGAGATTGTGGGAGTTGCTGCTATTGCCACTACCTCAACTCCACATCTATCCCTCTTCGACTCGCCAAATGAAAATGTCATCTTCTCCAACCAAAAGTGCTTCATGGCCAAGGCCACCGAGGTAACACCGAAACCCACTCCTCAACCTATCTCTAGTGAGCCTTCCTCTCTTGATCTTGTTGGTCTAGAGGTGAAGAAAGAGATGATTGATATGTGTGAATTTGTTGCTACCTTAGATGAAGAAACTAAAAACTGCTTTGAGTCCTTACTTGCACAACTTGACAATGCTAGAGATGCCTTAGATGAAAAGGAAGAACTTCTTGACTTGCTAAGTAAAAATGAAAGAGATGTCGCCGATGAAATTGCCTCTCTCACTCAAAGTCTTGAGGATGAACAGAATATGAGAATTAATCTTGAAGAAAATGTGTCTAAGCTTGTAGATGATCATAACAACACTTTGTGCTCTACAATTAAAGAACGTGACCATGCTCTTGCTTTGGTTAAGGTTCTCAAGAAAGAAAATGCTGAGTTTGTGGGTGGTCATGATAGGACTCAAAAGGATCTTGAGAAACTCAAAGAGGAACACAAAGCCTTGGAGCTCAAATCTTTTTGAAGCCCATGAACAGCTTCAAACTCAATTAACTTGTGATCTCTCTAAGTCTTCCTCTATGCAAATTATAGACTTGTCTAGCTCTCCTAACCCTTGTTGCAAGCATGAGAATCTCATAGAGGAAGTCAAGGTGTTGAAGGATCAACTTGCCAAGACTAAGAAGAAGAACAACAACAACAACAACAACAAGAAAAAGAACAAGGGCATGGCCCAAGGGGTACCAAATGGCCTAACCCTCTTGCAAAGTGACAACTTTGCCGGAAAGAACAATCCCTCTTATATTCTTTGCAAATCTTATGATGGCCATGTATATGCTAGATACGTGGGAACGTCTTACACGCATGATTATCATTGGGCCATTTGGGTTCCAAAGGCTCTTGTCACTAACAAAAGGGGACCCATTGCAAAATGGGTACCTAAAACCAAGGCTTGATTTTCTTATAGGACTATGCTTCCGGTGGATCAAAATGGGTGCTTGATAGCGGTGCCACGAGTCATATGACCGGAAGCAAGTCTATCATGACCGAAATGAGGCCCAATATTGCCAACACCATGGTCTCCTACGGTGACAAAACAAGCTCTCAGGTTTTGGGTTTTGGCAAAGTGGTGGTAACCCCGGATGTATCCTTGGTTGACGTCATGCTTGTCAAAACTCTTGGTTACAACTTACTCTCAGTTCGTGCTCTTGCTCTTATGGGTCTTTCTTCTTTCTTTAATTCTCATACCGTGGTCCTCATGTGGAGCAAGTCTCTCAAGGTGGCTTTTGTAGGATATGTAGAACATGACTTGTATGTGGTGGACTTTTCAGGGACCACTACTCCTCATGCTCTATGTCTCTATGCTAAAGCCGACAAGGGCTGGTTGTGGCATCGCCGCCTAGCCCATGTTAACATGAGAACTTTGCAAAGACTTCACTCCGAGGGCCACATCCTTGGAATTAACGATGTTTCTTTTGCCAAAGATCGTGTTTGCAGGGCTTGTATTAAAGGGAAGATGCATGAAACTCCTCACAAAGCACTCAATCAGATCACTACCGAGAGGTGTTTGGAGCTCTTGCATATGGATCTCTTTGGTCCTCCCGCTCATGATAGCCTTGGAGGCAAGAAGTATTGCTTGGTTATTGTGGATGATTTCTCAAGATACACTTGGGTGTTCTTTTTCAAGTACAAGAGTGAGACTCAACAAACCGTCATTGACTTTGCTAATGAGGTTCAACGGAAGCACAATGCAACTATTCTCTCAATTCGAAGTGACAATGGCACCGAGTTCAAAAACTATACCTTGGACGAGTTTCTCAGTGATGAAGGAATCAAGCATCAATACTCCACTCCCTACACCCCTCAACAAAACGGAGTTGCCGAAAGGAAGAATCGCACATTGATGGATGCGGCTCGGTCTATGCTAGCCGAGTTCAAGTCTCCATACAACTTTTGGGCCGAGGCCATCTCCACCGCTTGCCTTGCAACCAACCGGCTTTATCTCCGCAAGAAAAAGAACAAGACCCCCTATGAACTTCTCATCGGGAAAAAGCCTAATGTTAGCTACTTTCGGGTGTTTGGTTGCAAGTGCTACATTCTCAAGAAAGGAGTTCGTTTGTCCAAGTTTGAATCCAAGGCTCAAGAAGGAATTTTCGTTGGCTACTCAAATCAGTCCCATGCTTATAGAGTCTACAACAAAGCCAATGGAAGAGTTGAAGAAACGAGCAACGTGAAGTTTGATGAAAATCATGAGTCTCTTGTTAGGCAAGATGGTGTTTGTGATCCAAGTGATGAAATTCCTCCCAAGGCCATAAGAAGAATGGGTGTGGGCTTCCACCTTCCCATTGAGGATCCCCTTATGGACGAAGGAGAAGGACCAAGCTCTACTCAAGTGGAGCCCTCACTTTCACAAGATCATCTTGCCCCTCAAGGACCTACTTTCTTGGCACAAGCTCCCTCAAGCTCTTCCGAAGCTTCCCATGCTCATGACTCTCCAAGCTCCAAAGAACAAGCTCTTCATCAACAACATCAACCTCCCCACGATGGGGCTCCTCCTCAAGGCACCTTCCACGGACAAGCTCTTCATCAACCTCATTAACCTCCCCAAGATGGGGCTCCTCCTCAAGGTCACGACTCTCCCCAAGGTCAAGCTCGTCGAGATCAAGATCAAGTCAATGATCCTCAAGGATCCTCTCCAAGTGATGACTCCCCCGAAGTGGAAATTGATGAAGATGACCCTCGTGTTCGTGCTTATAGTCAAGGCGGTGGCTCAATTGGTGGCAATGACCAAGTGGTAGCTCAAGAATCTCGAGTTGAAGCACAAGACCGCCGTCAAGCCTATCGTCTCGCCAAGCTTGTTCGAGATGGCCATATCCTTGATAATGTCTATGGAGATTTCAATAAAGGTTCCACTACTAGGAGGCAACTAGCTTCCTTTAGCTCTCACCATGCGTTTATCTCTCTTGTGGAACCACAAAAAGTCTTCGAAGCTCTTGAAGATGATGATTGGCTTGATGCTATGAACGAGGAACTTCACAACTTCAAGAGGAACAATGTTTGGACATTGGTTGAGCGGCCCAAAGACTGTCAAAACGTTATTGGAACCAAGTGGGTCTTCAAGAACAAGTGCGATGCGAATGGAATTGTCATGCGCAACAAGGCAAGGTTAGTTGCCCAAGGATACTCACAAGTTGAGGGCATCGACTACGGTGAGACTTACGCCCCCGTTGCTCGCCTTGAATCCATTCATATGCTTCTTGCCTTCGCTACCCATCATAACTTTAAGTTGCATCAAATGGATGTTAAGAGTGCTTTTCTTAATGGTCCTTTGAAAGAGTTGGTATACGTCAAGCAACCTCCGGGTTTTGAGGATCCACTTTTTCCGAACCATGTCTACAAGCTCAATAAGGCACTCTATGGCCTCAAGCAAGCCCCACGTGCGTGGTATGATTGCCTTAGGGAGCTCTTGTTAGACCGTGGATTCGAAGTGGGCCTCATTGATCCCACTCTTTTTACTAAGAAAGTTGGAGGCCACTTGTTCGTATGCCAAATCTATGTTGATGACATTATCTTTGGGTCTATTAACAAAACTTTTAATGAGGATTTTGCCAAGTTCATGACCGATCGCTTCGAGATGTCCATGATGGGGGAGTTGAAGTTTTTCCTTGGGTTTGAAGTCAAGCAATTGAGGAAAGGGACTTTCATCAACCAAGCCAAGTACATCCAAGACATGCTCAAGAAGTTCAAGTTTGATCAAGTCAAAGGTGCCAAGACTCCCATGTCAACTAAGGTTAATCTTGATCTCGATCCCAAGGGTAAGGAGGTGGATCAAAAACTCTATCGATCTATGATTGGTTCTTTGCTCTATCTTTGTGCATCCCGACCGGATATTATGTTGAGTGTGGGTATGTGTGCAAGACTTCAAGCCGCACCAAAGGAAAGTCACATGGTGGCGGTCAAGAGAATCTTTCGATATTTAGTTCATACCCCAAACTTTGGGTTGTGGTACCCCAAGGGAGCCAGCTTTAATCTCATTGGTTACACGGACTCGGACTGGGCTGGCGACAAAGTGGGAAGAAAGTAAACCTCCAGAGCTTGTCAGTTTCTCGGAAGATCTTTGGTTTGTTGGTCCTCGAAGAAGCAGAACTGTGTGTCTATGTCCACTGCCGAAGCTGAGTACATCTCTGCCGCAAGCTGCTGTGCTCAGTTGCTATGGATGAAGCAAACTTTGAAGGATCTTGGACTATCTTTTGACAAGGTGCCTCTTCTTTGCGACAATGAGAGTGCCATTGCTATTGCTCACAATCCCGTGCAACACAACCGGACCAAGGACATTGAGATTCGTCATCATTTCATTCGGGACCATGTTGCTAGAGGAGACATTTCTTTGGAGTATGTTCCCACCAAGGCAAATCTTGCGGATCTTTTCACGAAGCCTCTTGATGAAGCAAGGTTCCGAGAGTTAAGGCATGAGCTAAATATCATTGATTCAAGCAATGTTGCTTGAGTACCTTGCACACCTACCCGCGTCTCAATGTGTATCTTGTTTGGATGTAGGCATGGATTTAGGGGGAGTGTAGTTCCTCTTATGAACAAACGCTATCCCTATTATGCGCACATTAAAGGTTTCATACTCTATAGTCTCTAAAGGAGACCATTTGAGCTTCATGATGAGTGTTGGTAATGAACCCAAGATATATCTTCGCGGTGTCAAGCCATTTACTCTTATATAAGGTGGCCTCGGCCACCGACCCGTTTTTATTTGTGTCTTTGACCTTTTTGTTTTTCTTGGTTTTTGTTGGCTTTGGTTCTTGACAGTTTGAGTCCTCTACCCTAAGCCTTTCCTTACCTCAAGCCCTCTCTATTCCCTGCACAAGTTCTTCCTTGTTATCTTCCAAACTTGAGATGGTCTTCCTGGCGTCAGCGGAAGTTCCGGTCAGTCTGACCCGGAAGTTCCGGTCCACTTCCGGTGGTGCTCCCCGTCCTATATAAGGTGGGCCCTGGGGGAAACGGGATCTTCTTACTTTTTCCCCCAATACCCATCCTCTATTTGGAGCAGCCGCCGGCCAGGACCTCTCCACGAAGGTGCTCCGGCCCCTTCGTCTCCAACCACTCCTCCGCAGATCTGCTCCGTGGGATCCTTCCCCACCTCGATCTCCCGCCATGGACTCCGGTATTTGCCCTCAACTCCCTCCATTAATGGAGATCTTGCTCTCACCATGGCTTGAGTTAGGGCACACCTTGTCTAGGCTAGTTCTTTGGCTAGAACTTGTTGGAAGATCTTGGTAGGCCTAGGGTATCATGCTAGAGTAGATTGGTCCAATACATTCTTGAAAATCTGTGCACTTGTGGATTTTAGATCTAGATCTAGTGAACTGCTGTTTGGAACCGTCAGTTCGTGGTCTCACCGGAACTTCCGGTGAGCCACGACCGGAACTTCCGGTGTACTATTTTCACCGGAAGTTCCGGCAACAATGAAATTTGTTTTCCTGATTGTATTTTTCCAATCTATCTCTTTTGTTTCCTCTTCCGAACTTGGGCACTTACCCCACCTTCCCTCCCTATTCTTCTGCTTTCCTCTCAGGGCAAGGAGATACCCGCCAAGGCAAGCGTGCCCACCGACCATCCTCTGACATTCCTCCTGAGATTGATGAAGAAGATGTTGAGGTTGTGCGTCCGACCACTCAGACTACTCGTCAGAAGGCTGCTGCTGCTCGCCGTGCTGCTGCTGCAGGGAAAAGGCTTGCTCTTGCTCAGAAGGCCACTGCTGCTGGGCCAGACATGACCAGAGCCAAGATTTCCAAGTGGTCTCAGAAAGCTTACTCTGCATTCAGGGCTACGGATCCCTACCTCGTGCCTCGTGATCGTCTTTGCTTGGACCCTCACTTCCACACCTGCCGTCAGGAATAGATACATGAAGAAATTTATGCATCGAAGAAGAAGTTCGTGGTTGCTCCTCAAAAGTACATCAATGTGGCTCACATGGAAGAGAAGCAAGTTTACTTTGGCGAGGCTCTTGATATTTGCCAGAAGTTTGGGCTAATTCCCCTCATGGAGCACCGCCAGAACTTTGATGTGACTGCTATTGCTCAGTTTTACTCAACTCTGTTTATTCACATGTAGTCCTCTACTGAAGGTGTGTTGAAGTGGATGACCAGGGACGTGTTTCTTACCGCCACTTGGTCTGAGTTTGCTGAGCTTCTTGGCTATCCCATCAGCCTGGCCGCGGGGCAAATGGTTGGCATGTTCATGGTCCTGAAGCTGCTGATCCTGAGGTCCTGGAGCCTCTCTACATTGAAGGGTGGGGAACTGTTGGGTTTGTGAATCATCTGCTGCCAGTTTTTGACATCATGCGCAGGGTGTACTTGAACACCATCTCTCCCAAGGCTGGCAACTTTGATCAGTTTCATGGCTATCAGGTTGACCTCATGCATCAAACTTATCTTCGCCATGACTCTGACAGGTCAATGGATATTATGCACTTCATCTACTCAGAGATGTGGGCGGCTCTCATTGAAAAGCGCTCCTGCATCTATGCTCCCTACATACAGACTCTCATCAATCACAAGTGGCTTGAGACGACTGGCACCCGCTTTCCTCAAGACAACATCACCATTCGTGAAGAGAAGAAGCTACGTGTGAGTAAGCACCAAAAGCCTCGTTCTCAAGAAGAAAAGGAAGCTGCACTCAAGAAGGCTCGAGATGTTGCTGGTGGTCCCTCCTCTGCTCCTGGTGGCTCTAGTGCTGGTGGTCCTTCTCTCCAGAGGCAGCCGTCTTGGGCAAAGAAGCTGCTTGGGAAAGTGAAGAAAACTTTCTGCTTTCTGTAGGACCGCGAGTATCAGGCCTATGTTGATCAGCGTCACAATGTTCAGCGCCAGAAGGCCATCATGACCGCTCTCAGCATTCCTAGCTCACCGGTCACTAGCTCTGTCACTGTTCCCAAGGATGATTGGATTCGCGACAACTGCCACTGGTCCGAGGATGAGTCTGAGGAGGAGGTCACTGGTCCGTCGCCTGAGTGGGGTCCTTGGGTCCCTGAGTCTGCTCCTTCTCCCTCTCGTGGCTGGGACGATTAGCTTGATCTTCTCTTCCTTTTTGGTGTCTCGATGCCAAAGGGGATAAAGATGTCTATTAGGTTGTCTATGGGATTTGCATGGGTTGAGTCGCCAGCCTGTTCTTGCCTTTGATCTTTTCTTGCTCGTGAACTCTCTAGTTTATTTGTGTGCTTGTGGTTTTATGTCCGTGAACTTATGTGTGCTTGTGGACCATGTGGTATGTTATGTTTGATACTATGTGGTATCTTTATGGTATCTTATACAATGCCGTGAGTGTGGTATCTTGTTGTCATCTTATGAGCTCATGCATATGGTGGTGGAGCCTCATTGCTCTTATTGTTATTAGTACTCCTTTTGTCTCCACCACATTTGGTTGGTTCTGGTATGATCTCTATCCTTTCTTGTACCTTGCACTTGTGCTATCTTTGCAATTGGTAGGGGGAGCCTCCGTGTATGTGTGCCAGTCTTGTCCTTAGAGTTCTTCTTCTCTACCTTGCACACATACAGGGGGAGCTTGTCCCGTCCATTGCAAAGATTGCTTTGATTCTATGCAAATCTTTGGGATTGTCATCTAACACCAAAAAGGGGGAGATTGAAAGGACTATATCTTCCCATGATGTTTTTGGTGTTAATGATAATCCCAACTGTGTTTTTAACTGTGCGCTTGAGTTTCAGGGGAAACATTGTTGATGTCTCCTTCTATAGTGGTGGATGCTCTCTTGGGATCTCATGAAGACGGTGGCCTTTTAGTCTTCTCCTAGTTTCTCCCCGGTTGTTGTTTTTAGGTCACCGTACTATTAAGAGGGGGTACATTTTGGAAGGCTGTGGGAAATCACTTGTTCTTGCACAAACCTATATGCACCGCCACAGCCATCCCATTATCCCGTGAGAGAGAGCATGTTCCTGTTCTGTTGGAGCCTTTTGTGTCTCACCGGAACTTCTGGCCTAGGCCAGAAGTTCCACTCAGATTCTTTTCTGCGGGCTGTTCTACACTTTGTTCCGACACTAGTTCCGCCCCAAGTTCCGATGGTGAATCAGTAACCTTCTGTATGAGGTGTTCTATTTGCCGGAACTTGGGCCAGAACTTGCATGGGAACTTGTCCTGCCAAAAGATCCTGAGCGGAACTTCTGCCCAGACGCCGGAACTTCCGGCCAGATTCGGTTCGCGACCCAGAAGTTCCGCCCTTATTCCGCTCCAAGTTCCGGTGGTGGCTCAGTAACCTTCTATTTTGAAGCGTTCTATTTGCCGGAACTTGGTCGAAACTAGCATCGGAAGTTCACCGGAACTTTTGGTCTGTTTTGACCGGAACTTCCGGTTGCGCTTCTGGAGCGGGCGTCAACGGTCTGATGACCGTTGGAGCCAGGCTGGGCGGAACTTCCGGCCTCTCACCGGAACTTCCGGTGAGGTCGCGGGGGCTGTAACGGTTCAGCGCGAGGGGGCCTATTTAAGGCACCCCTCTTCTTCCTCCCACTCTTCCTCGAATTTTTCTCTCTCCTCCATTAATGCTTGAGCTTCACCTCACTAGATCTCTCTCTCTAGCCACTCAAATGACTTGATCTTTTGAGAGGTGAGGGAGGTGACCTACATCTACACTTCCACCAAAGAAGATTTGATTTCCCCTACCCATCCTTTATGGATCTTGTTGCTCTTGGGTTTCTTGGAACCCTAGACGGTGTAGGGCATCCTCGGAGCTAAGTCTTGCGTTGTAAAGCTTCGAGGTGTCGTTGAGGGCCTCCAATTGAGTTGTGGAGCCTCCCCCTCAACCTTGGTGTAAAGGTTTCAGTTGGCGCCTTCAAGGTCACCGGTTAGTGGATTGTGAGGCCTCCTTTGTGGGGGAGCTCACCGGAGAAGAAGGTGAGGCCTTTGTGGCGCTCGGGTGACCTTGTGTGGCCCCGGCACCTCTCCAACGTAGATGTAGCTCCTTGGGAGTGAACTACGGGAATTACATCTCCGTGTCCCCTCTCTAGTTACTTCGTTCCCCTCCTTTACTCCTTGCTATTTACTGTTTTTGTTGTTAGTGTTTGTTTCCTTGCATTTAGGTTGTTCACTTAGTTGCATCTCTAGATAACTTCCTTTCTCGTTGAGCCTAAAAGTGAGAAACAAATTAAAATTGGGTAGACGCCTATTCACCCCCCTCTAGTCGTATAAAGTCAGTACTTTCACACATGCATATAATAATTATTACTCTCCACATAAGAATAGTCATTCTTATTTGTAGTGGGAGCAAATTCAACAAAGTAGCTATCATTATTATTCTCATCACCATAGTCATAAAATATAGGAGGCATATTGTAATCATGATTAATTTTATCCTCAATAGTAGGTGGACTGAAAATATCATACTCATCATTGTAATCATAATAAGTTGGAGGTAAAGTATCATCATAGGCAATAGAATTATTAGAATTGGTACCAAAGAGATTTTCAATATCAAAAGTAGTGTGCTTTTCCCAATCATGATCACTACTATAGGTAACATGCATAGGAACATCATCACAAGTTTTACCTATAATATATATTTCAAAAGAATCCACAGGAGCATAACATTCATCCTCCTCTTTTTCATCTAATGAGCTTCCTGTTTCAGCAATTTCTTCTTCCATTGGCTCCTGCAAGGCATTAGTCTCTTCTGTTTGTGGAAAGCACCTATTAAAATATTCAAGAATATAGCCTTTTTATTCCTTATAATTATCAAAGCAAAATTTAAGTATCTCATAAACCTCATATTCATAAGGTGCATCATCAGTATTTTCAAGCAAACTGGCAAGTTCAAATGCACCCTTGAAAGCAATAAATTCTTCAATTTGTTCCACATCATAAAAATCATAATTTCCTTTAACATAAGAAGATATGGTAACATTATCATTATACTCACCTTGAAATGGGAGGTGTTTATACCTCCTATAGCAACAAGCTTTATCAAAGCAATAAGTAACATTATAAGTAGAGCACACCTCTCTAGCAATAGTATTCAATTTATCAATTTGTGCCCATAAGTGTTTCCCTTTTTGTGACAAACGGTGTTCCTTATAACAGTACTTTTGTTCTTCTATGAAACCACCTTGCCAATAAGAACTAGTTTCAAAGAAACCATCCATTGATAGAGAGCATGACCAAGCAAGGCAATAACAAACCAGCAACTAGATTAGGAACTATTTTTTTGTGTTTTTGATAAGGGAAAGCAAACCAAACTAAACTATTTTTTTTTTGGAGTTTTTGATAAAAAGAGGCAAACAAAACCAAGCAAAAGAAACTAAGCAAACTAAAAACAAAGTAAAGAGAAAGGTTGAGGAGGACTCCCCTTGTGAAGACGTCCTTAGCCTCCCCGGCAACGGCGCCAGAAAGTCTTGATACGTGTTGACGCCCCATTGGGAAACCCCAAGAGAAAGGTATGATGCAACATAGTAGCAAGTTTTCCCTCAGTAAGGAACCGAGGTTATCGAACCAGTAGGAGGAAGGAAACGCCTCAAAGGTGTTGCAAGCAACGTGGAAACCTGCACAACACAAACTCAAGACTTTGCCCCAACTAACAGTGAGTTTGTCAATCTCACCGGTTGCTGTATCAAAGGATTAACTGTATGGTGTGGAAGGTGATGATGGTTTGCAGCAAGTAAACAGTAAAGTGGAAGATGTATCAATGGTAAAGATTGGACCGGGGTCCATAGTTCACTAGAGGTGTTCTCCTTAGATAAACAAACATGGCATGCAGGGTAAACAAATTACAGCAGGGCAATTGATAGGACTGAGCAAGGCATAACAATGCAATACTAGACAAAAATATCCTATGATATTCGATTGGCCAATACAACAATATACATAGACCGCCATCTAACTACATCTATGACTAGAAGTCCACCTTCAGGTTATCATCCGAATCCCCTCCAGTATTAAGTTGCAAGCAACATACAACTACTTTAAGCAAAATGTGTAAGGTAAATAATCCACTTGTTCCATGAACAAGAGACTGTTGTTTTCTCCCTAGTGGCAGCAACATATCTACAACCGAAGAGATTTCTGTCACTTCCCTTGGAAACTAGAGGCATGAACCCACTATCGAGCATAAATACCCCCTCTTGGAGTCACTAGCAACTACTTGGCCAAGATAGCTACTAACAATAGAGAGCACGCAAGATCACAAACAACACAAACATGATAGAATCAAATAGACAAAACCATTAATCAATCTAACATAGTAATCTCAATATCCATCAGATCCCTGCAAACACAACATGCATGATTACAAATAGATTAGATCTTGATCATGAACGGATCTCACAAGATCTATACATGAAAGCACAATGGAGGAGATACAACCATCTAGCTACTACATGGACCCATAGTCCAACGTGGAACTACTCACGCTTCATACCGAAGGCTGGCATGATGAAGAAGAAGGCCTCCGAGATGATCTCCCTTCCGTCAGGGTGCCGGGAAGAGCTTCAGATCCCCCGATCTAGGGACGATGGTGGTGGTGGCTACAGACGGTTTTGTGGAATTTTGATCGGGTGTTTAGGGTTTTGGCATCGGGGGGACTTTATAGGCGAAGAGGCGAGGCAGGGGGGCCACCAAGGCGGCTGTACCACCTAGGCATGGGGTGGTCCCACCCGCGCGGCCAGGGGGTGTGTCCCCCTGGTGAGCCTCCTCCGTCTCGTATTATGACTTCATGTTGCCCACGGTAAAATATTGACTTTGGCTTTTGTCCCGTCCAATTCCAAGAATATTGATTTCAGCCTTTCTGGAACCAAAAACAGAAGAAAACAGGCAACTGGCATTGTGGCAACTTGTTAATAGGTTAGTACCAGAAAACATATAAAAATACCTCAAAATGTGGACAAAGCAAAGCAAATTTGATACTAAACAAGCATGGAGCATCAAAAAGTATAGATACGTTTCCGACGTATCACACACCAGGGAAGAGTGCCTTGGTGATCACGGCCATGTCTGCGTTGGCCATCGATCCAGTATCCCCTCTTCCTAACAAGGTGTTAGCAAGAAACATAGCAAAGTAACGGATGGTTGGGTTCTGAATGGTGGACATTTTCTTCTGGTAGAAGTCCCTACCACCATGAACAAAAACAACCTACCAAGAAGTTGCACTCGAGGTGCTATACATGTTTGTAACAGTTGGTTCCCCCTCTTTAGGGAATCCATAAGCATCGCAAAAATTTTGATAGGTAATTTTATATGACCATTGGTTAACGGTGAAATTTATCATGCATGCATTACCTTTTTACCTATAGTCGTCGTAGAAGGTGGCGAAGAACTCATGGGTGAGCCCTTCGTAAGTGTGATGGCTGGCGTTGGCGAGGCCGGCGAGCCCTGCATTTGCACACATGTAGTCGAAGTCCCCCTTCAACCCGGTTGAGTTGAGGAAGCCATTGTCGGTCCATCGTGTGGGCAACACCTTCCTTGCTAACACCATGGCATACTTGTTGTCGAGCTCAGCTCGGAGCCTCGAGCCCTCACCATGTTGGCGCTTGCTCTTGCGAAAAATACTACCGAGCTTGTTGATCTTGATGCACTGAGAAATTTCAACATAAAACCTTAGGTATATAGTTTCTACATGATATATGAGCGATTCTACATGGAGGAATTCAATCCTAACATGAAAAATTAAAGCAGAAAATCAATCAAGCTTGAGTTCATCCACTAATTCAATGAGAATATTTCAACCATGGAATTCTGAAAATAAAGCATGGATAGGGAGAGAAACATACCGATCTATCAATTCCCCCACTCAAAGGAACGAAATCCACAAAGAATTGAGAGTCCTTGAGAGGTTTTGAGAGTTCTGGAGGGAGAGGTTGAGAGAAATAATGAGGGGAGGAAGAAGATGGCCCTGCCCCTACTTGTTTAAGTGGTCAGACCAAACTATACGGCGAGAACTATACGGCCGGGCCGGGTAGCTCCCGCCGTATAGTTGTGGCAGTTTCCCTTCGCCAGATCACAACTATACGGCCAGGCCAGATGGTCTCGCCGTATAGTTGGCGTCGACCTTTCTGTATCCAAACCCCAAGTTTTGAGAATTTTGTCGATAACTATAAGGTCGCAACTATACGGCGAGAATTTTTATTCCAGCTATATAGTTGGTCGTTAAGCCTTCTGTAACATGATTTTTCACCAAAAATTTTAGAGATGCATTTTTTTATTTGGACAATAATATTGAGCTAGTTTCTACATATAAAACTCGAACTTTATTTTTCTACTCTAAATTTATGCTTGTTTCGTTGGTATTTCTGCTACCTTTTGATAGCTGCATTTTTACGGGTGCGCTTCCGCAAAAATGTCTGTGAAAAAGTTGTAGGAATGTGATGAACAACTTTATTATTTAATTTTAATTTATTTCATTGATAGAATGGGTTGACTCCCATTAAGCATTTTATTGAGAATGGTTCAATATTTCAACCTCTTTTCTGTTCTCGAATTCTTACCTTCGGTTGACCTTTATCAAAGGTACTTACCACATGAACTTGTTTCGCAAGTGGGAACATACCTCTCTCCTGCTTCTAGTTTCTTTGGAAAATACCAGATTATTTTAGCATCATAGACGTTGAAGATTATTTTCCCTGCAGCACAATCAATTGAAGCTCATGCAGTACTAAGAAAAGGTCTTCCAAGTATTATAGATAATATTTCATCCTTTGGCATTTCAAGAATAATAAAATCAGTGGGAATAACATGCTCATCTATTCTAAGTAGAACATCCTCAATCATACCAACAGGTTGTTTAGTGGATTTGTCAGCCATCTGTAAAGTGATAGAAGTGGGGGAGTATTCCCCTAATCCTAGCTTTTTATAGAGGGAGTATGACATTACACTAACTCCTGCACCTAAATCACATAAAACATTATGAATATAAGTTTTGCCTATTGAACATGAAATAGTTGGTATACCGGGATCTCCTGACTTAGACAATAATATCCCATTAGCAGCGTAACTAGTCACCATGGCAATAGTTTCAGTTATCTCTTTCTTTCTATTAAGAATATCACGGAGGAATTTAGCATAATCAGGCACTTTTATTGCATCCACAAATGGATTTTCTAAACGAAGTTTATTAAGTGTCTTTGCGAAAAAATCATAAATTACCGGATCCGGTGCTTTCTTTTTGCGATCTGGAAATGGAAGTTTCTTACCTTTGTATTTTACCTTTTGTGGAGGATCAGGCTCTTTAGTAGCTTTGTTTTGTTGTTCTTATCATTTTTATTTTTCTCTATTACAACAATTTCATCTTCTTTGCTTGTGTCCTTTTCTTCTTCTAGATAAACAGTTTCTACATCAGAATTATAACTGTCATCCTGTTCATCGTTCTTCTCCCCCAAGGTTTGATCTTGCGTGTCTTGAGCAGTCTTATCTTGAGGATCCACCAATGTATCATCTTCTTGACTTGCTTTAAGTAAGTTTTTTTCCTTTCGATCTTTTTCAGCCTCATATTCCGGTGGTCCTTTTACAACTACACCTCTTCTTGTAACAACATTAGTAGAAAGATGAATATTTATATCATCACGAAGAAAAATTTGATAACCAGACGCTATTTGTTCACATTGAGTTTCAATCATACTGAGGTACTTGTTGAATAATTTTATTTCCTGGCCAATTTCCTCATAATTTTCTATAAGTTCGGCCAAAATCTTTTTATGTTTTTTAAATTGCTTATGCAAGTGATTATACGACTTTGTCTGTCGATGTTTCAATTCTAAAAAACTTTTCTAGTTTCATCTTCTTCAGTTAAAACTTGTAATAAATCTACTTTGTTTTCCTTGACAAGCTCCAAAGGTATACCTTTTTCTTTCATGGTTTTACGCACTTCACGCATAAGATCGGGATTTATACGAAGTATTCCCTTTTCCGGCTTAATGCCAAAATCAGGATTATATAAAGAATCATTCTTAGCCCTAGTAGCCATTAATTCCAAACATGCTTTAATAGTTAAAGTATTTATCGATCCTCCTGCCGATGAATCTAGCAATTCTCTGCATTGGGTATTAAGACCGTGGTAAATAAGTCGCAAAATTTGTCTCGGAATAGCCATGATTAGGGATACTATTGCTCATTCCAAAAAATCTTTCCCAGGGTTGTGGATAGTTTTCTTCCACGTTTTGACTAAAATTTCCTATATTCTTTCTAAGTTCTGTTACCTTTGCAAAAGGATTAAAACTGTTTATAAATTTGACAATGCAGTTTTCCTAACATTTAATATAATGGCAAGGGAGATAATATAACCAGCCTAGAGCTTTACCTTTCAGAGACCAATGAAATAATTGTAGACGAGAGAATTCTCTTGGAAAACCTTTTGGTCCAGGTGATGTTATCACATCGTCGAACACTCTAGGATGCGTACCTAGGTCCTCATCTTCCCTTCCACTGAAAGCCTTTTCTTACAAAATTTTAATAATTTCACCGTCAAATCGATATTCCCTAACTCCAGGATTAGGAAATTCTATAGGTTTTTTAAGAAATGCACGAGTTTGGAGCACTATATTCTCTGAGAGTCTTCCAGGTTTCTTTGGTGTTGTCCTATGAATGGACATTATTTCCATGAAGTCACTTAGGTTGTCAACTTCAACTCTGTTTGATCTCAAGAATTTTTCAATAATTTCCCCGCGCCTCTGAGTAGGCACGCATTCAAAATAATCTGGTAGATAAGTCCTACCAGAGAGTGTAGACCCTTTTGTCTTCTAAGGAGAACATCTTGTAATAGTAACACATGAAATGTCAAGAGACAAAACACTTAGCACTTAGCTCCCCGGCAACGGTGCCATAAAATATCTTGATGACTGCAAGTGCACAGATCGTTTGTAGCTAGTTTCGAAGTTCTGATATCGATCCCATAGGGAGCCCAAAGGTAAATGTTTATTGGTGAAGTATCTGTCGCACCCGAAGTTGTCACAGGTCTTCGAGTGAGGACTGCAAGTGTTGAGGATAAGAATGGAATTTGGTTGTAAATGAAAGTACTTAAATAAATCTAAAATGTAAACTTTAGAAATAAAAAGCATAAAAAGTAAAGGAAGATTTGTTTGTTGTTTCCTGCATATGACGAAATAGGCGCCGAGAGTTTCAGTTCATGGTGATAGTGAGTGTGCCGGTGAATGAGTGATAAGTGTAACAATTATAATTTTATAAGTATGTGTGTAGGCGAGCAACCCATAATTAGTTGGAACTCTTCTTGGTAGATTTCATCCCAACTTCAATAATCCTACTAGCCTGTTTACCACAACCATGGTCAGTCGCTAGACGATTAAGATCCTTTAGGTTGCTTAGGAATTAAGCTCCTTGGATCAGACTAATGCAATAAGCTCGGTGGTTCCCCATTATCCTCAAGTCAAACTAGTTTCCATTGATATCCCCATGTCACTCGAGGGTCTCTAGTCTGCTAGCAAACAAGATTCTATCTATGTAGAACAACGCATCAAATTGTCTGGGCCCTTAATTGGACAACATGCATTAAGCATCCCATAGATAGTCAAGCACACATAATATAGTAATTAGAATTAACTACAAACTTGATGGAAATTGTATAGGCACATCACATCTCACCAATCCCATACATCTCCCTACGTCCAAGGGAACTTACTCACACATGAGAGAAGAAAGCACCATCGATATAATTAAATAAAGGGAGTCCTTCTCGAAATTACCGTGGAGATCCACAATAAGAAATAGAAACAAATCCAACACAATTCAAGATAGTAAGAAAATCTCAAACCCTAATCTTGCAAAGTGGAGATATCTCTCTGAAGTAAAAGTAATGGCTATGGAGGTGTGGTGGCTAGGAGATCGAAGATCGTGGAGCAAGATGAAGAACGCCTTCCCCTTCTTCTACGGTTCCCTTCTTTGTCCCTTTTGGATGGTATGGCGGCTCTTGTGTTCTGTTTTCGACCTTGGCCTCTTCACGAAAGTTGTTCCTTTTAATAAGACGAAGGAGATGGCACCTATACAGCGGCGACCCGTATAGTTGGTCGTTAAACTTGCAGTGAGTTCTCATCGATTGCTTCCAAAAAGGGACTTGCTTGTTTTCGCCTGAATATTGTGTTTTTGCTGTTAAATCCCTCAGTTGACGTACAAAACCTGAAACACACATTAAAAACCAAGTTTTATTCGCTATCAAAGTATTAGCGTCAGGTAAAGCTGGAAAACCATCAAATCTAAACGAAAACCATTGATAGAAGCCATAAAAATGTGTAGAATCTCTCAAATATCACTAGTGCATCGTCTCTTGCGTGAATAGTCCTATGCTGGGACCATACTAGCGCAAGTAGACAACTAGAAAGAGAGGAGAGGGAGGAAGGAGGCACATAGAGGAGGTAGGAGAGCTCCCAACCGAAAGGTGTGTGTCCTCCTCCAAGGGAGGCCTCTTTATATAGGGGATGGGGGACAGGCTTGCCCCCTCCCCAAGGCACCTAGGCGGCGGCCAAGGAAGGGATGGAGAATCCCTAGGGCGCCTGAAAGGACTGTGTTTTCCCTTGGTATCTTGGTGATGATGACAATCCCACTTGTGATTTATTGTGTGCTTGAGTTTCAGGTTATTCATTTTTTATGAAGCTTGTGGATGCCTCTCTTGGAGTCTCGCGAAGACGGCGGCCTTTGTTTTTTCCTTTCTCTCTATTTTTTGTTTTAGGTCACCGTACTATCAAGAGGGGGTCCACCTCGGAAGGATGTGGGGAATCAGTTTTTCATGCACAAACCATACTTGCACTGCCACAACCATCCTATTCTTTAGTGAGAGAGTGATCTTTGGAGTCGTTTGGGGTGTTTCTGTCCTGATCGGAAGTTCCGGCCAAGGGCCGGAAGTTCCGCTCAGGGATCTCTGCGGGGCTGGTCCGACACTATTTCTGTACCAACTTCCGGCAGAAGTTTCACCCATGTACTGGATACTTCTGTATAGAAGTGTTCTATTTGACGAAACTTCCACCGGAAGTAGAACCGGAAGTTCCGGTCGGCGGACCTAGTCAAGCCTGGCCGGATTCAGTGATCGGAACTTTCCTAGATGCTCCCTCTGAGTGCCTGAGCGGTACTTCCGCCCGGCCGTCGGCAATTCCGGTCATGTGGTTCGCGACCCAGAAATTTCTGCTCCAAGATCCGCTCACTTATTGTATGCTTCTGTATAGAAGTATCATATTTGATCGAACTTGGCCCGGAACTTGCCAGGAAGTTCCATCAGAATTTCCTGTCAAGCTGACCAGAAATTCCGGTCGAACTTTGGAGCATCCACCAACAGCTTTCAAGCCGTTGGAGGTGCGCTGAGTGGAAGTTCCGGTGTCCCATTGATACGTCCAAAACGTATCTACTTTCCCAAACACTTTTGCTATTGTTTCTCCTCTAAACTTATGTGATTTGGATACAACTAACATGGACAGACGTTGTTTTTAGCAGAATTACCTTGGTGTCTAGTTTTTGTGCAGAAAATCAACTATCAGGAAAAATCCCGAAAAATATGCCAAAAATCCTATTTCACGAGAAGACTCATGGAGCCAGAGTACGAGACGGAGGGGAGGCCTAGGGGCCCACCCCCTGTCGCGTGGGTGGGCCCAGCCTGTGCCTGGAGGGGGTGTGGCTGCCTCAGGCACCCCTTGATCTCCCTCTTCGCCTATAAGATGCCTCTTGACCTAAAAATCGAGGGGGGTTCGACGTTTTTCTAGAAAGAGTTCCGCTGCGCTGCTACCACCAAAAACCACGATTCGGAACCAGAAACTCCGTTCCAGCACCCTGCCGGGATGGGGAATTTGGAAAGGATCATCGCCGCCATCATCATCGACGCCTCTCCATCAACCATCTATGTTTCCCTCATCCATGAGTGAGTAATTCCCCGCTGTAGGCTATGGGGATGGTAGGGATTGGATGAGCTCTATCATGTAATCGAATAAGATTGTTACGGCATGGTGCCTAGTATCTCTATTAGTGCTATTTGACTTTGTTGCAACTTGTTGTGCTTAATGCTTGTCACTAGGGATCGAGTGCCATGATCTCAGATCTGAACTTATTATTGAATCATTATGATAGTAGTGTTTGTGATCTTATCTGCAAGTTGTGTACACATATCATTGTCCGGATCCAAAGGCCCCTAAGTGACAAAAATTGGGACAACCTGAGGGGATGGCTGTGATATGAGGATCACATGTGTTCATGGAGTGTTAATGCTTTGCTCCGGTGCTCTATTAAAAGAAGCACCTTAATTGCCAGTAGTTCCCTTGAGGCCCCGCTGCAACGGGCTGACAGGACTAAAGATGTTGTGCTAGTTCTCATTGCGAGCACACATGACTATATATGGAGCACATGGCTATGATTGTTTAGTACTTGGATGCTTATTCTTATTTATCTGCAATTGCCCTAGATCTTGAAGTTACATGTTTAGACTCGTCCATGCAACGCCCGTCCATCCATCCCTATGCCTACCGCGCTTATATCCTACTGTTTGCTACTACTGTTATTATTGCTCTTGTTTTGTTATTGCTACTACCAAACTATTGCTACTAATAAACTTCTGTGAGCAAGAACTATTTCCAAGTGCAGCTAAATTGACAACTCAGTTGTTAAGGCTTGCAAGTATTCTTTGGCTCCCCTTGTGTCGAATCAATAAATTGTGTAATATTACCCTCGAAGACTCTTGCGATCCCCTATACTTGTGGGTCATCAAGACTATTTTCTGGCGCCGTTGCCGGGGAGCATAGCTTTATTTGTAAGTTCACTTGGATCTATTATTGTTCACTGCTACTCCTTTCATCATGGGGAAGTCTCGTGATGGAAAGTTTCCTATTTTACCATCCACTACAAGAAGAGGTATAGTCCTAAAAACGTCTACTGCTCTTGATTCACCGCCTGTTATAAGTAAGCTTGTTACACCACCACCATATACTCATGCTACACACACTGCTACTACTGCTGAATCTGAAACTGTTTCTGATACTCATGATGTTACTTCTACTATGCTTGATGCGAGTGGTTCATTAGGTCCTTTCCTATATGCTATCATGGCTAGTCTAGGAAATACTAAAACTCCTAGTGAAGACACTGTTACACCTATTAGCTCACCTGAGTCTAGAGAGAGATATGATATTAATGATGGTTACATTGAGTTTACTGATGAATTTATTGAGGAGTGCCAAAACACACATGGTGCTAGTGCTATTAAGAGTCTCCTTGAGAGACGTACCATTATTTCTAAACTGTCCGCTGATCCTAAGTTTGCCACCTCTCCCATAGATATTAAAGATAAAGATTATGATTTCTCTCTTGATTTATCCTATTTAGACATTGTTGAGAAAGAACCTTTCTGTGGGACTGAAAATGAGAATGCTGTATCACATATGAATGAGCTTTCCACTATGAGTGCTTTATTCTCTGATGATTTTAAGATGCGCAAGTACTTTGTTACTAAGATCTTTCCTTTTTCACTAAAAGGAGAAGCTAAGGCTTGGTTTAATAGATTACCTCCTGGATCCATTGATATCCCTGATTGCTTGATTGCTTCTTTCTTTGAGAAATATTTTCCTCCTAGTGCTAGACATGCTGCTTTGCAGAGACTTTTTGATTTTAAACACGGAGAAGAAGAGAAATTGCCTGAGTCATGAACAAGGTTCTGTGCCTTAATTCATGCACATCCTGGATGTCCATTACTGTAACATCCCAGCATTTAGGACCTAACGAAGGGTGGATTTAGGAATATGAATTGTTGCATGCATTCATCTATGAAAATGTGGGTAAATTTTTCGCCAAATAAAAACCTAAGTGATCAATGTTTCTTTCATACTTTGAGATTAGGTTTAGACTTAAAGGATGATTGTTATAAACTTTGAGATGATCTTAAGGAGTTATGTGTTTTCAAATGGATTTGAAATATTAGACTTGAGTGTTTGAATTATAATTCAAATGAATTAGATATAAATTTTGAATCTTAATTCAATTAAGAGATAAATATTACAACTTGAATTATATCCAAAGATAAACAATAATGAATATAAAGTCTATTTCTTATCATCAATACATATAATGAAGTTATAAAATTATAACTTATTTGAATCATCCACATAACTTACAAAAGTAAATTTACAAAGAATAGGAATATTCTTTATTAATAATAATATAATCTTTATTACAATTGAATAAAATAAAGATTACATGAATAATAAAAGAAAATTACAAAAGAATAAGAAAATTACAATGGAATATTTACCTACTATACTATATCTAAATCTAAACTAAATCTAAACTAAATCTTCATCTTTATCTTTGTACCTGCAAAACATAGACTAAAAAAAGAAGATTAGTGTTAGTATTATTTCTCTTAGACATGTTAGTGAAATGCACTTGACAAATTCATCATTGAGAAATGTTATAAAAGGGGCAAGTTTCACCAATAGGAAAGATTCCATCTTTCATAAATTCAAAGCCAGAAGTCAGATGACAGCCAAGAGGGACAAATTCACCAGCCAGATGAAAGTAACCAGGTAAAATTAAATATCCAGATTCTGAACATATCCACAAGTGCATAGCAGGCACACAAGCTGGACACACACCAGCATGCATATGGTGTGCTGTCGACCTCACAAGCATAGCCCAATCTCACAAAACCACATCACAGCCGTGGGGGGCACTAGTGCATCACCCCACTGCACAACACACAAGAACAGCCAGTGTAGAAAGCAGCTAAACCAAGCACCACAGCCAGCAACCACACCAACTAAGGATCAACCAAACATCACCAGGATGGTGACATAAGGAGGGGGATGGATCAGGTGCACAGCAAGATCAAGCCCAGGAGCTAGGAGGAGCAGGCTAGCTCAAGAGAAAGCTCAGGAGTCCAGCAAAACCAGATCAAGATCATCATCATCAACTTACTACACCATCATCAGATTCTGTGGTGAGTTTTATAAAACCTTCACATAATCTAATCTTCTTATTCAGAGAAAGCATGTGTTGTTTTATAAAACAAACCCTCAGAAAGCACCCAAGTGGGGTGAATCCATCATAGGGGTTTCTTTTAAACTCTAAAGGCAAACAACAAAGTACCAAGATCCAACCAGAGCTCAGGGCAACATCCTTGCTCTGGTTGTCAAACTATATTTTACCATTCAATCATGCATATACCTATGATCTATTTCTATGCACATCCCTAAGGGAAGGGTAACACCTTAGGAACAAATCCTTAGGATCCATAACATGATCAAGCTCAGTATCATTTTTTCCAAGCTTTGATTCAATAAAGAATAGCTGGTACTACTACCAGAACTATCTAGATGAACCAATTAGATAAGATTTGAATCCCTAAGCCTCAGACCAACATAACTGGTCTTAGGAAATTCAGATAAGAGCATATATATTTATCTTTCAAAGCCAAGATTGTCTTAAGCATAAACTAACCAAATCCATGGTTTTGCATCAAACTTGTGTGCCATACATGATGGTGTCACAAGCACAATCCAATGTGAATCAGGAAAGACATTAAATCGTCATAGATTCAGACAATCAACTAACTAATCATTTTCCTGTAAAACAGGAATCATAACTAGGATATTCCTATAATACACCTCACTGTTTGAGATCATAATGAATTCAAACCACATGTTAATTCCCAAGCTAACAACACTAAGACAGTAGCTGTATCTTATCATAATCATGACCATGAATCAAATAAACAGTGGGAATTTATCAAATCATTGGCTTTACCAAGCATATTTCCCAAACAACTACATCATCTGAATCAGATGCAATCCAAGCATCAAATCATCTAAGAAGCCACCAGAAACAATATATATTATCTTAAGCAATAAGCCTCAGACCAATAATCATTTAGCATGTGTACAGACCATCCAAACATGAATCAATTCATCCAGTACATGAACAAGCACATAGCAGGAACCCTAAATGGATGATCATCTTAATCAGAATTAGACAGTAGCAAGAGAGGACACATCCAACATCTAGCATTGAATCAGCAAGCACCGAAAGCACCAGGGGGAAGGAACCAAACTCACCGTTGGTCCTCGCTGAAGAAATTGAAGAGGAAACTGATTGGCCGACGAACCCGCGGCGGCACAGGGAGCACCCAGGGGGCCCTGCAACCTGCACCGGCCACGACGGCGGCCACAACAGCACACGAATCCACCTCACCACCACAGGAGAGACCACGACGGCGGCAGTGGCACTTGAACACATGCCAAACTCCAAACCCTAGGGTTTAGAGAGGCATCAACCCATTGCAGGAGATCCCCAGGCTCAAATCCAATTGGATGGAACGAACGAGCATCGTCGACAACCCCCAATTGCATCACGGCAGTGACCAGAATGGCCGACGGCGGCGGGAATCGACAGTGGCGGCATCGCCGGCCACGAGGTCGGGGTCAGAGGAGGAGAGGATAAGATTGAGGGAGAGAGAGAGGTAGTGGGGAGTGGGCCGAGCTAGGCCAGACCCTTCGGGGTGGCTCTTTTGTCTAAAACTAAATGGGCCACTAGGGCCCAATAAGAATAATCAGCCCAGAAACAATTCCAGGCCTGTTTCAATAAAAAGAAAAGACCAAAATCGTCCTCGAAGTCGATGGACTCTCCATCCTCATCACGTCTTCCAAAGACGTGGAAGTGGGTACCTCTAACCTATCGGGAGTGTCGCCCTAGCAGACGTCCTATCAGATCCTGCATAACTACCTCAAGGCCTCTCTCCCTGTCATCGTGCATGAGCTTGAAGATTGAGTCTGAACTTACCAGCAACAGCATCAGGCTCCTCATAGACCTCCTCCACATTGATGTGGTTTACCTGTCCCTTCTGGAAAGGATTGGGCTTGTTGGGTCCTTCAACCTTCTTTTCTGGGCATTCATTTGCATAATGCCCCATCTTCTTGCATTTGAAGCATTCAACCTGACTGATGTCTCTCTTAACAGGCTGACTTCCACTTCCACTTCCATTACCACTGTGGTGGTTCTTATGTCCACTCTTGTGGTTCTTGTACTTGTCATTGTCATGACTGCGATGATGCTTGTTGTCATGACGGTTGTGGTTATGGTGCTTGTTGAATTTCCCATGTTTGTGGGATCCTGAGCTTCCACTGTCATCATAATGAGATCGTTTGTGATATGATCCCGAGCTGTGCTTGTCGGAGTGCTTTCTCTTTCTACTCTCAACTTGCTTCATTTTGTTCTCCAAAATAGCAGCCTTGTCACAGAGCGACTGATAAGTGGGAACATATGCCACAGCCAACTGCAGATTCAGCTCATCATTCAAGCCTTCAAGAAATTTTTCCTTTCTCTTGGCATCAGTGTCAACTTCATCCGGTGCATAACGTGCCAGATTGTTGAACTCCTCAATGTATTCAGCCACGCTGCGGTGGCGCTGCTTCAAATTGTGGAACTCTTTCTTTTTCAGAATCATCACTCCTGATGAGATATGAGCAGTGCGAAAGCCATCCTCAAAGATAGCCCATGTCACTTCATCTATGGGAGTGGTGATCTGGAAGTTGTCCCACCAAGTGGCGGCTGGCCCTTCCAGCAGATGTGCTGCAAATCTAACCTTTTCAGGATCGGTACAGCCCACGGTTACCAAGTCCTTGTTTACCGAACGTGGCCAATCATTGGCCACCATGGGATCAGTCGTCCCTGAGAACTTAGCTGGTCTCAATCTCAAGAAACTGGTGAGCATATCAAAACCCGGTGGGTTGTTGTTGTTATTGTTGTTATTGTTGTTGTTTTGGTTCTGGATGAACGTCGTCATCATCTCCATTAGCTGAGTTTGAGCAGTCATCATTTGTTGCATTTCTGGAGTGATGTTGTTGTTGTTGTTGTTGTTGTTGGGGTTGGGGTTTGCACGACGGGGAGGCATCTGTGGTTTGTTCAAATAGAGATAAGAATGAGATACCCATAGATGCTTTCATGCACACTACATCACATAAGCATTCACAAGAATGAAACACAAAGATAAAAGTTCAACAATAAGATAACAAGTTCATAAAGTAAAACACACAAGTAGCAAGCCATCCACATGTCGGATGGTCCAATAACAAGTTCTCAAAATAACAAGTATGATAATAAAAGATAAATGAGTAGTCAAGTCTACTCATCGGCATCAATCTCCTCCTCGACAAAGGTATGACCTGCGTTCTCCATCGCGGTCTTGTTCTCCTCAATGCTAGTGGTCAAGGTCTCTATCTTGGCCTTGAGAGCCCTCTTCTGGGAACGAAGCCTCTCTATCACTGCCTGCTGCTTCTCTAGCTCGAAGTCCTTGGACTGCAGTTCTTCAGTCATGTCCCGGATCTTCTTGTTCCTATCCTGGACACGCTTCTCCTGACTCTTGAACTTCCTGTCCTGGGTCTCGAACTTCGCCTCCATTTCCTTGACTATCTCGTCTTGCTGTGTGAAGAGCTTGTCCTTCTCGCGAAGCTGCACCTGGAGCTCGTCATTGCTGAGCATGACATTGGTCCTGTCAGTGTCCACGTGCCTAATGAGAGACTCTAAGTCCTGGAGATACAGGCGTATCGGCTCTGTTGCGTCCCTCGAATCGTCCTCGAAGTCGATGGACTCTCCATCCTCATCACGACTTCCAAAGACGTGGAAGTGGGTACCTCTAACCTGTCGGGAGTGTCGCCCTAGCAGACGTCCTATCAGATCCTGCATAACTACCTCAAGGCCTCTCTCCCTGTCATCGTGCATGAGCTTGAAGACGATGGCCTCCGTAGTAGCCTCTGTCTGGTGTCCGGGCTGGTTCACCTTGAAGCCCTAGAGGTACTTCCTCTCAAACTTGGTGAGGGGATGCACCATGATGGTGGGAAGAGGGAGATTGAGCAAAGTGGTAAGCTCAATGATACGAGGACCAAAGCGGGTAACTTGGAACTCCTCAACAGTGCTGATGGTAATAGGCATCTATTTATAAGATAGAAAAGTTAGAACAACACAAATCAAGATAAAACAAAATACATAACATCACATACATATCCTTGGGAAGCAAAACACACAAGTCATACATACATGAAACCATTACAACAACCAAGGTTCAAACTTATTTTAAAGTAACATTTTGGAAAATAAGGTGATAGGTGGTGGTCCAACTAACAAAGTACGTTTATAATCCTATCTCACTGGATCTGTTGGCTAACACAATGTTTCTAGAAGCAATCAGCCTATCTTTCTCACATGATTCCATCACTAAGTCTATAATATATCCTCTTAAGGTTTGGTTGGTAGCTTCCGACTCTTGGGTATGTTCCTTCTCTTTCCTTAGATCATTTTGGAGGTTGAGCATTCTGCACTTGACTCTATCACCAAGTTCTTTGATGGTCTTCCAAGCTGCATCCCTTGCTGATTCAAAGAATGTAGGGTGAACCACTGAATTGGTGAACATGCATAATCCTTTTTCCTGATGGTTGTCTTCCTTGTTTTTATACAAGTGAAGTTGCACCCACCAGTATTCCACTCCTTCATCCATCACTGGAAAACCCTTGTACACAGCTGCACCTTGTATCTCTAATGCAACCATGAGGTCCTTGAGAGCCTTGGGGAATCCTGTCTCACACTCCAAAGTCATTGTCATGAGTGGTACTTTCCTTATGGCTTCGTTGATGGAGTTCATCTACAAATAGAGATGAGAGAGAAGATTAGAAAAGCTTACGAGAAGAATAGACAAGTGTAGAAGTTGAAATTTTTTCCTTAGTGGTTTCCAATCCTAGGGTCATAATCCTACAGGCAACACAGTGCTCTGATACCATCTGTAAGATCCCTCCTTTATAAAGGAAAAGGATCCCTGTGATTGCAATGCTAGTCCCTGGATCATTGCTAGCATCCACAGTTTAAGATGAAGTACACAGATACAAAGGTCATTTATTACATCCATTCCAGAGATAATCATAGTCTTTACAACTCAAGGCCACAGGCCTAATACAAGAGTTTGAATAAGTAAATAAATATAAGTCTTCATCTTCATGTGCCACAGGCAAACATGTTGAGTGTAGAATCATGACACCTAATCCTCTTCAGAGTAACCTGCAACATCACAAGTTACAGCCACAGTGGGTCAATACTTTGGAATAGTATTGGCAAGTGATACCTTAGTAAAATTTAGGTGGACTATATTACCATATGCAATTTGGCTAAGTGTAGCTTGGCTTGCTTTGCTCAAATAGGTTTTTCCTATTAGTTGAAATCACTAAGTTTTTCTTTGTCAAAACTTTTCCCAAGGAACCATCAATAGACATTGAGGTCCTTCACCCTTGTTCACCCACAAGTTTTACTTAGAAGTTGGAATGATGAGATTCTTGATAGCTTCCATGTCTTGATGCTCAAGTTGTCCATTGCCATGGACTTGGCTAAGTACTTAGATTTTTTTATCTACAGAGGTTGTGCACTTTCCCCACCAGACTTGGTTTCACCAAGACAGGACCTTTCAGAAGCCTTCCCTTAGACCAAATGGACGCGTTCCAACCTATCATTCCCACTACCACCAACTGTCCAAATGGCTAAGTTCTAGCAACTTATGTGATCCAGGCAGAGCCCATATTGCCAAGTGGCTGCACTAGAAGCTTCTCAACACTTGGCCTCTAAAATCCCTTTGTTCCTGGGTGGCTTTCCACAAGTGAGATACACAAGGTAAACCATAGCCATGGGCCTTGTGTAACCACTCAACCAAAACCACCAATCAAGTCCCTTTCCACCCAGGTGATTCATTGACTTAGTTGTTTTATTAAGAAAACATAAGTCCAAAGACTTAGAAATATTTTCCTCATAGCATGTATATATCACCAACCCTTGTTTGCTACTAGCTAGGCTAAGCATGGCATAGATAGTAACTTAACTTAGAAATTTCCTAGCAATTCTACAACTACTTAGGATTTCCCAACATGGCATTTGGCAAAATAATAACATGCAAGACTTAGCAAAATATTTCTAATGCTTAGTATAAAATATAGGGATGAAAATATTCATGAAGTACCACTTGCCTTGGTAGTTGGGAGAGTAGCACTCTTCACAATCACAATCACTAGCACCAAAGTCTACACAAAGAATGGTAGCACAAATCACACACAATTCATATACAAACATAAATATATGCATGCATGCAAAATGCTAAGTGATGATTTTTAAAACTCAACCAAGCAAGTGCAAGGTACTGATTCACTAACAAGATAAAAACTTGCCAAATCAAGTTTTATTTGACACTAAAGACAATTTCTAAACATTTCATATGTTTAAATAAGCCCTACACATGTTTCTGCAAAAGAAACCATTTTAACAGAAGCTAAACATTAAACACATTGCATATTTAGAAAGGGCTTGTCTTCCTGATTCCAACGGTATAAAATTTGCCAAAAACTAACGTGGGAATCAAAAGTTACAAACAAAAAAAATTTGAACTAAAATCTGATTCAAAATCTGTTTTAAATCTAACTCACTGCCACGCGGCGCTATCCTATTGGCGCGTACCGATTCGCACGGATCGGTCGACGCAGATCGTTGGATTTAAGTGATCGCGTATGGCTCAGATCTAACGTACCGTTTCGTTAAGTGATTCTATCGCACGCATTGGATCTAGATCCAACGGCTCTTGATCAAACGACCAAGATCTGGCGGCGTGCGGCGACGGCGAGCGGCGGAGCGCTCTGCCAGTGGCGGTGCCGGCGTTCTAGGTCGCCCCGGGAGGGAAGAAGATGCTCACCAGAATCGCCGTGTCGAGGTGAAGCTCAACGTGTCTCCGGTTGGCAAAGGGGCGCTCGGAGTCGTCGGGGATTCCTCGCCGGAGTTCGCGAACGCGTCGGGTGCGGCTACTGGTCGACGTTGGCGAGGTTCTGCGTCACGCTAAGGCAAAAGGAGGGCACTGTTAGATGCGCAAGACGATGGGGATCCTAGGCGTATCAACTAGCGGGCAAGGGGCGGCTGGTACTTACGGGGAGAGGTCCGGAGTTCGTGCAGAGAGCGGAGGCGCTCAGTCGTTGTCGCTGCCGAGGCTACAGGCCATGCGCGAGCAAATGAAAGATGTCAGTAGACACGCACGGAGTTGTATAGCATGCCAGTATGAACCATGGACAGAGGGGGACACGGTGCTCACCGGAATTCGTCGGCGAGGTCGTCGGAGCAGCGGCAGTGTCTGGCGAGTTGCGAGCAGCCTGGTGGCGTGGAGAGGAAATTGGGTGAGGGGAAATGGCCGCGAGAGGGAGGGGCTTAAGTAGGCAAGAGCTCGACAAGAAACGCCCAGTGAATCAATGCCAATTACACCGCGGAATCAACGCAGCAACGGCCAACGGCGGTGTTCGTGCGCGGAATCTGGGGGAAGACGATGATGACGTGGACAGGGCCCACTTGTCAGTGAAATAAACAGAGGGGGAGTGAGGTCCGAGCGTCAGCGACTCGCTGGGTGCGTCCGCGCGTGATAGAGAGAGGGGACCCGGGTGGGCTAGATGGGCTGGTTTCACTGTTGGGCCAGAATAGTAGCGCCGACCCTTTTCTTTTTCTTTATTCCTTTTCTTTTTCTAATTTGATTTTCTGGAGTGATTTTCAAATGAATTCAAACTCTATTTGAATTCAAATCTTTTCAGGATTTTTGCAGTGTGCAAAAATCACAATTCAGGACATAAAATCAAGTGGTCTCTCTGTTCAAGCTTGGTTCTTTTGAAATAACAAAATAAACAGTGCCATAGCACTTGATTTGCAAATGTTTTGAAAATGGTTTTGAAACCATTTTTATTTTGTATAATTTTGTTCAAACTTCACACTCATTCCAATCAACAAGGAAACAAACAAACTTGGTTTTAAAACACTTAAGCTCTCAAATGGGGATGGCCATTTGATTTAAGTTTTCTCACATAAAATGATAGCACTATGTGCTTCTGTTTTCTTGAAATTGGTTTGAAATTGATCTCAAAACTATATGCATGCATGAATGGTATGCAATCTTTGAAATCATGATTTTAGGGATGTTACAAAAGTATGCCCGGTTGTGCAACAAGGAGTTGATCTCTCATGGGTAAAGTAACGCACCTCTGCAGAGTGTAAGAACTGTAACTTGTTACTCCCTGTTCCGGGAAGGAGCTACGAACGCGGCAGGAAAGGAACTCCATGAAAATTCTGGTCAACCCGTGAAGGATGATTGTCATAGTTATTCAGAATAAAATCAATATTTGAAGAAAGATTTACAAAAAGTGCATAGTGCCAAGGATTTATAATTCGAGGTGGTAGTTAGAGCATCAAACTTCCCACCTTGCATATAATGAACTTGTTGGGTAACGCTGTTACTCATTCTTTCCTTTGATCCCTTTCTTAGACTCTGAGGATCCCGAAGACGTGCCAATGTATGCAGCCGAATGTCAAGAAGATGTGTTCTACGAGGAACCTAATCTGTCCGGAGGATTTGAAGGAGTGGATTATGAGATCCGCTACGGTGTCAATTAGAAAGAGTCAAATTAAGTACCTAGTTAGTGGTAACTAACGGAGCCGAGCAGCATGAACTCTATAGAATAAGCTGCCGAGCTCAACTCCTAGTCCGAGTTTCTATTTTTAAATTTCTGCTGAACGCTTTATATTTTGGTTTGTAAGTTGGATCTTTTGGAAGTCTTGAACTTCCGGTATTGTAATAATAATAATGTGTGTACATTTGTAATATGGAGCCACAATGTTTCTGTTGTACCACTCTGAGGGATGTGATATTTACAGAATGGTGTTCTGTGGATGTCATGTCAACAACTATAGTGTACTACACATGTAGTGGTATGCTGGGTCACCGCAATTACCGAAAAAAGAGCTTCTTGATATTTATTATAATGGATTAACTGATGATTCTAGGACATACCTACACAACATTGCTGATTGTGTTTTCAGGAAAAGAACTCCTACAGATGCTAAAGAATTAATGGCTAAAATAAGCAGGAATTATGATGATTGGACTTCAACTGAGCTAAATACACCTGAGCCTATTACTCCTGAGCCAGTTATGCCTGAACTAGTTCCAACACCAACAGCAAAGAAGAGGGGAGTTATTGCATTAAATTATGAAGTGATGAAGGAAGCTAAGAAATGTCTAAAGGAGAGAGGTATTAGAGCTGAAGATGTGAAGAATCTACCTCCTATTGAAGAATTATGTAAGCCGATTCCCCACTCATATACTATTGAGGTACACTCTCTCCACTTTTATGAAGGTGATATTCCTTATGGTAATCCTCCTGATCAATGCTTAGAGGAAGTTGACGCATTTATTGTTAAACAAGGTAATTTTAATAAACAATTTCAGAATCATTTATTGGAAAACTCTAGAGCTATTAATGAGTTAAAAGATATTGTGAAAAGAACTGCTAATGATATTAAAATGCTTTGTAAACACTTTAAAATGGTTCAAACCCAAATTGATCAACTTGCTAAGGTACAAAAGGATATGCTAGTTAATGCCTCAGAAGATAAACATGCTTATGGAATTAGGACTAGGAGTGGTATAGCTACTCAAGATCCTTTATATCCTGAAGGACACCCTAAAAGAATTGAGCAGGATTCTCAACAAGGTTAAAGTAGTGGTAGTCCTCGTAAGAGAAAGAAAAAGAAACATAAAATAGTTGAGGAACCACTTGAACCTGCTGAAGATCCTAATAGTATATCTGTCTCTGATGCTGAAACTGAGAGTGGTAATGATAAAAATGATGCTCCTGATAAGGAGGAAGTTGAGGAAGAACCCGAGAAGCACACTAAGAACACTAGATACACTAAGGAAGATTTTATTGCTTAAAAACATGGTAGTGAGAGAGAACCTTGGGTGCATAAATCTATGCCTTTTCCAAATAAGAAACACAAGTCAAAGGAGGAAGAACACTACAACAAGTTTTGTGAGTGGATGAAACCTTTATTTTTGCAAATTCCTTTGACTGATGCTATTAAGTTGCCTCCTTATTCAAAGTATATGAAGGATATTATCTCTAATAAAAGGAAGATTCCTAATGAGGAAATTTCTACTTTGCTTGCTAATTATTCCTTCAATGGTAAGGTTCCAAAGAAACTTGGTGATCCAGGTATACCAACTATTCCTTGCTCTATTAAGAACAATTATGTTAGAACTGCTTTATGTGATTTGGGAGCTGGAGTTAGTGTTATGCCTTTTCCCTCTACAAGAGACTCCAGCTAGAAAAGTTGATACCAACTGATATATCTTTGCAAATGGATGATAAGTCAACTACTATTCCTGTTGGTATATGTGAGGATGTTCCTGTTCAGGTGGCTCATAATTGCTTGGTTTTAACTGATTTTGTTGTGCTTGAAATGCCTAAAGATGATAATATGTCCATTATTCTTGGGAGACCTTTTCTTAATACTGCAGGTGCTGTCATCAACTGTAATCAAGGAAAAGTAATATTTAATATTGATGACAAAGAGCATACTATTTATTTCCCCAAGAATGTTGCTAAGAGCTATTCTCTGAACTCCATTGCAAATATTGAGAGCATCAAGGTTGGATAAATATATTGTCCCATTCCACAAGAAAGTTTTGAAACTATTATGATTGGAACCATTGCTATCAAGTTTGAGGTAACATAATCACTTTGTGGAATGCAAAGTTTTGTTTCATATAAGATAGTTTTGGTAACAAGACCTGATCAACCTTGTTAACAAAAGAATTTTAATGAACAAAATAATGTTTTCACTATGGTTATACTTGCTCACTTTTACTTTTTCTCCTCCCTAGTCTTTGCTTTTTCTCTTGTTAGCTTTTGTTTTGCTAGTTGTTTTCTTGTTAGAGTGTCTTAGAACTTCTGTAGTTTTGGTTTTGGTTTGCTTTTGCTTCTTCTAAAAAAATCTTTTCTGCCAGAAAATTAATTTTCATACCCTGAAAATTGGCCAAAAATAAAGTTTGTCGAAAAATTCCAGAAAATTCATATTAAACTTTTCCTCGAAAAAGGGGCAGAGGGACACCTGGAGTGGCCCAGGGCCCTCCCCTACGCCAGCACACCCCCTAGTGGCGCGGCTAACCCCAGGGGCGCGCCTGACATGGGTGGGACCCACCTGAGGCCCCCCAAGTTGTCTCCTCCCAGCCACCTTCTTTCTCTCTCCCAAAAAACACCGGAAAACTTTCCCAAGCTCGAGTTCTTGCTGTTCTTGCTCCCGATTTTCGATCTCCTTGCTCAGCCCATCTTAGCTGCTGATTTTTGGAGGGATTGCTCCTTGGTATGTGCCTCCTCCGCTTGTCCAATTAGATTTGTGATTGATAGATTGTATCTTGAGTATTTTGCTGCTATAGGTGTCAAGTTGTGTGAGCTTGCATGCTTGTTCTATGATTAGAGATTTCATTTTGATGCATGTGTAGCCCTCTAGCAAGTTCCTATAGTAGTTTCTCATCATTTACCAACTTGGAAATCACTTAGTTTGATGTTTGTCTAAAAATTTCAGAAAAAAGAGGTCATGGACAACCACACCTATGGTGAAATATTTGAGAGTGATGCACCTAGAAAGACAAGGCCTTCAAGATCATCCTCCCGAGCTAGGCCCTCATACAATGAGGATCTCATTACACCGTGATTTGGAGATGAGGGAGATGAGGGGGATGCGCACCCTTCTACCTTTCCTTGTCCAATCTTTTTGCGGGCTACTGGGATTCTCAATGATTTTCTAACCTTGGTTTGGAGGGTTGGACTAACGAGCTATATGCAGGATGAGAGTGTGTAGTATGATACGCTCACTAAAACCTTTGTGGAGAGTTTCTCTTTTCTAACAGCCCATTCAAACCAGATGTGTCTTTCAAAATCTATAACAGGCCTTACTCCATGACATTGAAGAAATTTTGTGAGATCCTGGGTATTGGTACGACTGGGACGGTGAAGAAGATTCCAGCTCAACCCACTGATTTGTTGGAGCTCTACCACAGGATAACTAATGATGATGATTGTAGAGCTCAGCGGGGAAAGATAAGAAATATTCAATTCCGAGCTATCAGGTTTTTTGCTTATTATCTTGCCACTAGTGTTCTTGGTAGGGAGAACACTAGCAATATTTCCAACTATCATTTGGCCTTCCTAGATGCCAGCTCAACAATGAAACCAGGTACAATCTTGGTTCTCTCATTGCTCGTCGCTTAGCTGCTAAGGGACCCATTTATGGGGGTATTATTGCTGCACGTGTTGTTGCTGCCTTAGACCTTGCTGTTGATCCAAATGATACAGTTTTGGCTCCTCAGAGGCTTGATCTTGCTGCCATGAAAGCGCATCACTTTGTCACTGCTGGCTCTACCCTTGAGAGTCTGGTTTATAGAATGTTGTTTACTGACGGGGAAGAGAGAGAGATTCCTCTGCCCCAAACCACTTTGTTCTGTATTTCCCAGGGACCTTGGTCATGATCCAAGGAGGATATAGACGAGAAGCCACGCATTCTTGGCTTCCATGGACACTACCAGGGGGACGCCCCCATACGACCCCTCTATGCACTACACAGGGGAGTCCTCGAGCTCGTACAAGGACGAAGGGGCCTCCTCGTCGTACTATGAAGGTGCACCTTGTTGGTCACCATGGAGTTGAGCCCCACTTAGGCCAAAACCCTAAGCCTGGGGGGAGGTACACCGACATCACACTCATCTATATATCATGTTTCGTCGGTTCTTTGTATATCCATTGTTTCGCTTTATTTTTGGTTTTTGTTCCTGCTTTCCCAAAACACAAAAATACCAAAAATATTTTAGTTGTTTCTCTTGGTTTGTTTCTTTGCTTTTTAGCTTTGGTTTGCATTAAAGAAAAATCCAAAAATATTTTGCTTTGTTTGCTTGCTTTTAAAAAAAATCGAAAACACCAAAAATATTTGTTCTTCTTCTTTGGTTTTGTGAGATCTTTGCAGGGTTCAACCGTCCTCAGTGGAATTTGGTTTCATGTTATTATTCGAGTCACACAAGTGAAGGGCAATAATGAAGATTAAGACAACTTGAGGTGTGGTAAGAGGCTGGTAGCTAACTCTATTTGTTTTCATTTTTGTACACATACTCATCATTGTGAGCATGCTTAGTCTGTTCGTGTAATGTGTATGTTATTTATGGATGTTTAGTTGTTCTTGCTTTCTTGTGATTAGCTCCAGCTTGCTAATAGTTTGTAGCATGTCATATGAATGTTTGCTGCATTGTTTTATTCATAACTTGGTATGATATTGTCGTATCCTCCTCTGAATGTTTCATGTGAATCGACTTGGCACATGCTCACACATCCATATGACTAAACAATAGTCAGTAAGCCTAGATGATTTATTTTGCCTCAGAGGTCTTGTATCACTTTCTTGCTATAATTAGTCCTGTTTTGTTGCAAGCATGATTATGATAGTTATTGCTCTCTCGTTTGTTGCTCCCTCTCTATTGCTAGCCTTCACTTGCACTGAGTATGAGCTCTACTTGTGCATACAACTCCCCAAAACCAATAGTGCCAACAATGTCCACCATACCTACTTATTAGCATCATTTGATATTCAGTGCATATTCATTATGCCTCATTTTCTTCCAAATAAAATGTTTGCTTGTTTTGAGAAAGTTAGTTAGTAAAGCTCTCACGAACTTGATGGCACACTTTATTCTTTGCACTTAATAAACCCGAACCATTGTGACTGTCCTTGAAAGTTATATGCTTGCAAATTATAGGCTGGAACTTAGCGGAACCGTGCTATCACGGGGAAGGCTTTTAACACTTATGAATACATATCTAGTTGATATCATGCTCTTTTGTTTGCGGATGTTGTCATTGTGAAATAAAAGGGGAGTTTGTGAGTTCATGGAGTATATATATATGTGTTAGAGAAACGCCTGGGCCGCTATCCTCAGCATGCCTAATCATGGACTCGCACTGTTTTCAGCAGAATTACCTTGGTGTCTATCAGGAAAAATCCCGGAAAATATGCCAAAAATCCTATTTCACCAGAAGACTCACGGATCCAGAGTACGAGATGGAGGGGAGGCCTGAGGGGCCCACACCCCCTACCACGCGGGTGGGCCCAGCCCGTGCTTGGAGGGGGTGTGGCTGCCCCAGGCACCCCTCGGTCTCCCTCTTCGCCTATAAGATGCCTCTTGACCTAAAAACTGAGGGGGTTCGACGTTTTTCCAAAAAGAGTTCTGATGCGCCGCCACCACCAGTGTAACATCCCAAAAACATAACACAAGTATCATCAAACTCTAATCACTAAAATTAGGGTTAACAAAAACTTTGATTAATTAAAATCATATGAATGCATGTGTGAATGAAATGATTTGACAAATGCATGAATGGACTTGTGTGATTAAGATAAATAGAAAGAAATGGTTTAATTATGAAAATAACATCATATAAAACATTTCCATGCAGAAACAAATCAAAAGAAAATAAAAAATAAAGCAAATGGTCATTTTTGCCAATCTTGCTCACTAGGTCACTTTGAGTTTCTTCTAGTCCAAGATTTCAAACAGAAACTTTCCCAATTCTTTTCACCCCTTGATAGAACTAGTAAAAGTGAATCAAGGCCCACCTTTCAAACTTGCAGAAACATTTGGCAACCCCATTCAAATCACAATTCAAAATTGAATGTTATTCATATGTGAAGATCATCCATTTTCAAAACCCAACCAAACCAATGCCCCTTGACTAATCCAACTAACTAGACACTCCCTAGCATGTGCCTAGCAAACCCACAAAGTTTGAATCCAAAATTCAAATTTAAACTTCTTGAGGCCATTTCATTAAACACCTTGCAGATTCAAATCAAACAAACATCAAACACTATAGTGTGCAGTAAAATTGGCCTAACTTGTTCCCTCTCTGGTTGCAACTAGCCCTTAGTAGATCATCTAGCCTCTTTAACAATCTTTAGCACCACTGTGAGCAAGCCTAGCCATTAAAGGCAAGCATGCCGAGAGCACCATTGCCACCCCAGTGTCGACATCAAGCTACGAGCAACACTAAGTCTAGCCAGCATGTCTAGCAAGCACCCCACCGTCCACCGCCACTCTCTGTCCCAGCCCCGAGCAATGCCAGCCCCTGGACCACACGACACGCCCATGCCAAACCTCTCTGCGTGCGAGCCGAGAGCGTGCCCGTGCGCCACGCTCGACCAGCACCCACAGACCGCGCACCACCCTCGCCGCGTGTGTGCGTGATCACCACCGTCCCATCAACCCCGCAGACATGCCCGTTTGCCGCTGCGCGGACCACGCACGCTGTGCGATATTAAAACCGCCGTCGGACCCGCCCAGAGCATCAGCGTGTTCCGACCGATCAGCACCGCCGCATTCCGCAAGACCATGCCGTTGAGCTTCGCCAGGGAGCACATCACCGCCCCCTACCGTCACCCATGCCAGTAGCTACCTGTGCTGTCAACCATGACGAGCTCAGCCTGTGCCCGTCGATCCCCTTCCGCCACTATAAATAGAGGCCTCCACCGCTCGTTTTCGCCACACCAGTTCACTCCCCTCTCGCCCAGAACCACCCCACCTCACTCCCGGAGCAAGGCGAGCAGCGCATCGCCGGAATTTGGCCAGAGCCCGCCGCTGCTGGAGAAGAAGGGAGCCGTCGATCGGAGCCGCCCCAGGAGGAGCTGCCGGTACCAGGAGAACCGCCATCGTCGACTTCGTAGTTCGCCCCCGTCGCCGACCTTCGCCTGAGCCCCGGTGAGCTTCCCATGACCCCCACCTGCTGTGTTAGGGTTCTGTCTCGCCGGCGCTGCCCGACGTGGACGATGAACCATAGCCGTTCGATTAGAGTTAGATCATGCGGTTCACACTGCCCCGTACCGCTTCGCCCCTCCCCATCTCACTGACGCGTGGGTACAACCACTTAACCAGCCCGCGTATGCGCTGTGTGTAGTGGGCCGGCCCAGTAAAACATCCCGCGTGACCCAACAATTCAAATTAAGATTTATTTATTTAATTTCAAACATAGTTCAGTACCCAGATTCAAAAATCAACCAGCTCGATTCACTGAACCAAAATGCATGAAACCAATTTGTCTAGAAAGGTACTGAAATGCTTAATCCAAGCCCGTTGGATTCAAATCATTTGGATTTGTAGATCACCCATGGTAAAAATAACAAGGCAGAGGCTTTTCTGCATTTAAACATTTTTCAAAATTCAACCATAAAAGCTTTTGAGTTGATTCCAACTGTCAAAAATCACATTTGATCATACCTTTCAGAATATATAAAAAACATATGGGTTTACTTACAGAAATAATGTTCAAGTAATAAAAGAATGCCCCATAGGCATTTCTAGTCACTTTATTTAATTAAAATAAAAAGGTTAAACCTTATTAAATTGCGACACCACTTTAAATCACATTCCCATGTACTGAAATATGTGGTGATGACATGTGTCAACATGATCCCATGTTTGAGTTGGAGAATATTAAAGCTTAAGTAGTTTTTCAATGAGTAGAAATTACTTTTCTCAAAATAAAACAAATAAGACAAGTGCTTTAATCTTGTAATATTAGTGATGATGCTAGATCATCTAGTGTGAACCATTGTGTGATGATTGGAAATAGTTAAGTATTGTTTGGTGATTGTGTACCTCGTATTTATGTATAGACGCTAGTACCGACCAAGGATACGAGGAGGAAGGAGGATACTACGAGGAAGAAGCCGACGAGAACTTCAACCACCGCTCTGCACAAGGCAAGCTAACACTTGCAAGATACCCTACTTATGCAAGCATTACTACACAAGTTGACCGATGCAAGCTAATACTTGCTTGTTACCATGACCACTATATGCCTTAATGTGATCATACCTACTTGATAACCCAATCCTAGTTTTACTTGCAAGATTAATACTTTATTTCTTTATAAAAGCTTTCTCTTAGAGTTTACATAGTGAACTGTAGATACTAGAAGGATATTGGAAGGTAGCATAAAGAGCATAAAATTTGGCCTAAGTTAGATAATCTTGATGTCATCCTAAGGCATGAGATTGAAATTAGCAAATCTCCACTTGTTTACCACCCCTCATTAGTATTTACCACCACTTGTAGATGCTAGTGCTAAGTATAAAACTTGATCAACTTTAGATGGGAATACTTGGTGAAAATGGTTATGAAAACCTTAGAATGATGAGTCATTCTACTAAAATGTTTTGACATGTGTTTCCGAACACCAAATGATTTTGATGATGAAAATGTTGAGGCATGAGCCTTCGCCCTTTTTAAAACTGATGGTTGTTTGGATGCGATACCATTCCAATTTTATCGTACAACCACAATACCTGAAATTTGGGTAGGGCTTGAATGGAAATTTATATACCTTAGTATGGGTTCCCTCGTGGCCAAGGTCTAAGCTGAGGCTACCTTGTGAAGATTGTCCACCTGTGCAGTACCCAAGATGACAATTGGTCATGGTTGGGAGGCCAAACTCACAGGAGAGTTGCCTATACTAGGGCGTGTAATTGAAAGGTTAGGATTGATTATCCGCATACTGAGTATGGTGAATTCAGGATTGTTCCTGACGGATGTATCGAATGTTGTAGTGAAAGTGTACAATCTCTGCAGAGTGTTAAACTATTCGAATAGCCGCGTCCGCGGTTATGGACAGTTGGAGTGGCCATACTGTTCCCCCGTCAGATATTTTCAAAATGACTTGTGAAATGATTTGTGACTTTGACTTGACCACAACAGAGTTGTGATATGAAATTCAAGTTCCCACTTAGGTGTATTAAAACTTTCAACTAAATTTCTTGCTTCTGAACTTAGTAGAGGTAAATCTGGCTTTTTGCAAAACAACCAGAGAGATTAGTATCCTACTACAAAAACCCCCTTAACTTGTTAGTATTAGTTTGCGAGTACTTAAAGAGTACTCATGGATTTGTCCCTGGCTATTCCCGTGGCCAGACTATGAAGAAGAGTACAAGGATGATGGACCATAGGAAGGTTACGACAACTAGGATCATCTCCCATCGTCAGCATTTCCTGTGACCCTGAAGACGGAGCTTCGCCCACGCTATCGTTATCTTTACGTTATTCCGCTGCTTGAATTGTATTCAGAAATGGATCATGAGATCCTTATTTGTGTAAGACCTTATGTATGGTTTGTAACGGATGATGTACTGTTATATCAAAATCTGTTATGTCTCACAAAAATGGTAATCCTGGGATTGCGATGTATGGCATAACAGGCATCTGGGACTAAAAATCTGGGTGTTGACAAGTTGGTATTAGAGCCATCCTGACCATAGGAGACCCTAGTTAGAATGGATGTTTGAATCAAAAACTTAATTTCAAAACCAAAGGAAGTGAGTATTTACAAAAAACTTATTCTCATTCTTATCACTTGGATTCTTTCATGAAAATTCATGTTCCTCAAAAATTCTTGCAAACTTACATAAAATTTGACACACTAGAGCACTCTACTAACTTACTCATCCTATATTCTTATAGATGGACGTGAAGTACAACAAGTTTTATCAGTTGGGGAATGGAGGATACCTCATCTTTGAGCGTGACTTGGACCAACTTTCGGAGTTGCTGGAGCGTCTGCACCCCGAGTTCTTCAGAGCTCAGCTCAATGATCAGGAAGGAGAAGACCTGCAGTGGCTAGTTGTTGCAAGTCTCCGAGGAAAGATTGAACCTCCCACTGCAGAGGGAATTCAGTTCACCTTAAGAGAGAACAACTGGCTCGATGGACTGGCCAGGGCAATACAGGAAGCTCTTACCCGTCTGTGTGGACAGTGTATCAATCAGATCAAGGGTACCCGTTTTGAGTTCTACCTAAGGCATGATGTTATGAGACAACCACTGGAGGCCCCACATCATCCCGAGCTGAAGACTCAGTTGGACCACCTCAACTTCATGATGTACGACCATCAGAAGGAGTTGGACAATGCCTGTGCCTATGCCAACCACAAGTACGCCATCGCCAAGAAGAAGGATCAGACCCTCGCCATGCTAGTGAAGGATCGCAAGTCTTGTCGCCATCAGCTAGACAAGAAGGAGCGCATCATTGCCCTTCTTCGCCACCGGATCACGGATTTGGAGGAGACCATCCACGAGAGAGACATGCAGTTGGAGGAAAGGGAGAATGCCGGAGAAGACCTTCGTGGAGACCCCTACTCCTATCTCAGCGATGATGATGACTTTCTGGAGGATCAGGCCATGGACTTCTTCACCGATGAGGATGATTTCGCCTTCATCGATGAAGACGATGATGATGATGAGGATGATGAGTACACTGACTCCGAGGAATAGTAGCACTTGAGAACTAGCGTTCGTGAATTGTAGTCGGTTCCACTGTATCATAGCTTCACAGAATGGTTCTTAAAACCATCTATTTTTCTTTGTTGTGGTGTGTGTTGTATTGTGTGCTATGAATGAATGAATGAAAAGCAAGTTGCTAGCAACATCTGAGTCACACTTTAACAACTTTACAAAACAACCCTGAACCTTAGAAATTTCCCTCTTTTCTCATGATCTATCTCAATCTTCAGATGCCTCGCGGAGGAAGCGGTTCAGCCCCGGACCCGATTTTGCAACTCTTGCAAATGATGGTTTCAGACCGCGAAGCCGAAAGAGTCGAACGTCAAGCTAACCTGGCCACCCTTCAACAGATAGATCAGATGGCCAACAATAATCAAGGCCATGGAAATCAAGACAACCATGGATCTAAGCTCAAGAATTTCTAGAACACAAATCCACCTGTTTTCACTAAGTCAAAAGAACCCCTAGATGGAGATGATTGGCTGCAAACCATGGAGAACAATCTGGAAGTCGCAGGAGTGGAAGCTAACGAGAAAGTTCTGTTTGCCACCCACTATCTGGCCGGAGATGCAAGAGCATGGTGGAACAACGTTCGTGCAATGACCGGAGGTCAGATGATGACTTGGGATGAATTCAAGGTCAAGTTCAGCAGAACCCATGTGCCACCAGGTTTAATCAAGAGGATGAGGGATGAATTCAGAGAACTGAAGCAAGGAAGGATGACCGTAGTGGAATACCGTGACAAATTCTTGTCATTAGCTAGGTATGCACCGTATGATATCGACACTGAAGCCAAGAAGAAAGAGAGATTCCCAAATGGTATGCACGATGAGATGTAGATGGTGTTATTCAATATCCCCTTTGCTGATATTGAAGCCCTAGTCGACTCTGCCATTTAGATGGAAGGAAAGATCAACCAAGCCAATGAGAACCGCAAGCGCCGCATGATGCATCAACCAGAAACCCACCAGACACCAAAGTATCGCCCCAACCCATCTCCGGGATTTGCCCCGAGAACCTTCAGACCCCCGATAAACCGTCCGACCTATCCCAACCGTGGAAACCCAAGGCTCGGAGGAAACCACAACAACCCCGGCAACTCTAGCAATTTCAACCGTGCCCCACCCAAGTTCAACAACAACAATGCTGCCACCAACACCAACACTGCCCCAAGGACCGGAAGCAATGATGTGCCTGTTGCAGCGAAGGACAAGTCACAAGTGACTTGTTATGAATGTGGAACCAAGGGTCACTACTCCAATGAGTGCCCCAAGAAGATTGCCGCAGCCCCCAATGCAAATGCCCCAGCTCAGCAACAACGTCGTGTTCAGCCCGGAAGAAGGTTTGCCCCAGGGAATTCGCTCAACGGCAACGGCCGTCTCTTTCTCATGCATGCTGAAGAAGCCCAGCTAGCGCCAGATGTCGTGCTGGGTATGTTTTCCGTTAACTCAGTACTTGCAAGAGTGTTGTTTGATTTTGGAGCATCGCAATCATTTGTTACTGAAGAATTTGCATGCACTAGTAAGATTCAACCAACCAAATTGAAGCATGTTATGATTGTTCAAATCCCCGGTTCAACCACCAAAGCTAGACAAATTTGCAAAGCCGTCCCTATCCAAATCCATGGCATAGACTTTTATGCTAATCTAATAGTACTCGGAACTAAAGGTTTGGAAGTAGTACTAGGAATGGATTGGATGTCCAAACACAAAGGATTAATTGACTGTGCCAAGAAAGCCATAACCATGACCAGTACAGCCGGAATAGCACTCGAGCATGTATCTGAAACCTTGCCTCGTCAGTTCAAGTGCAACAAGAGTATAGCCCAACCTACCATTGACCAAGTCCGGATAGTCTGTGAATACCTCGATGTATTTCCAGATGTTTTGCTCGGTATGCCCCCAGATCGAGATATCGAGTTCATCATTGAACTGATACCTGGAACCGAACCCATAGCCTAGAGACCATATAGTATGAACCCGTCTGAACTAGCAGAACTGAAGAAGCAACTGGACGCCATGCTGGAAATTGGATTGATTCAACCAAGTGCGTCACCATGGAGATCACCTGTTTTGTTCGTAGAAAAGAAAGATGGAGGTAACCGTCTATGTACGGATTATCAGAAGTTCAATGATGTCACTATCAAAAACAAGTACCCGTTGCCGAAGATAGAAGATTTGTTTGACCAGTTGACTGGTGCCAAAGTAAAGACTGACTTTACCACCAGATATGGATTATACGAGTATACTTTCATGTCTTTTGGATTAAACAATGCCCCCGCTTATTTCATGTATCTCATGAATAAGATTTTTATGGACTTCCTGGATAATTTTGTCGTTGTTTTCATCGATGACATTCTGATTTATTCCAAATCAGAAGAAGAACATGAGCTACACCTAAGGACCATTCTTGGAACCCTTAGAGAGCATCAATTGTATGCCAAGTTTAGCAAATGTGAATTCTGGTTACAGGAGGTAGGATTCCTCGGACATATCGTATCAGCCGGAGGAATTGCCGTTGACCCTGCAAAGGTGAAAAATGTCGAAGATTGGCAAGCCCCAACCACTCAAACCCAAGTTCGTGCATTTCTCGGATTAGCGGGATACTACCGCAAGTTCGTAGAAGGATTCTCGAGTATCACCAGACCCATGACCCAATTGCTGAAGAAGGACAAGAAGTTTGAATGGACAGACAAGTGTGAAGCGAGTTTTCAAGAACTCAAGAGGAGATTGATTTCAGCCCCAATCTTGATCATGCCGGATATCACGAAGCCCTTTGATGTGTATTGTGACGCATCCAAGATCGGCCTCGGATGTGTGCTAATGCAAGAAGGCAAAGTTATATCTTATCTATCCCGGCAACTGAAGCAGCATGAACAGAATTACCCAACCCATGACCTCGAACTCGCAACCGTAGTTCTAGCCCTAAAGACATGGAGGCATTACCTAATGGGAAACCGTTGTGAGATTTATTCGGATCACAAGAGCTTGAAGTATATATTCACTCAGAAGGAGCTGAATATGAGGCAGATAAGATGGATTGAGCTAATCAAGGATTATGATCTGGACATTCACTATCACCCCGGTAAAGCCAATGTGGTAGCAGATGCCCTTAGCAGATTGCCGTGCCGCTTGAACTCCATGATTTTGAAGGAGCAACCAAGTTTGCACAAAGAGATGGAAAGATTTCCGAATGGAATTAGTGAGTGAAGGATTTTTGGCTAGCATAGAACTTCAACCCACTTTGATCAGCACGATCAAAGAGGCGCAGAAAGGAAATGCTAGTATCGATGGAATCAAGCGTCGGATCGGTACAGGCAAAGTACCCGGATTCACGGAAGATGAAGAAGGAGTTCTGTGGTACAAAGGACGTCTTTGTGTACCAGCAGATTCAGAATTGAAAGAAGTGATTTTGAAAGAGGCCCATGATACTCTTTATTCTATCCACCCCGGAGGTACGAAGATGTATCAGGATTTGAAGGAACAATTTTGGTGGCATAAGATGAAGAGATAAATCGGAAGCTATATCGCCAAGTGTGATATCTATCTGAGAGTCAAGGTGGGACATCAAAGGCCTGCTGGACTATTGCAACCTATACAGATTCCGGAATGGAAATGGGATTCAGTTAGAATGGACTTTATCACCGGATTGCCTACTTCTAGTAGGGGAAATGACTCTATCTAGGTCATAGTTGACCGATTGTCCAAAGTAGCCCAATTCTTACCAGTCAAGACCACCTACCAGAGTTCAAAGCTAGCGGAGTTATACATCGCTAGAATCGTCAGTTTGCACGGAGTCCCCAAGAACATCATATCGGATCGAGGAACTCAGTTTACCTCGAGATTCTGGAAGAAAGTCCAAGAAGGTTTAGGAACCCGACTAGATTTCAGCACAGCTTATCACTCTCAGACCGATGGACAAACGGAGCGAGTAAATCAAATACTCGAAGATATGTTGAGAGCATGTGTACTAGAATATGGATCTAAATGGGAGGACTGTCTGCCTTTCGCAGAATTTTCTTACAACAACAGTTACCAAGCTAGTTTGCAAATGGCCCCATTTGAGTTTATGTATGGAAGGAAATGTCGCACCCCGTTGAATTGGTCGGAAGTAGGAGAGAGTCAGATTTTCGGACCTGACATCCTACGAGAAGCAGAAGAGAAGGTTCACAAGATTCGTGAGCACCTCAAGACCGCCTAGTCAAGACAGAAGAGTTACGCCGACAAGAGACGTCGAGACCTCGCTTTCAATATCGGAGATTTCGTGTATCTTAAAGTGTCGCCCTTGAAAGGAATGCAGCATTTCCATCTGAAAGGAAAGTTAGCCCCCAGATATATCAGACCCTTCAAGATTCTGAATCGTCGAGGAGAAGTATCATATCAATTGGAAACTGCCAGAGGATATGTCCGCAGTGCACAATGTGTTCCATATATCGTTACTTCACAAATGACTTGAAGTTCTGGAGAAGACTGAAGTGTTCAAGAACATTGATCACTAGACCATAGAGATCAACGATGACCTAACTTACCCCAAAGTACCCATCCGTGTTTTGGAAGAAGCTTTCAGGACCACCAGGACCCAAAGAATCAAGTTTCTCAAGATTCAGTGGAGCAACCACACTGAAGAAGAAGCTACCTGGGAGCGCGAAGATCACATCAGGACGGAGTTTCCCGATCTCTTTAAATCCTAGGTAATCTTTTTTGTCCTTTTTCAAATCCCGGTACGAGATTTTGTTTAAGGGGGGAATGTTTGTATCATCCCAAAAATATAACACAAGGATCATCAAACTCTAATCACTAAAATTAGGGTTAACAAAAATTTTGATTAATTAAAATCATATGAATGCATGTGTGACTGAAATGATTTGACAAATGCATGAATGGACTTGTGTGATTAAGCTAAATAGCAAGAAATGGTTTAAATATTAAAATAACATCATATAAAACATTTCCATGCAGAAACAAATCAAAAACAAAGCATATGGTCATTTTTGCCAATCTTGCTCACTAGGTCACTTTGAGTGCTTCTAGTCCAAGATTTCAAATAGAAACTTTCCCAATTATTTTCACCCCTTGATAGAACTAGTAAAAGTGAATCAAGGCCCACCTTTCAAACTTGTAGAAACATTTGGCAACCCCATTCAAATCACAATTCAAAATTGAATGTTATTCATATGTGAAGATCATCCATTTTCAAAACCCAACCAAACCAATGCCCCTTGACTAATCCAACTAACCAGACACTCCCTAGCATGTGCCTAGCAAACCCACAAAGTTTGAATCCAAAATTCAAATTTAAATTTCTTGCGGCCATTTCATCAAACACCTTGCAGATTCAAATCAAACAAACATCAAACACTATAGTGTGCAGTAAAATTGGCCTAACTTGTTCCCTCTCTGGTTGCAACTAGCCCTTAGTAGATCATCTAGCCTCTTTAACAATCTTTAGCACCATTGTGAGCAAGACTAGCCATTAATGGCAAGCATGCCGAGAGCACCATTGCCACCCCAGTGTCGACAGCAAGCTACGAGCAACAGTAAGCCTAGCCAGCATGTCTAGCAAGCATCCCACCGTCCACCGCCACTCTCTGTCCTAGCCCCGAGCAATGCCAGCCCCTGGACCACACGACATGCCCATGCCAAACCTCTCTGCGCGTGAGCCGAGAGCGCGCTCGTGCGCCATGCTCGACCAGCACCCACAGACCGCGCGCCGCCCTTGCCGCGTGCATGCGTGATCACCACCGTCCCAGCAACCCCGCAGACATGCCCGTTCGCCGCCGCGCGGACCACGCGTGCTGTGCGACATTAAAACCGCCATCGAACCCGCCCAGAGCATCAGCGTGTTCCGACCGATCAGCACCGCCCCACGCCACAAGACCATATCGTTCAGATTCGCTAGGGAGCACAGCCCCCAACCGTCGCCCATGCCAGTAGCTGCCTGTGCCATCGACCACGACGAGCTCAGCCCGCGCCCATCAGTCCCCTTCCGCCACTATAAATAGAGGCCTCCACCGCTCGTTTTCGCCACACCAGTTCACTCCCCTCTCGCCCAGAACCACCCCACCTCACTCCCGGAGCAAGGCGAGCACCGCATCGCCGGAATTTGGCTGGAGCCTGCCGCTGCTGGAGAAGAAGGGAGCCGTCGATTGGAGCCGCCCCAGGAGGAGCTGCCGGTACCAGGAGAACCGTCGTCGTCGACTTCGTCGTTTGCCCCCGTTGCCGACCCTCGCCTGAGCCCCGGTGAGCCTCCCACGGCCCCCACCTGCCGCGTTAGTGTTCTGTCTCGCCGGCGCTGCCCGACGTGGACGATGAACCGTAGCCATTCGATTAGAGTTAGATCGCGCAGTTCACACTGCCCCGTACCGCTTCGCCCCTCCCCATCTCACTGACGTGTGGGGACAACCACTTAACCAGCCTGCGTACACGCTGTGTGTAGTGGGCCGGCCCAGTAAAACATCCCGCGCGACCCAACAATTCAAATTAAGCTTTATTCATTTAATTTCAAACATAGTTCCGTACCCAGATTCAAAAATCAACCCAGCTCGATTCACTAAACCAAAATGCATGAAACCAATTTTTCTATAAAGGTACTGAAAAGCTTAATCCAAGCCCGTTGGATTCAAATCATTTGTATTTATAGATCACCCATGGTAAAAATAACAAGGAAGAAGCTTTTCTGCATTCAAACATTTTTCAAAATTCAACCATAAAAGCTTTTGAGTTGATTCCAACTCTCAAAAATCACATTTGATCATACCTTTCAGAATATATAAAAAACATATGGGTTTACTTACAGAAACAATGTTCAAGTAATAAAAGAATGCCCCATAGGCATTTCTAGTCACTTTATTTAATTAAAATAAAAAGGTTAAACCTTATTAAATTGTGACTCCACTTTAAATCACATTCCCATGTACTGAAATATGTGGTGATGACATGTGTCAACATGATCCCATGTTTGAGTTGGAGAATATTAAATCTTATTTAGTTTTTCAATGAGTAGAAATTACTTTTCTAAAAATAAAACAAATAAGACAAGTGCTTTAATCTTGTAATATTAGTGATGATGCTAGATCATCTAGTGTGAACCATTGTGTGATGATTGAAAATAATTAAGTATTGTTTGGTGATTGTGTACTTCGTATTTATGTATAGACGCTAGTACCGACCAAGGATACGAGTAGGAAGGAGGATACTACGAGGAAGAAGCCGACGAGAACTTCAACCACCGCTCTGCACAAGGCAAGCTAACACTTGCAAGATACCCTACTTATGCAAGCATTACTACACAAGTTGACCTAGGCAAGCTAATACTTGCTTGTTACCATGACCACTATATGCCTTAAGCATATGTGATCATACCTACTTGATAACCCAATCCTAGTTTTACTTGCAATCTTAATACTTTATTTCTTTATCAAATATTTCTCTTAGAGTTTACATAGTGAATTGTAGATACTAGAAGGATATTGGAAGGTAGCATAAAGAGCATAAAATTTGGCCTAAGATAGATAATCTTGATGTCATCCTAAGGCATGAGTTTGAACTTAGCAAATCTCCACTTGTTTACCACCCCTCATTAGTATTTACCACCACTTGTAGATGCTAGTGCTAAGTATAAAACTTGATCAACTTTAGATGGGAATACTTGGTGAAAATGGTTATGAAAACCTTAGAATGATGAGTCATTCTACTGAAATGTTTTGACATGTGTTTCCGAACACCAGATGATTTTGATGATGAAAATGTTGAGGCATGAGCCTTCACCCTTTTTAAAACTGATGGTTGTCTGGATGCGATACCATTCCAATTTTATCGTACAACCACAATACCTAAAATTTGGGTAGAACTTGAATGGAAATTTATATACCTTAGTATGGGTTCCCTCGCGGCCAAGGTCTGAGCTGAGGCTACCTTGTGAAGATTGTCCACCTGTGCAGTACCCAAGATGACAGTTGGTCATGGTTGGGAGGCCAAACTCACAGGAGAGGTATCTATACTAGGGCGTGTAATTGAAATGTTAGGATTGAATATCCGCATACTGAGTATGGTGAATTCAGGATTGTTCCTGACGGATGTATCGAATGTTGTGGTGAAAGTGTACAATCTTTGTAGAGTGTCAAACTATTCGAATAGCCGCGTCCACGGTTATGGACAGTTGGAGTGGACATACTGTTCCCCCGTCTGATATTTTCAAAATGACTTGTGACTTTGAATTGACCACAATAGAGTTGTGATATGAAATTCAAATTCCCACTTAGGTGTTATAAAACTTTCAACTAAATTTCTTGCTTCTGAACTTAGTAGAGGTAAATCTGGCTTTTTGCAAAACAACCTTAGAGCTTAGTATCCTACTACAAAACCCCCCTTAACTTGTTAGTATTAGTTTGCGATTACTTAAAGAGTACTCATGGCTTTGTCCCTGGCTATTCCCGTGGCCAGACTATGAAGAGGAGTACCAGGATGATGGACCGCAGGAAGGTTACGACAACTAGGATCATCTCCCATCGTCAGCATTGCGTGTGACCCTGAAGATGGAGCTTCGCCCACGCTATCGTTATCTTTACGTTATTCCGCTGCTTGAATTGTATTCAGAACTGGATCATGAGATCCTTATTTGTGTAAGACCTTATGTATGGTTTGTAATGGATGATGTACTGTGATATCCAAATCTATTATGTCTCGCAAAAATGGTAATCCTGGGATTGCGATGTATGGCATAACAGGCATCTGGGACTAAAAATCCGGGTGTTGACAACCAGAAACCGCGATTCGGAACCAGAAACTCCGTTCTAGCACCCTGCCGGGACAGGGAATTTGGAAAGGATCATCACCGCCATCATCACCGACGCCTCTCCATCAACCATCCATGGTTCCCTCATCCATGAGTAAGTAATTCCCTCTTGTAGGCTATGGGGATGGTACGGATTAAATGAGTTCTATCATGTAATCGAATAAGATTGTTAGGGCATGGTGCCTAGTATCTCTATTAGTGCTATTTGACTTTGTTGCAACTTGTTGTGCTTAATGCTTGTCAATAGGGCCCGAGTGCCATGATCTCAGATCTGAACTTATTATTGAATCATTATGATAGTATTGTTTGATCTTATCTACAAGTTGTGTACACATATCATTGTCTGGATCCAAAGGCCCCGAAGTGATAGAAATTGGGACAACTTGAGGGGATAGCTGTGATGTGAGGATCACATGTGTTCATGGAGTGTTAATGCTTTGCTCCGGTGCTCTATTAAAAGGAGCACCTTAATTGCCAGTAGTTCCCTTGAGGCCCCGTTGCAACGGGCTAGCAGGACAAAGGATGTTGTGCAAGTTCTCATTGCGATCACGCATGACTATATATGGAGCATATGCCTATGATTGTTTAGTACTTGGATGCTTATTCTTATTTATCTTCAATTTCCCTAGATCTTGAAGTTACATGTTTAGACTCGTCCATGCAACGCCCGTCCATCCATCCCTATGTCTACCGTGCTCATATCCTACTGTTTGCCACTACTGTTACTATTGCTCTTGTTTTCCTGCTGCTTTGCTGTTGCTACTACCAAACTGTTGCTACTGATAAAATTTTGTGAGCAAGAACTATTTCCAGGTGCAGCTGAATTGACAACTCAGTTGTTAAGGCTTGCAAGTATACTTTGGCTCCCCTTATGTCGAATCAATAAATTGGGTAATACTACCCTCAAAGACTGTTGCGATCCCCTATACTTGTGGGTCATCACCCACCCGAAGTTCCGGTGGAGTCGCGAATAGCCAAACGACTACTTTCGAAGGGACAAAAGCCAAAGTTCATATTTTTCCCTGAATGATACGGAAAATTGAAGACGGGACGGAGGAGGACACCAGGGTGGCCACACCCTAGGTGGGCGCGGGACCAACCTAGCTGCGCCCACACGGGGTGTGGGCCCTCTGGCCCTCCACCGACCTTGCCTCCTTCGCCTATAAGAAGCCCCCGACCCAAAAACCCTAAATCATCAACCAGAAAGCCACGAAAAGTTTCGCAGTGCCGCCGCCACCGAAGGGGAGATTTGGGGGACAGAAAGTCTCTGTTCCGGCACCCTGCCGGGACGAGGAAGTGCCCCCGGAGCCATCTCCATCGATCTCCACCACCATCTCCATCGCCGCTGCAAATTCCCATGATGAGGAGGGAGTAGTTCTTCCCCGAGGCTAAGGGCTCTACCGGTAGCTATGTGTTCATCTCTCTCTCTCTATGCATGATCATATTGTGGTCATGAGCTTTGTAATCAAGTAGATCTACCTTGCTACTCAAGTGCTTTAATAGATCTTTGCTCTCCCCATGTGTGTGAAAGTGACAGCGTGCACGCCATGGTGGCACTTAGGCTAGACTCTACATAAATACTCATCGTGCTTTAATAGATCTATGCTTTTCCCCACGTGTGTGAAAGTGACAGCATGCACACCGTGTGTGGCACTTAAGCTAGGTTACATATATATTTCATGACTATATTTTGAGTTGGATGTATTTATGAAATTGTGGTGTTTATTGCAACCATCTAGCGCTCAAGGTGACAGTGTGGGGTTATCTATATTGGGGAAGGCGAACTTTGAGGAGTGTTGTTATAGCCCTACCATGGATTAGAGTGTCCAACCGGAGAGTAATTAAGAGTAGTATCATGAAGATAATATATTTATATGAGAGAGTGTTCACTAGTGAAAGTATGATCCCTAGGCCTTGTTTCTAAGCATTGAAACACCGTTCACAACTATATATGTTGCATGTTTGCTTGCTTCCATCTTTATTTCAGTTTGATTTTAGTCTCTCCCACGTCAACAACAAGTTAGAAGGTCTTTTCTGGCACTGTTATCAATTGTATTTCACTATCTCTTCGCCGAACTAGTGCACCTATACACCTGACAAGTGTATTGGGGACACAAGAGACTTCTTGTATCTTGATTGCAGGGTTGCTTGAGAGGGATACCTTTGACCAATTCCTCCCTGAGTTCGATAAACCTTGGGTAATCCACTTAAGGGAATCTTGCTGCTGTTATACAAACCTCGGCACTTGGAGGCCCAACAACTGTCTACAAGAATAGAAATGCGTAGACATCAAGCTATTTTCTGGCACCGTTGCCGGGGAGGTTTTGGGCCTTTTACCTTACCTCACTGTCAAGCTCTTTTCTGGCGCCGTTGCCGGGGAGGTATGGTAAAAGGTGCTCACATCCTCCGGTGTGAGTGCTCGAAGTTATTTCCTTTAGATTCTGCAATTTTGTCTTTTTGTTTCTTGTTTTCACTAGCTAGGCTTAATGGAAAACAACAACAGAAATTAGAGAGCTTTATAGTATTTATCTTGAGTTAGGACATGACGTGTTTGAAGAAAAATTTAAAAACCTATGGAGCTTTATTTGCATGCTAATAGCAATGTTATTAGTATGAATTCTTTGGACACCATTATTTCTAATTCTATGGAAAGTCTAAGCTTGGGGAAGCTAGTTTTTATGAAAATGATCTTTTTAGTTCCCCACCTTTGGAAGATAGTATTCTATTGCTTATGATGATACCAAACCTCCAATATATGATGATTACAATGATGAATATGATATTTTCAGTCCACCTACTATTGAGGAGAAAACTAATTGTGATTACAATATGCCTCCTATATTGATGATTATGGTGATGAGAATAATAGTGATAGCTATTTTGTTGAATTTGCTCCAACTACAATTAATAAGAATGACTATGCTTATGTGGAGAGTAATAATTATTATATGCATGTGGCTCATGATAAGAATGATATATGTGATAGTTATATTGTTAATTTTATTCATGATGCTACTGAAAGTATATACGAGAGGGAAACATGGTCTTATGCATCTCAAAAACATTAAGTTTCCCCTCGTTATGTTGAAAATCTTGAAGTTGCACTTGTTTTGCGTTCCTATGCTTGTTGCTTTGTGCTTTCATGACTTGTTTCTTTACAAGATTACTATGCATAGGAAGTGGGTTAAACTTAAATGTGTTTTTAATTTGCTTCTTGATGCTTTCTTTTACTTCAATTCATATTTCTTATGTGAGCATCTTCTCAAACTATCAAGCCTAACTTAAAGGCGTTAAAGAAAAGTACTTATTGGGAGATAACCCAAAAGTTTTCTTGAGTCTTGGAAGTTATTACCTCTGTAATGACCTCTCCTTATCCTTTTTATTTGCCTTTTGTGCCAATAATAAACTCTAATGAGAGGGAAGTAAGATTTGGGGAGTTGCTCTCCCGAAACATATTTTTTGTGCTCCACCATAAAAATTCGTGAAAAATCTCTTTAAGTCGGATTGAGCTGATATTTAGCGAATAAATCCCCCAATATGTTGATTACTTTCGTTAGTTCAACACTTTTTGATTTTAGCAACAGAAGGTCTTTGAAAAAAATCGGTTTCTACCTGCTGGTCTGTTTTGACAGATTTCTGCCATTATTTGCATTTGCTTCCTATTGATTCCTTTTTGGGTTCTTTTTGGTAAATTGAACTTTTTGAGGGAATTGCTACAATAGCTTGTGATTTTAGTGAAAGTTTTGCTGTTTCAAAACAAAAACCCAAGGGTCTGTTATCTTTTTAATACACTAATGCTGCTAATGAAGATAGTGTGAAGTTTTGTATGAAGGAAAAAAATTGTGTAGAGAAAGAATGATGTAATGAGATGAAGAATGGGCAAAAGGTCAAGCTTGGGGATTCCACCCCATGACACCCCAATAAATATTCAAGAGGTACAAGCTTGAAAGCTTGGGGATGCCCAAGGCATCCCCTTCTTCATCAATGAAAATCTCAGGTCTTTCTAGACACTTTTTTTTATTGCTTCATGCACAATTGTGTTGTTCTTGGAGCGTCTTAGTTTTAATTTTTGGTTTTGTTTGCTTATCTTGCTTGAATAAGTTGGTTGATCACAACACACTTCTTTTGGAGAGATACACACTCTGTTTTCATTATTTAGAATACTCTAGTTTTCACTCTTATTGTTTTGTGAGTGTTCCCTTTTGCTAGCACTGTGTTTTGCCTTAGTTTTATTATGCTTTCAGCTTACAAATTTTTAGTTATTCTTTGTGGATTTTTGAGATAAGCTCACTGATCTTTGTTGATTATTATCTTTGTGAGTTGTTTCAAATAAGTCGATTGGTGTTGGAAAAGAGTAGAAATGTTCATGCTTATAGTGGTACAAAAGGGAGCTTGTTTTGACTGTGGATTAGACTTTATCATGTCATGCTAGATGTTGTTTTTACCTTATGCTTAGTGATTATTGCTGTAGCATGACTTGTTCTAAACAATTGAGATTGCTTAATGTACCTTGAAAGAATCATGCATCGTTTTAGCATACAAAAGCATAGTATTGTGGTATTCTCTTTGATGCTTTGTTTGGGTTGACTTGGCACATATTCACACCATGTTATGACTTTGAACCAGTCACCTTAGCCTCTATGATCATTTAGTCCTTGACTTGTAATACCACTTTATGCTTTGATTAGTAATGTTTTGTCGCTATGCATGATTATGGCCATTATTGCTCCCTTAGTTGGTCGCTCCCAGTCTTTTGCTAGCCTCCACTTGTATGAGTAATCTCTACTCATGCATCCAACTCCCAAGAAACCAAGTTATTCCAAAGTGTTCACTATAAATTCCTATGTATGGTGTGTTACACCACTCCAAGTATATTCTTGTTTTCATCTATGTTCCAATTAAAAAGTATTTTGTTATGTGAAAATTTAGTGATTAAAGCTCTCACAAACTTGATGGCACACTTTATTTTTATTGACTCTAATAAATTTGAACCATTGTGTCATATATGTTGTATATGCTTGCACTTATACGTTGGAATTAGCAGAACCGTGCTGTCACGGGGAACGCTTTCAACATTGCACTTGTACTTTGTAAACAGTTGATATCATGCTCTTTTGTCTATGGATGTCATCGGTGTGAAATAAAAGGGGAGCTTGTAAGTCAATGGAGTTATGTATGTGTGTTAGAGAAACGCCTGGGCCGCTAGCCTAAGACATGCCTAATCATGGTGGAAACTTGCATCATCACCATAATGACATCTATGAAGCTTTCTTCTTATATATAAAAAAAGAGATATATTGAAAAGAGGAAAGAGAGAAAAAAGCACCATATTCCCATGGTAAATAATAAGATTTCTAAGATGCTCATTCTCTGCTTGCCTTGTCATTTTGATTATGGGATAACTCATGTATCATGTGCAAGGGGTACCCCATTGGCGGTTATCTATGATACACATTTACTTACTATGACAAGAACTTACAGCTGACTAAAGTTGAGTAGCATGAGGAGCGGCCCTCGTATTCAAGGGACATGAGATTGCCAACTTATACTATGTTAAGCATATACTCCATATTTTTTTCACTTTAACCTTAATCACTTCAAGATGCTTATGATAGGGGCAATGAGAGCTGAAAGCTAACAAGTACCATAATTTTTGGAAGATCTTTTTGAGACTTGAAATCCCTGCTTCCCTTTGAAGGGCCTTTCTTCTACCATTATATTGAGTCCTCACCTTCTATCCTTAGGCACCATTAAAAGAGCATAGTTGCCATTCTTAGTTCTATGTGCATTGTCCCAAAACTTATTGATCGATTCATATTGTTGATATTGCTTATTCTTGAACTATTTGTATCTAGTCACTCTTATGAACTTTGAAGGTGTCCTATGCATCTATTTGCTACTCCATGAGGGACAAGCTGAATGCCACTATGCTATGTTTTCCGTATGTGAAACAAACAAACGTTTTTTAATGCATGTTATTCATGAATCTTTGTTTGTAACCTTTCATGTTGCATGCATAGTTACTTTGTCTTACTGTTAGAACTCCATCTTTCGTGCTCATGTTTAGAGTACTTTGATCCCAACTTTCAATGCTTTACAATGGTTTGATCAAGATTGTGATGGTGCATGTCACCTCAAAAAATATTCTTTTTATCACTTACCTACTTGAGGACGAGCAGGAGTTAAGCTTGGGGATGCTTGATACGTCGAAAACATATCTATAATTTTTGATGTTCCATGCTTGTTTAGTATCTACTTTTATTTGGTTTGTGTACACTTTGAGGTGTTTTTATTGTTTCTCTGGACTAACCTATTAACAAGATGCCACAGTGCCAGTTGCCTGTTTTCTTCTGTTTTTGGTTCTAGAAAAGACAGAAAATCAATATTCTCGGAATAGGACGGGATAAAATCCAAAGTTCATATTTCCCTGAACGATACGGGAAATCAAAGACGAGACAGAGGAGGACACCAGGGTGGCCACACCCTAGGTGGGCGCGGGCCCAACCTAGCTGCGCCCACATGGGGTGTGGGCCCTCTGGCCCTCCACCGACCTTGCCTCCTTCGCCTATAAGAAGCCCCCGACCCAAAAACCCTAAATCATCAACCAGAAAGCCACGAAAAGTTTCGCAGTGCCGCCGCCACCGAAGGGGAGATTTGGGGGACAGAAAGTCTCTGTTCCGGCACCCTGCCGGGACGAGGAAGTGCCCCCGGAGCCATCTCCATCGATCTCCACCACCATCTCCATCGCCGCTGCAAATTCCCATGATGAGGAGGGAGTAGTTCTTCCCCGAGGCTAAGGGCTCTACCGGTAGCTATGTGTTCATCTCTCTCTCTCTCTATGCATGATCATATTGTGGTCATGAGCTTTGTAATCAAGTAGATCTACCTTGCTACTCAAGTGCTTTAATAGATCTTTGCTCTCCCCATGTGTGTGAAAGTGACAGCGTGCATGCCATGGTGGCACTTAGGCTAGACTCTACATAAATACTCATCGTGCTTTAATAGATCTATGCTTTTCCCCACGCATGTGAAAGTGATGGCGTGCACACCGTGTGTGGCACTTAAGCTAGGTTACATATATTTTCATGAGTGTATTTTGAGTTGGATGTCTTTATGAAATTGTGGTGTTTGTTGGAACCATCTAGCGCTCAAGGTGACAACATGGGGTTATCTAGATTGGGGAAGGCGGACTTTGAGGAGTGCTATTATAGCCCTACCATGGATTAGAGTGTCCAACCGGAGAGTAGTTAAGAGTAGTATCATGAAGATAATATATTTATATGAGAGAGTATTCACTAGTTAAAGTATGATCCCTAGGTGTAAGATCCCTCCCTTTATAAAGGTAAGGATCCCTGTGATTGCAATGCTAGTCCCTGAATCAATGCTAGCATCCACAATTTAAGATGAAGTACACAGAAACAAAGGTCATTATTACATATCATTCCAGAGACAAACATAGTCTTTTACAAACTCCATGGCCATAGGCCTAATACAAGAGTTCAAAAATAGAATAAGATAAATAATTCTTCATCTTCATGTGCCACAGGCAAGCATGTTGAGTGTAGACTCATAACCCCTAATCATCATCAGAATAACCTGCAACATCACAAGTTACAGCCACAGTGGGTCAATACATTGGAATAGTATTGGCAAGTGATACCTTAGTAGAATATTAACATCTAAATACTATATGAATTTGGCTAAGTGTAGCTTAGGCTTGCTTTGCTCAAAATAGGTTTTTACCTATCAGTTGAAAACACTAAGTTTTTCTTTGACAAAACCTTCCCAAGGAAACACCAATAGAAATTGGTGAACCTTCACCCTTGTTCAACCACAAGTTTTAACTTAGAAAATTGGGATGAGGAGATTCTTGATAGCTTCCATGTATTGATGCTCAAGTTGTCCAATACCTGGGACATGGCTAAGTACTTAGATTCTTCCATCTGCAGAGGTTGTGCCCTTTCCCCACAAGACTTGATTTTCACCAAGACAGGACCTTTCAGAAGCCTTCCCTTAGACCAAATGGACGCGTTCCAACCTAAAATCCCACTACTACCAACTATCCAAATGGCTAAGTTATTGCAACCTATATGATCCAGGCAGAGCCCATATTGCCATGTGGTTGCACTAGAAGCTTCTTAACATTTGGCATCTCAAATCCCTTTGTTCCTGGGTGGCTTTCCACAAGTGAGATACACAAGGTAAACCATAGAAATGGGCCTTGTGTAACCACTCAACACAAACCAATCTTTCCATTCCACCCAGGTGTTTCATTCACTTAGTTGTTTTATTAAGCAAAACATAAGTCCAAAGACTTAGAAATATTTCTCATAGCATGATTATATAATCCACCCTTGGTTGCTACTAGCTAGGCTAAGCATGGCAATAATAAGTATCTTAACTTAAAGGGAATTCTAACATTGCTACAACTACTAGGATTTCCCAAGCATAGCATATAGATACTTAGCAAAATAATCATGCAAGTCCTATACAAAATATTTCTAATGCATAGGTAAAAATATAGGGATAAATACATGAAGCACCACTTGCCTTGGTAGTTTGGGGAGTAGAAACAATCTTCACAACCACAATCACTATTAGCACTAAAATCTACACATAAAATAATGGCACCAAAATCACATATCAAAATATACAAACAAAAATATATGAATGCATGCAAATGCCATGTGATGATTTTCTACAACAAACAAGAAAAGTATACAGTATTAAATCATAAACAAGTCCAAAACACACCAAATAAACTTTATTTGATCTTTAAATCATTTTTAAAATAATTACTATACTCAAAACATGCCTATAAATGTCTTTGCAAAAATAACTATTTTTACAGAGACAAACCATTAAACACATTGCATAAACAGATAGGATTTTCTCTCCTGATTCCAATGATATAAAATTTGCAAAATTTGAACGTGTGGATCAAAAGTTATGAGTTTTGCAAGATTGAACAACTAATAGATCTAATTCCAGATTTTAAATTTAAATCCTAGCCACGCGGCGATGTCTGATTGGCTGATACCGTTTCGGTTGGATAAATCATCCAGAGCCGTAGGATTTAAGTGACACTGTGCGGCTCAGATCTAAAGAAAACGCTTCGTTAAGTGATCTATTTGTGGCCACAGGATCTAGATCTGATGGCTCAAAATGCTCTAACCAAGATTTGGCGGCGCGCGAGGATACAGCGGCGGCGGACCTACTGGCGGTGGCGTACCGACGATTCTAGGGGGTTAAGGGGAACGTGCAGATGCTTATCGAGCTCGCGTGACGATGGCGAATCTCAACGTGGTCTTTGCTTGGACAGGGGCGCACTGGCACGGCCTGAAAACCTCGTCGGAGTTCGCTCTCGCGTCGGGTGTTCACTGCCGGAGATGGAGGCGATGTTCTAAAGTGCTATAAGATGAACTAATGGCATTAGGAGATGCACAGAGGCAAGGCGAACACAGTCGTAAGGACTAGAGGTCACGGGGCGGTCTGGATTTACCGTGATTGTTCGCCGGAGTCGGGCGGCGCTTCGGACGTTCGCGGGGCTCGACAGAGACGACGACCTGGGAAGTTTTAGAGCAAACAAAAGGTGTGAGAAGATGCGCACGGGTATGACAAGCAAGCTCGTAAGAATGAGAGGTGAAGAGGAGCACGGGGCTCACCGGAATAGGTCGCCGGAGAGCGTCGGGCAGCGGCGTTGCAACTTGAATTGCCGGCAGCCTGGTGGCGGAAATGGTGTGCCGAGTGAGGTAAAATGAGCAGAGAGGGGAGGGGGTTAAGTAGCCGAAGCTGGACGGGGAGTTACTCAATGAATCAACGGAATTTAACTCGCGAATTCAACGGCAGTGACGGGGGAGGAAATGGCCGGAGTTGATTGCGGCGGGTTGAAGAGACGACTGACAGGGGGGCGTTGTTGTCAGTGTGAGAAAGAGAGAGGAGGTGGGGTCCAGTCGTCATAGACTCTGCGGGTTATCCTAGTGGTGCGAATCGTTTTCCCGCGGGAAGGAGTTGCTGGGCTAAATGGGCTGGGTGGCTGGGTTGGGCCAGATTAGCTGGTCTGCTCTAGTTTTTTCTCCTTTATTCCTTTTTCTTTTTCTGATTGGATTTCTGGTTTGAATTTGAAATCTCAAATCAAATCTATTTCAAATGAAACTTTCTCCAAACAAAAGTTTGCTGAAACTTGCATCCTGGGATGTGTAAAACATCTAAACACACTCAATTTCAACAAGGGTTTGGAAAATAAGTTTAAATCATGCCTCATATAAATGTTTATAAAAAGTGCATGAATGGTTTAAAAATCATAATTTGTTTTTGAAAACATTGTCCAAACCTTAGGGACAACACTCAAACCCAAACTCTAATCCTTACTGATTAAATAAGTATTTTTTCCTATTAGAAGGTAGCAATATGGCCATTGCCTTGCTTACATAAAATAATAAGCATCAAATGCTTCTGAATTTGCAATGACTTTGGAAATGAACCCTAAATGATCATGAATGCATGGATGATATGCAAAACTTTGAAAACATGATTTTAGGGATGTTACAAATCTAACCCCCTTAAGGTGAATCTCGCCCTCGAGATTCGGATTGGCTAGCAAATAGGTGAGGGTGGTCTTTCCGAAGATCATCTTCTCTTTCCCATGTTGCTTCTTCTTCTGAATGATGGTTCCATTGAACTTTGCAGAATTTGATAGTCTTAGTCCGAGTAATTCTTTCTGCAGTCTCGAGAATCTTGATAGGTTTTTCCTCATATGTGAGGTCACTTTCCAATTGAACCTCCTCCAAAGGTATAGTATCCTTCAAATAAGTCTCTTCCATCTCTGGATGGCATTTCTTTAGCTGACTCACATGAAACACATTGTGAACGGTAGACAATGATTCTGGCAATTCAATCTCATAAGCTACTTCACCTTTACGACTCAGAATCTTGAATGGTCCAACATACCTTGGGGCCAATTTTCCTTTGACTCCAAATCTCTTCACTCCACGAAGTGGTGACACTCTAAGATAAGCTCTATCACCCACTTCATAGGTGACTTCTCTACGCTTAGGATCTGCATAGCTCTTCTGTCGGGACTGTGCTATCTTCAATCTGTCCTTAACTAGCTTGACTTTCTCTTCAGCCTCTTTGATTAGTTCCGGTCCGAACACTTTTCTTTCACCCACACCATTCCATAATAATGGGGTGGTACACTTTCTCCCATGTAGAAATTCAAACTGTGCCATCTCAATACTGGCTTGATAACTGTTATTGTAAGAGAATTCTGCGTAAGGCAGACTTTCATCCCAACTGGCTCCATAGTCTAGGGCACATGCCCTCAACATATCTTCAAGAATCTGGTTGGTCCTTTCTGTTTGTCCATTAGTCTGAGGATGAAAAGCAGTGCTGAATTCCAATCTCGTTCCCAATGACTCATGTAGTTGCCTCCATAAATGAGAAGTGAACTGAGTTCCCCTATCAGACACAATACTCTTGGGTACTCCATGCAAACATACAATCTTACTCATATAGATATTGGCTAACTTAGCACTTGTGTAGTTTGTCTTCATGGGTATGAAATGATCCACTTTAGTTAGGCGATCCACTACTACCCAAATAGAATCATATCCTGACCTGGTCCTTGGCAGTCGAGTGATGAAATCCATGCCAATGTTGTCCAACTTCCAATCAGGAATAGGTAGTGGTTGTAACAGTCCTGCTGGTTTCTGTTGTTCCGCTTTCACTCTACTACATACATCACACAAAGCAATATGTTCGGCGATGTCCTTCTTGAGGTTATTCCACCAAAATCTTTCTTTCATATCCATGTACATTTTGGTGTTACCCGGATGAATGGAATATGGTGAGTTGTGTGCTTCTTGTAGAATCAGTTTCCGAAGCTCCGGATCTTGTGGAACACAGATACGTTTTCCATACCATAAAGTACCCTGTTCGTCTTCATGGAATCCTTTGGCCTTTCCCTTGCCAATCTTTTCCTTAATCTCTTCAATTTCCTTGTCTGTCTTTTGGGCTTCTTTGATTTGGTCCAACAAAGTGGGTTGAACATCCAATGACATGAGATGTCCTTCAGGCACAATCTCCAATGAGATCTCTAAATTGGGCACACAGATCATCTGGCAGCTCTCCCTTAGTAAGGCCATTCACAAATACCTTACGGCTTAGAGCATCTGCTACAACGTTTGCTTTACTGGGATGGTATTGCAAACTCAAGTCATAGTCCTTGATGAGTTCTAGTCATCTTCTTTGTCTCATGTTGATTTCTTTCTGGGTGAAGATATACTTGAAACTTTTGTGATCCGTGAACACTTCACATCGCTTTCCCAAAAGATAATGTCTCCATGTTTTGAGTGCATGGACAATTGAGGCTAACTCTAAATCATGAGGAGGGTAATTTACCTCATGAGTTTTGAGTTGTCTCGAGGCATAAGCCACAACTTTCCCTTCTTGCATTAGAACTGCACCTAATCCATGATGAGATGCATCACAATACACTTGGAAGTCTTTCTCCAAATCTGGCAGACATAAGACTGGTGCTGTCACTAGTCTCTTCTTCAATTCTTGGAAACTGAGTTCACATCCTTCAGACCAAGCAAATTTCTTGTCTTTCTTTAGTAACTCAGTCATAGGCTTAGCTATTTTGGAGAAATTCTCAATGAACCTTCTGTAGTATCCTGCCAAGCCAAGGAAACTACGAACCTCTTTTACTGACTTTGGAGATTCCCATTCAGTTACAGCTGACACTTTAGTGGGATCAACTGCTACACCATCTCTTGACACAACCTGTCAAAGAAATCCAACTTCATTTAACCAAAATTCACACTTGCTGAATTTGGCATACAACTTATGCTCTCTAAGCTTCTCTAGTATCAAACGCAAATGTCCTTCATGCTCTTCTTTGCTCTTGGGGTAGATCAAAATGTCATCGATGAATACGACAACAAACTTGTCAAGGAACTCCATGAACACTTTGTTCATCATATTCATGAAATAAGCTGGTGCATTGGTCAAACCAAATGGCATCACGGTGTACTCATACAATCCATACCTAGTGGTGAAAGCTGTCTTAGGTATGTCTTGTTCTCTTATCTTGAGCTGGAAATAACCTGACCGGAGATCAATATTTGAGAACACACAGGCTCCTTCTAACTGATCAAACAAGTCATTGATTCTAGGCAAAGGGTATTTGTTCTTGATAGTCACCTCATTGAGTGAACGGTAATCTATGCATAACCTTTGACTTCTATCTTTCTTTTCCAGAAACAAAACCAGTGCTCCCCAAGATGAAGAACTTGGTTGAATAAATCCTTTCTACAACTGTTCTCCAAGTTGTTTCTTGAGTTCTTTCAACTCATCAACTGACATCTTGTATGGTCTCTTTGCTATTGGTCCTGATCCTGGTAGCAAATCAATCAAAAATTCCACATCTCTATCTGGTGGCATTCCCGGCAATTCTTCCGGAAACACATCCGGATATTCACTCACAATAGGCACACTGTCTATGCTAACCCCCTTAAGAGAATTTAGCTTACTCCCTTTCGGTTCAAAGTTAGTCTTGAATCTAATCCTTTTGTTTTCTGGAGTTGTGAGTGTGACTGTATGGTTGGCACAATCTAGCACTCCCTTGTGCTTAGTCATCCAGTCCATCCCCACAATGACATCCAATCCTTGGGAACTTAGGATTATCAGATTAACAAGAAACTTATACTTCCCAAACTCTTTGACTAGATCATGACATCCTGAGTTCACTATCATTTCTCTGCCAGGAGAACTTACTTTTATAGGACACCCAATAGTTTCTACTGGAAGTTCATTTCTTTCAACAAATGCTCTTGATATGAATAAATGTGATGCACCAGTATCAAAGAGAACAAATGATGGAACTGAATTGAGTTTGAACTTACCAGCAACAACATCAGGTTCCTCATAGATTTCTTCCACATTGATGTGGTTCACCTGTCCCTTCTGGAAAGGGTTGGGCTTGTTGGGTCCCTCAACTTTATTTTCTGGGCATTCATTTGCATAATGCCCCATCTTCTTGCACTTGAAGCATTCAACCTGACTAAGATCCTTCTTGACAGGCTGGCTTCCACTACCACTTCCACTTCCATTGTGGTGGTTCTTGTACCCACTCTTGTGATTCTTGTACTTGTCATTGTCATGACTACGGTGATGCTTGTTGTTATGATGAAGGTTGTGGTTGTGGTGGCTATTGTACTTTCCATGTTTGTGGGATCCAGAACTCCCACTATCATCATAATGGGAACGCTTGTGAGACGATCTCGAGCTGTGCTTGTCAGAGTGTTTCCTCTTCCTGCTTTCAACCTGTTTCATCTTGCTCTCCAAGATGGCAACCTTGTCACAAAGAGATTGACAAGTGGGGACATAGGCCACAGCTAACTGCAGGTTTAGTTCATCGTTCAATCCTTCGAGAAACTTCTCCTTCCTCTTGGCATTAGTGTCAACTTCATCCGGTGCATAATGCGCCAGATTGTTGAACTCCTCAATATATTCAGCCACGCTACGGTGGCGTTGCTTTAGATTATGGAATTCCTTCTTCTTCAAGCTCATCATTACAGATGAGATGTGAGCTATACGGAAACCATCTTCAAAGATAGCCCGTGTCACATCCTCAATGGGAGTGGTGATCTGGAAGTTATCCCACCAAGTAGCTGCTGGTCCTTCCAACAAGTGTGCTGCAAACCTGACTTTCTCCTCGTCGGTACAGCCGACAGTTACCAAATCCTTGTTCACTAAACGTAGCCAATCATTGACCACCATGGGATCAGTAGTTCCTGAGAACTTTGCTAGCCTCAGTCTTAGGAATCTGGTGAGCATGTCAAAACCTGGTGGATTGTTCTGATTGTTGTTGTTGTTGTTGTTGTTGTTGTTGTTGTTGTTGTTGTTGTTGTTGTTGTTGTTGTTGTTGTTGTTGTTGTTGTTGTTGTTGTTGTTGTTGTTGTTGTTGTTGTTGTTGTTGTTGTTGTTGTTGTTGTTGTTGTTGTTGTTGTTGTTGTTGTTGTTGTTGTTGTTGTTGTTGTTGTTGTTGTTGTTGTTGTTGTTGTTGTTGTTGTTGTTGTTGTTGTTGTTGTTGTTGTTGTTGTTGTTGTTGTTGTTGTTGTTGTTGTTGTTGTTGTTGTTGTTGTTGTTGTTGTTGTTGTTGTTGTTGTTGTTGTTGTTGTTGTTGTTGTTGTTGTTGTTGTTGTTGTTGTTCTAATTCTGCATGAAAGTTGTCATCATTTTCATCAGCTGTGCTTGTGCTGTCATCAGCTGCTGCATCTCTGGGGTGACATTGTTGTTGTTCGGGTTGGGGTTGGCACGTCGAGGAGGCATCTGTGGTTTTCAATAAGGATAAGAATGAGATACCCATAGATGCTTATTATGCACAATACAACACACAGACAATCACCAAACAAGCATCAAAATAACATAAAGTTCAACGACATAAACAACAAGTTTGAAAAAGCAAACACACCAATAGCAAGCCATCCACATGTTGGATGGTCATTGCGACTCAATAATCAAAAGCATGGTAAATGACAAATAAACAAGCAGTCATCACTACTCCTCTGCATCAACCTCCTCGTCGACAAGTGTAAGACCTGCATTCTCCATAGCGGTCTTGTACTCCTCGACATTGGTAGTCAAGGCCTCTACCTTGGCTTTGAGAGCTCTCTTTTGTGAACGAAGTCTCTCAATCACACCCTGCTGATGCTCGAGCTCGAAGTCCTTGGCCTCTAGTTTTGTAGTCATCTCTCGAATCCTCTTGTTCCTATCTTGGACTCTTTTCTCTTGACTCTTGAACTTTCTATCTTGACTCTCAAACTTGGCCTCCATTTCCTTGACTATCTCATCTTGCTCCGCGAAGAGCTTGTCTTTCTCACGAAGCTACACCTGGAGCTCGTCATTGCTAAGCATGACGTTGGTCCTATCAGTATCTAGGTGCCTAAGAAGAACCTCTAGGTCCTGGAGGTATAGACTAATCGGCTCTGCCGTCTCTCTAGCAGCATCCTCGAACTCAATAGCCTCACCATCCTCGTCGCTTCTTCCGAAGGCGTGGAAGTGAGTACCTCTAATCTCCCGAGAGTGTCTCCCTAACAGACGCCCAAGTAAATCCTGCATGACTACCTCTAGGCCTCTCTCCCTGTCATCATGCATAAACTTGAAGATGATTGCCTCCGTAGTAGGCTCAGTCTGGCGTCCTGGCTGATTAACCTTGAAGCCCCAAAGGTCCTTCCTCTCAAACTTGGTAAGGGGAAGCACCATGATGCTAGGAAGAGGAAGATTGAGCATACTAGTGAGCTCAATAACACGAGTGCCAAAACGAGTTCCCTTGAACTCTTCAGCCGTGCTGATAGTAACATTAAGCATCTATTTTATAAGACAGATAGAAGTTAGAATAAACATCGATATAAAAATACACAAGACAAGTATCACAAGCATATCATTGACAAACAAACACACAAGTCAAGGTATACATAAATCCATTACAAGCATCCAAGGTTCAATATAACTTAGTCAAAATTTTGGAAATATAATGATAAGTGTGGTGGTCCAACTAACAAGGCACATTACATCTCTCATTCTCTAGTCTAAAGACTATCAAAGCATCCTTCTACCAATAGAGATGAGAAACAAGATTAGAAGAGTTTACGAGAAGAATAAGACAAGTGTGGAAGTTGTTGAAAAAAATATTTTCCTTAGTGGTTTCTAATCCAATCCTAGGGTCATAATCCTACAGGAAACACAGTGCTCTGATACCATCTATAAGATCCCTCCCTTTATAAATGTAAGGATCCCTGTGATTGCAATGCTAGTCCCTGGATCAATGCTAGCATCCACAGTTTAAGATGAAGTACACAGAAACAAAGGTCATTATTACATATCATTCCAGAGACAAACATAGTCTTTTACAAACTCCATGGCCATAGGCCTAATACAAGAGTTCAAAAATAGAATAAGATAAATAATTCTTCATCTTCATGTGCGACATGCAAGCATGTTGAGTGTAGACTCATAACCCCTAATCATCAACAGAATAACCTGCAACATCACAAGTTACAACCACAGTGGTCAATACATTGGAATAGTATTGGTAAGTGATACCTTAGTAGAATATTAACATCTAAATACTATATGAATTTGGCTAAGTGTAGCTTAGGCTTGCTTTGCTCAAAATAGGTTTTTACCTATCAGTTGAAAACACTAAGTTTTTCTTTGACAAAACCTTCCCAAGGAAACACCAATAGAAATTGGTGAACCTTCACCCTTGTTCAACCACAAGTTTTAACTTAGAAAATTGGGATGAGGAGATTCTTGATAGCTTCCATGTCTTGATGCTCAAGTTGTCCATTACCCGGGACATGGCTAAGTACTTAGATTCTTCCATCTGCAGAGGTTGTGCACTTTCCCCACAAGACTTGATTTTCACCAAGACAGGACCTTCAAGAAGCCTTCCCTTAGACCAAATGGACGCGTTCCAACCTAACATCCCACTACCACCAACTGTCCAAATGGCTAAGTTATTGCAACCTATATGATCCAGGCAGAGCCCATATTGCCATGTGGCTGCACTAGAAGCTTCTTAACATTTGGCATCTCAAATCCCTTTGTTCCTGGCTGGCTTTCCACAAGTGAGATACACAAGGTAAACCATAGAAATGGGCCTTGTGTAACCACTCAACACAAACCAATCTTTCCATTCCACCCAGGTGTTTCATTCACTTAGTTGTTTTATTAAGCAAAACATAAGTCCAAAGACTTAGAAATATTTATCATAGCATGATTATATAATCCACCCTTGGTTGCTACTAGCTAGGCTAAGCATGGCAATAATAAGTATCTTAACTTAAAGGGAATTCTAACATTTCTACAACTACTAGGATTTTCCAAGCATAGCATATAGATACTTAGCAATATAATCATGCAAGTCCTATACAAAATATTTCTAATGCATAGGTAAAAATATAGGGATAAATACATGAAGCACCACTTGCCTTGGTAGTTTGGGGAGTAGCAACAATCTTCACAACCACAATCACTATTATCACCAAAATCTACACATAAAATAATGGCACCAAAATCACATATCAAAATATACAAACAAAAATATATGAATGCATGCAAATGCCATGTGATGATTTTCTACAACAAACAAGAAAAGTATATAGTACTGAATCATAAACAAGTCCAAAACACACCAAATAAACTTTATTTGATCTTTAAATCATTTTTCAAATAATTACTATACTCAAATTATGCCTATAAATGTCTCTGCAAAAATAACCATTTTTACAGAGGCAAAACATTAAACACATTGCATAAACAGATTGGATTTTCTCTCCTGATTCCAATGATATAAAATTTGCAAAATTTGAACGTGTGGATCAAAAGTTATGAGTTTTGCAAGATTGAACAACTAATAGATCTAATTCCAGATTTTAAATTTAAATCCTAGCCACGCGGCGATGTCTGATTGGCTGATACCGTTTCGGTTGGATAAATCATCCAGAGCCGTAGGATTTAAGTGACACTATGCGGCTCAGATCTAAAGAAAACGCTTCGTTAAGTGATTTACTTATGGCCACAGGATCTAGATCTGATGGCTCACAATGCTCTAACTAAGATCTGGCGGCGCGCGAGGCTACAGCGGCAGCGGACCTACTAGCGGGGGCGTCCTGGCAATTCTAGGGGGTTATGGGGAACATGAAGATGCTTATCGAGCTCGCGTGACGATGGCGAAGCTCAACGTGGTCTTTGCTTGGACAGGGGCGCACTGGCACGGCCGGAAAACCTCGTCGAAGTTCGCTCTCGCGTCGGGTGTTCACTGCCGGAGACGGAGGCGACGTTCTATGGTGCTATAAGATGAACGAAAGGCATTAGGAGATGCACAGAGGCAAGGCGAACACAGTCATAAGGACTAGAGGTCACGAGGCGGTCTGGATTTACCATGATTGTTCGCCGGAGTCGGGCGGCGCTTCGGTCGTTCGCGGGGCTAGACGGAGACGACGACCTGAGACGTTTTAGAGCAAACAAAAGGTGTGAGAAGATGCGCACGGGTATGACAAGCAAGCTCATAAGAATGAGAGGTGAAGGGGAGCACGGGGTTCACCGAAATAGGTCGCCGGAGAGCGTCGGGCAGCGGCGTTGCAACTTGAATTGCCGGCAGCCTGGTGGCGGAAATGGTGTGCCGAGTGAGGGAAAATGAGCGGAGAGGGGAGGGGGTTAAGTAGCCGAAGCTGTACGGCGAGTTACTCGACGAATCAATGGAATTTAACTCGCGAATTCAACGGCAGTGACGAGGGAGGAAACGGCCGGAGTTGATTGCGGCGGGTTGAAGAGACGACTGACAGGTGGGGCGTTGTTGTCAGTGTGAGAAAGAGAGAGGAGGTGGGGTCCAGTCGTCATAGACTCTGCGGGTTATCCCAGTGGTGCGAATCGTTTTCCTGCGGGAAGGAGTTGATGGGCTAAATGGGCCGGGTGGCTGGGTTGGGCCAGATTAGCTGGTCTGCTCTATTTTTTTCTCCTTTATTCCTTTTTCTTTTTCTGATTGGATTTCTGGTTTGAATTTGAAAGGTCAAATCAAATATGTTTCAAATGAAACTTCCTGGGATGTGTAAACCATCTAAACACACTCAATTTCAACAAGGGTTTGGAAAAGAAGTTTAAATCATGCCTCATATAAATGTTTATAAAAAGTGCATGAATGGTTTAAAAATCATAATTTGTTTTTGAAAACATTGTCCAAACCTTAGGGACAACACTCAAACTCAAACTCCAATCCTTACTGATTAAATAAGTATTTTTTTCCTATTAGAAGGTAGCAATATGGCCATTGCCTTGCTTACATAAAATAATAAGCATCAAATGCTTCTGAATTTGCAATGACTTTGGAAATGAACCCTAAATGATCATGAATGCATGGATGATATGCAAAGCTTTGAAAACATGATTTTAGGGATGTTACACTAGGCCTTGTTTCTAAGCATTGAAACACCGTTCACAACTAGATCTGTTGCATGTTTGCTTGCTTCCATCTTTATTTCAGTTTGCTTTTAGTCTCTCCCACGTCAGCAACAAGTCATAAGCTCTTTTCTGTCACCGTTACCACTTGTATTTCACTATCTCTTCGTCGAACTAGTGCACCTATACACCTGACAAGTGTATTGGGTGTGTTGGGGACACAAGAGACTTCTTGTATCTTCATTGCAGGGTTGCTTGAGAGGGATACCTTTGACCACTTCCTCCCTGAGTTCGATAAACCTTGGGTAATCCACTTAAGGGAAACTTGCTGCTATTCTACAAACCTCTGCACTTGGAGGCCCAACAACTGTCTACAAGAATAGAAGTGCGTATACATCAGAAGTGAACTACGGGAATTACATCTCCGCGTCTCCTCTCTGGTTTACTCGCTCCTTATCTTTTATCTTGTCCTTTAACATTATATTGCTTGTTGTATGTTCTTTAGCATATAGGATTTATCATCTAGTTGCATATCTAGAGAACTTTACTTCTTGCAATGCCTAAAATTGAATAACAAGAAAAAAATTGGTAGTCTCATATTCACCCCTATAGTTGACCAAAGTTGGTACTTTCAATTGGTATCAAAGCCAAGGCTCTTACATCGTGCTTTACCGCCTAAGAGATGATGGCCGACAATGCGGGTGATGGTAGTGATAACACCAAGAACTTGGCCTCCATGGAGGATCTCAAGAAATTGGAGACTTCCATGTTGTCCAAGTTCTAGGAAATGATGACTCTCATGAAGTCCCTTAAGCCAAACCCCATGGTTACCACTACTCTTGTTTCACCTCACGCCACCGAGCCTCCTCCCAATGTTCCAGAGACCGCCCCCGGGGTGAATAATGTGGCCGTCACCACTCACTCGGGTCTTGGATTTGTTGCTGAAACAACTTCCAAGGGCCCAAGCAAGAGCACCGAGGGGCTCGGCGACTCACCTTCCAAAGAGGGAAAAGGGGGAAAGGATTACTCGGCGGTGCCACCACCTCCGAAGTATACTCCGGACCCACATATCCCCATGCCACATATCATTACTCAAGGAGCACCACCTGTGCTAGATACATCAAACTTCGCCAATTGGCAATATCTAATGCAATCTCATATTTCCAGCTCTTCTATTGAGTTAATGAGGATTGTGGAAGAAGGCTTATATCCATATGACCCAAAGAAGTTGACTCGAGGTGAAGTGGTGGACAAGCAACTCAATTCCACTGCTTTGGGCATGATTCAAAAGGCGTTGACCCCCAAGTACTTTGCTCACATTTGCCAATTCACCACCGCCAAGGAAGCTTGGGATCATCTCACCGAGCTATTTGTGGGAAATGCTAGCATCCAAAGCTCCAAGTTTGACGAGATCAACAATGAGTGCGATGGTTTAGCAATGCAAGATGATGAGACACCCGAAGACATGTATAGGCGGCTCAAGGTCCTTTGTTGCACCATGAGGGACCTTGGAGCTACCTATGTGGACGACAAGTTCATGAAGAGGAAGTTTGTTCAAGATCTCCTTCCATTTGAAGAACAAAAGCTTAACTCCATCAAGGGAAGAACCAACTTTCACATCATGACATCTCAAGAAGTCCTAAGTGAAGTGCTTGCCATGAACATTGCCAAGAAGAATGCGGAATCTGCTCGTGCTCGTGCTATTGGGTCACAGAAGGTGAATCTTGCCTTGAAGGCCAAGGCGGTGGAGATTGATGATGAAGATGTGGCTAGTGAGTGGTCTCAAGAGGATCTCAAGTGTGCTTTCAACAAACATCTTTCCCTTGCCTCATGAGATTTTTGGAACAAGCTGGGGTTGAAGTCAAAATCAAGGGACAACACAAGATTCAACTCAACAAACAAGGCCCCCAAAGGGAGATCATGCTACAATTTCAATGACAAGAGTCACTTTGTTGCAAGTTGTCCCTTTGAGAACTGAGAAGACAATGGTGGACGCCTCATTCGCAAGATTAAGTCAAGACCTCCTCATCCTATGAACAAGAAATTCATTGTCAAGAATGTTGCCAACAAGGAACGGGCTATGGTGGTTCATGAAGAATACCTCTCGGGCACGGATGATGATGACGATGAAGTCCAAGGTGGTGAGATTGTGGGAGTTGCTGCTATTGCCACTACATATACTCCATGATTGTCCCTCTTCGACTCCCCCAACAAGAACGTCATCTACTCCAACGAAAAGTGTCTCATGTCCAAGGCCACCGAGGTAACCCCCAAGCCCACTCCTAAACCCATCTCTAGTGAACCTTCCTCTCTTGATCTTAAAGGTCTAGAGATAAATAAAGAGATGGTTGACATATGCGAGTTCATTGCCACCTTAGATGATGAGACTAAAACTTGCTTTGAAGCTTTGCTTAGTCAACTTGATCATGCTAGGGATGCTTTAGATGAAAAGGAATAACTTCACATCTTAAAGCGGAACAAAGTAAGGACTTTGGTTGAGCGGCCTAAAGATTGTCAAAACATCATTGGGACCAAGTGGATCTTCAAGAACAAGCATGATGCCAATGGGATAGTCGTGCACCATAAGGCAAGTTTAGTTGCCCAAAGATACTCACAAGTTGAGGGCATCGACTAAGGTGAGACTTATGCCCCCTTGAATCCATTCATATGCTTCTTGTTTTTGCCACTAAACATAACTTCAAACTGCAACAAATGGATGTTAAAAGTGATTTCCTTAATTCTCCCTTGAAAGAGTTGGTTTACATCAAGCAACCTTCAGGATTTAAGGATCCCCTCTTTCCGAACCATGTCTACAAGCTCGATAAGGCACTCTATGGCCATAAGCAAGCCCCACGTGCGTGGTATGATTGCCTTAGAGAGCTCTTGCTAGACCGTGGATTCGAAGTAGGCCTCATTGATCCCACTCTTTTTACTAAGAGAGTTAGAGGCCACTTGTTTGTTTGCCAAATATATGTTGATGATATTATCTTTGGGTCTATGTAACATCCCAACATTTAGGACTAGACGAAGGGTAGATTTAGGATTTTGTGCATCTGCATGCATGCATCTGAAAATACGGGTAAATTTTTCGCCAAATTAAAAGACTAGAATGATCAGAATTCTTACTTCGATGAATTAGGTTTAGTGTCATCAAAAGGGGAGTGGGATGAATTTTGACATAACCCCTATTGTTTTCTTGAGTTATGAGGGGAGAAGTTTGACTTATAAATAAATATTCACAATAATACAAATACAAGTATTATAAATAAAAGTATAAAGATTATTAAAATCCAACATTACAATGTTCTTTTACAATAAAAGAATAAAGGAATATTACAATGAAACAAATAACAGAATAAAGAAAATGGAAAATGAATTACAATAATTAAACAAATAGAAGGATTCTTTATTAAAAGAATATATATTACATTATTCTTTTACAATAAAGGAATAATAAGAGATGAATACAATTATAATAAGATAAACAAATGCATTATAATATCCTTACATAATTTCTTGATAGAAAAGGAAATTACAAAAAAGGATAAAACGAAAAACATCTACAACTAAATTCCTATCTAGTATTGATGCTCCTACACTCCTTCTTGGTACCTACAAATTAAGACAAAATAAAACAAAGGATGGGGATTAGGGTTAGTACTCTCAGTCTAACAGTGAGGTGCACTGTTCATTACATCATTGAGCATATAAAAATGGGGCAAGTTCACCAAAATATTATCTGCTCTTATCAGTAACTTTGCCTCAGAACCACATCATAGGCAAATTAGGGGCAAGTTTCACCAAGGGAATGTGAAAGGCAAAGAGGTAAAATCCAAGGAAATCTCAAGCCTTTTACTTGATCTGATCCATCTGGGTGAGGCAAGCTCACCCACACATGCATGTCTATGTGCTGTCAACACAGGAGGCACTATGAGAGAGAGATAAGTACACAACCGTAGCAGGGGGAGTGCTATGCTGAAATTACTTCATCATAGCAAGAAGCAACCAACACAACCAACACAGGTCAACCACACAGGCCATCCTTACATTTCCAGAGTTCATAAGTTTAACACCAAAACTCCATAGTGCACTACCACCACATCACTAGCACCCTGGTTGCTCAAGGAAGCCATCCAAGGACACCAGGAGGAGGCCAGGAGCATAAAGAGTAGACCAAGTGAGCAGCAAGAGGGAGAAGTACAGGAGTGCAAGGGGAAGCAGGACAAACACTAGATCTAGCAACAGAACAGAATCACCACAACATCCACAACCAAGTCATCTATCTCCACTGCAAGCATCAGGTTGGCTACTAGAACTATGCTAGTATCTGTTCTTGTCAAATTAAAACAAGCATCAGTGGGGAAGAGGGAGAGAGCTCTCAGTATAGTGTAGAAATGCTACACTAGTTCATCCTAGAGCTGTTAAAAGCCAACAAATTATCTGTTCTTATCTCTCTGAGAGTTTGGCCTCAGCCTTGTGCATCATGGACCAAGGTCAAATAGTAGGGTGGTACATCTAGATCATCCAGATTAGAGGATATCATTTTTCCACACCTACTTGGCAATCTAGCAGATCCATTAGGGTAAAATAACTGTGTTCCATCCCAAAGGAGGCACAGTGGCATTCCACTATTGAATCTACATAGTACAAGAAATCATCACCACATAATCATTTTCCTAGTTTACAATAACTAGAACTCATTTAAATTCTCACTGTCATATTGACAGAATAAATTGTCACTCACTTATATACAAGCTATCAATTGGATTACAAGTTATAGTCAGAAAAGAGTCCAGGCAGTAGTTCCCAGCTACATATCATGCTACCTAGGCCATCACTGTGCACACTCCAGGAAGGGAGGCACCACATCAGTAGCTCAGATAGTAGATGCCACTGATAAGTAAGGAATCCATTTTGCAATACATTCATTTAGCCAAATCAATCTCATCTGAACATGCTAGATATGATCAGGCTATTGTGTACACTCCAAAGAGGCATCACAATAGCAGGACCATATTAGTAGAAGCCACTCTGGAAATTTCCATTAGGAAAGAGTGTAATCATTGTCCTAGTATATTCTAGGAATCATATATTTTATATACTACTTGATTGGTAGTCAACACTATATTCCTTACAAAGAAATCAACCCTCATGGATAGCTACTATGTTGTTCACCACTGTGCTCAATCCAAAAGGAAGCACCACAGTGGAAAAGCTCTTAGTAATAATACCTAGATAATATACCAAACAGTTCATCATTTAGTAAAGGCTCTCCAAATATAATCTATCATCTCCCCATCTTATCAAGCTAGGGATCATTACAACCATTCAGACTGTCATGACAACAGTGTTAAAGGAAACATGTAAGCTATGGTTACAAGACACATCCATGCAAGATTCATCATCTTCCTAGATTAAAATTTCTAGGAATCATTCTTTAAATTATGATCTCTCTGACAATCTGGACAGACAATAAGATTAATACATATCATCATTTTAGCCAGAGACATATACCCATTTTGCTGTTATATCTAACAGGAATAAAGTTACAGAAAAACTACTTCCTGAAGCAAAGCTTCAGTAAGTTAAGAATCAAAACATCAAGTTTGCAGGGTACTTTAGAATCCCATGTGTTTGAATCCAAACATTTCCATTATATCAATTTCAGTATGAGCATTGTTTTATATTAGTTCCAGCTAAACTAATAATCATCAGAACATGGTGAACATCCTCTCAGTATCCTTAAAGGAGATCCAAATCAAAGTTGCAGCACATCAACTAATCATACTCAATGGCAACTGCTAGAACAACATACTATGAGAGAGATTTGATAGAAAATAAGAGGGGTGAGGAAAATGAGCATCTGGACGAGTACCTAGCGCCCGAGTCACATCCACTGCGGCATGGCGAGGCAGGGCTCGCGCGACCGCAGCAGTGCACACACGGGGAGGACTTCACCGTGCACCAGCATCATCACCACGACGCGGCGGCACAAGGAGCACCATGGTACTCAACCCGCACCGAGCCGCACCCTTGGATGCCTGTGCATAGAAGAGGTGGCACCAGCAACCAACCCATCATCAGATCACCTTGCCACCGTCACCATCCAGGGGTCACCAGAGCACATCGGAGTCAAAGCCGAAACCCTAGTAACAAGGATGCAATAGAGGGCAAGCGAAAAAGGGATCAAATGACAGATCGAATTGGATAGGAAGGAGTAGCGGAGGGGAGCGCGTCGAGGACGACCGATGGAGGCGGCCAAGGAGACCAGAGCCGGCCATGGTTGCGTGGCGACGGCGTCGACACCACGTCGCCGGAGAGGGAGAAGGTGAGGAACAAGCTAGTGTGGGAGAAGGAAAGGGGCCGAATGGATCAAGTTGACCGACTCAGTCGATTGGGTTCTGTGGCTTAGTCCAACCATGTGGACTGGGCTGGGTATTGGGCTAGATGGGCCCAAGAACATGGCCAAAATTATATAAAAACAAAAAATGGAATTATTAAAATACCCTCTACCCATTTTAAGCTCTAGAAAAAGGTAGAAAAATTCTTAAAATATATTTAATACATCCAAGTGTTTATTAAAATAATATTCACTTAAGAAAAATATATTCATATTTATTTAAGTTTAATAAAATACAAATAAATATTAACACCCCTAAACATCTAAATGAAATTTAGAAAAAATCCTAAAAATAAATAAAAATCATTTTTTGGAATGCAAAGAAATCTCTTATCTCATAAAAATACTAACTTAAAAAATTTATAAATAAAATATAAAACAAATATTTAAAGACATTAAATAATTAAGAAATTTTTTATAAAAAAATATATATAAAATAAAAATAAAGATAATACCAAAAAATAAATAAAATTCATTTTTAAGATTTCAAACAAGTATATATACTAGAAAATAACTAAGTATATTATTATAAAAACATTTTAAAGTTCCCAAATCATATAACTTCAATTATCTAAAGTATTAAAACAATATAGTTACTTTGTTAATTAGTTAAAACTTTTTCCTAAGTAAGAAATGATCTTATTTAAAACATAATCCTTTGACTCTAAGTAGTCTAAACCATAATTATAATTTAATATAAAATCTAGGTGTAAACAATTAACTTTATAATATTCTTTTAAAATCCTTAACTAACTATAAGTCAAGGATTTACAAAGTTAATTTTGAAAATCATAAACTTAAATTAGAAGTAAGTAATCTCAATTCATGTATAATTATATTTAGCAAACTTGGTATTCACTAAATATATCATAAAAGAAATTCACCTATTTTATTTATATAAGAAAATCTTATAGTATAATTTATAAATAATAAATATGCTTTCTTTAAGTCTTGAATACTAAATTTCATTATGCTTAGAAAAAACCCTACTTATTGTTAATACGATAAATGTTATATCCCCAAGTCCAATTATATCTTTAGAGTTAACCTTGATCTGATATATCATAAGCTAGATATATAAGGGCTCAAGATCATTTAAACCTTATCAGAAACCATAAATTTAATCTTATTAATCTTCAAAGTTGAGTAACTTAACATAAAGAATATTTTCTTCAAATGTTATTCTTTTTGCCACTTCAAAAGAAACACTATACCATTTCTTTTAATCCATAACAAAATTAAAACATAAACCTTGTAATGATTACATGATATCAACCAATCTTAGAATTGTATTACGATTATACATTACTTTCATGTCTTATATGTTATCCAAAAACCCATACAACTACACTCTTTTATGAAGTAAACTTAAAGATAAATCCCATCCGAAACAAATCATCTAAATACAACTCATTTTTAATGGTTGGGGAATTATTTGAGACTTTACATTATGCATCTCATTACTTATGCATAACAACATATTGCTTCTTTAAACATTGTCCTTACCAAGCAATGATGGTATTTTTGTAGAACCCGAGGTCCAGGGTCAAGTCGAGACATTTAACTACAATATTTCGCTATATCAAGGAAAGTTCACACTTGCTCATGTCCTTTGATTATTTTCTGTAAAGTATTTTGCAAATCTAGTGTTGTCATCACCTGCATTTCAAAAAGGTTGAAAACCCTATTTTCATAATTAAAGTGAACTATCGGTTACTGATCCAGGGTGATCAGCTAATCTATTAAATCTGGCAGTTGGAATACCACTGCACAGGAATGTATCATCTAGGACTTAACAACCAATGTCGCCAGTGATTCTCGCGCCATATATTACGTGTTAACCATGAGATTTGGAATGGGACGGAGAAGTCAGCTGGATCGGCTCCCTTTCGCATGCATTGGACCCTGTTCTGGGCATTTGTGAGTTGCAGATCATGGGTATAGCCATTTTATACGGGGAAAGGTCTACCGTGGATCTGGGCTTACAAAAGATAGATTACTTGTGTTAATGGTTGTTGTGTGTATCCAACTAAGGTCTAGCTGTTTTATATGGGGAAAGGTCTACCTTGAGTTTAGGCATACAACAATTGCGGTGTATGAGGGGTCGTGGAGAAGGACAGTGATTGGCTTGGATCATCTACTGGGCCCCACACCATAGGAAGTGTGGACGGGAAAGATTCGCCCAGTTGTGCATCAAGGATTTGATCTCTCATGGGTAAAGTAACGCACCTCTATAGAGTGTAAGAACTATAACTTGTTACTCCCTGTTCTGGGAAGGAGCTGCGAACGCTGCAGGAAAGGAACTCCATGAAAGTTCTGGTAAACCTGTGAAGGCTGACGGACATAGCTTTTCAGAATAAAAGCAACCTTTGAAGAAATATTTACGAAAACCTGCATTGCCTACGACCTATGGTCTGTGGCTGTAGATATATTGCATCAAACACTCCTTTTTAGTTAACTTGCTGAGTACGCTCGTACTCAACGTATCTTCTTAACCCTTGCTAGATTCTGAAGACAATAACGGCCAGGAAGAGGAAATACTATATCCAATTGAAGACCAAGAAGAATTCCGCTATGAAGAACCAGAAGTATCCGGAAGCGTCGAAGGGAACAATTATGAAAACATCTATGGAATGGAGACCGACGTATCTGAAGTGTAGATGTATGATATATAGTGATCTAACCCAGTAGCATGGATCTCTATCCTCTGTCTATATTAAATCTCGTATAAACCTTAAAGTTTAGTTTGCTTCTTTATCTTACTCTCAGAATTATTGTGGCTTAGCCCTGAGTCATTGGGATACCTCTATGGACCTAGGAGGATCTCAAAGTCATCATGTAATTCTGGTTGTAATAATGATAATGTATGATATGGACCCGCTTTGTTTCTGTTGTACCACTCTAAGGATGTAATATTTGCGGAATGGTACTCCGTGAGTGTTATGTCCACGACTATAGTATACTATAACATGTAGTGGTATGCTGGGTCACCACAGCTAGTATCAGAGCAAAAGCTTTGACCTTAGGTTGGAAACCTATTAATGGGTAGAACTTGTAGGAAGTATATAGCAACGGTAAAGAGTTCTCTAGAAATATGATGAGTATTCACTTGAGAATTACATTGTCATGTTTCTAGTGCGATAATTCTTTATTATGATGCAATTTGGGTAATAATAATAAGTTATAATCTAGTAGGACAATTATAATATCTTATCTACAGTGAGGAAGGACATCTCGGTACCCAAACCGGAATGTCCAAGTGATGTTCAAGTGATATATAGGATTATGTAGAGGATTAGACAGAATTTTTGATACAACTTTTATAGAATATGGAAATGCAAATCTCCACTTTTCGTCAAGGTTTACAGTTTCCAACACGGGAAAGTGTTAGTCAAGTATCGTATAGTGCATAACTTACCGAAAGAGTTGGGAATAAGAGAGGTAATGTCATCGGGGAAGATGAGATGTATGGCGGCGATGTATCAAATAGCAGTTCTAGAAGCAATAATTAGGCTTCAAAAACAAGAATCCAAGGAAATTGGTAGGTAGTAATCTTACTACTATACCTTGAAATTCCATAAATTCGAAACTTAAGTTGGATCATACTGCACTTGTGCAGAATGAATCTACATTAGATGCCAAATGCATAGGTCATTACTCAAAACCTACCATGACATACATTAAGGTTCTAGTCCAGGAGTTGGACATAACCTTGAGGATTAGGTTGATCTTATTAAAGAAATAGAATGCAAAAAGGAGTTATATAGAGAAGCTAGGAATTTTAGATCAGTCTTCTCAAAAGTGGTGTATAAAGAGAATAAGTTTGAGGGACCATATTCTGAAACCTATGCTTATTATTATTAGAATGGGCCTTAGAAACATGTAGACCTTGGACAAGTATAGAGTAATGCCGAAAACTTAGGAAACATCCAATTCAAGTATTCCAGTTGGGAATTACGATGGATGGGGAGTAGAAGCTTACACTGGAACCAGGGAGAATCCTATACCCTGTGATCCGAGTAAAGGAGTAGAAACCAGTTAGGTTAGCATGGAACCTATGATCCGTATGGGGGTAGTACCAATCCTATTGACCTGGAAGAAGGCACTGATGGTTATTACATCTATATGTATAACTAAGTCAAGGAAAAAGCAGACAATACATCTTACTTTGAAAGTGCATTTGAAGGTGGACATGAGAATTCCACAGAAGATCATGCATTTTCTAGTCATTTTTCAATGGCTAATCTCGATCTAAGTACTTCTAATCAAGAGTGCACACCCTCTAGATGTTTATATACTCTAGAAGTTAGTTATCGGACTTCACGTCATCATGGACGGAATTCCAGGAAGTACTAGAAAGAGAGAGAGAAAAGTAAGAAGAGACAATCCATAGAAGTAAAGGGCTTAAATGATGTACATAACCAGTAATGTACATCGTAGTGTTTGAGAGGCATGACTTAAGAAGTAAGAGCATGCTCATACGAGCGAGCAAGTCCTTGAAACATACAATTAATGTACTAAGTGAGAGTACCGTAGTTGTGAGGATTGTTTGTAATAGTTTATAAAAAACCATGTATAATACATGGTATAGGTTTGGTTGTTATTTAGATTTGGTTTTTGATTTCCTTGTGTGACTAGCACTGTGCAAAGAGTTGAGATCAGAAAACTTATGCATGATGTAAGTATGAGTATTCACTTTATGTAACAGGACTAGAGAGAGTATGGATACGAGAGTAGAAGCTGGGTTTGAAGGACAACGTGTGGAACAAGAAGCTAAGGAGAGGGAAAGAAATATGGATGTAATTGCAACTGGACCATCAACTCGTCCGTTGACAGAGGAGAATTTCATGCAATAATGCAAATGATGCAAGAGTACCAGAATAAGTTCATGCAGGAAATACTCAGACAAATAGGACCCGGAGAGGAAAACAAAGATATCAAAGTAAGTCTTTCTGAATTTCAAAACGCCAAACCAATTCCTTTTGCATCTGCATCAGAACTGATGAATGCGAAGGATTGGCTGATGGATACAGAAAGGAAACTTAAAACAGTAGGATGCAATGATGAGAAGTTACGATATGCAACATTTCTTCTATCCGGATCTGCCGCAAATTGGTGGGAGAATCAATTAGCTATGCACACACCAGAAGAGATATTCACCTGGGAAAATTCAAGCGGAAGTTTCGTGAGTATCATGTTCTAGAGAGCATTATGGAATTTAAGAGGAGAGAATTCATGGACTTATGGCAAAACGATGAAACCGTGATGAAATATATTAGAAAGTTTAGTCAATTATCTCGTTATGCAGTTGATGAGGTAAATACGGAGGAGAAGCGCAAGAAAAGGTTCTTGGAAGTACTAAACCCTTATATGAAAATGAAAATACGAGTGTCTACAACAAGACTTTTCCAAGAGCTGGTTGATGTAGCAATTACTTTCGAGGATGATTACAAGATGTTATTGGAAGAGAGGAAGAAATTAGCCAAGAAGAAAGCTAAAAGGGAACCGAAGAAGTTTCATTTTACTAAGTCAACATCAAACTTAAGTTTCATACCTAGATTCATATCCACAAGTGGTACATCAAAGTATGTGGCACCAAAAGGAATGAAACAAATCATATGCGGTAAGTGTGGAGAATTAGGTCATATAAGGAGGGATTGTTGGAAGACCGGAAAGGTGTGCTATAGGTGTGGTCTGGAAGGAGATAGGAGATCTGAATGTCCCAACAAGATGGTTACTCGAGGAGTACAATCACCATCAAGAGGTGGAAACTTCGGATGGAACCACATCGACGAGGCTACGATAGGTATGTTTAGCATCAGTAATTCTTCGTCAATAATGTGCTTGAGGTCAAAAAACAATCTCATGAAGCTTCGGGAGGAAGTATAAATTAGCATTAGGCATTAATCATCACCGAATCAAGGTTGAGAGTAAACTCAAGGAGAACTGAGTTTATTAAAAACAACACTTTGGGAGGACAAGAAACTGGGTGGAAAGGAGAAAATTAAGGACACGCCTATCGGGAACTTTCATGAACAAGAAACCACAAACTTCGAGATGAAGTTTAATTTAAGGGGGGAAGTCTGTAACATCCCAGCATTTAGGACTAGACGAAGGGTAGATTTAGGATTTTGTGCATCTGCATGCATGCATCTGAAAATCCGGGTAAAATTTTCGCCAAATTAAAAGACTAGAATGATCAGAATTCTTACTCCGATGAATTAGGTTTAGTGTCATCAAAAGGGGAGTGGGATGAATTTTGACATAACCCCTATTGTTTTCTTGAGTTATGAGGGGAGAAGTTTGACTTATAAATAATTATTCACAATAATACAAATACATGTATTATAAATAAAAGTATAAAGATTATTAAAATCCAACATTACAATGTTATTTTACAATAAAATAATAAAGGAATATTACAATGAAACAAATAAGAGAATAAAGAAAATGTAAAATGAATTACAATAATTAAACAAATAGAAGGATTCTTTATTAAAAGAAAATATATTACATTATTCTTTTACACTAAAGGAATAATAAGAGATGAATACAATTATAATAAGATAAAAAAATGCATTATAATATCCTTACATAATTTCTTGATAGAAAAGGAAATTACAAAAAAGGATAAAAATAAAAACATCTACAACGAAATTCCTATCTAGTATTGATGCTCCTACACTCCTTGGTACCTGCAAATTAAGACAAAATAAAACAAAGGATGGGGATTAGGGTTAGTAATCTCAGTCTAACAGTGAGGTGCACTGTTCATTACATCATTGAGGATATAAAAATGGGGCAAGTTCACCAAAATATTACCTGCTCCTATCAGTAACTTTGCCTCAGAACCACATCATATGCAAATTAGGGGCAAGTTTCACCAAGGGCATGTAAAAGGCAAAGAGGTAAAATCCAAGGAAATCTCAAGCCTTTTACTTGATCTGATCCATCTGGGTGAGGCAAGCTCACACACACATGCATGTCTATGTGATGTCAACACAGGAGGCACTATGAGAGAGAGATAAGTACACAGCCGTAGCAGGGGGAGGGCTATGCTGAAATTACTTCACCATAGCAAGAAACAACCAACACAACCAACACAGGTCAACCACACAGGCCATCCTTACATTTCCAGAGTTCATAAGTTTAACACCAAAACTCCATAGTGCACTACCACCACATCACTAGCACCCTGGTTACTCAAGGAAGCCATCCAAGGACACCAGGAGGAGGCCAGGAGCATAAGGAGTAGACCAAGTGAGCAGCAAGAGAGAGAAGTACATGAGTGCAAGGGGAAGCAGGACAAACACTATATCTAGCAACAGAACAGAATCACCACAACATCCACAACCAAGTCATCTATCTCCACTGCAAGCATCAGGTTGGCTACTAGAACTATGCTAGTATCTGTTCTTGTCAAATTAAAACAAGCATCAGTGGGGAAGAGGGAGAGAGCTCTCAGTATAGTGTAGAAATGCTACACTAGATCATCCTAGAGCTGTTAAAAGCCAACAAATTATCTGTTCTTATCTCTCTGAGACTTTGGCCTCAGCCTTGTGCATCATGGACCAAGGTCAAATAGTAGGGTGGTACATCTAGATCATCCATATTAGAGGATATCATTTTTCCACACCTACTTGGCAATCTAGCAGATCCATTAGGGTAAAATCACTGTGTTCCATCCTAAAGGAGGCATCACAGTGGCATTCCACTATTGAATCTACACAGTACAAGAAATCATCACCACATAATCATTTTCCTAGTTTACAATAACTAGAAATCATTTAAATTCTCACTGTCATATTGACAGAATAAATTGTCACTCACTTATATAAAAGCTATCAATTGGATTACAAGTTATAGCCAGAAAAGAGTCCAGGCAGTAGTTCCCAGCTACAGATCATGCTACCTAGGCCATCACTGTGCACACTCCAGGAAGGGAGGCACCACAGCAGTAGCTCAGATAGTAGATGCCACTGATAAGTAAGGAATCCATTTTGCAATACATTCATTTAGACAAATCAATCTCATCTGAACATGTTAGATATGATCAGGCTATTGTGTACACTCCAAAGAGGCATCACAATAGCAGGACCATATTAGCAGAAGCCACTCTGGAAAATTACATTAGGAAAGAGTGTAATCATTTTCCTAGTATATTCTAGGAATCATATCTTTTATATACTACCTGATTGGTAGTCAACACTATATTCCTTGCAATGAAATCAACCCTCATGTATAGCTACTATGTTGTTCACCACTGTGCTCAATCCAAAGGGAAGCACCACAGTGGAAAACCTCATAGTAATAATACCTAGATAATTTACCAAACAGTTCATCATTTAGTAAAGGCTCTCCAAATATAATCTATCATCTCCCCATCTTAGCAAGCTAGGGATCATTGCAACCATTCAGACTGTCATGACAACAGTGTTAAAGGAAACATGTAAGCTATGGTTACAAGACACATCCATGCAAGATTCATCATCTTCCTAGATAAAAATTTCTAGGAATCATTCTTTAAATTATGATCTCTCTCACAATCTGGACAGGCAATACGATTAACACATATCATCATTTTAGCCAGAGACATATACCCATTTTGCTGTTATATCTAACAGGTATAAAGTTACAGAAAAACTACTTCCTGGAGCAAAGCTTCAATAAGTTAAGAGTCAAAACATCAAGTTTGCAGGGTACTTTAGAATCCCATGTGTTTGAATCCAAACCATGTGTTTGAATCCAAACATTTCCATTGTATCAATTCCAGTATGAGAATTGTGTTATATTAGTTCCAGCTAAACTAACAATCATCAGAACATGGTGAACATCCTCTCAGAATCCTTAAAGGATATCCAAACCAAAGTTGCAGCACATCAACTAATCATACTCAATGGCAACTACTAGAACAATATACTGTGAGAGAGATTTGAGAGAAAAGAAGAGGGGTCAGGAAAATGAGCATCTGGACGTGTACTTGGCGCCCGAGGCATAACCAATGCGGCGTGGCGAGGCAAGGCTCGCGGGACCGCAACAGTGCACACACAGGGAGGACTTCACCGTGCACCAGCATCATCACCACGACGCGGCGGCACGAGGAGCACCGTGGTACTCAACCCGCACCGAGCCGCACCCATGGATGCCTGTGCATAGAAGAGGCGGCACCAGCAACCAACCCATCATCAGATCACCTTGCCACCTTCACCATCCAGGGGTCACCAGAGCACATCGGAGTCAAAGCCGAAACCCTAGTAACAAGGATGAAGTGGGAGGCGAGCGAAAAAGGGATCAAAAGACAGATCGAATTGGATATGAAGGAGTAGCCAAGGGGAGCGCGTCGAGGACGACCGATGGCGACGACCAAGGAGGCCGGAGCCGGCCATGGTTGCGCAGCGACGTCGGCGACACCACGTCGCTAGAGAGGGAGAAGGTGAGGAACGAGCGAGCGTGGGAGAAGGAAAGGGGCCGAATGGATCGAGTTGACCGACTCGGTCGGTTGGGCTCTGTGGGTTAGTCCAACCATGTGGACTAGGCTAGGTATTGAGCTAGATGGGCCCAAGAACTTGGCCCAAATTATATAAAAATAAAAAATGGAATTATTAAAATACCCTCTACCCATTTTAAGCTCTAGAAAAAGGTAGAAAAATTCTAAAAATATATTTAATACATCCAAGTGTTTATTAAAATAATATTCACTTAAGAAAAATATAATCATATTTATTTAAGTTTAATAAAATACAAATAAATATTAACACCCTTAGACATCTAAATGAAATTTAGAAAATTCCTAAAAATAAATAAAAATAATTTTTTGGAATCAAAAGAAATCTCTTATCTCATAAAGATACTAACTTAATTTTTTTATAAATAAAATATAAAACAAATATTTAAAGACATTAAATAATTAATAAATTTTATATGAAAAAAATATATAAAATAAAAATAAAGATAATACAAAAAAAAATTCATTTTTAAGATTTCAAACAAGTATATTTACTAGAAAAATACTAAGTATATTATTATAAAAACATTTTAAAGTTCCCAAATCATATAACTTCAATTATCTAAAGTATTAAAACAATATAGTTACTTTGTTAATTAGTTAAAACTCTTTCCTAAGTAAGAAATGATCTTATTTAAAACATAGTCCATTGACTCTAAGTAGTCTAAACCATAATTATAATTTAATATAAAATATAGGTGTAAATAATTAACTTTTTAATATTCTTTTAAAATCCTTAACTAACTATAAGTCAAGGATTTACAAAGTTAATTTTGCAAATCGTAAACTTAAATTAGATGTAAGTAATCTCAATTCATGTATAATTATATTTAACAAACTTGGTATTCACTAAATATATCATAAAATATGTCAACACCCGGATTTTTCAATCCTAGATGCCTGTTATGCCATACATCGCAATCCCAGGATTACCATTTTTGTGAGACATAACAGAATGGGATACCATAGTACTTCATCCATTACAAACGATACATAAGTTCTTACACAAATAAGGATCTCATGATCCAGTTCTTAATACAACATCAAGCAGCAGAATACGTAATAATAACGGTAGCGTAGGCGAAGCTCCATCTTCGGGGTCACAGGCAATGCTGACGATGGGAGATGATCCTAGTTGTCGTAACCTTCCTGGGGTCCATCTTCCAGGTACTCCTCTTCATAGTCTGGCCATCGAAATAGCCAGGGACAAAGCCATGAGTACTCTTTAAGTACTCGCAAACTAGTACTAACATGTAAAGGGGTTTTTGGATAATGGGACACTAGGCTCTAAGGTTGTTTTGCAAAAGCCAGGTTTATCTCTACTAAATTCCAAAGTTAGTCACAATTTTATAACTCCTAAGTGGGATCTTGTAATTCAGGTCACAACTCTGTTGTGGTCAAGTCAAAGTCTCAATTCGTTTCACAAGTCATTTTGAAAAGTCTGACGGGGGAACAGTATGGCCACTCCAACTGTCCATAACCGCGGACGCGGCTATTCGAATAGTTTGACACTCTGCGGAGATTGTACACTTTCACCACAACATTCGATACATCCGTCAGGAACAATCCTGAATTCACCATACTCAGTATGCGGATAATCAATCCTAACCTTTCAATTACACGCCCTAGTATAAGCACCTCTCCTGTGAGTTTGGCCTCCCAACCATGACCACTGTCATCTTGGGTACTGCACAGGTGGACAATCTTCACAAGGTAGCCTCATCTCAGACCTTGGCCGTGAGGGAACTAATACTAAGGAATATAAGTTTCCAGTCAAGCCCTACCCAATATTCGGGTATTGTGGTTGTACGCTAAAATTGGAATGGTATCGCATCCAGACAACCATCAGTTTTATAAAGGGCTAAGGCTCATGCCTCAACATTTTTATCACCAGAATCATCAAGTGTTTGGAAACACATGTCCAAAACATTTCAATAGAATGATCCATCATTCCAAGGTTTTCATAACCATTTTCCACCAAGTATTCCCATCTAAAAGTTGATCAAGTTTTATGCTTAGACTAGCATCTACAGGTGGGGGTAGTACTAATGAGGGGTGGTAACTAGTGGAGTTTCACTAAGTCCAACCTTATATCTTAGGCCGATACCAAGGCTTCTATCTTAGGCCAAATTTTATGCTCTTTATGCAACCTTCACATAACTGTCTAGTATCTACCATTCACTTAAGTAAACTCTAAGTAAGCTTTGATAAAGAAATAAAGTAAGAAGCTTGCAAGTAAAACTAGGATTGGTTTATCAAGTGAGTATAATCACATATGCTTAAGGCATATAGTAGTCATATCACAAGTATGGGTTGTGGCATCAGTAGGATATCTGGCAAGGGTTAGCTTGCACAATCACTAGTAGTATTAGGCTTGCATCAGTGTCAATATAAGCTTGCATAGTTACTAGTTTGCCTTGTGCAGAGCAGTGGTTGAAGTTCTCCTCGGCTTCTTCTTCGTAGTATCCTCCTTCCTCCTCGTAGCCTTGGTCGGTACTAGCGTCTATGAATAAATACGAGGTACACAATCACCAAACAATACTTAACTACTTGCAATCATCAAACACAAGGGTCTTATAGATGATCTAGCATCATCTATAACCTTAAAAGGTTAAGGCTTGATTTGATTCTTTTTATTTTTAGAAAAGTAATTTCTACTCATTGAAAAATTACTTAAGATTTAATATTCTCCAAACTAAACATGGGATCATGTTGACACATGTCATCACCACATATTGTAGTCCATGGGAATGTGATTTAAAGTGGTGTCACAATTTAATAAGGTTTTACCCTTTTATTTTAATTAATTAAAGTGGCTAGAAATTCTTATGTAACATTCTTTTATTACTTGAACATTATTTCTAAAAGTAAACCTATATATTTTTATATATTCGGAAAGGTATGGTTAAATGTGATTTTTGAGAGTTGGAATCAACTCAAAAGCTTTTATGGTTTAAATTTGAAAAATGTTTGAATGCAGAAAAGCTTCTGCCTTGTTATTTTTACTATGGGTGATCTACAGATCCAAATGACTTGAATCCAACGGGCTTGGATTAAGCATTCACAGGCCTTTCCAACAAAATTGGTTTCATTCAAATTGGTGCACTGAATCGATCTAGGTTGATTTTTGAAGTTGGGTATAGAAGTGTGTTTGAATTTAAAAAGAAAAGGTTTAATTTGAATTGCTGGGCTGCGCGGGAAATTCTAACGGGCCGGCCTGCTAAGCGCAGTGCTCCCGCAGGCTGCTTAAGTGGGTGTCCCCACTAGTCAGTGACACGGGGCTGGGCGAAGCGGTATGGGGCAACGTGGATCGTTCGATCTAGTTCTAATCCAACGACTGGGGGTCATCGTCGACGCGAGACAGCTCCAGCGAGAACGAAACCTAGCGCGGCCAGTGAGGGGTGCTGGGGGCTCACCGGGGTACGGGCGAGGGTCGGCGAGGCGGGCGAACGACGAAGTCAACGACGGCGAACCTCCTGGTACCGGTGGCTTCTCCTGGGGCGGCTCCAATCGTTGGCTCCCTTCTTCTCCAGAGGCGGCGGGCTCCGGTGAAATTCCGGAGAGGTGGTGCTCGCCTTGCTCTGAGAATGGTGTGGCACGATCAGTGAGGAGAGGGGAGTGAGATGGTGTGAAGAATTCGTGCGGGGGTGGCCTCTATTTATAGTCGAGCGAGGGGACCGTCGGGGCGCACGGTGAGCTCGTCGAGGGCGAAGTTACAGGCGGCTAGATTGGTGCTGGTGAGTCTGCAGATGCTTGGGTTTTGAAAGTTGAGCTTGTTTGAGTGGGTTTTGGAAAAGTGGGATCTTCCCATATGAAGAAGATTCAATTTTGAATTGTCATTTAAACTATGCATTTGAAAGTTTCTGGATGATCACAAAGTGGGCCTTGATACTTTGTTATGAGTACATTCAAGGGGTGCAAAGATCCAGAAAAGTTTCTGTTAGGTTTTGAAAGTTTGGGACAGCCAAAGTAGGCATGGGAGTTAAATTGGTCAAAATGACCATTCACTTAATATATTTGTTTTGATTTACTTGTCTTTAGGAAAAGTGTGGGAAATGTTTTAGACGATGTTTATTTCACCTAAGAAACATTTTACAAGCAATGGATCACACAAACAAGGTGGTTTTTAAAGAAATTCAAAATCCATGCATACACATATACATGCATTCATGAGTTTATTTAGAAAAGTTTTTGTTAACCCTAATCTTGATGATTAGTGTTTGATAATCTAAGTTTGGTATTTTTGGGATGTTACAAAAGAAATTCACCTATTTTATTTATATAAGAAAATCTTATAGTATAATTTATAAATAATAAATATGCTATCTTTAAGTCTTCAATACTAAATTTTATTATGCTTAGAAAAAACCCTAGTTATTGTTAATACCATAAATGTTATATCCCCAAGTCCAATTATATCTTTAGAGTTAACCTTGGTCTGATATATCATAAGCTACATATATCAGGGATCAAGATCATTTAAACCTTATCAGAAACCATAACTTTCATCTTATTAATATTCAAAGTTGAATAACTTAACATAAAGAATATTTTCTTCAAATGTTATTCTTTTTGCCACTTCAAAAGAAACACTATACCATTTATTTTAAGCCATAAAAAATTACAACATAAATCTTGTAATGATTACATGATATCAACCAATCTTAAAATTGTATTACGATTGTACATTACTTTCATGTCTTATATGTTATCCAAAAACCCTTACAACTACACTCTTTTATGAAGTAAACTTAAAGATAAATCCCATCCTAAACAAATCATCTAAATACAACTCATTTGTAATGGTTGGGGAATTATTTGGGACTTTACATTATGCATCTCATTACTTATGCATAACAACATATTGCTTCTTTAAACATTGTCCTTACCGGGCAATGATGGTATTTTTGTAGAACCCGAGGTCCAGGGTCAAGTCGAGACATTCGACTACAATACTTCGCTATATCAAGGCAAGTTCACACTTGCTCATGTCCTTTGATTATTTTCTATAAAGTATTTTGCAAATCCAGTGTTGTCATCACCTGCATTTCAAAAAGGTTGAAAACCCTCTTTTCATAATTAAGTGAACTATCGGTTACTGATCTAGGGCGATCAACTAATCTATTAAATCTGGCAGTTGGAATACCACTGCACAGGAATGTATCATCTAGGACTTAACAACGAATGTTGCCAGTGATTCTCGCGCCATATATTACGCATTAACCATGAGATTTGGAATGGGACGGAGAAGTCAGCTGGATCGGCTCCCTTTCGCATGCATTGCACACTGTTATGGGCATTTGTGAGTTGCAGATTGTGGATATAGCCATTTTATACGGGGAAAGGTCTTCCGTGGATCTAGGCTTACAAAAGACAGAATACAAGTGTTAATGGTTGTTGTGTGTATCCAACTAAGGTATAGCCATTTTATACGGGGAAAGGTCTACCTTGAGTTTGGGCATACAACAATTGTAGCGTATGCGGGGTCGCGGAGAAGGACAGTGATTGGCTTGGATCATCTACTGGGCCCCACACCATAGGAAGTGTGGACGGGAAAGATTCACCTGGTTGTGCATCAAGGATTTGATCTCTCATGGGTAAAGTAACGCACCTCTGCAAAGTGTAAGAACTATAACTTGTTACTCCCTGTTTCGGGAAGGAGCTGCGAACACTGCAGGAAAGGAACTCCATGAAAGTTCTGGTAAACCTGTGAAGTCTGACGGACATAGCTTTTTAGAATAAAATCAACCTTTGAAGAAATATTTACGAAAACCTGCATTGCCTACGACTATGGTCTGTGGCTGTAGATATAGTGCAATAAACACTCCTTTTTAGTGAACTTGCTGAGTACGCTTGTACTTAATGTATCTTCTTAACCCTTGCTAGAGTCTGAAGACAATAACGGTCAGGAAGAGGAAATACTATATCCAATTGAAGACCAAGAATAATTCTGCTATGAAGAACCAGAAGTATCCGGAAGCGTCAAAGGGAACAATTACAAAAACATCTATGGAATGGAGACTGACGTATCTGAAGTGTAGATCTATGATATATAGTGATCTAACCCAGTAGCATGGATCTCTATCCTCTATCTATATTAAATCTCGTATAAACCTTAAAGTTTAGTTTGCTTCTTTATCTTACTCTCAGAATTATTGTGGCTTAGCCCTGAGTCATTGGGATACCTCTATGGACCTAGGAGGATCTCAAAGTCATCATGTAATTCTAGTTGTAATAATGATAATGTATGATATGGACCCGCTTTGTTTCTGTTGTACCACTCCGAGGATGTAATATTTGCGGAATGGTACTCCATGAGTGTTATGTCCACGACTATAGTATACTACAACATGCAGTGGTATGCTAGGTCACCATAGTCTATTAACAAAGCTTTTAATGAGGATTTTGCTAAGCTCATGACCGACCGCTTCGAGATGTCTATGATGGGTGAAATGGATTTCTTCCTTACATTTGAAGTCAAACAATTGAGGAAGGGGACCTTCATCAGCCAAGACAAATATATTCAATACATGCTCAAGAAGTTCAAGTTTGATCAAGTCAAAGGTGCCAAGACTCCCATGCCCATTAAGGTTAATCTTGATCTCGATCCCAAGGGTAAGGATGCAGATCAAAAACTCTATCGCTCTATGATTAGTTCTTTGCTCTATCTTTGTGCATCCCAGCCAGATATTATGTTGAGTGTGGGTATGTGTGCAAGATTCCAAGCCACACCAAAAGAAAGCCAAATGGTGGCGGTCAAGAGAATCTTTTGATATTTGGTTCATACCCCAAACTTTGGGTTATGGTACCACAAGGGAGCTAGCTTTGATCTCATTGGTTACACGGATTCGGATTGGGCGGGAGACAAGGTGGAAAGGAAGTCAACCTCTAGTGCTTGTCAATTTCTTGGAAGATCCTTGGTGTGTTGGTCCTCAAAGAAGTAAAATTGCATGTCTATGTCCACTGCCGAAGCTGAGTACATTTCCAACAACAAGTTGTTGTGCTCAATTGCTATGGATGAATCAAACTTTGAAGGATCTTGGAGTATCTTTTGACAAGGTGCCTCTTCTTTGTGACAATGAGAGTGCTATTGCCATTGCTCACAATCCTGTGCAACACAACCAGACTAAGCATGTTGATATTTGTCATCATTTCATTCAGGACCATGTTGCAAGAGGAGACATTTCATTGGAGTATGTTCCCACCAAGGCCAATCTTGCGGACTATTCATGAAGCCCCTTGATGAAGCAAGGTTCCAGGAGTTAAGGCATGAGCTAAATATCATTGATCCAAGCAATGTGTCTTGAGTACCTTGCACACCTACCCATGTCTCAATGAATATATTTGTTTGGATGTACGCATGGACTTAGGGGGAGTGTAGTTCCTCTTATGAACTAACACTTACCCTATTATGCACACATTAAAGTATTCATCCTCTATAGTCTATCAAGGAGACCATTTGAGCTTTAGTGATGAGTTTTGGTAATGAACCCAAGATATATCCTCGTGGTGTCAAGCCAAATATACTCATATATAAGGTGGCATCGGCCACCGGTTCTTTGTGTTTCTTGCATGTTTTCCCTCTTGCCTTGTTGTTTTTGGTGTTATTGTTTTTGTCCTGTTTGTCTTTTGGTTCTTCATAGTTTGTGCTCTCTATCCCGGGCCTTTTTCTCTTCCTCTAGCCCCTTCTATTCCCTACACAAGTTCCTCCTTGCTTTTTTCCAAACCTGGGAAGCTCTTTCTGGCATCACCAGAACTTCCGGTCAGCCGCCAGTAGTACCTATAAGTGAGAAGTTCTTTAGAACTTCTCCCAGACACGGCTACTACCACATGTGCCTAGAAATTTAGGGTCACCAGAAATTCCGATCGCCCGCTGGAATTTACGATGGTGCTCGTCGACCTATAAATTGTGGGCCTTGGGATAAAACGGGGACCACTCCCAGTTTTCTTCCCCAAGACCCAAAATTTACAGGGAGCAGCCGCCGACGAGGCCAACCCCACGGAGGCGCACCGGCCCCTCCGTCTCCGGCCACCCCCTTCCAGATCTGCTCTGTGGGATCCTTCCCCACCTCGATCTCCCGCCATGGACCCTGGTATTTTCCCTCAACTCCCTCCATTGATGGAGATCTTACTCCTTCCATTGCTTGAGTTAGGGCTCACCTTCTAGGCTTGTTCTTTGGCTAGACCTTGTTGGGAGATCTTGGTAGGCTTAGGAACCCTTGCTAGAGTAGATTGAACCAATACATTTGTGTGAATTCGTACTAGTGCTTCCTAGATCTAGAATCTGTGTGATTTCCCGTGGAACTACTGTGTTCGTGGCCTCACCGAAATTTCCGGTGAGTCACGAGCGGAACTTCCGGTGGTGACTTTGTCACCGGAAGTTCCGGTCGTTCACCAAAAATTCCGGTGCACCATATTTGATTCACTATGTGTATTCTTTCAATCTCTCTTTGTTTCCCTCGTCGAACTTGTGCACTTACCCCCTTCCCTCCCTATTATATGGTTTCTTATAAGGGCAAGGTGGTTACTGTGGAGGCAAGCATAATCGTGTTCCTACAGGTCCTCCAGAGATTCACTACAAGAAATGTGTTAACTTGTGACCTTCTCACAATGACGAGAAATGAAATCGTCATAGATCTATGACGTTTTGTACAAGATGGTCACATACTAGTTGGAGAGGTCAAAATCCTATATAATTACGACGATTTGTGTCAAAATCGTCGTAATTGCAGCATATGAAATCGTCATAACTTCTAGAATACAGCTTAGAGCCTTATTTATAGCTCGTTATGACCAACTTAAATCGTCATATCATCTAAAATGTGATACATTGAATTGATTGGATATCCACATCAGCGATTTATGCCTACGTGGAATGTCTATATGTCAATTTTTATATATGTATATGTCCATGTGTCATCATGCATCTACCTTACATGTAGGCCCGACTGACACCATGAACCTTTCACCAACTATACAATCGGGACCTGCTTATTCAGAAATTAATTGCAAAAAAATCTGCTCAAGGGGATCGAACCCGCAACCTCTCGCTGGATCTGCAGCGACGTGAACCACCACGGTACACAGTCGTTGCTGTTCAAATCCCGCGCAGTGAGCTATTAGAACAAACCTGTCATATTTGAGAATAAATGGCGCGGGCGCAAAAATATGGGAGCCGCTGGGAATCGAACCCGTGACCACCATAGAAAACTCTGCAACGATGCGAACCACTACGTTACACAATCATTTCTGTTCAATTTCCGCGCAGTGTCCTATTAAAACAATTGTCCCACATCCGAGAACAAATGCCGCAAAAAATTGGAAGCCACGGAGACTCGAACCCGCGACCAGAAAGGAAGCGCCAGCCCTAGTGACCAACTCGCCAAACACGTTTTGGTGTAAAATATCAGCCCTCACTCCTATCTCATTATTCATCACCTTGGCCGGCCTCAATACACAAATCCCAAAAAAATTCTCGCAGTTGGGCCTGGGCCGAAGGAGCCCATAACGCCCTTTAGATTTTGCAGCACCGAATGGACCATAGGCCAATGATTTGGTATTGAGGGGAAATATGGCCCATAAGTACTTTAGTCCAAAAATATTTTTTTCAAATTTTAAAAGGTTTTGAGTAATTTCATCGTGCATTTTGGATACGATCTCGGATTGAGGTGACCTGAAAATCAATTTGGTTCATATCGATGAGACAATATCTACGGCGTTGGTGACCCGAAAATATTTTTTTCAAAAAATCATGGGCATCAGATCATATACCTATAGTTCAAATCGGACCCACTTCCTACTGATTCGGTAGGAATTTGTTTTTTTCTTCATGGGTGGACGAAAAGGTTTTAGAGACACCGGTTGGGACATTTCTCAATGTAAGGTGTCCTAATATTTTTGAAAAATAGGGTGGTAGCATTTTGAAACTTTCATTTGGTGGTTGCTTCACAAAACGACCCGTTTTTTGCGCTCGGAAAATGGAAAATGGTTTTTCCGTGCGACCAAATGGAAAACTTCCTCCTGCAAAATTGTTCGCCATCCCATGATGCACATGTGTGCATGATACGTGCACATTATCACAAACTATGCCCTGATTCTAGCCATAACATTGGTCATTTGACCCGAAAGCCATGAAACCTCGAACATGATAGTCATTTTGTGAAGGTTTTTTTGAGACATACTCGATTTACCAAGTTTGGTATTTTTCCTTGCAACTATGTCACATAATAAGACACCACGCGAAGGATTTGCGTTGATCGGACCGTTTTTTATTTTTTATGCCCGTTTCAAACTATGGTCAAAACGGCGGTCATGAAGGTTCTTAGCTAGAGGCCGAGCCTCGCTAAACTTGCATTGGATCTCTGAAGAAACATGATATTATGAGTCTAAAAATGATTTTTACCAAAAATCATGAGCATCGGATCATGTACCTGTAGTTCAAACCGGACCCACTTCCTATAGATTCGGCAGGAATTTGTCTTTTTCGCCAGGGGTGTACGGAAAGGTTTGAGATATCCCGGTTGGGACATTGTCCATGTAATGTGGTCTAATATTTTTAAAAAATATGGCGGTACCATTCTAAAACTGTCATTTGGTGGTTGCTTCACAAAACGCCCCGTTTTTTGTGCTCGGAAAATGGAAAATGGTTTTTTCGTGCGTCGAAAAGGAAAACTTCCTCCTGCAACATTGTTCTGCATGCCATGATACACATGTGTGCACAATATGGGCACATTATCACAAACTATGCCATGATTCTAGCCATAACATTGGTCATTTGACCCGAAAGCCACGAAACCTCGAACATGATAGGTCATTTTGTGAAGGTTTTTTTGAGACATACTCGATTTACCAAGTTTGGTATTTTTCCTTGCAACTATGTCACATAATAAGACACCACGCGAAGTATTTGCGTTGATCGGACCGTTTTTTATTTTTTTTATGTCCGTTTCAAACTATGGTCAAAACGGCGGGCATTAAGGTTCTTAGCTAGAGGCCGAGCCTCGCTAAACTTGCATTGGATCTCTGAAGAAACATGATATTATGAGTCTAAAAATGATTTTTACCAAAAATAATGAGCATCGGATCATGTACCTGTAGTTCAAACCGGACCCACTTCCTACCGATTCGGCAGGAATTTGTCTTTTTCGCCAGGGGTGTACGGAAAGGTTTGAGATACCCCGGTTGGGACATTGTCCATGTAATGTGGTCTAATATTTTTACAAAATGTGGCGGTACCATTCTAAAACTGTCATTTGGTGGTTGCTTCACAAAACGCCCCGTTTTTTCCGCTCGGAAAATGGAAAATGGTTTTTTCGTGCGTCGAAAAGGAAAACTTCCTCCTGCAATATTGTTCTGCATGCCATGATACATATGTGTGCACAATATGGGCACATTATCACAAACTATGCCCTGATTCTAGCCATAACATTGGTCATTTGACCCGAAAGCCACGAAACCTCGAACATGATAGGTCATTTTGTGAAGGTTTTTTTGAGACATACTCGATTTACCAAGTTTGGTATTTTTCCTTGCAACTATGTCACATAATAAGACACCACGCGAAGGATTTGCGTTGATCGGACCGTTTTTTATTTTTATGCCTGTTTCAAACTATGGTCAAAACGACGGGCAGGAAGGTTCTTAGCTAGAGGCCGAGCCTCGCTAAACTTGCATTGGATCTCTGAAGAAACATGATATTATGAGTCTAAAAATGATTTTTACCAAAAATCATGAGCATCGGATCATGTACCTGTAGTTCAAACCGGACCCACTTCCTACCGATTCGGCAGGAATTTGTCTTTTTCGCCAGGGGTGTACGGAAAGGTTTGAGATACCCCGGTTGGGACATTGTCCATGTAATGTGGTCTAATATTTTTACAAAATATGGCGGTACCATTCTAAAACTGTCATTTGGTGGTTGCTTCACAAAACGCCCCGTTTTTTGCGCTCGGAAAATGGAAAATGGTTTTTTCGTGCGTCGAAAAGGAAAACTTCCTCCTGCAACATTGTTCTGCATGCCATGATACATATGTGTGCACAATATAGGCACATTATCACAAACTATGCCCTGATTCTAGCCATAACATTGGTCATTTGACCCGAAAGCCATGAAACCTCGAACATGATAGTCATTTTGTGAAGGTTTTTTTGAGACATACTCGATTTACCAAGTTTGGTATTTTTCCTTGCAACTATGTCACATAATAAGACACCACGCGAAGGATTTGCGTTGATCGGACCGTTTTTTATTTTTTTATGCCCGTTTCAAACTATGGTCAAAACGGCGGGCATGAAGGTTCTTAGCTAGAGGCCGAGCCTCGCTAAACTTGCATTGGATCTCTGAAGAAACATGATATTATGAGTCTAAAAATGATTTTTACCAAAAATCATGAGCATCGGATCATGTACCTGTAGTTCAAACCGGACCCACTTCCTATAGATTCGGCAGGAATTTGTCTTTTTCGCCAGGGGTGTACAGAAATGTTTGAGATACCCCGGTTGGGACATTGTCCATGTAATATGGTCTAATATTTTTACAAAATGTGGCGGTACCATTCTAAAACTGTCATTTGGTGGTTGCTTCACAAAACGCCCCGTTTTTTGTGCTCGAAAAATGGAAAATGGTTTTTTCGTGCGTCGAAAAGGAAAACTTCCTCCTGCAACATTGTTCTGCATGTCATGATACATATGTGTGCACAATATGGGCACATTATCACAAACTATGCCCTGATTCTAGCCATAACATTGGTCATTTGACCCGAAAGCCACGAAACCTCGAACATGATAGGTCATTTTGTGAAGGTTTTTTTGAGACATACTCGATTTACCAAGTTTGGTATTTTTCCTTGCAACTATGTCACATAATAAGACACCACGCGAAGGATTTGCGTTGATCGGACCGTTTTTTATTTTTTTTATGCCCGTTTCAAACTATGGTCAAAACGGCGGGCATGAAGGTTCTTAGCTAGAGGCCGAGCCTCGCTAAACTTGCATTGGATCTCTGAAGAAACATGATATTATGAGTCTAAAAATGATTTTTACCAAAAATAATGAGCATCGGATCATGTACCTGTAGTTCAAACCGGACCCACTTCCTACCGATTCGGCAGGAATTTGTCTTTTTCGCCAGGGGTGTACGGAAAGGTTTGAGATACCCCGGTTGGGACATTGTCCATGTAATGTGGTCTAATATTTTTACAAAATGTGGCGGTACCATTCTAAAACTGTCATTTGGTGGTTGCTTCACAAAACGCCCCGTTTTTTGCGCTCGGAAAATGGAAAATGGTTTTTTCGTGCGTCGAAAAGGAAAACTTCCTCCTGCAACATTGTTCTGCATGCCATGATACATATGTGTGCACAATATGGGCACATTATCACAAACTATGCCCTGATTCTAGCCATAACATTCGTCATTTGACCCGAAAGCCACGAAACCTCGAACATGATAGGTCATTTTGTGAAGGTTTTTTTGAGACATACTCGATTTACCAAGTTTGGTATTTTTCCTTGCAACTATGTCACATAATAAGACACCACGCGAAGGATTTGCGTTGATCGGACCGTTTTTTATTTTTATGCCTGTTTCAAACTATGGTCAAAACGACGGGCAGGAAGGTTCTTAGCTAGAGGCCGAGCCTCGCTAAACTTGCATTGGATCTCTGAAGAAACATGATATTATGAGTCTAAAAATGATTTTTACCAAAAATCATGAGCATCGGATCATGTACCTGTAGTTCAAACCGGACCCACTTCCAGCCGATTCGGCAGGAATTTGTCTTTTTCGCCAGGGGTGTACAGAAATGTTTGAGATACCCCGGTTGGGACATTGTCCATGTAATATGGTCTAATATTTTTACAAAATGTGGCGGTACAATTCTAAAACTGTCATTTGGTGGTTGCTTCACAAAACGCCCCGTTTTTTGTGCTCGAAAAATGGAAAATGGTTTTTTCGTGCGTCGAAAAGGAAAACTTCCTCCTGCAACATTGTTCTGCATGCCATGATACACATGTGTGCACAATATGGGCACATTATCACAAACTATGCCATGATTGTAGCCATAACATTGGTCATTTGACCCGAAAGCCACGAAACCTCGAACATGATAGGTCATTTTGTGAAGGTTTTTTTGAGACATACTCGATTTACCAAGTTTGGTATTTTTCCTTGCAACTATGTCACATAATAAGACACCACGCGAAGGATTTGCGTTGATCGGACCGTTTTTTATTTTTATGCCTGTTTCAAACTATGGTCAAAACGACGGGCAGGAAGGTTCTTAGCTAGAGGCCGAGCCTCGCTAAACTTTCATTGGATCTCTGAAGAAACATGATATTATGAGTCTAAAAATGATTTTTACCAAAAATCATGAGCATCGGATCATGTACCTGTAGTTCAAACCGGACCCACTTCCTACCGATTCGGCAGAAATTTGTCTTTTTCGCCAGGGGTGTACGGAAAGGTTTGAGATACCCCGGTTGGGACATTGTCCATGTAATGTGGTCTAATATTTTTACAAAATATGGCGGTACCATTCTAAAACTGTCATTTGGTGGTTGCTTCACAAAACGCCCCGTTTTTTGCGCTCGGAAAATGGAAAATGGTTTTTTCGTGCGTCGAAAAGGAAAACTTCCTCCTGCAACATTGTTCTGCATGCCATGATACATATGTGTGCACAATATAGGCACATTATCACAAACTATGCCCTGATTCTAGCCATAACATTGGTCATTTGACCCGAAAGCCATGAAACCTCGAACATGATAGTCATTTTGTGAAGGTTTTTTTGAGACATACTCGATTTACCAAGTTTGGTATTTTTACTTGCAACTATGTCACATAATAAGACACCACGCGAAGGATTTGCGTTGATCGGACCGTTTTTTATTTTTTTATGCCCGTTTCAAACTATGGTCAAAACGGCGGGCATGAAGGTTCTTAGCTAGAGGCCGAGCCTCGCTAAACTTGCATTGGATCTCTGAAGAAACATGATATTATGAGTCTAAAAATGATTTTTACCAAAAATCATGAGCATCGGATCATGTACCTGTAGTTCAAACCGGACCCACTTCCAGCCGATTCGGCAGGAATTTGTCTTTTTTGCCAGGGGTGTACAGAAATGTTTGAGATACCCCGGTTGGGACATTGTCCATGTAATATGGTCTAATATTTTTACAAAATGTGGCGGTACCATTCTAAAACTGTCATTTGGTGGTTGCTTCACAAAACGCCCCGTTTTTTGTGCTCGAAAGATGGAAAATGGTTTTTTCGTGCGTCGAAAAGGAAAACTTCCTCCTGCAACATTGTTCTGCATGCCATGATACATATGTGTGCACAATATGGGCACATTATCACAAACTATGCCCTGATTCTAGCCATAACATTGGTCATTTGACCCGAAAGCCACGAAACCTCGAACATGATAGGTCATTTTGTGAAGGTTTTTTGAGACATACTCGATTTACCAAGTTTGGTATTTTTCCTTGCAACTATGTCACATAATAAGACACCAGGCGAAGGATTTGCGTTGATCGGACCGTTTTTTATTTTTTTATGCCCGTTTCAAACTATGGTCAAAACGGCGGGCATGAAGGTTCTTAGCTAGAGGCCGAGCCTCGCTAAACTTGCATTGGATCTCTGAATAAACATGATATTATGAGTCTAAAAATGATTTTTACCAAAAATCATGAGCATCGGATCATGTACCTGTAGTTCAAACCGGACCCACTTCCTACCGATTCGGCAGGAATTTGTCTTTTTCGCCAGGGGTGTACGGAAAGGTTTGAGATACCCCGGTTGGGACATTGTCCATGTAATGTGGTCTAATATTTTTACAAAATGTGGCGGTACCATTCTAAAACTGTCATTTGGTGGTTGCTTCACAAAACGCCCCGTTTTTGGCGCTCGGAAAATGGAAAATGGTTTTTTCGTGCGTCGAAAAGGAAAACTTCCTCCTGCAACATTGTTCTGCATGCCATGATACATATGTGTACATAATATGGGCACATTATCACAAACTATGCCCTGATTCTAGCCATAACATTGGTCATTTGACCCGAAAGCCACGAAACCTCGAACATGATAGGTCATTTTGTGAAAGTTTTTTTGAGACATACTCGATTTACCAAGTTTGGTATTTTTCCTTGCAACTATGTCACATAATAAGACACCATGCGAAGGATTTGCGTTGATCGGACCGTTTTTTATTTTTTATGCCTGTTTCAAACTATGGTCAAAACGGCGGGCATGAAGGTTCTTAGCTAGAGGCCGAGCCTCGCTAAACTTGCATTGGATCTCTGAATAAACATGATATTATGAGTCTAAAAATGATTTTTACCAAAAATCATGAGCATCGGATCATGTACCTGTAGTTCAAAGCGGACCCACTTCCTGCCGATTCGGCAGGAATTTGTCTTTTTCGCCAGGGGTGTACGGAAAGGTTTGAGATACCCCGGTTGGGACATTGTCCATGTAATGTGGTCTAATATTTTTACAAAATGTGGCGGTACCATTCTAAAACTGTCATTTGGTGGTTGCTTCACAAAAAGCCCTGTTTTTTGCGCTCGGAAAATGGAAAATGGATTTTCCGTGCGTTGAAAAGGAAAACTTTCTCCTGCAACATTATTCTCCATCCCATGATACATATGGATGCATAATATGACCACATTATCACAAACTATGTCGTGATTCTGGCCATAACTGTCCTATGCCCTCTTTTTGGCACTTAGAAAATGGAAACTTTTCCACAACCAATCAAATCACAGCAAATCACCTCCCATAGATCGTCCATTCTTATTTAATCTGAACCGTTCACTGCTCATCCAACAGCTTAGTCTCTCAGTGAAGAAACACACATCCCACCGTGCCCGCTGCATCACAAAGTCCCCACTTCCTAGACCCGCGCAACCTCCTACCTCACTCCACATCCACAGCAGAAACCCTAGGCCCTATCCTCCCCTCTACCGCCGCCACCACCTCGTAGCAGATCCCTCGCGCTGATGCCCACCTCCTTCCGCTCCGATGCCCACCACGCAGCAGATCCCCACTCCCTCGCACAGCCAGACCCACCCACGAGCTCCGCCGCCTCCCTCCTCTCCTCTCCCACCCACCCACGAGCCCCGCGTCCACTCCACCTTGATACGATCCCCTCGCCATCTCCTCCTTCCCCGGCTTCTACTGATCACACCGTCGGCCAGCCACCAGCGCCCCTCCTCCCCTCGGTACCACCTCCCCTCCCTAGTAACAGATACGAACCTCGATACGAACCAGGATCTCCTTCTGTCGCCCCGCCTCGCCCCTCGATCTACCCAGTGCAACTACCCGTATGCGCTTCCCAAGGCTAGTACGGCCGCCCCACTGTCTCGCGTCAGCCGGATCCATCTTCTCGGGAGCTCGCCGTCCAGAGTCCAGACCAGGGGCACTGCCGCTCTACCGGTGACGCCACCCATCTCTCCCTCTTCTCTTAGGCCCCATCACCTCTTTCTCAACCTCCTCTATCCCGCTGCATCTATTGAAACAGGAATCATGCAGTAGGATCTCGAAGACAGTGACCAGATGAACGCGTGGCGCTGGAGGTGGGCGAGAACTTCCGCATCGACGGCATGGTCTACTTCGCCAACAAGGAGGGTGTCTACTCTCTGAAGCTCTACGACCGTATCTGCCAAATCAGGTGTGATTGTGCCTAACGCTTAACTCGTAATGGATGTTTAGCAGGTGGATATGGAGGTATATGGATACTTTAGATCAGGCGATTGATGGGTAGATCAAAGCCAAATTAGCAGTACTATGTATATTGGCCTAATGCATATGTAGCAGCCACATGAACTCATTTTCCTGCAAGTGAATATGCTCAAGTGGAGGTGTGTCCTGTAGCCAATTTTCCATTGTTCATGTTGAGCTTTGATAATAGAGAAACTTCAGTAATTTGTTTTCCTGTTCCTAGATTTTGTTCGTCGGGTTGTAAGTTTGTTAAAAAAATTATTTTTTGAGCGGTATGCCCTTAATTAGGATGTGTCATGTGACTGAAACAACTACGTTCCATTCAATTACTACTATATTTTTCTACACTGAAACACCTGATGCAATGTAGGACACATATTCAGTTAGAACACCATGTCTTGCAGTTAGCACACTGAAACACCGGTGTGTCAACACATATTCAGGTAGCACACTGAAACACCAGTGTGTTAACTCATCACACCGGTGTGTGGTCTTGCAGGTTCACACCGATACCATTCTATACAATTACTACCATAGGAAGAGGTGTCGCAGCTTTCTTTCGCTGATGCCAAACGCTTACTTTTTTGTGCTTCTCTTTCTGTTGGAGAAGATCTGCTCCCATACTTGAGTATGGTCCATGCATAATATTGGGCTGATGCATTCATCCATAATATATTTGCCAATTTCCGTATGCTTGATGTACTGTTGTTTACTGGTTGCTATTTCCCTAGCCATGTCTTTTGACATTGTGAGACTAAGAGTACTGCTATTTGCTATTTCCATATGTCTGAGATAGAACTATGTGTGATGTACTGCTGCTTGCTATTTCCGTATGTTCAATATAGAACTATGCATGATGTACTTCTATTTTCTATTTGCCTATCTCCTGACTCGTTTGAGAACTAAGTAAGAACTATGTGTTCGCTTGTACTATTGTTTTACTATTTTGTCTCGTCTTTTTACATTCTATTGTGCTAGAACTGTAGATATTATAACTTGCTCAATCCGCAAACCAATATTATAATTGACAGGTAAAAAAGTATGTACAGTTTGCAACTATAAGCAGTCAATAGTTGCATATCACTCTGTTATTGGTTGTATAGCTATTGGTATATTTCGCAATTGGATGTACTGTGATCTAAAATAATATTAATGTTGTTGCATGTGATTTTATTAGCTACTCTTATCTTGAACTGCTCAAATATTACTATCACACTGCTAGGGATAATAAATTTGCCACTTTGAGCTTTTGATTGCTTCTTCTTGTTGCCTGTTTTCAGAATGTCAGCTTTGTGCAAGTGTGTCAATACACTAACTTTTGTATTATTTTTTCTTGAGTACTGCTGAAGGTGACTTCTTTGTTCTGCAGACTCATGGTGACTTCTTTGTTCTACGGACATGTAATGTATTTCGTGGTATCTTCGTCTTCTGGACGTGTATGTGCTAGTGTCGTGTTGTGTTCCCCTTTCAAGGTAAAAACAAATATTGAAATATTGGTTATATTATCTATGAAGTGCATCATGTATCATAATGGTGGAAATACCATGGAAATACATTACATGGAATTCTAGTCACAATTGATGGAAATGACAGTTAAGGCAGTATGAAACCCTCATGTCTGTAGATGGTAGCAACCTTTTTATGTTTACATGTATACTTAAGCTTAGTATAAGCTTCTTTTTTCCCATGATATCACAAGCTTCCTGGAGTTAATCGATATGTGTAACTCATGGTTGTTTATGTATTCTGTTTCTCTACAAAATTGAAGGTTCCCTTGTTTTTCATTACCGACTCAATGTTTGCAGGTGCTGATGCAGCTGGTGGGAGAACCTAGAGGTTGGAGCTGAGTCCGGCTGGATGGACATTCTCTTTTTCTTAGCATCGCATGATGTTGGATGTAGATGATGGATGCAGCCTTCCTTAGTTGTGTGTTGGGTTTAAATTTTGAGCTAGATTCAGTTGCAGCCTCATGTCGGTCTGGGTTATTATTTTGTATACGTGATTTGAACAGTCGAAATATTGTAATAGACTTGATTATTGATGTTATTAGAACAATTTCATCTATTCCTGCGATTCTGATTAAATTGTATGTTGTTTAACAACTGTCAAATTACTGGTAAATAAATATGACAAGTGGGACCAGTTGGACAACGAAAATTGACATGTAGGATCAAATTATTTGAATAGTCTGACAATTAGGACCCATCTGATTGGTAGGACCAGTCCAAAAAGAGATGGACCTTAGAAAGGCCAAGGCCCAAAATAGAAAAGGGTGTAAGAAGGCTAAGGCCCAATAGAGAAATGGACCATAATAATCAAAAACGTAGTACATAAATGGCTGAAATTATTGGGCTGAGCCCATATGGACCATAGAAATGGATTGGGCTGATTTTGATTTAAGACGATTTCATTTCGTCATAGTTTTGCCACGTAGGATTGGCCACGTAGGATCTGACTTGGCCAGGCTAGATGGCCCGTGACGATATTGGATCGTCATAGACATTATGGCGATCCAATATCGTCATAGACGGTTATGACGATTTTACCAAAAACGTTGTTATAGTTCATTTGCGACGCCCAACTTTCGACGATCTCAAAATCGTCATAAAATCGTCATAAACGGGCTACTGTGACGATTTTGTGACAAAAATAGAGGGTCATATATAGCCAGATTCCTTGTAGTGATTGATGAAGATGATCAGGAAGTTCTGCGTGCCCCCACTCAGACCGCCCGTCAGAGAGCTACTACTACTCGGCGTGCTGCTGTAGCTAAAGGGAAGCGACCGGCTCTAGCCTATCATAAGAAGATCGCGTTTGGACCCGATATCAACAAGAGGAAGATTTGACCAATAAAATAAGGGAATGGTCATTTTGACCAATTTAACTCCCATGCCTACTTTGGCTGTCTCAAACTTTCAGAACCTAACAGAAACTTTTCTGGATCTTTGCACCCCTTGATTGTACTCATAACAAAGTATCAAGGCCCACTTTGTGATCATCCAAAAACATTTAAATGCATAGTTTAAATGACAGTTCAAAGTTGAATCTTTATCATATGGGAAGATCCCACTTTTTCAAAAACCACTCAAACAAGCTCAACTTTCAAAACCCAAGCATCTGCAGACTCACCAGCACCGACCTAGCACACCCACCAAAAATCTTTTCAAAATTCAAAACTTGAATTCTTGCGGCCATTTCATCAAACACTTGGCAGAAATAAATCAAACTGGCCTAACTTCACTGTTTGGAGCAGTAATTGGGCTAAGCAATGTTCACCATTGATCACCCTTGTCTCCCCAGTGCCAACCAGTGCTTAGACAAACCCTAGCCCCTACCCTTTGCCCCATGCCATGCCAACCCGAGCATCCCCTTGCCAGCCGACAATGGCTATCTAGCCAGAGCAAGCACCAAGCCTAAACCACATGTCTAGGAGGAACCCAACACCCTACCGCACTCCCTGTCCAGCGCTCGAACCCTGCCAGCCACTGGACCACGCGCACGAACCATGCCAAGCTCGCCAGCAACCATGCCGAGCGTGCGCCAGAGCGCCACCCTCGACCGAAGCCCACAGACCGCGCGCCGCCCTTGTCGTGTGCATACGTGATCACCACCGTCCCAGTAACCCCGTAGACACGCTCGTTCGCCGCCGCGCGGACCACGCGCACTGTGCGCCATTAAATCTTCCGTCGGGCACGCGCAGAGTATCGTCGCGTTCCGACCAAACCACACCGCCCCACGTCTCGCCATCGTGTCGTTGAGCATCGCCAGGGAGCACCGCACCGCCCCTACCGTCTCCCACGCCGATAGCCGTCTGTACCGTTGACCACGACGAGCTCACCTTGCGCCCCGTCGGTCCCCTCGCTCCACTATAAATAGAGGCCACCCCCAGCCGAATTGAGCACACCATATCACTCCCCTCTCCTCACTGATCGTGCCACCCCGTTCCCGGAGCAAGGCGAGCAGCGCATCGCCGGAATTTCACCGGAGCCCCCCGCTACTGGAGAAGAAGGGAGCCAGCGATTGGAGCCGCCCCAGGAGAAGTTGCCGGTACCAGGAGGTTCGCCGTCATCAACTTCATCGTTCGCCCGCCTCGCCGACCCTCGCCTGAACCCCGGTGAGCCCCCAACGACCCCCACTGGCCGCGCTAGGTTTCTGTCTCGCCGGCGTTGCCCAACGTCGACGATGACTCTCAGCCGTTGGATTAGAACCAGATCGAACGCACCACATCGCCCCATACCGCTTCGCACCCCCTCGTCTCACTGACGCGTGGGTACAGCCACTTAACCAGCCCGCGTAGGCGCTGTGCTTAGCAGGCCGGCCCAGTATCGCTTCCCGCGCAGCCCAGCTATTTGAATTTAACCTTTTCCATTTTATTTCAAACACACTTCTGTACCTAGTTTCAAAAATCATCCCAGGTCGATTCAGTGCACCAAATCGAATGAAACTAATTTTGTTAGAAAGGTCTGGAAGTGCTGAATCCAAGCCCATTGGATTCAAGTCATTTGGATATGTAGATCATCCTTGGTAAAAATAACAAGGCAGAACCTTTTCTTCATTCAAACATTTTTCAAATTAAAACCATAATAGCTTTTGATTTGATTCCAACTCTCAAAAATCACATTCAACCATACCTTTCAGAATATATAAAAATATATAGGTTTACTTACAGAAATAATGTTCAAGTAATAAAAGAATGCCCCATAGGCATTTCTAGTCACTTTATTTAATTAAAATAAAAGGGTAAAACCTTATGAAATTGTGACACCACTTTAAATCATATTCCCATGGACTAAAATATGTGGTGATGACATGTGTCAACATGATCCCATGTTTGGTTTGGAGAATATTAAATCTTAAGTAGTTTTTCAATGAGTAGAAATTACTTTTCTAAAAATAAAAGGAATTAAACCAAGCCTTAATCTTGTAATGTTAGAGATGATGTTAGATCATCTATAGGACCCTTTTTGTGTGATGATTGCAAGTAGTTAAGTATTGTTTGGTGATTGTGTACATCGTAGTTATTTATAGACGCTAGTACCGACCAAGGATACGAGGAGGAAGGAGGATTCTACGAAGAAGAAGCCGAGGAGAACTTCAACCACTGCTCTACACAAGCCAAGCCAATAATTGCAAGCTATTAACTCAGCAAGCCTTACTAATCAAGTTGACCTATGCAAGCTAATACTTGCTTGCTACCATGCCAACTATATGCCTTAAAGCATATATGATCATAACCACTTGATAAACCAATCCTAGTTTTACTTGCAAGATTTATACTTTATTTCTTTATCAAAGCTCTTACTTAGAGTTACTGAAATAAATGGTAGATACTAGAAGGATAATTGAAGGTTGCATAAAGAGCATAAAATTTGGCCTAAGCTAGATAATCTTGATGTCATCCTAAGGCATGAGATTAAACCTAGTTAAACCCCACTAGTTTACCACTCCTCATTAGTGCTTACCCCCACTTGTGGATGCTAGTGCTAAGCATAAAACTTGATCACCATTAGATGGGAATACTTGGTGAAAATGGTTATGAAAACCTTAGAATGATGGATCATTCTACTGAGATGTTTGGACATGTGTTTCCGAACACCAGATGATTTATGGTGATGAAAATGTTGAGGCATGAGCCTTAGCCCTTTTAAAAACTGATGGTTGTCTGGATGCGATACCATTCCAATTTTACCGTACAACCACAATACCCGAGAATTGGGTAGGGCTTGACTGGAAACTTATATACCTTAGTATTAGTTCCCTCACGGCCAAGGTCTGAGCTGAGGCTACCTTGTAAAGATTGTCCACCTGTGCAGTACCCAAGATGACAGTTGGTCATGGTTGGGAGGCCAAACTCACAGGAGGGGTGCTTATACTAGGGCGTGTAATTGAAAGGTTAGGATTGATTATCCGCATACTGAGTATGGTGAATTCAGGATTTATTCCTGACGGATGTATCGAATGTTGTGGTGAAAGTGTACAATCTCTGCAGAGTGTGAAACTATTCGAATAGCCGCATCCGCGGTTATGGACAGTTGGAGTGGCCATACTGTCCCCCCGTCAGACTTTTCAAAATGACTTTTGAAATGAATTGCGACTTTGACTTGACCACAACAGGGTTGTGATACGAAATACAAATTCATACTTAGGAGTATAAACTTCAACTAGCTCTCTTGTTTCTGAACTTAGTAGAGATAAATCTGGCTTCTTGCAAAACAACCCTAGAGCCTAGTGTCCTATTACCAAAACCCCTTTCACTTGTTAGTATTAGTTTGCGAGTACTTAAAGAGTACTCATGGCTTTGTCCCTGGCTATTACCGTGGCCAGACTATAAAGAGGAGTACCTGGAGGATGGACCCCAGGAAGGTTACAACAACTAGGATCATCTCCCATCGTCAGCATTGCCTGTGGCCCCGAAGATGGAGCTTCGCCTATGCTACCATTATTATTACGTATTCCGCTGCTTGAAGTTGTATTAAGAACTGGATCATGAGATCCCTATTTGTGTAAGAACTTATGTACGGTTTGTAATGGATGATGTATAATGGTATCCAATTCTGTTATGTCTCGCAAAAATGGTAATCCTGGGATTGCGATGTATGGCATAATAGGCATCTAGGATTAAAAATCCGGGTGTTGACAAGTTGGTATCAGAGCCATCCTGACCATAGGAGACCCTAGTTAGACTGGATGTTTGAATCAAAAACTTAGTTTCAAAACCAAAGAAAACAAATATTTACAAAAACTTATTCTCATTCTTATCCCTTTGATTCTTTCATGAAAATTCATGTTCCTCAAAAACTCTTGCAAAATACATAAAATTTTGACACACTTGATCACTCTACTAACTTACTCATCCTATATTCTTATAGATGGACGTGAAGTACAGCAAGTTTTATCAGTTGGGGAATGGAGGATACCTTATCTTTGAGAAGGATTTGGACCAGCTTTCGGAACTTCTGGAGCGTCCGCACCCCGAGTTCTTCGGAGCTCGGCTCAATGATCAAGGAGGAGAAGATCTGCAGTAGCTAATTGTTGCAAGTCTCCAAGGAAAGATTGAACCTCCCACTACGGAAGGAATTCAGTTTACCTTAAGAGAGAACAACTAGCTCGATGGACTTGCCAGGGCCATGCAGGAAGCTCTTTCTCGTCTCTGTGGGCAGAGTATCAATCAGATCAAGGGTACTCGCTTTGAGTTTTTCCCAAGGCGTGATGCTAATGGACAACCACTAGAAGCCCCATATCACCCCGAGCTGAAGACCCAATTGGACCACCTTAGCTTCATGATGTACGATCGTCAGCAGGAGTTGGATAACTGCCGTGACTACTCCAACCACAAGTCTGCCATCATCAAGACGAAGGACCTGAAGGGAATATGCCCGAGAGGCAATAATAAAGTGGTTATTATCGTATTCCTTATTTATGATAAATGTTTATTTTACAAGCTATAATACGGAAACGTTAATACATGTGTGTTTAATAAACAAAAAGGAAGTTCCTAGTTATGCCTCTCTCATAAACTAGCTCGTTGATTAACAAGATGATCAAGGTTTCCTAATCATGGACATTGGATGTTGTTAATAACAGGATCACAACATTAGTGTAATGATGTGATGAACATTCATCCGAATTATAGCATTACGATCAAAGTCATTGAGTTTATATTTGATGGGGATATGCCTACCGGGGTATGCCCAGCAGGACGTTTCCGACTGGCCCACGACCTGGCGAGTGGGCCTGCAAGACGGCGACTGGATCAAGACCTGGCGTGGATCCAAGCGACTGGAAGATGAAGGCCCAGGAGAGTAGATAGGCCCAGTCGGATTAGGTTAAACGAGTACCGAAACCTTAACATATTCGGTTGAGATTTGTAAACCCTAGGGAGGGTGAGTCTATATAAACTTCCCTACAGGGCGTGTAGACGCACGTTCCATCATACACCCAAGCGACTCGCCGCCTAGCCGCCGAGCTCGCCCCATTGTACCACCATCATAATACAATCTAGCAGGAGTAGGTCTTTACCCTTCGGGGGCCGAACCTAGGTAAAACCCTGTGTCTCAGCCCTCATCTCGCACCGCAGATGGCTGGCCGGCCTTGCCCCTCGTTCTACTACTCGCTGCCGATTGCAGCATCTGCTGTGACCATTCCCACGACAGTGGCGCCCACCGTGGGGCCTGGCCGGTGTTCTGCGGCGAGATCCAATCTGCCCATCAACGAGTCGGTCGCCACCGGCTGCATGATAGCGATCGGCGAGATGCTCCACATCTTGCCGAGCAGCTACGTCCCGACGGCGCGACCCATCACGCACAACATGATCTTGCCAGTAGGCACGATCAGCCTCTTCGTCGACCTCACCAACGTCATCATCTCGGAGGACTTGGCTCGCATCCGCGAGTCGCCGCCACGCGACCGGATCTCCGAGAGCCAGGTCCGCACGATCCATCGCCTCGCCTCCGAGTACAACTCGGCCCACAACAACGTGGCCGAAAACTCCACGGCAGCAGAAGACGCGGCCCTCAACGATGACGCCGACTCGGCGACACCGGCGTCACTCGCCGGATCCATCACCGCGGCTTCACCCGCGGGCTCCATCACCCAGGTCTCCAACATGGGAGACTTTGAGGATCCCTCCATCCTTGGGATCTTCAACTTCAACTCTTGGTCGGAAAACTCCGCCGATCTCCGCGACGGGACCGGTCGCCACGCCGCGACCTACATGGCGACTGGCACCGATCCGCCGGAGGATCCCTTCTCCACCCGATCCCTCCCAACGCCATGGCAACGGAGGTCGAGGAACTCCGCCTGAAGCTGGCGGAGGCAGTCCGCAAAGAGCAAGCCGAGCGCGAAAAATTTCGCCTCGAGCAGGTGACGGCACAGGAGCTGTCACGCTACCACCAGCAGCGAATCAGGTCGCGCCTGAACCCCACCGTCCAGGGGCGCGCCCTGAACTTTGACGACGAGAACGACCCGACCCGCGTGGACGAGCGCACGATCTACGAGAACGCGCCACCAGGAGGAAGCGCCCGGCCCCCACCAGGGTCGACGGCGATGGGAGCCCCACCTCCACCCAACCGCACACCCCCCAGGGATCATCCACGGATAGTGGTCTCCTCACGGGAGCGAGACGCGAATGGCCTACCACTGTTCTCCACCCCGATGGACAACCTCGTGGCGGGCTGAGCAGCGGCCGACAACATCACGGCCACTGGTGACGGCGCCCTACAGATCCAGTATGCCAGGGCCCTGCTCGCAAAGGCGGTCGAGCAGCAAAACGCAGGCGCCGACTCGCAGGGTCGGGTGTACTCGCGTTCTTCGGGCAGCAGAGCAGCCTCAAGCGGCCGCCCATTGGCGGCAAACACCCTCAACTGCCCGCCACCAGAGCCACTACAGCTCCAACATCGACCCGCGAACGCGGCACTCTCCACCAACAACCCCAGGCCAGCAACCAACTTCGTCACCGCCAACGGTCAACCCATCGACGCCCGCACCCACATCATCAACAACCAAAGCTGGCGCGCACGCCAGCCCGACGACCTGCGACACACCCTAACAAATCGCCTCGACGGCGAGCCGATGGGGTCGCTAAGCCGACTCGGGCCCAGGTGCTTCGGACCGATGATCCGAGGCGAAAAGTACCCAGCGAAATTCAAGGAGCCGAAGGAAATAGAGAAGTACGACCCTTCGTACGACCCTTCTGTGTGGCTGGATACATACCTCATGGCGATGGGGATCGCCGGCCACACCGACCTGCTGGCCGCCCGTTACCTCCCCTTGATGATGGAGGGAACGTGCAGGCAGTGGATCAACACCCTCCCCCAGGACAGCATCGACTCCTGGGAGGAGATGCGCGACGCCTTCGTCGGGCACTTCGAGTGCTCCTACACCCGCGCCACCACCATCGAGGACCTGGAGCGATGCGTCCAGGGACCCCGCGAGTCAACCCGCAACTGGGTCCAGCGGTGTCAAGAACTATGGTACAACGCGGTCAGCATCCACCCGGACACCGCGATCCATTGCTTCAAGACCTCGTGCCGCTACGAGCCCTTGGTCGCCAAGCTCAAGCGACATTCTCGCACGCTCGACAACATACCGGACCTCCTCGAGATCGCCAAATGGTATGCGGAGGAAGATCCAAACCAGGAAACCGACGACGAGTCGGGAGGCCAACGCCGCACGAGCGGCAACGACAACGGACGACGGTCCGACCTACGCTACAGCAACACTCGCCTCACTGGCAAGCGCCGCAATGACGGGCGAGTCGACTTCGTCGCCAAAGCCGGGCACGCGCAGCGCGAGCCCAAGAGCTTCCGCCGCGACGGAGGCCAACGCCGCGACGGCGGCAACTACAAGGCGAAACCAAGGTTCGACCCCGCGGCCCTCCTAAACCAACCTTGTGCGTTTCACAGCAGAAAAGGGAAGCCCGCCACGCACACGACCGCCGACTGCCACACTCTCAGGGAGATTGAGAAGGCACGGCGAGCGCGGGAGGACCCCGACAACAACCCGCCAAACGGCGGAAAATTCGGCAATGTGGCCGGCTCGCTCCATACCTTCACAGGCTTCAACACGAAGCGCGAGAAGAAGGTCATCGCCCGCGCCGTCGCCGTCAACGCGGTGGCCCAGGTGGACGTTCCCCAGTTCCTCAACTGGTCGGAGCAGCCCATCACCTGGAGCCGCCAGGACCACTCGCCACGCATCGAGTACCCAGGCCAAGTCGCCCTGGTGGTCAAGCCTAAGGTGGGCGACTACTGGCTCCCCAAGACATTGATGGACGGCGGCAGCTCCATCAACATCCTGTACCTGGACACCTTCAGGCGACTGCGGCTCCCGCAGTCGATGGTCGAGACGACCTACACCAGGTTCCACGGCATCGTCCCCGGTCAGAAGGCGTACCCGATCGGCAAGGTCACGCTGCCAGTCACCTTCGGCACACCAGCAAACTTCCGCACCGAGTGGATCGTCTTCGAGCTGGTACCCTTTGACAGCCCCTACCACTGCGTCCTGGGGCGCCAGGCGTTCGCCAAGTTCATGGCAGCGCCCCACTACGCGTACAACGTGATGAAGCTCCCCGGGCCGTGCGGCGTCATCACCATCAACGGAGACCCCGACATGGCCGCCGAGTGCGAAGCCAAAGGAGCCGAACTCGCCAACGCCGTCATCGCGGCAGATACCAACCACGCCGACGAGCTCGCCAAGTACGCGAGCGGGGTCAACAACGAAGACCCCACCATACTCAAGAAGCCCAACTTGGAGGGCGCAAACACCTCAGCCTTCGAGGCAACGACGCACACCCGCACCATCGAGCTGGTCCCAGGCGACTCCAGCCAGACGGTGACGATCGGGATGGGCATGAGCCCAGCCTTTTAAGGCGCGCTCATCGAGTTCCTCCGTGAGAACAGGGACATCTTCGCATGGAAGCCCTCTGACATGCCTGGTGTCCCTAGGGAACTCGCTGAGCTCAAACTAAACGCCGACCCCAAAGTGCGACCCGTCAAGCAGTCGCTGCGGCCCTTCAATGAAGAGCGTCGTCGAGCTATCGCCGAGGAGGTGCAGCGTCTACTCGCTGCAGGCTTCATCCGACCAATCAAATACTCCAAGTGGCTGGTAAACCCAGTCTTGGTTGAGAAGAAGAACGGGACCTGGAGGATGTGTATCGACTACACAAACCTAAACAGCGCCTGCCCGAAGGAGCAGTTCGTCCTCCCGCGGATCGACCAAATAATCGACTCCACCGTGGGCTCGGAGTCGCTGTGTTTCCTCGACGCCTACTCTGGGTACAACCAGATCAAAATGGCTGTTGAGGACGAGGAGAAGACGGTGTTCATCACGCCCTTCGGAGCCTTCTGCTACACTGCCATGACCTTCGGCCTCAAGAACGCCGGGGCGACCTACCAGCGGTGCATGCAGGAGTGCCTCGCGAGCCAAATTGGCCACAATATCCACGTCTACATCGATGACGTGGTCGTGAAGTCCGCTCGCCAGGGCGATCTACTCGCTGACCTGGCGGAAACATTCGCCAACCTGCGGAAATACAAGATAAAGCTCAACCCAGGGAAATGCACCTTCGGTGTACCAGCAGGGCAACTACTAGGTTACATCGTCTCCAAGCGCGGGATCGAGGAGAACCTCACCAAAATCGACACAATCGCTCGACTCGGCAAACCCGAGTGCCTGCGCGACGTCCAGAAGCTGGCCGGGCGAGTAGCGGCTCTCAGTCGCTTCATCCCCCGCCTGGGCGAAAAGGCGATGCCCCTATACCGCCTAATGCGCAAGAACCCCACCTTCCAGTGGGACAAGGAGGCGGACGATGCACTCCGCGACCTCAAGAAGGTGCTACTCGCAGCACCACTACTCGCCGCCCCCGTCTACAAAGAACCCATGCTGGTCTACGTCGCGGCTTTCGAGCCCGTCGTCAGCGTCGTCATGGTCGTCGAGCGGCCGGAGGAAGGAAAGGAGCGCCCGGTACAGCGACCGGTGTACTACATCAGCGAGGTCCTCACCGAGTCGCGCCAGCGAGACCCGCAGTACCAGAAACTGGTATACGCGGTCTTCAGAGCACAGCGGCGCCTGCCGCACTACTTCCAGGAGCACCCGATCACGGTCGTCTCCTCAGCACCATTGCAGGACATCATCCGCAACCGTGAGGCGAACGGGCGAGTCGCCAAGTGGGCCGTCGAAATCGGCGTCCACAACATCAAGTACGAGCCACGAAAAGCGATCAAGTCGCGGGCTCTAGCGGACTTCATCGCCGACTGGGAAGAAGCCCAGCAGCCAGAAAAGCTGCCATACCTCCACTACTGGAGCCTGCACTTCGACGGCTCCAAGAACGCGGATGGCGCAGGAGCAGGGATCGTGCTGACTTCACCGAAGGGCGACAAGCTCCGCTACGTCCTCTGCCTCGACTTCACCCCCTGCACCAACAACATGGCCGAGTACGAGGCACTACTCCACGGCTTGCGAGCTGCCAAGGAGATGAACGTCAACCGCCTACGCTGCTACGGAGACTCCGACCTCGTCGCTGGGCAAGTCGCTGGCACTTGCGACGCCGTCTCTCCCACCATGGCGGCATACCGCCAAGCAGTAGACAAGCTTGGGGGACACTTCGCAGGCTACTCCGTCGAGTGGATTGACAGGCGGAAGAACGAGGAGGCTGACGCACTCTCTCGCATCGGGTCGGCTCGACTCGCACCACCCGCCGACGTCTTCCTCGACACGATCACCAAGCCATCAGTCTCTCACCCAAGGGAGATCGACATCGGAGTCCCGCTGCAACAAGAGGCAGCTTTGGTCGCACTCATCACCGAGCCAGACGACTGGACCAAGCCGTATATCGCCTACCTGGAGGCTGGCACCTTGCCGGCAGACGAGACAGACGCCCGGATGATTGCACGCCGATGCAAATCCTTCACCATCATCGACGGCGAGCTCCACAAGCGCAGCGTGACCGGCGTGTTCCAACGCTGCGTCCCACCTGCCGAAGGACGCAAGATCCTCCACGACATCCACTCCGGCGACTGCGGCCACCACGCCGGCGCCCGCTCTCTGGTCGCCAAGGCTATGCGGCACGGCTTCTACTGGGCCACCGCACACGCCGATGCCGTCGACATCGTCCAGCGGTGCGCCGGGTGCCAGAAGTACGCCAACCAGACACACGTGCCGAGCTCAACGCTCAGGACAATCCCCATCACCTGGCCATTCGCCGTGTGGGGTATGGACATGGTAGGCCCCTTCAAAAAGGACCCCTCCGGCTTCACCCACCTCCTGGTCGCGGTCGACAAATTCACAAAGTGGGTGGAGGCCAAGCCAGTCCGGAAATGCGACGGGAAGACCGCCACCAAATTCCTACGCGAGCTCATATATCACTACGGGTTCCCAAACAGCATCATCACGGACTACGGCACAAACTTCGCTAAAGGAGCCATGGCCGAGTTCTACGAGGAACACCACATCCGGCTCGACCTCGCGTCAGTCGCCCACCCGGAGTCCAACGGCCAGGCGGAACGGGCCAACCAGAGCATCCTCCACGGCCTGAAGCCGCGGCTCCAAGTCCCACTCGAGCGTACTGCCGGGTGCTAGGTCGAGGAGCTACCCTCCTTCATCTGGGGCATCTGCACCTCGATCAACAGGTCGAGAGGGTTCACCCCTTCTTCATGGTGTACGGCGCCGAGGCAGTCATGCCCACCGACCTCGAGCACGACTCGCCAAGGGTCGTCCACTACACGGAGGCTGCGAATGAACTCGCACAACAGGATGGAGTCGATCAACTCGACGAGGCACGCGACCTAGCTTGCTCACGCACCGCCATCTACCAGCAAGGACTCCGCCGCTACCACAGCCGTCGATCAACGCATGCACAAGCTTTCCCCCCCGTGGGAGGGACCATTCACCATCGGGCGAGTACTCGGCAACGACGCCTACTACCTCATCGACGTCCGCGGGGACGGCAAACTCGACGTCAAGCGACCATGGAATGTAAACCTCCTACGGAAGTTCTACTCCTAGAACCCTACATATGTATCCTCCAGTCGCTACGAAATAAAAAGAATTGGTTACCACAAATTGCGTCTACTCTCTGTGTCTTGTGCCACTCGCACTCGTAGTAACAACATCAAGCTAACTGCAGAAGTCAACCTCTGGTACAGCGATCGGCACAGCCAAGTAGTGTGCTACAAGGGCACTGGGTCACCCCAGGTCTTGTAACGTCCACGAAAAACGCCTACCCGGAGCCCCACTGGAGTCGCCTAGCTCGACTGGCTCGACGAGCCAAGACAACTGCCTTCGCTTCTCACAGCGACCACGATCCTCCGCATCCTCGACATAGCGACTCGAACGGCCAAGTACCACGCTCGGGGACTGACGACCAGTTCAGCACGAGTGGCTAGGGAAAACGCCAAGTATGAGAGCATGCCCAGGACTCGCCACGCGACTGACCCAACGGGCCAGGCAGGAGTGACACGCTTATTCTAACGCGTCCAGTCCTCACCCACCCTAGAGTTGCGCTTGGAACAACCAAGTACCACACTCGGGGACTCGGCTACCCGACCTCGTTCGCGCAAGGGAAAACGGTGAAGTACAGAGCACTCATGGGAGTCGCCTCGCGACTGGCATTCCAAGCTCGGGCGAGTCGACCTCAATAACAAAACATTCAAAACCGCAAACACATAACAAACGAGGTAAACCCCATAAAAATGGCGGACGCGCTCGGGGACTCGTTCAACCCTCAATCAGAAACACACAACAATTCACAAAATACCACGATATTTCATTATAGCATGTCACAAAATACAAAGCATGCCCAACGGCAGCACTACTACTAACGCCCCAAGGGCACAATGTCTTATTCTGCAGGCTTCGATGACGACTCGCCGCCACCCTTGCGTTTGCAAATGAAGGGAGTATACGGGTTCGACGGGTACGTCATCAACTCACCCGCCATCGCCGCACGGAAGGGTTGCTCGATCTTGAAGTCCCGGTGCTGCGGCTCGGGGTCGTTGGGTGTGACGACCGTCTCCTGGTAAGGAAGGAGGTCGCCCATCGCCCAGACGTGCTCGGAGTACACCGCGGCGCGGTCCGTCAACTTCAGGACCTCGGAGATCTCCACCGATCCAGTCGACGACGGGTAGCCACTCGTCACGTCGTCCAGGTCGAAGTCCTCCGGGAAGTGAGCGAGCCCAAGGCTAAGCGCCGTCGCCGCTCCGCGTAGGAACGCCGATCGCGTCATGAACTCGACGACCGACGACGCCTTCTCCAAGTATCGCCACACCTCGACGAGGTCGCTGGGAATTACTTTCGTGGGCGACATCTCCTGAAGATACGCCCGTATGCATGTCGCCGACAACGTGGCCGAGTCGACCAGCGTGGCCACACATTGCCGTGCGTCGAACGAATTCGCCTCTTCCATGCTATCAATGATCCGACCTGCGGACAGAAGGTGACAGTGAATACATCGAAAATTACACAATGCATATGCTACAGGTAGAGGCAGACACACTCACCAATCAAAGGGCGGGAGAGCTCTGTGATGAAGTTTTGAAGAGCGGAGTAATCATCTTGAAGCCCAGCAACAAGGGCGTCGGAAACCTTACGCTCCTCAGCGGCGGCCGTAACAGCAGCCTTGGCTCGGCCATCCGCCGAGGTCGCTTCCTCCTTCGCTTCCTTCAGCTCGTGCTCAAGGTCGGCGATCCGCTTTTCCGCCAAACTCAACGCCGATTGCGCCGCCGTCAGCTCACTCGCCGGGACAAGGCCCTGGCGAACCTCTTCTGCCTTCGCAGCAATCGCTTGGAGTCCCTTGTTCGCCTCTTGAACGGCGACAAGTTCCTTCTCCGCGCGACACTTCGCAGCCAGCCGGTCGGCTGATTTATGCTGCAAACCCTGTGCAAAAATGAAAGAGTTAGCAAAAACAAGATCCTAAAGTGCCTACCCGCTGAAATTCAGCGACTAGACACTCGGGGACTGGCGATCAAAAACTTAAGTGCCTACCCGCTAAAATTCAGCGACTAGACACTCGGGGACTGGCGATCAAAAATACTGAGCGCCCACCCGCTGAAACTCAGCGAATGAGCACTCGGGGACTGGGTACAAGAAATAAAAGTACAACACTAATAGAATCTGACCACTGCAATTCAGTGGCTCGATCCTCGGGGACTGGACATACCTGGATGGCCGCGTCCAGCATGCCATGAAGTTGTAGTGCGTCCACGGAGGTGAGAAGGGCCGGAGTATGCCCGCGCCGTTGCTCGACCTCCGTCTCGGCGACTCCAGGTGCGCGACTCGATGGTGTGGTACCACTCCCCGTGGCCGCTCTGGCCATGAAGCGCGGGAAGGTCGCGATGGACGCGTCGGCACCAAAAGAGGCCGGCTCGGTCACCCCTGGCGAAGGAGCACCCTCCTTGATTGCCGAGGCCGCCACCGCCACAGGATCGCTCGTGGCCACCATCGTGTCGTCAGACAGCGTGACGACCTCGTTGTTCTTGGCCTTCTTGGCACCATCTGTGGGGGCAGCGACCTCGTCAGCTTTCCTCTTCCGAGAGGGGTCCTCCTCGGCGATGACTGGCGGCACCTTGGCCACGGACGGATGGCCTATCTTTTTAACCCCAGTCCTTCAAATCGAGAGTATGAGCAAAGTCGTTCGACTACGAGGAAAAATAAAGCAGGTGAATAAAACTCACTTGGCGACTGGAATGAATCGTAGCCCCGTGCGGATGCCGGCCGACTTTTCCAGCTCGGGGCCCAGTCGCCGACTGAGGCCCATCTCCAGGACATCGTGCGCCCAAGACACGGATGGCTTCTTCGTCGCCGAGGCCGCGACAGGAGCTTCCGAAACGTTTTCGGCGGGAGCTTCCCTAGGCGGCAAAGATGTCGTGACCGGAGCCACCCCCGACCCAGAGACTGGGGTGAATGGCGGAGGCATCGAGGCCAGAGGCACCTCGCTCAGGACGGCGCTGATATCTGGCGCCGCCATCGTCTGTGGCGCCTCGCCCCTGGCCAGACTGGTGGCGTCGGAGCTGCTTGGCGAGTGAGGCGGAGATGCCTGTCTCGCTGGTTTCGTCTTCTTCTTCAGAGGGGCCTTCACCTCCTCCTTCTTCTTCTTCTTCTTCTTCTTCTTCTTCTTCAATGGAGTGGCCTCGCGACGCGAGGTGTGCTCGGGGAGCTCGTCGTCATCATCGTCATCGTCATGGCGTTCGAGGATTTTGCTCGCCTCGAGTTCACGCTGCCGCTGTCCGCGAGTTTTCCGGACCAGCGGGGCGACCTCTTCCTCGGATTCGTCGTCGTCACCGCTCCTGTCACTCTCGACGCCGCCCCTTGCTGGAGGCGATTCGCCCCCCTCCTGGACGGACGAGCTCGAATTCTCGTCGTCCGCGGGCGGAAGCCACCCTTCCACCACTTGAAATAACTGCAATAGGCATAAGACAATATCAGTATAACCGCAACAGCATTAACTGCGACTGCGAATGATAGAAAAATGACCTACCGTCGGGGCTGGATGCTTTGCAGTGTAGGGGGCGACCCCAGCCTTCGTGTCGAGGTACGCTGCCTGGGTGATCTTCTTCAACGCCAGGAGGTAATCCTCGAGTTGCCACTCGGCGAGGCAGGATTTCGTCGAGTCCTCCCAGCCCGCGTACTCGTACATGTAGTGGTCACGGCGGGCCAGGGGGACGAGTCGCCGCCCGAGCCAGCAGTTGTACAAGTTGATGGGCTGGAGGCCTTTCTTCTTTAGGCCGCGGATGGTCTGAAGCATTTCATCCACCACCATCCGCTGGTCTGTTGGAAGCTTGCCGACTTGGAGTCGGCGCGGTTCGGGCCGGTCGGCGGAGTATCTTGGGATCGCCACCTCACCGTCTGGAGTCGCCTCGGTGATGTAAAACCAAGACTTCTTCCATTCACTCGCCGCCTTGGCGGGTAGCATCAGACCGAAAAAAAGGCCTTCGACTTCAATTGAAACGTCAGGCCCCCCGCGGCAAGTATCGGGCCGCCTGCTTCTTCGCGACTGATCCGCCCGTGGAACAGATCTTGCCACAGGGGGAAATAGGGCCTGCAGCCCAGGTAGCACTCGCAGAATGCCACGAAAATGGCGAGCTGCTCGATGCTGTGTGGGCCTAGGTCCCACGGTTGGATCCCGTAGAAGGCGCAGAAGCGCCGGAAGAAAAGAGATGTTGGGAATCCCAGCCCCCGTTCTAGGTGGCTGGTGAAGCAAACGAACTCTCCCTCGCGCGGGTTCTGAGTCACCTCTCCGGCCACGGGGATGCGCCACCTGCCGGCGCGCAGGATCCCGGCCTCCTCGAAGGACGCCAGTTGCGCTCTCGTGCACTTGGACCTGCCCCATGGTTCGGTGGAGGGGGCCATTGGCGGAAGGATTCGTGGGGGTCGGAGGATTTCGGTTCGGCCGGATCATGATGCGGAGGAAGACGAAGGTGCGCGCAATCGGAGGAAATGACGGGGAGGTGGTTCTCTGATTGCCTACCATTCCCTTTATATAGCGGTTGTTACCCGCCAAATCAGGGAGCCGTTACTACGCGGTGATTACGCCAAAAGTTACCGTTGGATTACTCCAACGACTAGTTTGACTGTGTTTTGACGGTCCAACTTCGGCCACTCGGCTTGCCGACCCGATCACTACAACAGTGACTGAATATTTCGACGACCCGTTCGCCAAAGCTGCGACCAGAATGACTAGTTTCCTCCTTTATTCAGGAGCCCGCCGCCGATTCGACTGGATGTCCGCATTGAAGCCGTATGCTCCGACTGCCAGCAACCACCCGCGTCCAATCGACGACGGCCTCGGGGACTACTGATGGGGATATGCCTACCGGGGTATGCCCAGCAGGACGTTTCCGACTGGCCCACGACCTGGAGAGTGGGCCTGCAAGACGGCGACTGGATCAAGACCTAGCGTGGATCCAAGCGACTGGAAGATTAAGGCCCAGGAGAGTAGATAGGACCAGTCGGATTGGGTTAAACGAGTACCGAAACCTTAACAGATTCGGTTGAGATTTGTAAACCCTAGGGAGGGTGAGTCTATATAAACCTCCCTACAGGGCGTGTAGACGCACGTTCCATCATACACCCAAGAGACTCGCCGCCTAGCCGCCGAGCTCGCCCCATTGTACCACCATCATAATACAATCTAGCAGGAGTAGGTCTTTACCCTCCGGGGGGCCGAACTTGGATAAAACCCTGTGTCTCCTCCCTCATCTCGCAACGCAGATGGCTGGCCGCCCTTACCCCTTGTTCTACTACTCGCTGCCGATTGCAGCATCTGTCGTGACCATTCCCACTACAATATTGCTATAACAACTTACGAAGTGATCCTAATCCTTAGACCATGAGATCATGCCAATCACTAACACCGGAAGAGTTTCTTGATAACATCAAACGTCACACCGTAACAGGGTGATTATAAAGATGGATTCAGAACTAATAAAGTGTTATGTTGAGGCCCATTGATCGAGAGTGGAATTTGTTCATCCCGATGACGGATAGATATACTCTGGGCCCTCTCGGTGATATCACATTGGTTAGCTTGCAAGCAAGTGATTTGATCACTAGAATGTTATATCACGGGAACAAGAAAAGAGTGCATGTCAGTAACGAGATCAAACTAGGTATGAAGATACCGATGATCGAATCTCGGACATGTAATATATCGCGAAACAAAAGGATTAAGATACTAGCGTAAAAGGTTCCGACGATCACAAGAAAGTCATCGTTGAATGTGTGGGAGTCAATATGGGTTTCCAGATCCCGCTTCTGATTATTGATCTGAGAGGAGTCTCGATCATGTCCGCATTATTCGCGAACCGTAGAGTGACACACTTAAGAGACACCGACATCCATTTGGAGCAAAAGTTTCATGCCGAAAAGAATAACAAGCGCAGGAATTTATTTCACTAGATACCGAAACGGGTTTTCGGGTGAAATTGCAGAAAGTGTTTCTACATGTGAAATGAAATACTAGCAAGGGGTTATATGTGAATGTTTGTCATTAAAGTAATTGACAAAATTCTGAATAAATAAAAGGAGTTTTATTTAATGAGAGTTTGCATTAAATTTGGTGGAAATTTAATGGGAATTTGAGTGGGTTTTTGAGTGGAGAAAATTGAAGGGCCATTTTGTGAGTGGAGTGTCCACCCACATGAATGAGGGAGAGGTGGGGGCACCCTCCATGGCCGGTGGCCATACCCCCTTGGGCTGCCCCCCTCCCCTATATAAGGAGCCCCTCCTCTCACTTCTCACTCAAACCTCCTCGTGAAGGATCTCTCTCCCCCTCTAGAATTTATTCCCCATGGTCTCGGACTAGCGAGATACATGTTCCCGGTGGCTATTCGGCAAGAAAGAGTTGTGCTTCCGCTGCATCGCTGGAGCGAGGAGGCGGAGGTTACTCGGTGCCTCGAACGTGTGTGCGAGCACGGATGCGCTGCTGTTTTGCGGCGCTAGGACTTCCTCTCTATCTTGAGATCGGCAAGAGATCGTCTACATCAACCACGAGTTTGGACTCGTTAAGCTTTGTTGGTCTTCAAGGGTATGTTCTCTACGGATGTACATCCGCCCGTTGTTTGTATCTAGTAGATAGATCTTGGTACATAGTTGTTCCCATCGTAGGAATTTTTTTGTTTTCTATGCTGCGAACCCTACAGGACCAAACCATCGCCATGCTAGCAAAGGATCGCAAGTATCGCTGTCGTCATCTCGACAAGAAGGAGCGCATTATTGCCCGTCTTCGCCACCGTATCTCATCTTTGGAGGAGACCATCCACGAGAGAGACATGCAGTTGGAGGAAAGGGAGAATGCCGGAGAGGATCTTCGTGGAGACCCCTACTCCTACCTCAGCGATGATGATGATTTTCTGGAGGATCAGGCTATGGACTTCTTCACCGATGAGGATTATTTCGCCTTCATCGATGACGATGAAGATGACGAAGCCACAGATTTCGAGGAGTAGTAGCACTTGAGCACTAGCGTAGTGAGTAGTGTTTGGTCCCATTGTATCGTAGTTTTCAGAATGGTTCTTAAAACCATCTGTTTTCTTTGTTGTGGTGTGTGTTGTATCGTGTGCTATGAATGAACGAATGAATGAAAAAGCAAGTTGCTAGAAAAATCTGAGTCAAACTTTAAAAACTTTTCAAAGACCCAAAACCTTAGAAATTTCCCTCTTTTCGCAATTTCTATCTCAATCTTCAGATGCCACATGGAGGAAGTGGTTCATCCCCGGACCCGATGTTGCAGATCCTGCAAATGTTGACCTCTGACCGCGAAGCTGAAAGAGCGGAACGTCAAGCCAACCTAGCCACCCTGCAACAGATAGCTCAGCTAGCCCACAACAACCAAGGGCATAGAAATCAGGACAACCATGGATCTAAGCTCAAGAATTTCCAGAATACCAACCCACCTGTTTTCACTAAGTCAGAAGAACCCCTAGACGTCGATGATTGGCTGCAAACCATGGAAAATAACCTAGAAGTCGCTGGAGTGGAAGCCAACGAGAAAGTTCCGTTTGCCACCCACTATCTAGCCGGAGATGCCAGGGCATGGCGGAACAGTGTTCGCGCAATGACCGGAGGGCAGATGATGACCTGAGAGGAATTCAAGGTCAAGTTCAGCAGAACCCATGTGCCACCAGGTTTGATCAAGAGAATGAGAGACGAGTTCAGAGAACTGAAGCAAGGGAGAATGACCGTAGTGGAATACCATGACAAATTTTTGTCATTAGCTAGGTATGCCCCGGATGAGATCGACACCGAAGCCAAGAAGAAAGAAAGATTCCTAAATGGTCTGCATGATGAGATGCAGACGGTATTAGTCAATATCCCCTTTGCTGATATTGAAGCCCTTGTCGACTCAGCTATCCAGATGGAAGGAAAGATCAATCAAGCCAATGAGAACCGCAAGCGTCGCATGATGCATCAACCAGGAACACATCAGACCCCAAAGTATCGCCCTAACCCATCTCTTGGATTTTCCCCAAGAACCAACAGACCCCCGATGAACCGTCCGACCTATCCCAACCGTGGAAACCCTAGGCCCAGAGGAAATCACAACAACCCCGACAACTCTAGCAATTTCAACCGTGCCCCACCCAAGTTCAACAACAACAATGCTACCGCCAACACCAACACTGCCCCGAGAACTGGAAGCAATGTTGTGCCTGTAGCAGCAAAGGACAAGTCACAAGTGACTTGTTATGACTGTGGAAATAAAGGCCACTATTCCAACGAGTGCCCCAACAAGAAGAATGCTGCAGCACCCAATGCCAATGCCCCAGCTCAGCAACAACGTCGTGTTCAGCCAGGAAGGAGATTTGCCCTAGGGAATTCGCTCAACCACAACGGTCGTCTTTTCCTCATGCATGCTGAAGAAGCTCAGGAAGCGCCAGACGTCGTGCTGGGTATGTTTTCTGTTAATTCAGTACTTGCAAGAGTGTTGTTTGATTATGGTACATCGCACTCATTTGTCACCGAAGAATTTGCATGCACTAGTAAAATTCAACCAACCAAACTGAAGCATGTTATGATTGTTCAAATTCCCGGATCAACCACCAAGGCTAGGCAAATTTGCAAAGCCGTCCCTATCCGAATCCATGGCATAGATTTTTATGCAAATCTGATAGTACTCGGAACTAAAGGTTTGGAAGTAGTACTAGGAATGGATTGGATGTCCAAACATAAAGGATTGATTGACTGTTACAAGAAAGCCATAACCATGACCAGTACAGCCGGAATATCAGTCGAGCATATATCTGAAACCTTACCTCGCCAATTCAAATGCAACAAGAGTATAGCCCAACCTACCATTGACCAAGTCCAGATAGTCTGTGAATACCCCGATGTATTTCTAGATGTTTTGCCCGGTATGCCCCCAGATCGGGATATCGAGTTTATCATCGAACTAATCCCCGGAACCGGACCCATAGCCCGGAGACCATATAGTATGAACCCGTCTGAGCTAGCAGAACTAAAGAAGCAACTGGATTCCATGCTGGAAATTGGATTGATTCAACCAAGTGCGTCACCAGGGAGATCACCTGTCTTGTTTGTGGACAAGAAGGATGGAGGTAACCGTTTGTGTACGGATTATCGGAAGTTGAATGATGTCACTATCAAGAACAAATACCCCTTGCCCAAGATAGAAGATTTGTTTGATCAGTTGACCGGTGCCAAAGTGTTTTCTAAGATTGATTTTAGGACTGGCTATCATCAACTCAAGATTCATGCAGAAGATATTCCCAAGACTGCCTTTACCACTAGATATGGATTGTACGAGTATACAGTCATGTCTTTTGGATTAACCAATGCCCCCGCTTATTTCATGAATCTCATGAATAAGATTTTTATGGACTTCCTGGATAAGTTTTTCGTTGTTTTCATCGATGACATTCTGATTTATTCCAAATCGGAAGAAGAACATGAGCTACACCTAAGGACTATTCTTGGAACCCTTAGAGAGCATCAGCTGTATGCAAAGTTTAGCAAATGTGAATTCTGGTTACAGGAGGTAGGATTCCTCGGTCACATTGTATCAGCCGGAGGAATTGTCGTTGACCCTGCCAAAGTGAAAGATGTAGAAGATTGGCAAGCCCCAACCACTCAAACCCAAGTTCGTGCATTTCTCGGATTGGCGGGATATTACCGCAAGTTCGTAGAAGTATTCTCGAGTATCGCCAGACCCATGACCCAATTGATGAAGAAGGACAAGAAGTTTGAATGGACCGACAAATGTGAAGCGAGTTTTCAAGAACTCAAGAGGAGATTGATTTCAGCCGCAATCTTGATCATGCCGGATATCACTAAGCCTTTCGATGTGTATTGTGACGCATCCAAGATTGGTCTCGGATGTGTGCTAATGCAATAAGGAAAAGTTATATCTTATCTATCTCGACAACTGAAGCAACATGAGCAAAATTACCCAACCCATGACCTCGAACTCGCAGCCGTAGTTATAGCCTTAAATACATGGAGGCATTACCTGATGGGAAACCATTGTGAGATTTATTCGGATCACAAGAGCCTGAAATATATATTCACTCAGAAGGAGCTGAATATGAGACAGAGAAGGTGGATTGAGCTAATCAAGGATTACGACCTGGACATTCACTATCACCCTGGTAAAGCCAATGTGGTAGCCGATGCCCTTAGCAGATTGCCGTGCCGCTTGAACTCCATGATTTTAAAGGAGCAACCAAGCTTGCACAAAGAGATGGAAGATTTTCGAATGGAATTAGTAAGTGAAGGATTTTTTACTAGCATAGAACTTCAGCCCACTTTGGTCAGCCAGATCAAAGAGGCGCAGAAAGGAAATGCTAGTATCAACGGAATCAAGCGTCGTATTGGTACATGAAAAGTACCCGAATTCACCGAGGACAACGAAGGAGTTCTGTGGTACAAAGGACGCCTTTGTGTACCAGCAGATTCTGAGTTGAAAGAAGTGATTCTGAAGGAGGCTCATGATACTCTTTATTCTATCCATCCCGGAGGAACTAAGATGTATCAGGATTTGAAAGAGCAATTTTGGTGGCATAAGATGAAGAGAGAAATCGGAAGTTATATCGCCAAATGTGACATATGTCAGAGAGTCAAGGCGGGACATCAAAGACCCGCTAGATTGTTGCAACCCTTACAGATTCCGGAATGGAAATGGGATCCGTTGGAATGGACTTTATCACCGGATTGCCTACTTCTAGTAGGGGAAATGACTCTATCTGGGTCCTAGTGGACCGATTGTCCAAAGTCGCCCATTTCTTACCCGTCAAGACCACCTATTAGAGTTGGGAACTAGCAAAGTTATACATCGCTAGGATAGTTAGTTTGCATAGAGTCCCCAAGAACATCGTATCTGATCGAGGAACTCAGTTTACCTCGAGATTCTGGAAGAAAGTCCAAGAAGGTTTAGGAACCCGCCTAGATTTCAGCACCGCATATCACCCTCAGACCGATGGACAAACGGATCGAGTAAATCAAATACTCGAAGATATGCTGAGAGCATGTGTGTTAGAATATGGATCCAAGTGGGAAGACTGTCTGCCGTTTGCAGAACTTTCATACAATAACAGTTATCAAGCTAGTTTGCAAATGTCCCCATTTGAATTCATGTACGGAAGGAAGTGTCGCACCCCTTTGAACTGGTCGGAAGTAGGAGAGAGTCAGATTTTCGGACCCGACATACTACGAGAAGCAGAAGAGAAGGTTCACAAGATTCGTGAGCACCTCAAGACCTCCCATTCCAGACAGAAGAGTTACGCCGACAAGAGACGTCGAGACCTCTCCTTCAACAAAGGAGATTTTGTGTATCTGAAGGTGTCGCCATTGAAGGGAATGCAGCGTTTCCAACTGAAAGGAAAGTTAGCCCCCAGATATATCGGACCCTTCAAGATCTTGAACCGTCGAGGAGAAGTGTCGTATCAATTGGAACTGTCCGAAGATATGTCAGCCGTGCACAATGTGTTCCATATCTCATTACTTCGCAAGTGTCTCGAAGTACCAGAGAAGACCGAGGTGTTCAAGAATATCGATCACCGGACCATAGAGATCAACGATGACCTGACCTATCCCGAAGTACCCATCCATATTTTGGAAGAAGCTTTCCGAACTACCCGAACCCGAAGCATCAAGTTTCTCAAGATTCAGTGGAGCAACCACACAGAAGAGGAAGCTACCTGGGAGCGCGAAGATCACATCAGGACGGAGTTTCTCGATCTCTTCCAATCCTAGGTAATCTTTTCGTCCTTTTTCAAATCTCGGGATGAGATTTTGTTTAAGGGGGGAAGGTTTGTAACATCCCAAAAATATTAAACTAGAATCATCAAACTCTAATCCCCAAATTTAGGGTGAACAAAAACTTTTCCAATTAAAATATGGAAGCATTTCATATGTGTAGGTATTAAAATATGGATTCTTTTGAATTGCCATGATTATGTGTTTCTTTGCTTGTAAATGGATGCTTAGGTGAAATAAACATCATCTAAACAATTCCCAAACTTTTCTCAAAGATAAGTAAATCAAAACAAATAAAATAAGGGAATGGTCATTTTGACCAATTTAACTCCCATGCCTACTTTGGCTGTCTCAAACTTTCAGAACCTAACAGAAACTTTTCTGGATCTTTGCACCCCTTGATTGTACTCATAACAAAGTATCAAGGCCCACTTTGTGATCATCCAAAAACATATAAATGCATAGTTTAAATGACAGTTCAAAATTGAATCTTTATCATATGGGAAGATCCCACTTTTTCAAAAACCACTCAAACAAGATCAACTTTCAAAACCCAAGCATCTGCAGACTCACCAGCACCAACCTAGAACACCCACCAAAAATCTTTTCAAAATTAAAAACTTGAATTCTTGCGGCCATTTCATCAAACACTTGGCAGAAACAAATCAAACTGGCCTAACTTCACTGTTTGGAGCAGTAATTGGGCTAAGCAATGTTCACCATTGATCACCCTTGTCTCCCCTAGTGCCAACCAGTGCTTAGACAAACCGTAGCCCCTACCCTTTGCCCCATGCCATGCCAACCCGAGCATCCCCTTGCCAGCCGACAATGGCTAGCTAGCCAGAGCAAGCACCAAGCCTAAACCACATGCCTAGGAGGCAGCCAACACCCCACCGCCACTCCCTGTTCAGCGCTCGAACCCTGTCAGCCACTGGACCACGCGCACGAACCATGCCAAGCTCGCCAGCAACCATGCCGAGCGTGCGCTAGAGCGCCACCCTAGACCGCAGCCCACAGACCGCGCGCCGCTCTCGCCGCGTGCATACGTGATCACCACCATCCCAGTAACCCCGCAGACACGCTCGTTCGCCGCCGCGCGGACCACGCGCGCTGTGCGCCATTAAATCTTCCGTCGGGCACGCGCAGAGCATCGTCGCGTTCCGACCAAACCACACCGCCCCACGTCTCGCCACCGTGTCGTTGAGCATTGCCAGGGAGCACCACACCACCCCTACCGTCGCCCACGCCGATAGCCGTCTGTACCATCGACCACGACGAGCTCACCTTGCGCCCCGTCGGTCCCCTCGCTCCACTATAAATAGAGGCCACCCCCAGCCGAATTGAGCACACCATCTCACTCCCCTCTCCTCACTGATCGTGCCACCCCGTTCCTGGAGCAAGGCGAGCAGCGCATCGCCGGAATTTCACCGGAGCCCGTAGCTACTGGAGAAGAAGGGAGCCAACGATTGGAGCCGCCCCAGGAGAAGCTGCCGGTACCAGGAGGTTCGCCGTCGTCTACTTCGTCGTTCGCCCGCCTCGCCGACCCTCGCTTGAACCCCGGTGAGCCCCCAACGACCCCCACTGGCCGCGCTAGGTTTCTGTCTCGCCGGCGTTGCCCAACGTCGACGATGACTCCCAGCCGTTGGATTAGAACCAGATCGAACGCACCACATCGCCGCATACTGCTTCGCACCCCCTCGTCTCACTGACGCGTGGCGAGAGCCACTTAACCAGCCCGCGTAAGCGCTGTGCTTAGCAGGCCGGCCCAGTATCGCTTCCCGCGCAGCCCAGCTATTTGAATTTAACCTTTTCGATTTTATTTCAAACACACTTCTGTACCCAGTTTCAAAAATCAACCCAGGTAGATTCAGTGCACCAAAGCGAATGAAACTAATTTTGTTAGAAAGGTCTGGAAGTGCTGAATCCAAGCCCGTTGGATTCAAGTCATTTGGATCTGTAGATCATCCTTGGTAAAAATAACAAGGCAGAACCTTTTCTGCATTCAAACATTTTTCAAATTAAAACCATAATAGCTTTTGAGTTGATTCCAACTCTCAAAAATCACATTCAACCATACCTTTCAGAATATATAAAAATATATAGGTTTACTTACAGAAATAATGTTCAAGTAATAAAAGAATGCCCCATAGGCATTTCTAGTCACTTTATTTAATTAAAATAAAAGGGTGAAACCTTATTAAATTGTGACACCACTTTAAATCATATTCCCATGGACTAAAATATGTGGTGATGACATGTGTCAACATGATCCCATGTTTGGTTTGGAGAATATTAAATCTTAAGTAGTTTTTCAATGAGTAGAAATTACTTTTCTAAAAATAAAAGGAATTAAACCAAGCCTTAATCCTGTAATGTTAGAGATGATGTTAGATCATCTATAGGACCCTTTTTGTGTGATGATTGCAAGTAGTTAAGTATTGTTTGGTGATTGTGTACATCGTAGTTATTTATAGACGCTAGTACCGACCAAGGATACGAGGAGGAAGGAGGATTCTATGAAGAAGAACCCGAGGAGAACTTCAACCACTGCTCTACACAAGCCAAGCCAATACTTGCAAGCTATTAAATTAGCAAGCCTTACTAATCAAGTTGACCTATGCAAGCTAATACTTGCTTGCTACCATGCCAACTATATGCCTTAAAGCATATATGATCATAACCACTTGATAAACCAATCCTAGTTTTACTTGCAAGATTTATACTTTATTTCTTTATCAAAGCTCTTACTTAGAGTTACTGAAATAAATGGTAGATACTAGAAGGATAATTGAAGGTTTCATAAAGAGCATAAAATTTGGCCTAAGATAGATAGTCTTGATGTCATCCTAAGGCATGAGATTAAACCTAGTTAAACCCCACTAGTTTACCACTCCTTATTAGTGCTTAACCCCACTTGTGGATGCTAGTGCTAAGCATAAAACTTGATCAACATTAGATGGGAATACTTGGTGAAAATGGTTATGAAAATCTTAGAATGATGGATCATTCTACTGAGATGTTTTGCCATGTGTTTTCGAACACCAGATGATTTATGGTGATGAAAATGTTGAGGCATGAGCCTTAGCCCTTTTAAAAACTGATGGTTGTCTGGATGTGATACCATTCCAATTTTACCATACAACCACAATACCCGAGAATTGGGTAGGGCTTGACTGGAAACTTATATACCTTAGTATTAGTTCCCTCACGGCCAAGGTCTGAGCTGAGGCTACCTTGTGAAGATTTTCCACCTGTGCAGTACCCAAGATGACAGTTGGTCATGGTTGGGAGGCCAAACTCACAGGAGGGGTGCTTATACTAGGGCGTGTAATTGAAAGGTTAGGATTGATTATCCGCATACTGAGTATGGTGAATTTAGGATTTATTCCTGATGGATGTATCGAATGTTGTGGTGAAAGTGTACAATCTCTGCAGAGTGTCAAACTATTCGAATAGCCGCGTCCGCGGTTATGGATAGTTGGAGTGGCCATACTATTCCCCCGTCAGACTTTTCAAAATGACTTGTGAAATGAATTGAGACTTTGACTTGACCACAACAGGGTTGTGATATGAAATACAAATTCACACTTAGGAGTATAAACTTCAACTAGCTCTCTTGTTTATGAACTTAGTAGAGATAAATCTGGCTTCTTGCAAAACAACCCTAGAGCCTAGTGTCCTATTACCAAAAACCCCTTTCACTTGTTAGTATTAGTTTGCGAGTACTTAAAGAGTACTCATGGCTTTGTCCCTAGCTATTCCCGTGGCCAGAATATGAAGAGGAGTACCTGGAGGATGGACCCCAGGAAGGTTACGACAACTAGGATCATCTCCCATCATCAGCATTGCCTGTGACCCGAAAGATGGAGCTTCACCTACACTACCGTTATTATTGCGTATTCCGCTGCTTGAAGTTGTATTAAGAACTGGATCATGAGATCCCTATTTGTGTAAGAACTTATGTACGGTTTGTAATGGATGATGTACTATGGTATCTAATTCTGTTATGTCTCACAAAAATGGTAATCCTGGGATTGCGATGTATGGCATAACAGGCATCTGGGATTAAAAATGCGGGTGTTGACAGTGATGCTCTTGTCGTGGATCCCATATTCTATATTCATAGACAGGAGGAGATCTTCTCAGAGATTTATGCCACCAAGAATAAGTTTGTTGTTGCCCCTTAGAAGTAAATCAATGTGGCACATATGGAGAGCAAGCCTGAGTACTTTAGGGAGGCTCTTGAGTGGTGCAGGAAGTTTGGGCTGATCAAGATTATGGAGCACTGTCAGAACTATGATGAGATGTCTATTGCTCAGTTCTATACCACCCTTAAACTCTGAGATCCTATACTCCCTTGTGTAATGGTTTCCTAACAGGGGTTTATGTTTCTGTCACTCCGGCAACCCCACAATTAGTAGCCAAATACACAATACATTCCCCTAGGCACATAAAAGGGAAGTATCATGTAGTCGATGTTCACATGACACCACTAGAAGAATAGCACCACAACTTAAATATCAAACCATTAAATATTACTCAACATAATTCCACTACTAACAACATGACTTCTCCCATGTCCTCAAGAACTAAACGAACTACTCACGAGACATCATATGGATCAAGATCAGAGATGAAATAATGACAAGTAACAATCTGAACATGAACAATAATCCAATGGTTCCACTCAATAGCATCAATTACAAAAAGTAATCAATACCGGGAAAGTTTCCCCTATGAACTATGCAAGATTCAACCCAATTGTTACAGTGGTATGGCGTGGTGGTGATGGTGCTGGTGGTGATGATGATGATGATCACGATGAAGTCTAACTTGATGATGGTGTCGATGGCGATGATCTCCCCTCTCCGGGAAGGAATTTCCCCGACAGATTTATGCCTACCGGAGAGCTCTTTGTCTCTTTGTAGTTTCCGCCCCGTAGAGGCAGCGGAATATTTTTGCGATCTCCCCTCCAGTCTTAGGTTTTCGGGGGGTAGATATACACAAAAGGGCGATGCCACAGGTGGACCAGGGCGGCCACACCACCTGGTGGCACGACCCAGGAGGGGCCCGCGCCTAGGGGTGGTGTGGGCCCCTTGTGGACCATCTCCCCTTCATCTTCTGTCTTTCTTCATCTTCTGGGAAAATAGGAGTTTTCGTATATTTTCTGATCTTCGAAAATATTGTATCTGGACAACGCTTTTTCCATCAGAATCCTGACTCCGACAGTTAATTCTCGAAGAATCATCAAACATGCAAAATAGATGAAATAACATAAGTATCATCTCTAAATATGAAATATATCAATGAATAACAGTAAATTATAATATAAAATAGTGATGCAAAATGGACGTATCACTGACTGCCAAGTGGTCTGCGTTTGCTGATCTTCTGGGCTATCCCATCTTACCTGGCAAGGGGGCAAATGGCTGGCGCTGTCACTTCTCCAAGGCATATGCACCTGAGGTTTTGCAGCCTCTCTACATTGAGGGTTGGGGTGTGTGTGGTCAGACTAACCACCTCCAGCAGGTCTATGATATCATGCGCAAGTTCTACCAGAACACCATTGCTCCCAAGGCTGGCAACTTTGATCAAATTCATGCTTTCCAGATTGACCTCATGTTCCAGACTTACCGTCACCGTGATTCTGATCAGAGGCTTGATGTCATGAGATTTGGCTTCCTATGATTGAGAAGCGCTTTTGTACCTATGATCCTTACATCTAGACTCTTATCAACGCCAAGTGGAGGGAAGCAACAGGTTCTCGCTTCCCACAAGATAGCATCACCATTCATGAGGAGAAGAAGCTTCGTGTGATGAAGCATGAGCAGCCTCGGTCTCAAGAAGAAAAGGAGGAAGACATTTGGAGGTCTGGGGCTGCTAGAGGTGGCACTTCAGGTCGTGCTAGATCCAGTGGTCACCCTGAGAGCTCCCATCCCCATAGTCTAGAGAGGCAGCCATCTTGGGGTAAGAAGCTGCTAAAGAAGGTGAAGAAGACTTTTTGCTTCATGCAGGACCGTGAGTATTAGGCCTATGTTGATTAGAGGCACAATGTTCAGAGGCAGAAGGCGATCATGTCCAAGCTCAACATTCCTTGCTCTCCTAAGACCAGCTCCTTGACAGCGCCTAAGGATCAGTGGGTTCGTGACAACTGTAGATTACCTTTAAATCCTTCACCATATCAAATACATCATCACCAGTATGGCGGATAGGCTTGCTCCGATGATCTGCTTCACCATTAAAATGCTTGCCTTTCTTTCTTAGGGAATGTGTGGGTAGAAGAAAACGATGATTCCCCAGGTACACATTCTTCTTACACTTATCCAAATAAATACTTTTAGTCTCGCCTAAATAGTGTGTGCATGCATTGTATCCCTTGTTTATGTGTCCAGAAATGTTACTAAGAGCAGGTCAATCATTGATGGTTATGAACAACAATTCTCGTAGGTCAAATTCCTCATGTTTGTGCTCATCCCACACACACACACACACACCTTGTCCGTGCCACAACTGTAAAAGTTCTTCAACTAATGGCCTTAGGTGCACATGAATGTCGTTGTCGGGTTGCTTCGGGCCTTGGATGAGCACTGACATCATAATGAACTTCAGCTTCATGCACAACTAAGGAGGAAGGTTATAGATACACAGAGTCACATGCCAGGTGCTATGACTACAGCTCTGCTTCCCAAAAGAATTCATGCCATATGTACTTATACCAAAGCATAAGTTCCTCGCATCACCTGCAACGTCTCGGTAGTTTCTCTCAATTTTTCTCCACTGTAACTCATCAGCGGGGTATCTCAACATCTCGTATTTCTTACGGTCTTCTTTGTGCCATCACAACAACTTGGCATGCTCTTCGTTTCTGAACAAACGTTTCAACCGTGGTATTATAGGAGCATACCGCATCACCTTGGCGGGAACCCTCTTCCTGGGGCGCTCCCCCTCAACATCACCAGGATCATCTCGTCGGATCTTATACCGCAATGCAATGCATACCGGGCATGCATCCAAATTCTTTTACTCCTCACCGTGGTAGAGGATGCAGTCATTAATGCATGCATGTATCTTCTGTACCTCTAATCCTAGAGGACAGACAACCTTCTTTGCTTCGTAAGTACTGGCGGGCAGTTCGTTATCCTTTAGAAGCAGCTTCTTCATTATCTTCAGCAACTTTTCAAATCCCTTGTTAGGCACACCGATCTCTGCCTTCTATTGCAGCAATTCCAGTGTGCTACCTAGCTTTTTGTGGTCATCTTTGCAATTCGGATACAACAATTTGTTGTGATACTCTAACATCTGCTTAAATTTCAACCTCTCCCTTTCGCTATCATATTCTCCCTTTGCATCAGCAGTGGCCGATCAAGATCATCATCTGGCTCATATGATGCACGTTCTTCTGCTTCTTCATCATTGTCTTCCATTGTAGTACCACCGTATTTAGGGGACATAGGATAGTTGTCATCATTCTCTTCTTCTTTGTTGTCTTCCATCATAACCCCTCTTTCTCCGTGCTTGGTCTAACAATTATAGCCAGACATGAAATCGGATCGAAACAGATGGCCGTGAAGGACTCTTGAGAAAGAGTATTCCTTCTAATTCCAAAAATCACCACATGGACAACACATAAAACCATTCCGCTTGTTTGCCTCTGCCACAACGAGAAAAGAACGTACACCTTTAGTGAACTCGCCAGAGATTTGGTCAGCGTACATCCATTGTTGTCTCATCTGCATTATATAAGTACATCAAATAGAATCACGATGCTAAGATTAGTAATAGTCTAAAAATAAAATCACAGAGTGTATACATCAAACAACTATGCATTAATTTAAAAACTTTATACTCCATCTTACCAACCGGGACTAAAGGGGTTGCGGCAGTTTCGGGCCGACGTGAGCCTGTTTAGTCCCGGATGGTGTCTCCAACCGGGACTAAAGGAGACTCCAACCAAGACTAAAATTGGGTGAAGACACTATGTCGTGAGTGGCGACACTATTTCAGTGGATGGAGACACTATGACAGGGGTGAGTGTTGACATTATGTTGTGAGTGTCGACACTATGTTGTGCTGCTTAATCTATAAATATGCTTTCTTGTGAAATATCAACTACAAGGAAGATCGTGTGCGAGAGCAGGGACAGCACTACGGCGGAGCTTCTCCATGATGTCTTAGGACCCCATCCTCAGACATCTTCGAGGAGCTCGCCATAGAGGCACTCCCTAATATGTGAAATTAGTTAGCTCCACCAGCATACTGATCTAGCTAGAGAAGATATAAATTGCAAGATGGTGTGAAATTTGTAAGCTCCCCGACGTGTTCTTGTTTTTGGTTCTTCCTTGTTGCAATGGCCGATGATTAAAATGCTAGGGCGCAACTATATATGCGTGCCTTCATTTCGGATGTGATCCTGGGGGCGGTGTGAGCGACTCTTGTGATATGCACAAGGACATATACTAGGCATCCTACTAGGCTCGCTCATGCCATCCCTGTAATTTTTCTGTCCAACATAAGTATGAGGCCCTATAATACTTGATCTTTATAGTTTTGGTTCTTATTTTTTTTGCAATGGATTTTGTGAATTAACCCTATTTTTGTTACAATTTGTGAGTTTCGTAAAGGCAGGTAGAAGAAGAAGGGCATTTTTTTCCTGGACGGTGGCATGATGCATCTGTGAATCAAATGAATTTCGAGACTATGAGCCAGACCAAGATATAGATAGGATGAACTCATGTATCTCTATGCTTCTATGAATCAAATGAATTTCAACAATAGCTATGTGCCAAACGAGATATATAGATAGCTAGAATCCACATATTGAAAATGAAATTTAGCTTGGATTTCATTATACATTAATACAAGATATATAGAATCCAAATTAATACAACTTCACATCTCATGTTAATTATTTAGTACCGCAAACTAATAAACCCACAAATCCCTCCATTTCTAGAGCATTAAATGAGGTAAACTAGCAACGATAGATAAAAGGATGAAGTTTCTAACCTTTTAAAACCCTTAGATAGATATGGAGCTGAGAAATTTTGAGAAAAAATGGGCATGCACTCGAGCTTGAAGCGAAACAGAGGGAGTCGCAGCAGCTGCTTGCCATGGCTCATGCAATGGCTCGTGTGCAGGAGAGGAAGAAGATATAGTTGGGACTAAATAGTCTCGGTTTTGTAACTTGAACTGAAACTAAAGGTCCATCTTTAGTCCTGGTTCATGTAACAAACCGGGACTAAATGTTCTGGGTCCCGATTTATTAAAGAAACCAGGACTATAGGTCCCGTTCGAACCGGGACTAGTGACGGCCGGGCCCTGCGGTCATATCTAGCCGTTGGGACCAGAGCATTAGTCCCACTTTGTAGCAGAACCGTGACTAATGCTCTAGACCAAAGACCAGTTTTCTATTAGTGCTAGAAATGCACGAAGAAGCTTTTTTGTGAAGCATTAAAACATTATTCTTATTGAACTCATTGGAATTATTTCTTTTTTAGGTAATCAAACTAGCATCAAATACTACGTTTGGTTTCTTTTATTTTAAAAGTGAAAGTGTATATATATATGTTTATTTTTCTATATTGCAAAATAGTGGGATACTCACCAGGCTAGCTGTGCACACCCGTCCTACTGTAGGATAAAAATGAACACACAAACAGATTAACAGAATATAATCTAGACCCTAAAAAAAATAATTGATGTTGTATCGAGAGCACGTCATTGGTCAGAGGTGAAGGTGACAACATCCATCCACATGGAGGAGTCTTTCCTACACCTTTGCCATTTACCATGTCATATGTTCTTTCCTTTTCACATATCAATATGATACATGAAATATAACACACATCTGCATAAGCATTTTTGTCCGTGTTTTTGTTCATCCGACACAAAACCATCTTGGTGGCAGACAGCTCGTGAGTTCTTGTGTTTCTTGCATTGTATGTGACAAATCTTTTCTTACGCATAGGATATGTGATATTCTACCACTATCTATCTATTTGAAGCTGTTTTTTCTCTATTTCGTACGCGTAAAATTAACACGGACGTTGAGCATAGTATCAGTCTAAAAATCAAACAAGCATGCACTCCATGTTGAGAAGTCCTTCCCACCACTGGTCATTTACCATCGCAAACGCCTTTCTGTTTTCACGGTAAGAATGACACAAGAAAAGACCGCACATCTTCTCTAATGGATCGCCTAGTTGTTGCACAGTGCTAGCTTGAAAAAAGTTATTTGCACGCCAAGGCCCTAGCAGCTTTGGAGATGGCGTAGATATTTCACCGGGAGACGTGTTGATTACAGTGACTTGTCCGCATGTTACAAAGATAACAACATACACATGTCGCAAAAATTTTAGCGAAATAAATATGTAACAAAACTGGCTTGATAAAAAAAGTGTGTCGCGTGTTGTAATTGTAGCGAAACAAATATGCAATAAAACTATAGCTTGCTAAAGAAATGCGTGTAAAAATAGAAAGAGACGTGGCGTGGAATGGATGAGTGTAACCTATACACGTGTACAAAATCCAATCTGTTGGTTGTTTAAAAAGTAAAAGCAATGATTGTGGAAGCTCAATTAGGTGTGGTATGGAACTACAACTGGCTGAGTGGAAAAGGGTTGAAAACCACATACATGACACATATGACCGTGGTATCCAAGTCACGAAGGAAACAACAAATGACATTGGCTGTGTACAATGAACTGAGTGGAAAAGAATTGGAAACCATGTACAGACGACTGTGGTATCCAAGTTACAAAGGTAACAACAAATAACATTGGCCACAGCCGAGCAAGAGACAAGCACGTGGACAGGTATAAGGATGGCAAATAGATGACGTTAACAGAACAACAATAGAAGAAGACGATGCAGATATTGCAGGATCATATGCTAGCGATATCGAACGGTCCGTTTACTATACACAGCTAGCATGGTGGATAAAAAATCCGCTTTGTTTTGTATATATACTTTCATATATATTAGCCTTAGACCCCCTGCAAAACATAGAGACGGCCCTAGCCGGTGGTGGCACACTAGTGGAAACGAGGTCTTTTGTTGATCCCGAAAATGGGCTTTAACACCGGTTCTTTTACGAACCGGTGTTAAAGGGGGGGCCGTACCAGCGTGGCCTCTGCGGCAAAAAAAGAGGCCCCCCTTTAACACCGGTTCATGCCACGAACCAGTGTTAAAGGTCCCTGCAACAGTGGCCCGCGCACCCCCCCCTTTAACACCGGTTCGTGGCATGAACCGGTGTTAAAGGGGGGGCTATATAAGACACCACCCCAGCCCACACACACCCCACTCTTCCATTCTTTCACATTTTGGAGCCTAGCAAGAGGGTGTGAAGAGTGCTAGTTTATGTTTTTTTCATATGCACAAGAGGTGTTTGGTGAAATGCCAGAGAGCTCAAAATAAGTTTTCTTGTTGCTCTTTCCGTCGGTCAACCGCTCAGATTTCGTATAGTCGGGAGGGCACTAGCTAGCGGTCAACCGCTCAGATTTCTGAGCGCGGTCACTTTAGGACCAAATGATAAGAGGACGAGGATAACTTCTCTGGGCTTGCTCAGGCTTCCCTTTCCGTGCACGCTTCCGTCGTGGTGTTTTTTGCCAATTTCCTTCTACAATTCCCTTTGTGCGCTGCTATTGATTTTAAATTTAGGTGCAAAAAAATCAATTCCCTTTTTGGGACAGCGATATTTTAGGGCAAAAAAAGGGAGGGGAATAACACATAATTTCACTTTCAACAAGATTTTACTGCCACTTTCAACAAGAAGAAAAATATACAAATGTTTTGTACAATTCCCTTATTACCACTAAAAAATAAGTGGCAATTTGAACATGAACATAAAAAAAAGCAAGGAATATACATCCATCTACTATAGTAAGAACATTATTTTTGATTGTGACATTGTCGAAGATGTTGGCATCAGAAGAAACTGAAATATTGCAGTTGGATAAAATTAGTTGCGCAGAAAATTATTAAAGGTCAATTATAATTAAAAAAGGCATGGAAAATAATAATAATAATAATAATAATAATAAATATAAATTCATTCAAAATATAGATTAGAAAAAACTAGAGAAAATAATTTACCTTTTCTATTAAGGATGAGATGTCAACTTTCGTAAAAACGCACTACTTTCAATTGTATCTTGATTAGCCGTTGTACACTATGTCGGATACGGAGAAGTAAGACGGCCCTGCAACACGAACCTGCAAACACAAAAATATACATAGTTACTTGTAGTGCATGTTATTTGGGCTTCAAATGCTAAGATTTGGGTCTTAATTTGAATCCATTGAGAACATGATCTGGGTCTTAATACCATTCAATCTATAGGACATTCTCATCGCACTTCTCATATACACTTCATTATTAAGAAACCACCAATTGTCAGAAAACTGAAGCTGCAAATTAATCCATTATACAGTAATAAATTCATAGAGTACTCAGTGAAAATGGCTACAGGGTAACTTAAATTGATGATTCTGCTCTTGTCATACTTCCATTATATACTAGGCTAGATAGCTACCGAGTATGAGATTTATAACCTCCCAGGCATGCCACCAGGCAAACACAGATTCTTAAATCACTTTGCAACAGGAATGACCTGTGGCTGGCATGGCACACTATAGCGTCTAAAATTATACCAATTGCATCCCATGTAATTGCATCATATTGTTGACAATATCAAACACAACAAACATATGAGTATTCTTCATATAGTTTTATGTGCATACATCACCTTAGAAAGTAAGCAAATACTTGGATCCAACAAACTTGCAATGTCACATGAATGCCAAACTACTCCAAATCAACAAAAAACTAAGCACAACAAAGATCAAGATGTAATATTGTACAGGAACAAGTAGCAGCACAATTTGAGAGGATGGGATTTACCAAGTGTCCATCCTGGACACCTTATGGTTCCATGCCCGAGATGCAGGATGCATGTCCTCTCCCGCGACATTAGCAGCATGGTGGTTGTGGGCGGCACACCGGAAGCACAACCAATGTGTGGAAGTAGAGGTCCCTATTGGAGAAGCGCCGACGCCACCGGACACCAACATCCCAGGGATCTCCGGCCTCCGGGACACGAGCGCTGATGACACCTAAGCATCCAAGTCGCACGGATATAATCAGGGCAAGCCCAGAACCTATCAACACATTTATGAAGAAAGTTATCAAGCCAAAGGAAGAAGTTACGAAACATGTTAACTAGCATGCTACCAATGTGATGTGGAATAACTTATGAAAGCAAAAAAGAACTAACTAAAAAAAGCTAGATAAAAAAATACCTAGGGGAACATATAGCAAGTCATCAACCATGTCATGGTAAAACCATCAAGGCATTTATGAAGATGTTATCAAGACACAGAAAAAAGGCTACCGACATGTTAATTAGAAAGTTATCAACCATGACATGGCGAAAACTATGAAGGCATTTGTACAGAAGTTATCAAGCCAACAAAAGAAGCTACAAAACATGTCATAGTTAGCAAGTTATCAACCATGCCATGGAAAATTATCAAGGCATTTTATGAAGAAAGTTATCAAGTCAACAAAAGGTACCAAAATATTAATTATCAAATTACCGATGTAATGTGGAAAATACTTATCAAAGCAAAAAAAACGAGAAAAGATAGATACAAAATACATAGGGATTATATAGCAAGTTATCAACCATGTCATGACAAAACTATCAATGGATTTATGGAGAAATTATCAAGTAATAAAAACATACATGCTAATTGGGCAAGTTATCAACTATGCCATGGAAAAATTATTAAGGCATTTATGAAGAAGTTATCAAGCCAATGAAATAAGCTATGAAACACGTTAATTAGGATGTTAACAATGTGATGAGGAATAACTTATCAAAACAAAAAACATAAATAAATAAATCTAGTAAAAAGTACTGGGGGGCATATATAGAAATTTATCAACCATGTCATGGTAAAACTACCAAGGCATTTATGAAGAAGTTATCAAGACACCGAAAAAAGTCTACCAACATGTTAATTAAAAGTTATCAACCATGACATGGCAAAAACTATGAAGGCATTTGTGCAGAAGTTATCAAGCCAACAAAAGAAGCTACGAAACATGTTATAATTAGCAAGTTATCAACCATGTCATGGAAAATTATCAAAGCATTTTATGAAGAAAGTTATCAAGTCAACAAAAAAGGTATAAACATATTAATTAGCAAGTTACCAATGTAATGTGGAAAAAACTTATCAAAGAAAAAAATGAAAAAATATAGATACAATATACCTAGGGATTATATAGCAAGTTATCAACCATGTCATGACAAAACTATCAATGGATTTATGGAGAAATTATCAAGTAAACAAAAACAGACATGCTAATTGAGCAAGTTATCAACCATGTCGTGGCAAAATTATTAAGGCATTTAGGGAGAAGTTATCAAGCCAATGAAAGAAGCTATGAAACATGTTAATTAGGATGTTAACAATGTGATGTGAAACAAATTATCAAAACAAAAAACATAAATAAATAAATCGATAAAAAAAATACTTAGGTGCATATATAGAAAGTTATCCACCATGTCATGGTAAACCTATCAAGGCGATATGAAGAAGTTATCAAGACACCCAAAAAAAGGCTACCAACATGTAAATTAGCAAGTTATCAACCATGTCATGGCAAAACTATCAAAGGCCTTTATAAAAAGAAGCTATCAAGACAACAACAACAACAACAACAACAACAAAGAACTATCAACATATGAATTAGCAAGTTATAAAGTTGTACTAAATCAATGACACAAATTATGGATCGGAGGGAGTAACTAACATGATCTTCTTCTCTGTAATTTAAGGGTAATTACTCCCCAAGAACAAATAAAGGACTAAGAATAATTTCCTAGTTCTATTTTCATTACGGAAACAATAAGGCGACAGCATCAGTAGTGAGAATCTATAGAAGAACCCTACTACAACATTTATGAGCTTGTGATGCAAAAGTATAGTTCAACAATAATCCAAAGAAATAGAAGTAGCATTCAAATAAAAAATCACCAGTAGCGTGAACTATAGAACATTCCTATTACAAGAGTTGTAGGAAGGAATATAATGCGTATAATTAAAGAAGTTACTCGCATAGTGCTTTAAATTGGAAGAAAAAATCTGAAACATTTTCATGCACGAGAAGATTTTAAAAATTTAGAATCATGGAATATGTAAAATTGTATAAATACGTTTCTACCAATAATTAATAATAGTCTCATATTATTTATAAGCCAAGTTCTCACAAAGAATCAGTCCAGAAACATATAAACGATGCAGCAATAGTATGCGAATCACATATCAGAATTTAGTAAATTACCCGAACCAAATACAAGTATCTAGTATATTATCTGAATCACATATCAATATCTAACCAAATTCACATATACGGGATATAGATGAAAATTCTCATATTTCCTCACCTATCTACAGTGGAATATTTTCTGCCAAACAAAAAACAAAAGTTATGTGGCATCAAGTAGGCACTAATCAAGAGCAGTAGCTTACATAAACAAAATATACCGCTCGTTGACGGAGAAGATGGTCGGAGCGCCGCCTATGCCCAAGTCCGCCTCGTGTCGGTTGGATCATGGCGGCGCCACCACACCATGGACCTCCTCTGGCCACGGTGCTGATAGACATTGTTGGACAATGGAGAGAGCCATAGCCATCCAGCGATATACATATCTATAGCTCCTTCGCTTCTCTGCTGCTTGTGTGAATATTTTATAGCTAATTTAAATCAAGAGATGCCGGTATGTATATATCTCTAAGGCGGTCTTTAGCTAGCTTCATAACCATTTCATCACATTGCTCATCAGCCAGAAGGGAGGGGAGCGGAAAATATCATCAATGAACCTACAGAACAACAAGGTATTCAGCTCGGTCACTATTACTAATATACCATGACAAAAGATTGCATTTTTGATAAAAAAAGGAGAGTTGCTGACTAATCATATTTAGCAAAGATCTATTTTTAACATATGAAACTGCATGCATACCCGTAATATAGAGAAAAAATCTAGAGAGTGTTGCATGTCTGAAACAATGAGTAAGCACGTCAAAGTCCTAAAAAGCAGAGTATATATGCACAGCTCAAAATCCATTGAAGATTTCTTGGACATAAGTACTTCCTCTTCATAGTCATCTTTCGAGGGTGGAGAACACAAGAAAATACTTTATCTAGTCCGGTATAAAAAACGATGGATGCTCCAGGGGAAAAAAGCAAGGTACTATTGTCCAAGGAGATCAGTTTAATCTAGTCGCTCATCCAGTAGCATCATAATGCCTTTACAAAAATGTGAAAATACCGCCACAATGTGTAATGTATGATGTAGACAGTAAGCCTTCCGATGGTCATGGAGAATTAAGATCAAGCGAAGAAAACACACATATATCAGTATCATCTAAAAAATCTTCATGCGCTTCAGATAAGATTGAGCGTAACGATCTTCAGTCATGATTCCAACTTCTTAGGTTGACATCAAATCAGATTGAGTCAATAAATGAAAAATCCACAACAGAGAGAGGTGGAGAGGAAATACAACAATATCAGCAATTTACAGAAACTAGTTCACTAATTCAATGCTGAACATACACACGTAACAAAAGGAGGTCAACTACAAATGTTCCTCTTCTTCCACTCTGATGTTGTATGTGCAAGTGGAATTTGAGTGAAGGCACGTACCAGAAAAGGCAGCAATGGGGCAACCGGCTGCCTAATTTTAATCAGTATCTGCAGTTCAACACTTTGGAGATGAAACAATAAAAAATAGTGAGATAGACCACACCAGTGTTGCTGCTCGCCATCTTGAGGACGACAATGATTGAATCAATCCGAAGGGACGGTGAGATCGGGAGGAAGAAGGGAAGGGGAAAATTGCAGCTTATTCCGCACCTCGAATTGCAGGTTCTTCCTCAGTTCCTCTAGCCCCGGCGTGCGGGGTTGCCCATGACCATCAGGGGAGGTTCTAGGATGGCATGCCGACGGGGAAGTAGGGTAACGGCGGTGGCGACGAAGCGCGCCCGAGGCGGCCGAGCGGGGTTGCGCAGGGATGAGATTAAGACATCAATAGGGAAGTTGTGGGGCGGACGGGTGGTCGTGAAGAGGAAAGGGAAGGGGTAGCCAGGCCGGCGGCTAGGGTTCCGCTCCTCCTCCTGGTCCTGGAAGGCTCCGGCCTAGCAGGCGGCGGCATGGGGGCGAGAGGATGCGAGGGGGAGGAGGTCTCGCCTAGGAGGAGGGCCTTGGTGCGGCGGCGGGGGAGGCCTGCTCGGAATGGCTGCTGTCGGAAAAGGAAAGATGCTTTGGAAGCGGTGTCCAACCGAGACGAGGCGGCCTTGGGCATAGGCGGCGCTCCGACCATCTTCTCCGTCAACGAGCGGTATATTTTGTTTATGTAAGCTACTGCTCTTGATTAGTGCCTACTTGATGCCACATAACTTTTGTTTTTTGTTTGGCAGAAAATATTCCACTGTAGATAGGTGAGGAAATATGAGAATTTTCATCTATATCCCGTATATGTTAATTTGGTTAGATGTTGATATGTGATTCAGATAATATACTAGATACTTGTATTTGGTTCGGGTAATTTACTAAATTCTGATATGTGATTCACATACTATTGCTGCATCGTTTATATGTTTCTGGACTGATTCTTTGTGAGAACTTGGCTTATAAATAAGATGAGACTATTATTAATTATTGGTAGAAACGTATTTGTACAATTTTACATATTCCATGATTCTGAATTTTTAAAATCTTCTCGTGCATGAAAATGTTTCAGATTTTTTCTTCCAATTTAAAGCACTATGCGAGTAACTTCTTTAATTATACGCATTATATTCCTTCCTACAACTCTTGTAATAGGATTGTTCTATAGTTCACGCTACTGGTGCTTTTTTATTTGAATGCTACTTCTATTTCTTTGGATTATTGTTGAACTATACTTTTGCATCACAAGCTCATAAATGTTGTAGTAGGGTTCTTCTATAGATTCTCACTACTGATGCTATCGCCTTATTGTTTCTGTAATGAAAATAGAACTAGGAAATTATTCTTAGTCCTTTATTTGTTCTTGGGGAGTAATTACCCTTAAATTACAGAGAAGAAGATCATGTTAGTTACTCCCTCCGATCCATAATTTGTGTCATTGATTTAGTACAACTTTATAACTTGCTAATTCATATGTTGATAGTTCTTTGTTGTTGTTGTTGTCTTGATAGCTTCTTTTCATAAAGGCCTTTGATAGTTTTGCCATGACATGGTTGATAACTTGCTAATTTACATGTTGGTAGCCTTTTTTGGGTGTCTTGATAACTTCTTCATATCGCCTTGATAGGTTTACCATGACATGGTGGATAACTTTCTATATATGCACCTAAGTATTTTTTTTATCGATTTATTTATTTATGTTTTTTGTTTTGATAATTTGTTTCACATCACATTGTTAACATCCTAATTAACATGTTTCATAGCTTCTTTCATTGGCTTGATAACTTCTCCCTAAATGCCTTAATAATTTTGCCACGACATGGTTGATAACTTGCTCAATTAGCATGTTTGTTTTTGTTTACTTGATAATTTCTTCATAAATCCATTGATAGTTTTGTCATGACATGGTTGATAACTTGCTATATAATCCCTAGGTATATTGTATCTATATTTTTTCATTTTTTTCTTTGATAAGTTTTTTCCACATTACATTGGTAACTTGCTAATTAATATGTTTATACCTTTTTTGTTGACTTGATAACTTTCTTCATAAAATGCTTTGATAATTTTCCATGACATGGTTGATAACTTGCTAATTATAACATGTTTCGTAGCTTCTTTTGTTGGCTTGATAACTTCTGCACAAATGCCTTCATAGTTTTTGCCATGTCATGGTTGATAACTTTTAATTAACATGTTGGTAGACTTTTTTCGGTGTCTTGATAACTTCTTCATAAATGCCTTGGTAGTTTTACCATGACATGGTTGATAAATTTCTATATATGCCCCCCAGTACTTTTTACTAGATTTTTTTTTTGTTTTGATAAGTTATTCCTCATCACATTGTTAACATCCTAATTAACGTGTTTCATAGCTTATTTCATTGGCTTGATAACTTCTTCATAAATGCCTTAATAATTTTTCCATGGCATAGTTGATAACTTGCCCAATTAGCATGTATGTTTTTATTACTTGATAATTTCTCCATAAATCCATTGATAGTTTTGTCATGACATGGTTGATAACTTGCTATATAATCCCTATGTATTTTGTATCTATCTTTTCTCGTTTTTTTGCTTTGATAAGTATTTTCCACATTACATCGGTAATTTGATAATTAATATTTTGGTACCTTTTGTTGACTTGATAACTTTCTTCATAAAATGCCTTGATAATTTTCCATGGCATGGTTGATAACTTGCTAACTATGACATGTTCTGTAGCTTCTTTTGTTGGCTTGATAACTTCTGTACATATGCCTTCATAGTTTTCGCCATGTCATGGTTGATAACTTTCTAATTAACATGTCGGTAGCCTTTTTTCTGTGTCTTGATAACATCTTCATAAATGCCTTGATGGTTTTACCATGACATGGTTGATGACTTGCTATATGTTCCCCTAGGTATTTTTTTATCTAGCTTTTTTGAGTTAGTTCTTTTTTGCTTTCATAAGTTATTCCACATCACATTGGTAGCATGCTAGTTAACATGTTTCGTAATTTCTTCCTTTGGCTTGATAACTTTCTTCATAAATGTGTTGATAGGTTCTGGGCTTGCCCTGATTATATCCGTGTGACTTGGATGCTTTGGTGTCATCAGCGCTCGTGTCCCGAAGGCCGGAGATCCCTGGGATGTTGGTGTCCGGTGGCGTTGGCGCTTCTCCAATAGGGACCTCTACTTCCACACATTGGTTGTGCTTCCGGTGTGCCGCCCACAACCACCATGCTGCTAATGTCGCGGGAGAGGACATGCATCCTGCATCTCGGGCATGGAACCATAAGGTGTCCAGGATGGACACTTGGTAAATCCCATCCTCTCAAACTGTGCTGCTACTTGTTTCTATACAATATTACATCTTGATCTTTGTTGTGCTTAGTTTTTTGTTGATTTGGAGTAGTTTGGCATTCATGTGACATTGCAAGTTTGTTGGATCCAAGTATTTGCTTACTTTCTAAGGTGATGTATGCACATAAAACTATATGAAGAATACTCATATGTTTGTTGTGTTTGATATTGTCAACAATATGATGCAATTACATGGGATGCAATTGGTATAATTTTAGACGCTATAGTGTGCCATGCCAGCCACAGGTCATTGTTGTTGCAAAGTGATTTAAGAATCTGTGTTTGCCTGGTTGCATGCCTGGGAGGTTAGAAATCTCATACTCGGTAGCTATCTAGCCTAGTATATAATGGAAGTATGACAAGAGCAGAATCATCAATTGAAGTTACCCTGTAGCCATTTTCACCGAGTACTCTATAAATTTATTACTGTATAATGGATTAATTTGCAGCTTCAGTTTGCTGACAATTGGTGGTTTCTTAATAATGAAGTGTATATGAGAAGTGCGATGAGAATGTCCTATAGATTGAATGGTATTAAGACCCAGATCATGTTCTCAATGGATTCAAATTAAGACCCAAATCTTAGCATTTGAAGCCCAAATAACATGCACTACAAGTAACTATGTATATTTTTGTGTTTGCAGGTTCGTGTTGCAGGGCCGTCTTACTTCTCCGTATCCGACATAGTGTACAACGGCTAATCAAGATACAATTGAAAGTAGTGCGTTTTTACGAAAGTTGACATCTCATCCTTAATAGAAAAGGTAAATTATTTTCTCTAGTTTTTTCTAATCTATATTTTGAATGAATTTATATTTATTATTATTATTATTATTTTCCATGCCTTTTTTAATTATAATTGACCTTTAATAATTTTCTGCGCAACTAATTTTATCCAACTGCAATATTTCAGTTTCTTCTGATGCCAACATCTTCGACAATGTCACAATCAAAAATAATGTTCTTACTATAGTAGATGGATGTATATTCCTTGCTTTTTTTTATGTTCATGTTCAAATCGCCACTTATTTTTTAGTGGTAATAAGGGAATTGTACAAAACATTTGTATATTTTTCTTCTTGTTGAAAGTGGCAGTAAAATCTTGTTGAAAGTGAAATTATGTGTTATTCCCGTCGCTTTTTTTGCCCTAAAATATCGTTGTCCCAAAAAGGGAATTGATTTTTTTGCACCTAAATTTAAAATCAATAGCAGCGCGCAAAGGGAATTGTAGAAGGAAATTGGCAAAAAACAACACCACGACGGAAGCGTGCACGGAAAGGGAAGCCTGAGCAAGCCCAGAGAAGTTATCCTCGTCCTCTTATCATTTGGTCCTAAAGTGATCGCGCTCAGAAATCTGAGCGGTTGACCGCTAGCTAGTGCCCCCCCCCCCCCCCCCCCCCCTCTCCCCAGAAATCTGAGCGGTTGACCGCTAGGTAGTGCCCCCCCCCCCCCCCCCCCCCCCCCAAAAAGATCGACAGACGCCGCTGAAAAGACGCGTGGCGTGGCGCGCGGGAGCCGACGAGCTGGCACACTCACGCGTCTCCCGCAAGCTTTGCGTACGTACGCTTTTCCTGCCCCGCGCGGCGACGGCGAAGCATTCACACTGCAGCATGCTGACCCGTTCTCCTACGTGCGTACGTAGGCATCGTTCCGCGTGGACCCGGCCCGCGCGCGGTAGGCGGTAGGGGGGTTGCGGACGCGTAGGATCATGGTCGCGAGTCAGCGGTCAAAAAAATGGATTACGTGCTCCACGGGGTCTTCGCCTTCCCGTGCCGTACGTCCCTAGATCCAAGATCATCTTGAGATCTCCAATCCAGCCTACTGCTAACTTCTTTTTTCCCTCCTGCCGGTGCAGAAAGAGCAGTCGCGCCCAGAAGAAGATTTATCATCGGCGTGGTCACTCGTGAGCCAGAAATCTGAATGCATTGTCATGTTTATATATAATGAAATATGTCAAGTACAACATCATCCTTTACAAAAAGAACAATCTTTACAAAATTAAAAAACCCCAGTACTGTGCTAGTAGAAACAATTTGCAGGGAGTACATCATCCTCGGCATATATACTACAGATCAATTTACACTAGTATGTATATACCCTGACAAAAACGAGAAAATCATCGTCAAGGCACGGTATAGGCCGGCCTACAAAAGAACAAATGAATCTTTCTAAGAACGTACTAGTACTACGTATAAACGAGCACGAAGACTCAAAGAGAGAAAACAAGATGGATCTATCGGCCGGCATCAGATGAGAGCAGGAGCAGGCGCGGCTTGAACAAAACGAATGATGGGTTAGCTCTTGATGTCGTTGGTGCGTTTGCTGGGGCCGGACGGCGGCGCCCTGCCCCTGGGCTTCATTCCGAGCAGCGCCCCGACCAGCTTGTCGGCCGGCACGGCTTGCTCCCGCTGCTCCCTCGTCATGGCCGCGGCAGGGAGAGCGATCGTCTGCACGCTCGCGGCGGGGCCAGCAGCAGCTACTGCAGGCTGCCGCAGGGGCCTGCTGGCGCAGGATGGCGGCGTGAAGACGGCCAGGAGGAGCAGCAGCACGAGGAGGGGGACGAACCGAAGAGAGCGCTTGCTGCGGATGTTCACCATCGTCGCCGCCGATTTGATGTTGCGTCCGGGGAGAGAGGAAGCTAGAGAGCTGTACCGGAGAAGATGAAATCTGTAGCTGAGGTTTTGGGTTGTTCACGAGCCGACGATGGGAGATTGGAATGGTGCGATCAGGCAGGTGGGAAGGATTAATATAGAGGGAGGGGAGCGCGGGGGTAGTCGGTGAAGCCGTGTAGGGTGGAGACAAACTTGGTGGGCAAGTCAAATGGGGAGGAATGTGCGCGCGCGCCGCGGCGACGACGACGACGAGGCGGAGGATGTCGTGTGCCTCTCAGCTTCTGGTCAACCAAATGGAGATCCAGCCAGCCGCCTGCTCGGAAATTCGTATTCAATCCCCTTCTTCGTAAGTGAAAAAGATGGGAGCGAGCTTGCTTGGCGGTGTAGACGTGTGAAGAAAGCTATAGCTAGCTGCTCCAGCTGGGAATTTCTACTCGGGTGGACTTTGGTTAATTTAGTGGCCGGCGCCGCGTGTGCGTGTGTGTGTGCATTCAAGTTGGCGCGTCATGCACCGCGCTCCCGACGACAACCACGCGTATTTGCTCGCTCGCTTGCTTGCTTGCCTGCCTGTCTGGAGGCAGCTAGCGCAGGTCCAAAAAGCCTATCCAAAACCAAAAAGAGTCACCCCGCGCCATGATAAAATCTTGTTGTCCAGGTAGTCTGTAGATTCCTGGTAACACTGCGCACATTCTTTCACCAGCTCCACCCTTTTAGCTAGGTACATCTGTAATTGTACGGACTACTACTTCACTTCTAGTCCAGGCAACGAGCCAGCAGTGGCATGCATGTGCACTACTTTCTCGTGCGATCATGGGCGAAGACAGAAAAAAAAAACCAGAAGTTTGTTGGTGCCGTTCCTTTGAATTTACCCGTGTCATTTCTAATTTCAAAGAGTATTACAACATAATATCTCTAGCAAACTCTTTATCCATACCGAAATCATAAAATAATCGTCAGTTTATGGTTTCAGTCGAAAAGGTGGACAGACCACACCCCGCAGAACACCCCTGTCCGTAAATTTTTTTTAAGGGGTCAGAGAAAAACACCCCGGACCCAGTGGCGGATCCAGAATTCCACCAAACCCGGGGCCAACATCGTATTATATATTGAAATTAGGCTAAATCCTAAAGAAAATAGTGTATGTGTACTAATATATAGGTGAAGATTTTGTGTACGCCCCGGGCCATGGCCAGGGTTGCCCGGGGTGTAGATCCGCCCCTGCCCGGGCCCATAGATATAGGGGTTTCGTCTTCGACCCGATGCCGGCCCTTATCACTAGAAACCCTAGGTAGGAGGAATATTTCAGCTCATTCCCCACCTTCCGCTGTGAACGGCCATGCCACGATTCCTCCCGCCCATAAGGACGCAGCCGCCCGCCGATTCTATTCCTGACCCCGCTCCCAGCGGGGATAGTGGCCATGGATAAAATAAAAAAGCTTCTCCACCACATTAATTTCACGAACAAGGTATCATAATAGAACGATGAATTAAACCATAATCTACTATTTCGATTCTGCTGTCTTCGCCGGCCGTTGGCTCCTCGTCGCCAGTCGCTGCCTCCTCGTTGAAATTGATCTCGACGATCCCAGCATTGTTCGCCTCCCTCTCTTCGCCACGCGGGTCGTCGATGATGTTGTAGATCGTGCGCCCAGGCACGGCCCAGAATTGCTCCCTTCGGGGTTGCGTAGGTCGGGGTGGAGTTCTTGCCCATGAACAACGCAGAAGCGCCGCCCTGCACTCCTTCTTGAAACGCTTCTGCTAGTAGGAGCTCGTCAGCGAGTATTGGACCATTGCCCTCTTCCACTCTGGCATTTTGTGGCGGCACTCCTCGATTTCACTAGCCAACTCGGCACACCTTGAAAGCGGCCCCACCGGCACCTCGGTGTAGCTGAGTTCCTAGCCAGCCGTCGGCGTGCTGCGTGACAGCGCTAGGATGTCATAGTAGGCGAACATCGCAGTCTCGTAGAAGTTCAGAGTGGGTCTTTCCATGGTGGCACGAGGAGAGTGTAGAGGGTGGGGATGAACTGGCCGTCGAAGGGGATATATAGATGGAGACGACAAAACAACGGTCAAATAAAAACTGAATGTTCGATTTTACGGTTCGTGAATAGAGGGTCTGTTTCGCTTCAGACCATGCGGACAGAAAAACGCGTTATTCTGGGCCCTTATACACGTGTTTAAGAGGTCCGCTAGAAATGCTGTTAATTAGTACTTCATTTACAAAGGCCAATAGTAGTAAAATTTCGTTGGTGCCATTTCGCCAACCAATACAAGCTTGCTGTGCCACTGCGTGCGATGAGAAAGTCAACTCTAGTCTCTGTAAAAAAAGTCACAACAGCACCTCGACCTGCATATATATATATATATATATATATATATATATATATATATATATACACCAACTTCTTTTCTTTTGTCCCTGAAATACGACTTAACGAGGTAAGAGCATCTCCACTCGTTTGTGGTTTTCATGGTCAAAATAAGATCCGGATTAAGTAAAATAGGTCCGGATGAATCGATTTTTTGGCCTAGGAATGACGGCTTCCCAGGCTTCCAGCCGTGTTCGCGGCGCCGAGCGGACCGGAGCGCGAGGAGAGGCCGAGGACGTGGGAGGGAGAGGCCGGCGAGGTAGGCAAGTGGTTGGCGCGCGCTGGATGCGGGAGGAAGAGGCGGCCGTGGTCAGCGGTAAAAAAGCACACGTACGTACTAGATATTGGATTGTGTCGATACCCCTAGCAGGGCCGACCGGTCAAATATATATTAGAGATCAACAACAGATTACATACAGGAGACGGTGTCGTGTACAACAAGTACACAAATCTACACGGATATGTAGTCCAGCTACGACACGTTTAACACTCCCCTCAATCATAACTTATCTAAGTTAAGATTGCAACTAAACATGTCTAACTGTCTAGTAGAAAGGGATTTAGTAAATCCATCTGCTAGTTGATCTCCTGATGGTATAAACCGTATGTCCAAAAGTTTTTGAGCCACCCTCTTTCGTACAAAGTGATAATCCACTTCAATATGCTTCATCTTTGCATGAAACACCGGATTCGCTGAGAGATATGTAGCTCCAATATTATCACACCATAAGCATGCAACTCTTGGTCGTGGTACACCCAACTCTTTAAGCAAAGTCTGCACCCAAATGACTTTTGTGGTTGCATTTGCCGATGCTTTATATTCTACTTCTGTACTAGAGCGAGAAACTGTAGCTTGCTTTCTGGCACACCATGAGATCAAATTGGACCCCAAAAATACAACAAATCCACCAGTAGATCTTCTATCATCTGGACATCCTGTCCAGTCAGCATCGGAGAATGCACTCACAATAATAGTGTCATATTTACTTAACCTTAAGCCAACAGGGATAGTTCCTCTTAGATACCTCAAAATTCTTTTAACAGCTGTCCAATGAAGCGTAGTAGGCGCATGCAAAAACTAACAAACCTTATTCACAGAAAAAGCTATATCAGGCCTTGTAAGTGTAAGATACTGCAATGCTCCAACAATACTCATGTAGCGAGTAGAATCATCACTACTCAACGCATCTCCATCAGCTATAGATAATTTTTTCGACACTGACAAAGGAGTATCAACGACCTTGCATGACTGCATGTTGACTCGAGAAAGTAAATCATGTGCATATTTCTGTTGGAAGAGAATTATTCCATCTGAAACCTTCTGTACTTCTATTCCCAAAAAATAGTGCAATTCTCCTAGATCCTTAAGAGCAAAGGACATATCAAGATCATGAAGCAAAGCATCAAAAACTTGACCAAAGGAACTGGCTACAATAATGTCATCAACATAAATAAGCATATAGATAGACACTCCCCCTTTGTTGTAGAAAAAGAGCGAGGTGTCAGCTTTAGAGGCCGAAAAACCAAGAGCATGTAACTTAGAGCTCAACCGTGCATACCAAGCACGAAGAGCCTGTTTCAAACCATAGAGGGCCTTTGTAAGCCTGCAAACATGTCACATACGACTGTGATCCTCATATCCAGGAAGTTGCCGCATATAGACCTCTTCTTCTAAAACACCATATAAGAACGCGTTCTCCATCGCAACTGCCAATTGCGAGAGACAGCCAAAGAGAGCACCAGGCGAATAGTTGCCGCTTCGACCACGGGACTGAATGTGTCCTCATAATCAATGCCATAGCGTTGCTTAAATCCTTTAGCAACCAAACAAGCCTTATACCGATCAACAGTTCCATCAGCCTTTTTCTTGATTTTGTATACCCACTTACAATCAATAATATTGTGTCCATGAGCCGGAGGAACAAGATGCCAAGTCTCATTGCGCATAAGAGCAGAAAATTCTTTATCCATAGCCTGTTTCCAGTTAGGTGCACTCAAAGCTTCATGTAGATTAGTTGGTTCGCTAGTAGCATAAAAATTTGCGAACTGAATCTTGTCGTATCTAATGGTGCCATCAGTAACAATCTGTGGTTTGAAAACTCCACGCTATGCGCGTATAACCGGGCCATCAACAGAAGGAGGGACGATGTACTCATGCTCAAGACGAAAGGTAAACTTGCCCAAAGTGGCGTATGGCGTAATGCCGCTCTCTTCTCCCTAACCTCATCAACTCTCAGATAGAATCCTACAACCAACCCTCAACCATGAATCCACAACAGCATCAGTTGCAAACCCCTTCTAGTATCACAGTCACAGATCTTCACCTACTGCTCAATCCACAACCGGGTCAGTCCATCCAACAGCAGCCCACAACCTCAGATCTTCACCCAGCGCTCACTCCTTCACCAAGCCAGTTCATGCAGCAGCAGATTGAAGGAGGGAACTCAAGTGGCATGCAGATTCCTCCGAATCTATAAGCACCTGAGATCCCTTCTTTGGAGCTATCCATGCAGGCCATGGCGCTTGAGAGGCAAGAACAGGATCAAGGTGACCACCCTCAAGACAACAAGCTCAGTTTGTATTTCAAGCTCGCAACCACAGGAGGTTTGCCCAGGGACATATCTCTTGCAGCAGTGCAAAATCAGATGAGGAGAGCATGGAGACAACACTTTGGAGGCATTTCACAGGTCCATAGGTATGTCTTCAAAGCCTCGTTTGCATCCTTTAACTCCCTCATGTGGGTTTTTAAGAAACAACCTTGGATGATGGGGCCAGACGTTCTCTTGTTTGAATTTGCTGATGAGAAAGGAGAAGGTTATGAAAAGGAGCAGAATGATTTTATGGTTAAGCATGAGAAACCAAGATACTCGTTCAAATATGTGTATGTTACGATAAGAATTTATGGTGTTCCCTGGAAGAACAGATCCATAGAGTTACTTAGCAATATTCTAAAGATTATAGGAGCACCTTCTGAGTTTCAGGAGCTAAAGGATAATATGATTTATAGTCATCCTGATTACATTTGGGGAGTAGTCAGACATGCAGTTTGTAACCCAGTTCTGGACAGAATCAAACTCAAGCTAGGGACAATGCAGGAAGCAACAACATATTTGCACTATGAAAAAGTTGGAAGAATTTGTTTGTTCTGTGGGGTCATGTTTCACACTTCCAGCAACTGCTATCTGAGGAATAGAATTATCACGGATCACATTAAGCTCCATCAAGACCCAGATAAAGTTCCTTTTCAGAGATATGGAGCCTGGATCATAAGTGAAGAGAAGATTCCAAGTGAAGTTAAAAAGAAGATGCAGCAGGAAATCCCAGCATTCAGTATAGCTCAAGACAGAGAACTCTCAGTCCTTAGTAATATGTTTGTAGATTCAGGGAAAGGGAAAGAGCTTGAGGAATTGTCTCCAATAGCAGTGCTATTACAGATGGAGAAGAAAAGAGGAGTACTTTGCAAGGCGGCTAATGATACTCAAGTTGATCACAAAGGAAAGCAGACAGATGATAACACAATGCTTGTCAGAAATGCGTGGCCAGCCCTCTCGCTGCAGAACCAAGAGAGCATGCAGAAGGAGCACGTCATACAGGGGAGTGCATGCAATCGGCCGCGTGGAGACAAAGGACAAGAAGTGCATATTGCTTCCAGGCTACCCCCTTCCCCCCGTCGGTCACCGCTTTCACACTCCTTCCACAAACAGGGTCTTAATAAGAGGCAGCCCTAGCATAGATCGTCTTTGTCAGAGAAGTTACAACCACCACCTAAGAAAAGGGGATCCTTCCCCTTCGCAGGAAGGTCAGATCAAGGCTTTGGTGGAGCAGCTGCTGGAAGATATGAAGAGGGCCTGGTCGGAGGCACGCCTCTGGGCGGCCAGCAAGGAGCAATGGGGAGATCTGGAGGAAGGATTGAGGAGAAGGTCGGTGCCGGCGTTTCGCAATCGGAGAGCAGGGCTAAGCTTCAAGAAGGACAAGGATATCTGGAGGCCCGAGATCAACATCGATCTGTCTCAGGTACACATCTCGATGGAAGAACTCCAGCAGCCTACTCCTCGCCGTCCGCTGGCCGTTGGGGCACCGCCAATCCAAAGGCTCGGGGTAATCCACGAAGGTCTCGCTGGGATGAGGGTCAGCCATCTAAAGTTGGAGCTCAGCTCCGACCTGCTTTGGGACTTAGTCTCAATCGCCCTGGTGCTTCCGTTTGGGTCCGTGTTCAAGGCGCCGATGGCGTGGATGCTGGAAGTAATCTTCGCAGGGGCAACAACGCTACTCTGGGAAGAGCTTTGTTCCCCAATGCTTCTCCTTCTCGCAGATCAGAGGCCTCAGGAACAGGAGACACTGCTGATTTAAACCCATGGCCTCTCTCGTCAAGCTCGCCTGCGTCTGAAGGGTCGGCAGATTCTCGCTGGGGGGCGTTCTCTTCTCCTCAAGAGCTTAGCGAGCCGTACGTGGCTCGCTATTCTCCTTATCATGCTCCTAGCCCCGGCGGACAGCTCAATGCTGGATGCGAGACTCAACCTTCAACAACTGCTTCAATTGATGAGAATAATTTACAGATCCATATGGCTCAGGAGGAAACTTTGTCAAGTCAGGTGATGGCGCCAGCCTCTAAGGCGCCACGGGCGCCATGAAGGCCCTAGCTTGGAACTGCCAAGGGGCGGGCAAGACCCTTAGCAGTCCTAAGCTATGTCACCTTGCCCGGATGATTGCTGTGACGAAGCCTCAGGTAATTTTCATCTCTGAAACAAAAAACGCAAAGTTTGCTCCCTCTAATATCTGCTCTAGATTTAATATGAATGACTGTGTTGTAGTTCCCTCTCAAAGGAAAGCTGGTGGTCTTTGGATGGTGTGGTCTGATGAAGTAGAAGTTGATCTGCACCTGCGCTCTAGTAATCTAGTATTAGCTCTAAGATTGGATCGTGCCAAAAATCAGAAGTTTGGCCTTGTCTATATTTATGGCGATCCCTACCACCGTACCACTAGAATTATCTGGCAACAGGTTGCCCATTTTGTGTATTATAACAACAACCTCCCCTTTATATGTATCGGTGACATGAATGACCTTATGTATGACTCTGATAAAAGCACCTCCTATGTAAATTATAACCGTATGCTTGTTTTTCGCTCGTTTGTTAAAAGTTGTGGTCTGTTCGATATTGGTTTTACTGGCCGTACTTATACCTGGACCAACCGTCGTTTCTCTTCAAAACCCCTTTTTCAAAGATTGGATAGATGTTTGGTTAATCATGAATGGTGCTCTGCTTATCCAGTTTCTAATGTTTATAATATGCCTCTCATCCATGCTTTCAGTGATCATGCTCCTATTCTTCTTTCCACTGAAGGTAAATACTGCAAGCCTAGGAATTCCTTTAAATTTGAGAACTGGTGGCTTAGAGAGGAGGATTTTCAGAGCTATGCTAGATCCTGCTGGGAAAATTACTCTAATCCCTCCTTCTCTAAGAGGACTAACAATCTTGCTTTGAAGTTGAAAATATGGTGCAGGAAGAAAAAACCTTTGCAGGAGGGGCTTAAGGATCTGGAGAATGAGATTGAGAAAATCCAGTCCCTTCCTCAGGATCAGCAAGATCAGGGGAAAGTAGCAACCATGGTGGAAAGGTATGAACAAACTGTTACAAAAATGAATGATGCTAATATGCAAAGAGCTAAAAAACTCTGGATTAAAGATGGGGATAGAAATACTACGTTTTTCCATAGGGCAATCGCCAAAAGAAAAAGGAGGAACATGATTCTCTCTATCAAAGATGAACATAATATAACCCACTTTATGCCCAACCAGATTGCCAATACTTTTGTTACATATTTCAGATCAATTTTTACCTCCTCTAATAGTATTGGGACAAATGACTTTTTTCACACCAATGAACCCATTCCAGATGAGGAAACCTATTCCATTCCTGACAAGGATGAAATCAGGGAGGTTCTTAATGATATGGAACGAAATGCCTCCCCTGGGCCTGATGGTTTTAATGTAGAATTCTATCTTGCTACCTGGGATTGGATAGGGAACGATGTCACCAATCTGATTAGGAATTTCTTCTCTTCAGCCACCCTTCCACAACATGTTAGTGATACAAACATTGCCCTTATCCCTAAACTTATCCCCTTAGTTCCCACTGATTATAGACCCATAAGTCTCTGCAATGTTATTTACAAAATCATCACCAAATGCCTTGCAAACAGACTAAAACCCCACCTGCCTGACTATATTCACCCCTCTCAGCAAGCTTTCATTGAAGGAAGGATAATCAGTGATAATATTATCATAGCCCAGGAAATTACCCACTCTTTCAAGCTATCTTCTTGGAATTCCAGGGCTTTCATGCTGAAAATTGATCTTGCAAAAGCTTTTGATAGAATTGAATGGGATTTCATCTGTAAAGCCCTTGCTCACAGAGGGCTCCATGGTCATTTTATCAAGATGATTCATGCCTGTATCTCTTCTCCTAGATTTTCAGTTATCATCAATGGCCAAACTTTTGCAAATTTTGCAAGCTCTAGGGGCATCAGGCAAGGTTGTCCCTTATCCCCTTATCTTTTCATTCTGGGAATCAATGAACTTGCCATTATGATGTCAGAGGCCTTGTCCAATGCTCAACTTTCAGGGATCTCTCTGGGTCCTCATTGCCCCCACATACATTCTCTTCTCTTTGCTGACGACCTTCTAGTTTGTGGGACTGCAACCATCCAAGAAGCCCAGACTATTAAGAATATCCTTTTAGACTTCTGTGCTGCTTCTGGGCAGATTCCCAATTGGGACAAATCTGGTATCATTTTTAGTAAAAAGGTAAATTCAGCTACTATTAATGACATCAAGCAAATCTTTCCTGTTCCAATTATAGACGGAAACTTCACTCATTTGGGCCACCCTCTCATTCTCCCTAGCAGGAATAGAAGTGATGCTTATAACTTTATCATTGACAAATTTAAATCTAAGCTCTCTACTTACAAAGCCAACTCTCTGTCCCATGCTGCTAGGCTAGAGCTTATTAAATCTGTTCTTTCTTCCATCCCTGTATATTACATGTCCAATCTCCTTCTTTCCAGAAAAATTCTCAAAAAACTTCAAGCCATCATGAGGACTTTTTGGTGGACTGGCTCTTCCTCTGAACCTAGTAAAAAAGCTCTGTGTCTCACTGCCTGGAAGAACATCTGTTCTCCTAAAGCTGATGGGGGTCTTGGGGTTAGGAATCTTCAAGCTACTAATATGGGTCTCATTCTCTCTGCTGCCTGGAGAGTTGCTGAGAAACCTGATTCTTTTATGCAAAGTGTCCTTAGAGCTAAATATTTCCCCAACTCCTCCATTTGGAGAGCCAATAAAAATATGCCTAAATCTGCTTTCTGGTCCTCTATCCTTAAGGTAAGACATCTTCTCAAAGATAATTCTTACTATCAAATCTGCAAAGGAAATTCTTCCATTTGGAGCACCCCTTGGTTCTCAGGTTGGGAAAACATCTATGATAATATGATTGTTCAGCATCAAGGCTTTCAATACCCCTCCACTATAAATCAGCTTTGGATCCCCAACACTCAGAGCTGGAACACAAACTTGATTGACTCCCTGTTCAATAGTCACACTGGCCAAACAATCAAGAATACCACTTTGGTTCCCTCTGAAGAAGATGATATCCTTTGCTGGAAGTTAACTCCGAATGGTAAATGTAATACTAAATCCACATACAAAACTTGTTTGTCTTGGCTTTTTCAGACAGGTACACCAAGACCAGATCAGGTTCAGGAATCAACCAAGAAAATTCTAAAGGAGGTCTGGAAGTGCAAAAAAAATGATTCCCAGGGTGAAGACTTTTGCTTGGAGATTGCTGAGAGGTGCCCTGACTACTGGAGACAGAGGTTCATGTTTTTCTTCCCACACTGAGAAGGACTGCTGCAGGTGCAATGTTCCTGAAACAGAGACTCATCTTTTTTTCTATGCCCCTTTGCTAAAGCAGTCTAGTTGCTGCCCCCTTGTTTCATCAAAAAACTTAACAAACAATGTAGCGGACATCAATCAAATAATTACCATCCTTCTAACCCAGAACCACCCAGTAGTCGACCTGAATTTTCTTTTTACCTTTCTCTGGTGTATCTGGAAAGCTAGAAATGATCAACTATTTTGCAGGAAGAAAACTTATCCTCAGCAGGTTCCTATACACACAGCTGCCTTGCTCAAGGATCTGGAGACTGAGCAGTTATTCGAAATAAGCCAGGTTCGAAGAAACAACCCTGGTGTCTCGGTTTCTTCGGATTTCTATTTTGCAGGGCCAAAAATCTATGTTGATGCTGCCTGGAAAGTAAGAACTGGGGATTCTACTTCTACTGCTGGTTTGGGCATCTACTATGCGGAGTCCTTGCAGGATGGAAAAAGGAATGATGTCTTCATCATGGCATCAAAAACTGGGATATCTAATCCGTTGCAGGCTGAAGCAAATGCGTTGGTCCTTGCTGCACACTTTGCTGCAGCAATGTGTTTTTCAGGTCCAATTTTCTTTACAGATAATCTCAACCTTGCAAAGGCAGTAGCAGCTCCAGGGGCAACTGATCATAATATGATCTGGGAGATTAGAAGGCAAGCAATTGAATTCCAGAATCTGGTGCAGCCTTTGCTTGGCTCCACTTTCCACATTGCCAGAAATATAAATGGAGTCGCCCACAACTGTGCACAAAGGCAAGAAGATCATCTAGATCTGAGCCTACCTGTTCATGTAGGAACTCAGCTCATTACAACCAAGGTTGTCCAGTGTTGGCTGCAATCGATAAGATTCGGCATCTGGACTTTGTAATTCACGATGTATAATGTTTTTGAGCTGCAATATATATCAGAGCCTTCAGCCCTCTGTTTCTGTTTAAAAAAAAATCAACAGAAGGAGGAACAGGCGGAAAACAAAGTACGGAAGAATCTAGACTAGAGACACCCGATCTAACACCTGGAGAAGATTCGGAAACAGCTGTCGCGGAAGATCCCGTTGTAGAGCCTGAAGACGGGGCAGCCACAGAAAATCCAGGAGACAAACACGCGTCGTCCCGGGCGTCACGCGCCTGGTCGCACGGCGCAGTGCGCATGCCGGTCGTACGGCTGGTCTCTATCAAAGGACCCACCGAAGCTGGTGAAGAAGCACTTGCATGCACGTCAACGGAATCAGCTGGAGCAGGAATTGCACTAGGCACCGAGTCTGCATGCAGATCATAATTACTAAAACTTGTACCGGCTCCAAAACTCGTAGTATCATTAGGATTAGACAAAAAATCAGCTGATTCCTGTACAACAGACAGCAGGCAAACGATTAGCAGGATTAGCATCAATATTAGCTCTAAATCATGACCCCCAATCATAGGTAAATGAAGATCTGGTGAGAGGAGTGAGATTTTAGCACGTAATTGTGCATCAGCATTAGGATAGAGAGTTGCAAAAGGAAAAACCGACTTATCAAACATAATATCGCGGGAATATATACCGGACATATCAAGATATTTATAGCCTTTATGTAAACTACTATAACAAAAAAAAAAACACTGTTTAGAGCGAAACTCGAGCTTACGTGCATTATAGGGATGAAGATTAGGCTAAACTGCACATCCAAATATACGTAAAAATGAATAGTCAGGTTTGAATTTAAACGGAGACCGGGAAGCAATGACTTTGCTAGAAAGACGATTAATCAAATAAACCGTAGTAGAAAAAGCCTTATCCCAAAACTTAAGAGGCATGGATGCATGAGCAAGAAGGGATAGCCCAACCTCGACAATGTGCCTATGTTTGCGTTAAGCAGAGTCATTCTGCTAATAAGAACATGATGAGAAATCCCAACCTTTTGAAAAAAAAGAATTGAGTTTTTGATACTCACCCCCCTATCAGTTTGAAGAGCAAGGATTTTCTTATCAAAGAGTCTCTCTACATGATGCTGGAAGTCATGAAATCGTTGAAAAACATCAGATTTATTCTTCAACAGATATATCCAAGTATACTTGCTATAATCATCAATAAAACTGACATAGTATTTATTTCGACCAACCGAAGCTGGAGCAGGGCCCCATACATCAGAAAACACAAGTTCTAAAGGGACATAAGATACACTTGATGACTTAGGATGGGGTAACTGATGACTCTTAGCCTTTTGACAGGCATCACATACGAACTCTTTACTTGACTCAATAAACTGAATATTATTTTCTCTAAGAATTTGTTGAACCACCACCGACGAAGGATGCCCTAAGCGCCTATGCCAATGAGAGGAAGACTGAATGCCAAGAGCTTGTTTCACGGATGACCAAGACGAAGGAGGTAGTGGATAGAGGCCATTCATGCATCTACCTTCCAGAAGAATTTTCCTCGTGTCCTGATCCTTAATAAAAAAATGATTAGGCCAATATTCAGCGAAAGCATTATTATCTTTTGTAAGTTGATGGATAGAAAGAAGACTTTTGGTGGATTGAGGCACATGAAGGATATTATTAAGACGGAGATCATGATTAGGGGTATGATGTAAGGAGTGACCAATGTGATGTATATCCATACTTGAACCATTGGCATTGTGGACTTGATCTTGACCATGATAGCGTTCCCTCACAGTCAACTTATCGAGTTCTTCTGTAACATGATTTGTTGCCCCTGTATCGCCATACCAATTGGCATCAACACCATAGAAACTTGTTGCCACACCCGCAGACCTTTCAGCTGGAGGTTGAAAATTCTTGTTGAAGCGCTTCCAACATCGAAACGCCGGGTGCCCTTCTTTGCCACAGATTTGACAAATCACACCTCCTTGACCACGTCCTCCCCCAGTTTGACGATGCTGATATTGCCCGCCCTGGGAGTGATAGCCTCCTCCTTTACCATTGTTGTTCTGGGGATAATAGCCACCCCCTCCATTATAATTTTGCGGACCGCCACCACGGCCACCGCCATAGTTTCCACGCCCGCCACCACTACGGCCACCGCCTCGCTATCCAAAGCGACTGCCACCTCCGTGTTTTCCGTAGCCTCCACGCGACGCAACATTAGCGGAGATATCACCGCCAAAGAATCCATTGTTACCAGGAGCCCTGCCTTCCAGACGGGCTTCATAAGGAAGAAACATGGAAAAAAGGTCACTGATCATGACTTTCGTTGCAGTCTTCAGCAACGCCGTGATCGATGCCACGAGCCCATCATACTGATCAAGGAGATTATCTGCGAATCATCTAATTTCTGTCTGGCGTTAGCCATCTCATCGGCAAGTGATTTGATCTGGTTGAAATAAGCTTTTCCAGACATGTTCTCTTTCTGAGTCTTGGCCATCACAGTCCGTAGCTAGACGATCCGACTCTATGACACCGCGGAGAACATCTCCGTCACCAATGCCCATACTTCCGCCGAGCTTTCTAACCCGGAGACTTGGATCAAAACTTCCCTCGTCATGTTCCTGAGGAGGTAACCAAGCACAGCCTGATCTTGCACGATCCAGCGTGCGCAGGCCGGATTGGGAATCTTCACGTCCTTCCCGTTGTCATCCTTGGCGGTGAGCTCCTCTTCCGGTGCCTTGATTGATCCATCGAGGTAGCCAGCCAACTGCGCGCCTCGGATCATTGGCATGACCTGAGTCTTCCAGATTATGAAGTTCTCTCCCGTGAGTTTTTCCGAGAGGGACTCGCCGAGCGAACCTCCAGAGGGCGCCATGGATGAGGATGATGAAGCTTTCAGACTCATGGCGAGTTGAAGCAACGACGCGATCTGGAAGCGGCTAACGCGATCTGATTTTCAGCGACCTCTTGATGCGACGAAGAAGCCGGGCTTTGATACCATAAAAAGCACACGTACGTACTAGATATTGGATTGTGTCAATACCCTAGCAGGGCCGATCGGTCAAATATATATTAGAGATCAACAACAGATTACATACAGGAGACGGTGTCATGTACAACAAGTACACAAATATACACGGACATGTAGTCCAGCTACGACACATTTAACAGGCGGAGGCGCGCCGGACGCGCGGTGCTGGGCGTCGCCGAGGCAGGCTAGCATCTTGGTCCAGCCGCGGAGGACGACGAAGGCGGACGAGCTCGGAGTCGCCATCGAGCAGGGAGGCGCGTGGCCAGGGCGAGGACAAGGCGTCGGGGACAGCCGAGCGGAGGAGGGGCCACGGCTCGGAAGGCGGGCACGGGGTCGCGGCGCGGCGTGCAAGCGTAGCTCGACGGCGACGGAGGCGCCATGGCTGGGTCGAGCTCGTCCGCAGGCGGGAAGGCGCATAGGACGCCGACGGGGTGCTGCTTGGCGACGAGGGCGGCATCGCGAGCTCGAGGCGTTGTGTTGGGGAAAAGATTTTCGGTGTCATGGGACCCGTGTCGGCGGGCAGAGTGGAGGCGGTTTCGTCCGGGCGTTTCCAGCGCGTTCCCGGCTTCCTGGGATCGGCCTGGAAAGCCCAAACCTATTTTAGACGAAGCGGCCTAGGAACTCCTCCGGGAAACGGGTCTTTTTTTTGCAAATCGAAACAAAAAATATCCTCTGAATAGCCTCTTAGAAATGCTAGCGCGGATGCTTTAAATACAGAAACTACAAGCGCCTTCGCAGAATTGCCTAACATGTTCGGTTCACTTAAAACATAACTCTGATGAAAGGCGGGACAAATGAGTTCCAATTTTCACAGTTCTCAAGTGCCAATTTCTGGCCGTCAGTTTGCTTTTCCCGACATACAGAATAGTTTAGAAGATTCGGACAATATTCAAATAATCGTATATTCTCGTAACTTGTAAGTGGTTTCTTGTAAATTTTTAGACCCATTTAATCTAGTATATATTTTCACACTGTCCTTTCACCAATGTTTTTCTTAGAAATACAAACGCAGCCTCAATCTATCTCCCCTCTCCACCTTGTAGTGTTGTCAATATTTTTGAAAACCGGCTACATGGTATATATCGCAGGTTTCGAATTCTCCTTAGGGCTAGTTGTTCTCACCTCCATATAACATGTACCCGAGGTCTCTAACGAGGCCATTGTTTCAGTCTATATAGATACGGTCTTAGTGCTCCTTCCTTCTATGACAACCTAGCCACCGGAACCGATCTACACCAAAACCCTACCCCCCCCCCCCCTCCCTAAAGAAGCCCTCCCCACCACTACCATGGCATCCTCCTCATTGTCGAATGCCCTGGCCGCAGCGCTTGGAAGCCATCCCTCCCAAAAAATGACGTGAGACAACTTCCTATTCTGGAAAGCTCTCATGTTCCCGACCATGTACGGCGCGGGGGTAACATGACTGCTTGATCACAATGATGCCACTCCGGCCGATGCCCTTGAGGTCGAGCTTGAAAACAAGAAGACCACAATACCGAACCCCGCCTACATCGAGTAGTTCGGACGCAATTAGCAGGTCATGAGCTTTCTTCTGAATTCCATGTCTTTGGATGACCTTGCACATGTTCCGGCACATGAGTCCTCCGCTGAGGTCTAGGACACCATATCCGCCATGTTCTCTTTGTCATCTAGATTAAAGATTACGCATCTGTCTGTAGGGGCCCTGAACAACACAAATAAGGACAACCTTTTAGTGGTGCAATACTTCACCAAGATGAAGGGGTTCTGATGGGAACTTGCTGCCGCTGGCAAAATTATCGAATATGATGAGCTAGTAGGGTATATTCTTAGTGGGCTAGATGGATACTACAACTCTGCCATTGAATCTGTCAATGCTAACCCTGGTATCTTCCTTGATGACTTGTTTGGTCAAATTTGTGCCGATGATATGTGGAACACCGTGTTGTCCGAGACTAGTCAAGAAGACAATGCCTCATTTACTTCCTCGAAGAACGTCACGTGCCATGATGCTGAGGGTGGTGGCCGCCATGACAACCGACAACAAACTCGTCGGCGCATAGATGGCGGTGGTGATCATGGAGACGATGCTCATGGCGGGGGAGACCTTGATTGTTGTAACCGCAGTGGTGGTTGCCGCAATGATGGTGCAAAGGGACACCATCGTAATGATGCTGGAGAGCAAGGGCGTCATCGTGATGGTGGAGGTCATTCTCGATATGGCCGCAACCCCACGGCCTTCCTCGATGTCACTTGCTAGATATGCAAGATCAATGCCACCCGATGATCGATTGCTGGTGGAGCTATGAGGATGACTCCGACGATGGTGGTGATCGTGATGACAAGGCTGCTCACATTGCGTCTTATGGTGTGGATACCAACTAGCGTTCTGACATGGGGGGGGGGGGGAGGGGGGAGCAGGACAAATCATGTCACACTAGAGTTGAGAAAACTCTCCACCCATGGAAATTCAAGGGGTTGTATTTAGATGACCTATGCTCGTACCATTGTCCGAATGTTCCTTAGGATACCCCGGTGGTCCATCTGGGCCTACAGGTCTAACACCGCCGCCGACACCGACAGTAAAGAGGGTTGGAGATGCACCATCTTGACCAATCCATGGCTAATCCAAGCGACCGCAATAGTGGGATGTGGATCGAATTCCCCTAGCCCGATCTCTTGACCACGATGATCAACTTCTTGTCTATCCAGTCGACGTGTTCCTTGAGGAACTCAATAGCGCCGAAGAGATCTCCCAATGCATGGTCAACCTTGGCTTTCCACATACCCGTCATCTCCACCTAAGATCTAGATGGTGCCCAATTTATCATTTAGTGCGACGGTGTCCAGGTCACGCGTCTTCTTCCAACCATCATGAAATCCCGCAACTATTTCATCTCATCTCCTTCACACGCACCTCTCCCACCGCTCCTCATGCACCATTTAGCAGATCTAAGGATGTTCCCTAGCTACTCAGCTCAGGTACTCCAGTGTTTTGTGCGAGATCCGTATCGGACCTCACACCTTCACATCCCCTGAAGATCAAAACAGGCTCCAATAAAAGATATTATGACCCTAGTTACATATGTGGACCACCACCCCTCTAGGCCGGGCTGCCGTCCGGGCTTGCTGGTGGCGCACGCTTGAATTTTATGATTGTTTATAACGATTTTGCTCAAAAAATCAGCATTTAAACCTTGGTTGCCTAGTCTTTCAAAAACTTCTAGGTCCGCCGCTGCCTACATAGATCTGATAGAACCACAAAGTAGCAAATACATCTTCGAGTTCAAATACACCGATTACAAGGGATACAAGTGAGATGAGGGATGGGATGAAGAAGCAAGCAAGGAGATGAGGAACATGCATAAAGTCTTTGAGATCCAGGTAGCAGCCCTCCCTGCGCGCTGTATATACCATCACCTCGTCCAATCTGGGCCGGCATATCGTGTCGACGGGATGAGGCCCCTCCTCGAGCGTCTGGGCTCGATGAGCTCATCTTCCGGTGCGGCCAGGTTGTTTGCATCATCCTCTTGCGTTGCCCACTCTTCAGCCGCGTGCTCCATTTCTTCTGTCAGGTTCGTAACATCCTCCTCCTCGTCGTCTTCATCGTCACAACCATCTTCGTCCTCGGAATCCTCTTCCTGCCAAGCGGTCGCCAGCATCCTCCTCTGACGATGCAGGGCCTCCGTGAAGCCGTGATCACCGAATAGAGGCGACCCGGTGATCGCCCGTCGGATCAGGCCGAGGAGGAACGCAGCGACCCTGACCACCAAGAAGGCATCGCAGGATAATTCAGACATCTCTGTGATCCAGACCATCGCGTCCATGCCGTCCATGGCAGGCGGGCAGGAGCTGGGCCGATGGTTTCGACCGTCTGCGGCAGCAATCTCTTGTCTTGAAGAGCGCGCGCGCGTGTTAAGTACTTCGAATCTACCGGACTTGTGACGCGAGTTCCTCGGTGAGCTAGCAAAGCTGTGTAGGGTTTTTGTAGGCGATCGTTGGAAGAATTAACTGACTACGACTTGGATTAGATTCCCGTGGAGCTTCAGCTTATAAGAAGTGGAGTACGAGCGAGTCCGGGTGGAAGTGGAACTAGAACTATGTCAGTTTTTCCTTGTCCGTTGCAGCAGTATATTATGCTGAATCCTTGTTCATTATGAATTGAAATCCAGTCCCTGGCTGTATATATATGCACCAGTCTTTGTTGACAGACACGCTTGTGAGCTCTCGCGTCCGTCTCGAGTTTTCGTCAACGATCAGCTCCGGCCGGCGAGCGCGACAAGCAGCGGCCGAGAGGAGGCATCAAGGTGTTCGGAGGACCGATCGACTCGACCGAGATGCAGATCTTACTTAAGATTGTGCTAACCACGGTGGTCACAGCCCTCGATGGGTGGACGGTCGTCGCCTTCCTGATGCGCGTCCGCGTCCACCGGCGGCATTCGCGCCGCCTGTTTCTGCAGCTCTTCACGTTATCAGCCGCGGCTTTCTACCTCTTCTGCTGCCTCCCCGCCACGGATGCTACAGCATATCTCAAAGCCGACGACATCAGCCCACACGACGCGTACACCGTCGGTGTCCTGAGGCTCGCCGAAAACTTATTACACGGCGACCAGCACCGGTGGTGGCTGCGGCTAGCGCACCTACTCTCGGGCGTTGCCCTTGCAGTTCTGACCTACACCGCCAATGTTTTCTTGGCGGTGGCGTCGCACTCCCGCGAGCGTCATACCTTGTCCTCCTTCCTGCGCAAGGTGAAGGGCAATCTCCTGCGGCCCACCCTGACCGTCGCTGTAGTCGATGTCCTGAGGACGGCGGCCTTGTTGGCTCTGGTGGGGCCGACGGTAACCATTACAGGACCAAAGTACATAGTCTGCACAGTCGTGTTCCTTGCGTTTGCCGTATATGCTGTCCTCCAGGCCGTCTGCGCGTTGGCGGTCGTGGCGTCTGTGGCGGAGCCTGGATTGTGCGGCAAGGGCGCGCTGGCGCGGGACTGCCGGCTCACGCGTGGCAAGTACTGGCAGGCCATTGACCCCTTGGCGTCGTCAGGGACGCTCCGCAGGACGTCTTGGTTGCTGTACACTCTCGTCGCCATGGCTGGCTTGCCGGCCAGCGGTACCATCAAGTGTTTGGTCCTCATTGTAGCGGAGATGATCTTCGTCGCCAATGTCACGGGGTACTACTTTGAGTGCAGAAACAGAGAAGAGCTGGAGGACAAGGCATGGCATGGAGATTAATTAGTGTGTTACTTTAGATGTTTCTAATATGAATATTTTACATGTGACCGTGTATATGGTTACCTTTCTTACTTGTAAAGGGGATATGAGTCTTTTTTCAACTGTGTCAACATTAGTTAATGCGAAAATTATGAATGTGGCACTACTAATCGTCCAATTAGAGAAGTGTCACCAGCATCGAGGACTAGTTACGTCTATACCCCTAAATCCGGTTGGCTCTTGTTGTGACTAACTTATCGTCTATTTGAATCGTTTTTTAAATGTGACATCACTTTTTTAACTGTCAGACACAAAAACTAATAAATTTGTCTACCTTCTGACATATGAGATCCAACACACAACCCGTCACGACCTTTAAAATAACGGTCAACAAAGTCTATTTCTGAGGTCTTCCAAGCCTTGACGTGGCCGTCCTAGGTATGCCGAACGGCTAGACAGACATGTCAGTCGTGTTCCGATTTCTACATAATGATACGATTGATCTTGTCCACTCACGACCACGCGTCTATTTCTATAGCAACATAACGTTTATGGAAAGAAACACATTTATGCCAAGTTTAGATTGAATATGAGTATTGTATGTTAGGTGTTTGTTGAATGGACTAGATAAAAACTAATTAAAACTTAAATTTCCGCACTTACTAAATGGGCATAGATAAAATACATCTAGTAGAACATAATCTACAAGTTTTTTAATATGCTTTTATGCATGCTCATCTTTTGAATCACTGGTGCAGAATTGCTTATAGCCGCCAGGCTATCAACAACAGGCAAGTGAAAGCTCGTCATTGGTAAGAGTTATCAATGACGGGCGAGAAAAGCTCGCCATTGCTAATTATACTACCAACAGCTATATCAAGTACCAGTGCCGGGCGCATATTTTTCCGTCACTGATATTTCTTGAACATATTAGTGTCGACCACGATACCCTGCCCGTCACTAGTGTTGTTGATAGCTTTGACAGCCCGACATTTTGGCTCGTCCCTAGTATATGTATCAACTTCTGTTTACTTTTCTGCCCTATGAAATCCGCGTGACAGTCACCACCAGCTGGCTTAAGTGGCCTCGTTACACCCAGCAATTTCCCCTTCTCTCTCTCTCTCTCTCTCTCTCTCTCTCTCTGTTAGGGGGTGACCCTTAGGTTAGCCGATCTTTCATGATTCTCGGGGATTCTCGGTGAATTCGAAGGGGGAGAGGAAGAGTATGAACTCGATGAACACACAGCACGAAGAACACGCGGGATAAACTAATGCAAAACGCAAATATGATACAAGATTTTAGCTCACGTTGGTGGCTATCGATCCAACACAATCCCTAGGATCGACGTTGGGCAAGACTCTCTCTCAAACCAAAACGGTGAGGACAAGGATCTTGGTGAGATCTTGATAACTTCATAAGATCCAACTCAATAGAAAGATCTTGTACAACCGAATGCTATGAAGCAAGATCTGAGAGGTAGTGATACTAGGTGCTCCTCATGAAGGAGCATGAGACCAAACTAGATAGAGATCCAAAGGGGGTGTCTTCTTCAAGTTCTAATATCAAAGTCTAAGGGAAGAGCCATGTGGGCTATTTACGGTGCTAGGGGCGAGAAGGTAGGAAAAGGGATTATTCTGGGGAATCAAACCCAAAGTTGTGCGCAGACAGTGTAGTTCAGTGGTCAGTTCGGCGGTGCCGGCCCTAGCGTAGGTTGGTTCAGCGGCGAGCCAGGTCTGGAGACGGATAGTTAGGCGCAGCGTCGGTTTGGTTCGGCATATGCCGAAGTGGTGTACTGAAGAGCATTCCGGTGGGGCGCCCGACTTGGGGCTGGTCCCGCTGGGCCTGGCACCGACTTATTCGGCGTGCGCTCCGGCGGTGCCGGTTGTGGCGTCGACTTGGCCAGTGGCCCTCTCTTACGTGCACTTGGTTGCTTCTCTTGGCGTTCCTTCTTGGGGATCATATGTTAGGATATACAAGGTGTTGGCATCAAGTAGTAGGCCATTCAAAGGAGAGTCAAAGTCACACATAGAGAGAAGCGAGTTAACCTTATCATGAAGTTGCTTACCTCGGGAACGGGTCATTGGTCCAGTTGGGGTACTTGACGGTGAAGATATAGGGATGTCCGTATGACGGGCTATATCAGCTCTCTCCCTTGGGAAAGAGTCGTCCTTGACTCTTCACCATCTTGATGTTCATCCACTCTATGGAATGGTGATAGGTCCGCCACATTGAACGTATTTCTTACGAGGTACTTGGAAGTGGGGATGTCGATCACGTAGGCGTTGTCATTGATCTTTTTTAGGACCTTGAAAGGGCCATCTCCTCTTGGCTTGAGCTTGGAGTCACGCTCATGTGGGAAGCGGTCTTTGCGTAAGTGGATCCACACGAGGTCACCTTCTTTGAAGATCATCTCCTTCTTGTTCTTGTTGAACCGTGATGCTTGGCGAATAACTTGTTGCTCGATAGTAGCTCTTGTATCCTTATGTAGTTTATTCATGGCTTAGGCACGCTTGTCGATGTCCATGTTTGTGCGTTCGTGAAGGGGTAGTGGTATCATGTCGAGCGCGGTCATGGGCTCGAATCCGTAGACGACCATGAATGGGATCTTGCTTGTTGTAGAATGCTTGGCACAATTGTAGGCAAACTCGGTGTGTGGAATGCATTCTTCCCAATCTTTAAGGTTCTTCTTGATCAGTACTCGGAGTAGAGTTCAAGGCTTCGGTTGACGACCTCGATTTGTCCATCTGTTTGAGGGTGTGAAGTGGACGAGAAGAGAAGCTTGACGCCAAGATTGGCCTTGAGTGTCTTCCACAAGTAACTGATAAATTTGACGTCGCGGTCGGACACAATGGTTCTTGGTACACCATGAACGCGGATGATTTCCCTGAAAAACAAATTTGCAACATATGAAGCAGCATCAGTCTTATGGCACGGAATGAAGTGTGCCATATTCGAGAAGCGATCAACTACAAGAAAGATTAAATAGTGGCCATACTTTGATCTAGGCAATCAAAACACAAAGTCCATGCTTATGTCCGACCAAGCTGCATATGGAATAGGCAACAACATGTAAAGACCAAATGGGTTAGACTTTGTAGGGGTTCGTAGCATGGAAAACAAAAAAATTCTACCGCATGAACACACACAAGCCAAGATCTATCTACTAGATTGTAGAAACGAGTCGATAGAGTACTCACCCTCGAAGATTCCATAGCGGTTAACGAGAGCAGATTCTCATGGGTGATGTAGTCATTCACTTGCTGATCTCAAGATCGCGAAGACGATCCTTCCGGCGCTACGTTTTGGCAGCGCTCTCGCAGTCGGTCACACGTACGGTACTCAATGAAGACCTTCCTCTCCTTTTTTCCAGCAGGCAGCGGAGGTTGTAGCTCTCTCCTCGCGATTCCGGCAGCATGACGATGCAGTGTGAGAGATTAGAGGGGAGATCCCACAGGGCTTCGCCTTAAGCCAGAGTCGGTAGGTGGAGTAGGGGGTTTCCTTGGAGTCTAGGTTTAGATGCCAAAGAGGAGGAGGTGGGGACAGCGGCGGCTAGGGCGGCGGCAGCTTGTGGGGCTCGGGTCGTTGTGGTGTAGGTCTTAGGGCAGCCCCCTCCCCTCTATTTATGAGAGGGAGGGGCAGCTAGGGGAGGGGAGGATGTATCCTAGGACATGATGCAATCATTCCACTTAGTCATGACACATTCATGTACCCTTCCCCTTCCGGATTGGTGAACCTTCTAGACCCTTCTAGATCATTTCGGTGAAAAACCAGAACCATTCCCGAACTCCAGATTTGGACTTTCCTTATATGAATCTTATTCTCTAGGCCATTCCGGTTCTCCTCATGATATCCCGAATACCATCCGAGACTCCGAACAACATTTGGTATTCTTACTCACATTCCATATCTACTAAACAACATCGAATCCTTAAGTGTGTCTCCCTACGGTTCGTGAATTATGCAGACATGACCGAGACTCTTCTCTGATCAATAACCAATAGAGGAATCTAGAAATTCATATGGCTCCCACATATTTCTACAATTACTTTGCGATCGAATGAACCATTTACATACGATACCAATTTCCCTTTGTCTCACGATATTTTACTTATCCGAGGTCTGATTGTCGGTATCTGTGCATACCTAGTTCAACATCATTACTGATAAGTACTCTTTACTCGTTCCTGTGATATGTGATCCCTTGTGATCCAGTCACATGCTTGTAAGATAATTGGATGACATTCCACCGAGAGGGCCTAGAGTCTATCTATCCGTCATATGGATGGACAAATCCCACTCTTGATCTATCTGCCTCAACACATACTTTTCGAACACTCAATGCCACCTTTATAACCACCCAGTTACGAAGTAGTGTTGGATGTCATCAAAGCATCCATCCGGTGATGGTGATTAGCATGATCTCACGGTCGAAGGAATTAGGTTACTATGTATCAGAAAGCTTATAGAAAACGAACTAATGAAATGACTTGATCGTTATGCTACGCTTATCTATAGGAGTATGTCCATCACACTATTCTCCTAATGATATGATCTTGTTGTTAATAACATCACAATGTTCATGATCAGGAAACCATGATCATATATCAACCAACAAGCTAGTATTATAAAGATGCTTTACTAGGGACTCTAATAAGTTTGCAAATCACACAAGTATTAATGTTTCCGGTTAATACGATTATAGCATGAATGTAAACATTTATCATAAATACAAAGATATAATAATAATTACTTTTATTATTGCCTCTAGGGCATATCTCCAATAGTCTCCCACTTGCACTAGAGTCAAAGATTACATCGTAATATACCGAACACCCATGGCGGTTTGGTGCTGGTCATGTTTTACCCTCGGGAGAGGTTTAGTCAACGGATCCGCCACATTTAGATATGTGTGTACTTTGCAAATATTTATTTCACCATCTTGGACATGCTCTCGAATAGCGTGAAAATGTAGCTTGATATGCTTCAGCTTATTGTGTGACCTTGGCTGTTGCGCATTGGCTATGGCGCCCATGTTATCACAGTAGATAGACATTGGGTCTAGCGCACTGGGAACCACACCGAGCTTCGTAATGAACTCCTTCATCCATATCGCCTCTTTTGAAGCCTCCGAAGAAGCTATGTATTCTGATTCAATTGAAGATCTCGCCACAACGCTTTGCTTTGCACTCCTCCAGCTCACTACTACACCATTCAAAGTAAATACGTATCTAGATTGAGATTTAGAATCATCCGGATCGGTGTTCCAACTAGCATTGGTGTAACCATTAACAACAATCTGTTCATCACCTCCATAAGAAAGAACCATATCCTTAGTTCTTCTCAAGTACTTAAGGATGTTTTTGACCGATGTCCAATGATCCACCCCTGGATCACTTTGATATCTGCTAGTTAAACTAACACCATATGCAATGTCGGGTTTAGTACATAGGATAGCATACATGATTAATCCTATGGCTGAGGCATAGGAAGTCTTACTCATTCTCTCTCTATCTTCTGCCGTAGCGGGACTTTGAGTTTTACTCAAGGTCGTGTTGGGTAACATGGGAAAGAACCCTTTCTTGCTATCTTCCATTCCAAACCTCTTTAGAACTTTGTCCAAATATGTACTCTGTGACAATGATATTAGGCATCTTGATATAGCTCTATAAATATTTATGCCTAATATATATGCAGCTTTGCCAAGATCCTTCATTGAAAAACTATTATTCAAATAATCTTTGGCACTTTTAAGAAGATCTATATCATTCCCAATCAACCATATGTCGTCCACATATAGTACTAGGAATGCTACAGAGCTCCCACTCACTTCCTTGTAAATACAAGCTTTCCATAAGTTTGTATAAAACCAAAACTTTTGATCTCCTTATCAAAATGCTAATTCCAACTTCGGGATGCTTGCTTCAATCCATAAATGGACCATTGAAGTTTGCATACCTTGTTAGAATCTTTAGGATCGACAAAACCTTTGGTTTGTACCATATACAACTCTTTATCAATGTCTCCATTGAGGAATGCCATTTTGACATCCATCTGCCATATCTTATAATCATAATATGCAGCGATTGCTAATAAAATCCTCACAGACTTTAGCTTTGCTATCGGTGAGAAAGTCTTATCGTAGTCAACTCCTTGAATTTTTCAAACCCTTTTGTGACAAGTCGAGCTTTATAGACGGTTACATTACCTTCAGCATCTGTTTTCTTCTTGAAAATCCATTTATTCTTGATAGCCTTACGACCATTCGATAAGTCCACCAAAGTCCATACTTGGTTTTCGTACATGGATCCAATCTCGGATTTCATGGCTTCTTGCCATTTATTGGAATCTGGGCTCGTCATTTCGTCCTTATATGTCGCAGGGTCATCGGTGTCGTCCACCAACATGACACTCATAACGGGATCATACCAATCGGGAGTGGTACGAGTCCTCGTCGACCTGCGAGGTTTTGTAGTAACTTCTACCAAAGTTTCATGATCAACATCATTAGCTTCCTCTCTTATTGGTGTAGGCGCCTGATGCGGCTCGGTGACGTAGAGCCTGTTGGGAGACCCCAAGAGCAAGGTGTGATGAGCACAGCAGCAAGTTTTCCCTCAGTTATGAAACCAAGGTTATCGAACCAGTAGGAGTAAGGAAACAACTCCAAGGTGTTGCTAACAACTTGGAACCTGCACAACACAAACTCAAAACTTTGCCCCAACTTACAGGGAGGTTGTCAATCTCACCGGTTTGCTGAAAACAAAGGATTAAATGTATAGTGTGGAAGATAGTAGTTGCTTGTAGAAAGTAAATGGTAATAGTAGATGGTATATCAATGATAAAGGAATGGACCAGGGTCCACAATTCACTAGAGGTGTTCTCCTTAAGATAGATAGCATGCTGGGTGAACAAATTACAGCGGGGCAATTGACAGATTGAGAAAGCATAACAATGCATATACTAGACATCTTGACTCCTACGAGATTTGATTGGGCATTACAACATAATACATAGACCGTAATCCAACTGCATCTATGACTAATAATCCACCTTCAGGTTATCATCCGAACCCCTTCTAGTATTAAGTTGCAAGCAACAGATAATTGCATTAAGCAATGTCTGTAAAGTAAACAATACAATTTCCCCATGGAGAAAGGATTTTTGTTTTCTCCCTAGTAGCAATAGCACATCTACAACCTTAGAGATTTTTGTCACTTCCCCAGATTACTAGATGCATGAACCTACTATCGAGCATGAATACTCCCTCTTGGAGTTGCAAGCATCTACTTGGCCAAAGCATCTACGAACAACGGAGAGCATGCAAGATCACAAATAACATAGACATGATAGAATCAATAATAAATCTGACATAGTATCTCAATATCCATCGGATCCCCGCAAACACAACATGTATGATTACACATAGATGATCTTGATCATGAACAGAGCTCATAAGATCTAAACATGATAGCGCAAAGGATGAGAAACAACCATCTAGCTACTGTATGGACCCATAGTCCAAGGGTGAACTACTCACGCATCACTCCGGAGGCTGGGCATCGTGATGAAGAAGGCCTCCGGGATGAGCTCTCCCCTCCGGTGTCAGGAAGAGCTTCAGATCCCCAATCTAGGGACGATGCTGGAGGCGGCTACAGACTCTTTTGTGGAGATTTGATCTGGTACTTAGCGTTTCTGCATTGGGGTTCTTTTATTGGCGAAGGGGCAAGGTCGGTGGGAGCCCGAGGGGCCCACACCTAGGGCTGCCCCCCTTGATGGGGATATGCCTACCGGGGTATACCCAGCAGGGCGTTTCCCGCTGGCCCAAGCCGTCAGCGAGTGGGCCTGCAGGACGGCGACTGGATCAAGACTTGGCGTGGACTCAGGCGACTGGAAGCTGAAGGCCTAGAAGCGTAGCTAGGCCCAGTCGGACTAGGTCATAGGACCTCCGAGTCCTTAACCAATTCGGTTATAATCTGTAAACCCTAGCGAGGTGAGCCTATATAAACCTCCATAGGGGACGCATAGGAGATACGTTCCATCATACACCCAAGTGACTCGCCGCCTAGTCGTCGAGCTCGCCCCATTGTACTCTTACCATAATACAATCTAGCAGGAGTAGGTATTTACCCTCCGGGGGGCCGAACCTGGGTAAATCCTTATGTCTCCGCCCTCATCTCGCACTGTAGATGGCTGGCCGCCCTTGCCCCATGTTCTACTACTCGCTGCCGATTGCAGCATCTGTCGTGGTCATTCCCACGACAGTGGCGCCCACCGTGGGGCCTGGCCGGTCAGGCCGGTGTTCTGTGGCGAGATCCAATCTGCCCATCAACGATCCGATCACCACCGGCCGCATGATCGCGATCGACGAGATGATCCAGATCTTGCCGAGCAGCTAAGTCACGGCGGCGCGACCCGTCACGCACAGCGTGATCCTGCCGGTCGGCACGATCAGCCTCTTCGTCGGTCTCACCGACGTCATCACTTCGGAGGACTCGGCTCGCATCCGCGAGTCGCCGCCACGCGACCGGCTCTCTGAGAGCCAGGTCTGCACGATCCACCGCCTCGCCTCCGAGTACGACTCGGCCCACAGCAACGTGGCCAAGACCACCGCGACCACGGGCGACGCGGCCCTCAACGACGACGCCGATTCGGCGACCCCGGTGTCACACGCCGGATCCATCATCACCGCATCGCCCGCGGGCTCCATCACCCAGGTCTCCAACATCGGAGACTTCGAGGATCCCTCCATCCTTGGGATATTTGACTTCGACTCCGGGTCGGAGAACTCCGCCGACCTCCACGACAGAACCGGTCGCCACGCCGTGACCTACATGGCGACCGGCGCCGACCCACAGGAAGACCCCTTCTCCACGCCGATCCCGCCAAACGCGATGGTGACGGAGGTCGAGGAACTCCGCCTGAAGCTGGCGGAGGCAGCCCGCAAGGAGCAAGCCGAGCGCGAAAAATTTCGCCTCGAGCAGGCGACAGCGCAAGAGCTGTCGCGATATCACCAACTTCGAATCAGGTCGCGCCTAAACCCCGCCATCCAGGGGCATGCCCTGAACTTCGATGACGATAACGACCCGGCTCGCATAGCCGAGCGCGCGATCTGCGAGAACGTGCTGCCAGGAGGAAGCGCTCGACCCCCACCAGGGGCGACGGCCAATGGCGCCCCACCACCACCCAACCGCGCGCCCCCTGGGACCAACCAAGGATCGTGGTCTCTTCGCGAGAGCAAGACGCGCACGGCCTCCCGTTGTTCTCCACCCCAATGGACAACGTCGTCACAAGCCGAGCTACGGTTGACAACATCCAAGTAACCGGTGAAGGCGCCCTGCAGATCCAGTATGCCAAGGCTCTACTCGCCAAAGCAGTGGAGCAACAAAATGCGGGCGCCGAATCACAGGGTCGGATGTACTCGCGCTCATCGGGAAGTAGGACGGCCTCGAGCGGCCGCCCCATGGTGGCAAATACCCTCAACTGCCCTCCACCCGAGCCCCTGCAGCTCCAACACGACCCGCAAACGCGGCACTCTCCACCAACGACCCGCGGCCGCACAAGCCTGTCGCCGCCAACGGGCAGCCTGTCGATGCACGCACCCACATCATCAACAACCAGAGTTGGCGCGCACGCCAGCCCGACGATCTGCGGCACACCCTCACCAATCGCCGCGACGACGAACCAAGGGGATCGCTGAGCCGAGTCGGACCCCAGTGCTTCGGACCGATGATCCGAGGCGAAAGATACCCGGCGAACTTCAAAGCGCCGAAGGAAATAGAGAAGTACGACCCCTCGTACGATCCATCTGTGTGGCTGGATACCTACCTCGTGGCGATGGGGATCACCGGCCACACCGACCTACTCGCCGCCCGCTACCTCCCTCTGATGATGGAGGGGGCATGCAGGCAGTGGATTAACACCCTCCCCGCGGATAGCATCGACTCCTGGGAGGAGATGCGCGATGCCTTCGTCAGGCACTTCGGGGGTTCATACACCCGCGCCACCACCATCGAGGACCTGGAGCGGTGTGTCCAGGGACCCCGCGAGTCGACCCGCAGCTGGGTCCAGCGGTGGCAAGATCTGTGGTATAACGCGGCCGGAATCCACCCGGACACCACGATCCACCGCTTCAAGACCTTGTGCCGCTACGAGCCCCTGGTCGCCAAGCTCAAAAGAGTGTACTGCACACTCGACAACATACCGGACCTCATGGAGATCGCAAAGAAGTATGCGGAGGAGGACCCAAACTAGGAAACCGACGACGAGTCGGGAGGACATCACCGCACAAGCGGCCACGACAACGGGAGGTGGCCTGAGCTACACTACAGCAACACTCGCCTCACCGACAAGCTCCGCGGTGACGGGCGAGTCGACTTCGTCGCCAATGCCGGGTACACGCAGCGCGAGCCCAAAAGCTTCTGCGCGACGAAGGACAGCGCCGCGACAGCGGCAACTACAAGGCAAAGCCGAGGTTCAACCCCACGGCCCTCCTCAACCAACCCTGTGTGTTTCATAGCAGGAAAGGAAAGCTCGCCACGCACACGACCGCCGACTGCCACTCTCTCAAGGAGATCGAGAAGGCACGACGCGCGCGGGAAGACCCCGACAACAACCCGCCGAACGGCGGAAAATTCGGCAGCGTCGCCGGCTCGTTCCAGACCTTCACAGGCTTCAACACGAAGCGCGAGAAGAAGGTCATCGCCCGCGCCATCACCGTCAACACGGTGTCCCGGATAGACATCCCCCAGTTCCTCAACTGGTCCGAGCAACCAATCACCTAGAGCCGCGAGGACCACTCACCACGGATCGAGTATTTGGGCCGCGTCGCCCTAGTGGTCAAGCCTAAGGTGGGGGACTACTGGCTCCCCAAAACCCTGATGGACGGCGGCAGCTGTTGGAGATATGCCCAAGAGGCAATAATAAAGTAGGTTATTATCATATCTTCATACTTATGATAAATGTTTACATACCATGCTATAATTGTATTAAAAGGAAACATTAATACTTGTGTGATTTGTAAACATAAAAGTGTCCCTAGTAAAGCCTCTTGTTAAACTAGCTTGTTGGTTAATATATGATCATGGTTTCCTGATCATGAACATAGAGATGTTATTAACAACAGGGTCATATCATTAGGAGAATGATGTGATGGACATACTCTTATAGTTAAGCGTAGCATAAAGATCAAGTCATTTAATATAGTTCATTTGCTATAAGCTTTCTGATACATAGTAACCTAATTCCTTCGACCATGAGATCATGTTAATCACCATCACCGGAAGGATGCTTTGATGACATCAAACACCACACCGTAACTGGGTGGCTATAAAGGTGGCATTGAGTGTTCGGAAAGTATGGGTTGAGGCACATGGATCAAGAGTGGGATTTGTCCATCCATATGACGGATAGATATACTCTGGGCCCTCTCGGTGGAATGTCATCCAATTATCTTGCAAGCATGTGACTGGCTCACAAGGGATCACATATCACGGGAACGAGAAAAGAGTACTTATCAGTAACGAGGTTGAACTAGGTATGCAGAGATACCGACGATCATAACCTCGGATAAGTAAACTATCATGAGACAAAGGGAAATTGGTATCGTATGTAAGTGGTTCATTCGATCGCAAAGTAATCGTAGAAATATGTGGGAGCCATATGAATTTCCAGATTCCTCTATTGGTTATTGTTCGGAGAAGTGTTTCGATCATGTCCGCATAATTCACGAACCGTAGGGAGACACACTTAAGGATTCGACGTTGTTTGAGTAGTTATGGAATGATGAGTATGAGACCGAATGTTGTTCGGAGTCTCGGATGGGATCCGGGATATCACGAGGAGATCCGGAATGGTCCGGAGAATAAGATTCATATAAGGAAAGTCCTGTTTAGGGGTTGGAGAATGGTTTCGGTGTTTTCATCGGGAATGTTCTAGAAGGTTCCGGAATGTCCGACACTCCGGAGGGGAAGGGTACATGAATGTGTCATACCAAGTTGGAATAATTGCATCATGTACTAGGTGTCATAGCTGAACAAAATAAAGGGTTTAATCAAATCCTAGTTTGAAAAGTCAAACGCCAATTTGAAAAGTCAAACGGCTATTTTGGAAGGTGGAGGGGAAGCAGGAAACCTACTTGGGGAGGAGTTCCTCCCCTCCACCGCCGGCCCACTTGGGAAACCGAGTTGGGGAGGGAGTCCCCTCCCCTGGCGCGCCCCCTCCACCTATATAAGGAGGGGCAGGGCTGCCCCTCCTAGTACACAAGATCTCCACCCAAAACCCTAGCTCCTAGCCGCCGCCGCCCTCCATAGCCGCCGCCGGCCTAGGGCAACTCGCCGCCGCCGCCTAGGTCAAACCCTAGCCGCCGGTCTTGCCCCCTCCTTGGTGTGTCTAAACCCTAGATCACCGAGGTCTCTCTCATAGTCCACCATACTCGCCCCGGCTTAAGGCGAAGCCCTACGAGATCTCCCCTCTACTTCCGGTACCACGCCGTTGTGCTGCCGGAATCGCGAGGAGAGTGCTACAACCTCCGCTGCCTGCTGGAACAAGGGAGAGGAAGGTCTTCGTCGAGTACCGAACGTGTGACCAACTGCGGGAGCGCTGCCGGAACGCAGCACCGGAAGGATCGTCTACGCGATCTTGAGATCGGGAAGAGTACGACTACATCACCCACAAGAATCCGCTCTCGTTAAACACTTTGGAATCTTCGAGGGTGAGTTATTCCATCGACTCGTTGCTACAATCTAGTAGATAGATCTTGGCTTGTTTGTTTGTATGCAGTAGAAATTTTTTGTTTTCCATGCTACGAACCCCTACAGTGGTATCAGAGCCGTGTCTATATGTAGATCTGTTGCACGAGTAGAACACAATGGTCATTGTGGGCGTTGATGCTTTTGTTGTCGATTGCTTCTTGTGTACTTTGCATCTTGCGGGATGGTGGGATGAAGCGGCCCGGGCTAACCTTACATGACATCGTTCATGAGACTTGTTCCACGCTTGACATGCAACTTGTATTGCATAAGTGGCTTTGCGGGTGCCTGTTTCTTCCAACATAGTTAAGATTCAATTTACAATGGGTGATTGACAATACTAGTATCAATGTTGTGGTTCTTGTTCGTAAGTTAGAGAGACACTTATTGAAAGCCCCAAACCACATAAAATATGCAAAGAAAATTAGAGGCGTCTAACTTTGATTTGCAGGGGTGTGCTGTGATGTGATATGGCCATGCTTGTGATTATATTTGATGTATGCAATGTTCCTTATTGTAAGTTGGCAACCGGCAGGAGCCATATGGTTGTCTTTAAATTCTGTTAAGACCCGCGTGTCTATTCAAAGTAGTTGTAATAGTTGAAGCTGGTGGACGACAACCATGGAGCAGCGTCATTGACCTTGATGCAATGCCGGTGATGATGGAGATCATGTTCGTGCTTGAAGATGGAGATCGGAAGCACAAGAAGAAAGGCCATATCATATCACATATTATGAATTACATGTGATGTTAATCCTTTTATGCATCTTGTATTGCTTAGTTCACGACGGTGGCATTATAAGATGATCCCTCAAGCACACAATTTCAAGTTTTAAAGTGTTCATCCTTAGTAAGCACCGTTGCTAAAGCTCGTTGTTTCGAAGCACCACGTGATGATCAGGTGTGTTAGATTCTGCGAGTGTATACAACATGAGCAAGCCAGATTTGCTCATGCGGAAGCTAAGGTTTGATCTTGATGAGCCTAGCATGTACAGACATGGTCTTGGAACACGGATCATCGAAAGGTAAAGCATGAGTCATATAGTAGATATGATGAACATGTTGATTGTTCGCCATTGAAGCTACATCAACTCTCGTGATGATCGGTTTTGATGTGGTGAATTTGGTTCGTGTGATCACTAAAACAATGTGAGGGATATTGTTTTGAGTGGGAGTTCAACAGCAATATGATTAAAAGTTGAACACTATTTATCATAAATTAAATCAAAGTGAATTTGCATAGTTGTTGTAGTCATTGGCATCCATTTACCACCTTGTGCTTAGTTATAATTGAGATGATAGAACTATAGAATTCTGGTTAGTTACTTTATGAACTGGTATCATATTGTTTTAAAGTGTTAATCTAAAGTTTAAAAGTCCCATTGCAAAATTTCAGTAAGTTTTGATTACTCCATGAAATTTAATAGTTGGTATTAAATCAAGAGTAACAATTCCAGTATTAGTATATAAGTATCATGTTTATCTTCATGATTCTTGATATTCAAAGGATTGTCTTAATATCAAGGTTATCTAGGATCTAAAAGAGTTGTTTCAGAAACCATGATGTGTGGAAGATATTGTGATATCTGAAACGAAGTTTTGGTTGCAACATGATAGAGTATAATATGGCAAAAGTTCATGGCGGCACCCCACTACGCGTACAACGCGATGAAGCTACCTGGGCGTGCGACATCATCACGGTCCATGGCGACCCCGACATGGCCGCGGAATGCGAGGCCAAAGGGGCCGAACTCGCTGACACTGTCATCGCGGAAGAGGCCAACCACGCAGAGGAGCTCGCCAAGTACGCGAGCAGGGTCAACAACGACGACGCCACCATACTCAAGAAGCCCAATTTGGAGGGCGGAAACTCCACCGCCTTCGAGGCAACAACACACACCCGCACCGTCGAGCTGGTCCCAGGCGACTCCAGCCAGACGGTGATGATCGGGACGGGCATGAGCCCAGCATAGGAAGGCGCGCTCATCGAGTTCCTCCGTGAGAACAGGGACATCTTCGCATGGAAGCCATCCGACATGCCTGGTGCCTCGAGGGAACTCGCTGAGCACAAACTAAACACCGACCCCAAAGTGTGACCTATCAAGCAGTCGCTGCAGCCCTTCAATGAAGAGCGCCGCCGAACTATCGCTGAGGAGGTGCAGCGTCTACTCGCTGCAGGCTTCATCCGGCCAATCAAGTACTCCAAGTGGCTGGCAAACCCAGTCCTAGTCGAGAAGAAAAACGGGACCTAGAGAATGTGTATCGACTACACAAACTTAAACAGCGCCTGCCCGAAGGAACAATTCATCCTCCCGCGGATCGACCAAATCATCGATTCCACCGCGGGCTCGGAGGCGCTATGCTTCCTCGACGCCTACTCTGGGTATAACCAGATCAAAATGGCCGTCGAGGATGAAGAGAAGACGACGTTCATCACGCCATTCAGATCCTTCTGCTACACTGCCATGACCTTCGGCCTCAAAAACGCCGGGGCGACCTACCAGAGGTGCATGCAGGAGTGCCTTGTGAGCCAGATTGGCCGCAATATCCACGTCTACATAGACGATGTAGTGGTGAAATCCGCTCGCCAGGGCGATCTACTCGCCGACCTGGCGGAAACGTTCGCCAACCTGCGGAAGTACAAGATAAAGCTAAACCCAGGAAAGTGCACCTTCGGTGTGCCAGCTGGACAGCTACTGGGATACGTCGTCTCCAAGCGCGGGATCGAGGCAAACCCTGCCAAGATCAACACGATCTCCCGACTCGGCAGACCCGAGTGCCTGCGCGACGTCCAAAAGCTGGCCGGGCGAGTCGCGGCTCTCAGTCGCTTCATCCCCCGGTTAGGCGAAAAGGCGATGCCCCTCTACCGCCTAATGCGCAAGAAGCCCACCTTCCAGTGGGACAAGGAGGCAGACGACGTGCTCCACGCCCTCAAGGAGGTGCTACTCGCAGCACCGCTACTCGCCGCCCCCGTCGACAAGGAACCCATGCTGGTCTATGTCGCGGCTTCTGAACGCGTCATCAGCACCGTCATGGTTGTCGAACAACCAGAGGAAGGAAAGGAGAACCCGGTGCAGCGACCAGTGTACTACATCAGCGAGGTCCTCACCGAGTCGCGCCAGCGCTACCCGCAATACCAGAAGTTGGTATACGCGGTCTTCAGAGCACAGCGGCGACTGTCGCACTACTTTCAGGAGAACCCGATAACGGTTGTCTCCTCAGCACCGTTGCAGGACATCATCCGCAATCGTGAGGCGACTGGGCGAGTCGCCAAGTGGGCCGTCGAGATCGGCATCCACAACATCAAGTACGAGCTGTGCAAGGTGATCAAGTCACAGGCTCTCTCAGACTTTATCGCCAACTGGGAGGAGGCCCAGCAGCCAGAGAAGCTGCCATACCTCCATTACTGGAGCTTACACTTCGACGGCTCCAAGAACACGGACGGTGCAGGAGCAGGGATCGTGCTAACATCTCCGAAGGGCGACAAGCTCCGCTACGTCCTCTACCTCGATTTCACCCCCTGCACCAATAACATGGCCGAGTACGAGGCGCTACTCCACGGCATGCGAGCCGCCAAAGAGATGAATGTCAATCGCCTGCGCTGCTACGGAGATTCCGACCTCGTCGCCGGGCAAGTCGGCGGCACCTGCGACGCTGTCTCCTCCACCATGGCGGCATACCGCCAAGCAGTGGACCAGCTGGGTGGACAATTCGCAGGCTACTCTGTCAAGTGTATCGACAAGCAGAAGAACAAGGAGGCCGACGCACTCTCTCGCACCGGCTCGGCTCGACTCGCACCACCCGCCGGCGTCTTCCTCGACACCATCACCAAAACTTCCGTCTCCTCCCCCCCACGTGAGATCGACATTGGAATCCCGCTGCAATCAGAGGCAGCCCTGGTCGCACTAATCGCCGAGCCAAGCGACTGGACCGCGCCATACGTCGCCTACCTGGAGGGGGCACTCTGCCCGCGGATGAAACAAAGGCTCGAATGATAACATGCCGCTGCAAATCCTTCGTCATCATCAACGACGAGATCCACAAGCGCAGCGTGACAGTCGTGTTTCAACGCTGCGTTCAACCCGCTGAAGGACGCAAGATCCTCCAAGACATCCACTCCGACGACTGCAGCCACCACGCCGGCGCCCGCTCCCTAGTCGCAAAGGCTATGCGACACGGCTTCTGCTGGCTAACAGCACACGCAGACGCCGTCGACATTGTCCAGTGGTGCGTCGTATGCCAAAAATACGCCAACCAGACCCATGTACCGAGCTCGGCGCTCAAAACAATCCCCATCACCTGGCTGTTCGCCGTATGGGGCATGGACATGGTAGGTCCCTTCAAGATATCCTCCTCCGGTTTCACCCACCTCCTAGTCGCAGTCGATAAATTCACAAAATGGGTGGAAGCCAAGCCAGTCCGCAAATGGGACGGGAAGACCGCCACCAAGTTCCTACGCGAGCTCATCTATCGCTACGGGTTCCCAAACAACATCATCACGGACAACGACACCAACTTCACCAAAGGATCCATGGCTGAGTTCTGCGAGGAACACCACATTCGACTCGACCTCGCCTCAGTCACCCACCCGGAGTCCAATGGCCAGGCGGAACGCGCCAATCAGAGCATCCTCCATGGCCTGAAGCCACGGCTCCAAGTCCCACTTGAGCGCACCGCCGGGTGCTGGGTCGAGGAGCTACCTTCCGTCATCTGGGGCACCCGCACCTCTGTCAACAGGTCGACAGGATTCACCACCTTCTTCATGGTGTACGGTGCCGAGGCAGTCATGCCCACCGACCTCGAGCACAATTCACCAAGGGTGGTCAACTATACGGAGGCTGCAAACGAACTCGCACGACAGGACGAAGTCGACCAGCTCGACGAGGCACGCGACCTAGCTCGCTCCCGCACCGCCATCTACCAGCAAGGGCTCCGCCGCTACCATAGCCGGCGAGTAAGGACTCGCACTTTCCAGGAAGGCGACCTGGTACTGCGCCTAATCCAGGACAAGAAGGGCATGCACAAGCTCTCCCCCCTTGGGAGGGACCATTCGCCATCGGGCGAGTCCTGGGCAACGACGCCTACTACCTCATCGACGTCCGAGGAGACGGAAAACTCGACGTCAAGCGGCCATGGAATGTAAACCTCCTACATAAGTTCTACTCCTAGAACTCCATACATGTACTCTCCACCCGCTATGAAATAAAACAGATCGGTTACCGAAAATTGTGTCTACTCTTCGTGTCTTGTGCCACTCGCACTCGTAATAACAGCGTTATGCTATTCGCAGAAGTCAACCTCTGGTAAAGTGACTGGCACGGCCAAGTAGTGTGGTACGAGGGCACTGGGAAACTCCAGGCCTCGTAACATCCACGAAAAACGCCAACCCGGAGCCCCATTGGAGTCGCCTAGCCCGACTGGCTCACCGAGCCAAGACAACTGCATTCGCTCCTCACAGCGACCAAGTACTCCGCATCCTCGACACAGCGACTCGAACGGCCAAGTACCACGCTCGGGGACTGACACCCAGCCAAATACGAGCGACTAGGGAAAAACACCAAGTATGAGAGCGCGCCCAGGACTCTCCATGCGACTGATCCTTTGGATCAGGCAGGAGAGATGCGCTAACGACGACGCGCTTAGTCCTCACCTACCTTGGGGCTGCGACTAGAACCACCAAGTACCACGCTCGGGGACTCAGCAACCCGACCTCGTTCGCGCCCGGGAAAACGGTCAAGTAAAGAGCACCCCTGGGAGTCGCCATGCGAGTGGCTCTTCGAGCCATGGCGAGACGACCTCAATTCATTAAAAGTTAACAAACATATAACAACGAGGTAAACCCCATAAAAAGGGCGGACGCGCTCGGGGACTCGCTCAATCAAAATCAAAATCACAAAACGAATGACAAAATAACACGAGTTCCCTTTATAGCAGCACAAAGTTGTTCCACATACAAGGAAAGTTAAAAAATTATTTTGTACTAATGCCCAAGGGCACAACACTTCTACTCTGCAGGTTTTGATGCCGACGCGCCACCGTCCCCGCGGCTACGGATGAAGGGAACATACAGGTTCGACGGGTACGTCGTCAGCTCGCCCGCCATCGCCGCACGGAACGACTGCTCTACCTTGAAGTCATGATGCTTCGGTTCAGGATCATTGGGAGCGACAATCGTCTCCTGATAGGGGATAAGATCGCCCATCGCCCAAATGCGATAGGAATACACCGCGGCCCGGTCCATCAGCTTCAGCACTTCGGCAATCTCCACAGAGCCCGTTGACGAGGGGTATCCGCTCGTGACATCGTCGAGGTCGAAATCCTCCGGGAAGTGGGCAAGCCCAAGACTGAGCGCCGTGGCCGCCCCGCGCCGGAAGGCCGACCGCGTCATGAACTCGATGACTGATGGAGCCTTTTCCAGGTAGCGCCATAGCTCGACAAGGTCGCTGGGGATTACTTCCGTGGGCGATATCTCCCGAAGATACGCTCGAAGGCAAGTCGCGGACAACGCGGCTGAGTCGACCAGGGTGGTCACACATTGCCGCGCATCGTACGACTGCGCTTCCTCCGCGTTATCAGTGATCCGACCTGCGGCACAAAAGCAAGCAGTGAGCAAACCAACGACATCACAATACAGTTATTGCAGGTAGAGGGAAGAAGATGGAAGGTTTACCAATTAGCGGTCGGCAGAGGCCCGTGATGAAGCTTTGAAGAGAAGAGAAGTCGTTCTGCAGCCCAGCAACGAGCGCATCAGACACTTTCCGCTCTTCAGCGGCATAAGTAACAGCAGCTTTGGCTCGCCCTTCCGCTGAGCTCGCTTCCGCCCTCGCCTCCTTAAGCTCACGCTCCAGGTCAGCGACTCGCTTTTCGGCCGCGCTCAAAGCGGACTGAGCCACCGTCAAGTCACCCACCGGGACAAGGCCTCGGTGGGCCTCCTTCACCTCGGCTGCAACCGCTTGAAGCTCCTTGTTCATCTCCTAGACGGCAACGAGCTCCTTCTCCAAGCGACACTTAGCAGCAAGCCGTTCGGCCGATTCACGCTGCAGGCCCTGCGCACAAACTACAGCGTTAACAAAAATGAAATTCCTAAGTGCCCACCCGCTAAAATTCAGCGACTAGGCACTCGGGGACTGGACAATGAAATTCCTAAATGCCCACCCGCTGCAATTCAGCGACTAGGCACTCGGGAACGGGACAATGAAATTCCTAAATGCCCACCCGCTGCAATTCAGCGACTAGGCACTCGGGGACTGGACAATGAAATTCCTAAGTGCCCACCCGCTGAAATTCAGCGACTAGGCACTCGAGGACTGGACAATGAAATTCCTAAGCGCTCACTCGCTAAGATTCAGTGACCAAGCGCTCGGGGACTGGATGATATAAAAACATTAAGAATCCGACCACTAAATTTCAGTGGCCCGATCCTCGGGGACTGGACATACCTGGATGGCAGCACCTAGCATGCCGTGGAGTTCCAGCGCGTCCACCGATGCAAGCACGACCGGAGTATGGCCGCGATGTTGTTCGACTTCTCCTTCGGCGGCCCTAGGCATCCGACTCGCTAGCATCGAAGCACTCGCTGCGGCCTCCTTCGCCATGAAGCGAGGGAAGGTCGCTGCAGATGCCGCTGCGCCACTCGAAGTCGACTCGGCCATGTTGGGTAAGTCTGTAGTCAACATATGCTGTGACCCAACACCCTCCTTGGTCTTCGAGGCCACTTCCGCTGCAGTCGGGGGATCGCTCGGAGCAACCGCCTGATCATCAGAGACCATGACAACTTTGTCCTCCTTCGTCCTCTTGATGCCCTCGGCGGGAGCAGCGACCTCGTCGGCTTTCCTTTTCCGTGAGGTATCGATCGACACCTCGGAGGCGAATGGCGAAACCTTGGCCACGGAAGGATGGCCGATCTTATTAACACCAGTCATGTAAAACAGTTTCATGAATAAGACCGTCTGATCAAAACGCAGAACAAGCAGATGAGTAAGGGACAGAGCAGCACTCACTAGGCAACTGGCAGGAACCGTAGACCGGTGCGGATACTGGCCGGCTTCTCCAGTTTGGGCCCTAACCTCCGAGTAAGGCCCGCCTCGAACGTCGTGTGCCCAAGACACTGACGGCTTCTTCGAAGATGAAGCCGCGGCAGGAGCCACCGTGGTAATAGCCGCGGGAGCACCCCTTGGTGGCGAGGCCCCTGTGGTTGGAGCAGCCCCCAACTTAACGACCGGGTGAATAGCGGTGGTAATGAAGCCAGCGGCGCCTCGTCCCTGGGGCGGCGGTGCCTGTTGCCACGGTCGCGCGTGCCGCAGCGTTCTCAGCCGAGCTGGTGGCGTCGAAGCTGCTCGCAGATCGGGGCGGAGATATCTGCTTTGCTGGCTTCGTCTTTTTCTTCGGCGAAGCTTTCTTCTTCTTCTTCGACGGCATGGCCTCGCGATGTGAGGTGTGCTCGGGAAGTTCGTCGTTGTCATCGTCGTGGGGCTCGAGGATCTTGCTCGCTTCGAGCTCGTGCTGGTGTTGCCCGTGGGTTTTGCGAACCGTGGGGGCAGCAACCTCCACGGGCTCGTCTTCTCCGTCGTCGTCGTCGCCTCCGCCGCTATTGGCGTTATCCTTGGCGGGTTATGACTCGCTTCCGTCCTGGACGGACGAGCTCGATTTCTCATCATCTGCGGGTGGAAGCCACCCTTCCACCACTTGGAACAACTGCAACAAGAACAAACAAATTTAGCACGACCGTGAATGAACAAGCTGCGACTGTGAGTGTTAACAGGATAACATATTACCGTTGGAGCTGGGTGCCTTGCAGTATAAGGGGCGACCCCGGCCTTTGCGTAAAGGTACACGGACAGGGTAATCTTCTTCAGGGCCTGCGTGTAGTCGTTGAGCCTCCACTCAACGAGGCAGGACTTCGTCGGGTCGTCCTTACCCGTATACTCATACATATAGTGGTCGCGGCTGGCCAGGGGCCCGAGCTGCCGCCCGAGCCAGCAGTTGTAGAGGTTGATGGTCTGGAGGCCTTTCTTCTTCAGGCCGCGGATGGTTTGCAACATTTCATCAACAACCATCCGCTGATCTAGCGGGAGTTTGGCGACCTGGAGCCGACGCGGCTCGGGCTGGTCGGCGGAGTATCTTGGAAGCGCCACTTCATCGCTTGGAGTCGAATCGGTGACGTAGAACCAAAATTTCTTCCACTCATTCGCCACCTTGGTGGGTAGCATCAGGTCGAAGAATGAAGCCTTCGACTTCAGCTGGAACGTCAGGTCGCCCGCGGCTAGCATTGGGCCGCCTGTCTCCTCGCGACTGATTCTCCCGTGGAACAAGTCTTGCCACAGGGGGAAATAGGGCCTGCAGCCCAGATAGCACTCACAGAATGCCACGAAAATGGCGAGCTGCTCGATACTATGCGGGCCTAGATCTGATGGTTAGATTCCATAGTAGGCTCAGAAATGCCGGAAGAAGAGGGAAGTTGGGAAGCCCAGCCCCCGCTCCAGGTGGCTGGTGAAGCAGATGAACTCCCCCTCACGCGGATCTGGGATCACTTCTCTGGCCGCGGGGATGCGCCATCTGCCAGCGCGGAGGATCCCTGCTTCCTCGAAAGATGCTAGCAGCGCTTTAGTACATTTGGATCTTCCCCATGGCTCGGTGGAGGGGGCCATCGGATGGGAGTTCGCGGAGGTCGAGGTTCTCAGGAGTGTTCCGATCGCTGCGAGGAATGGGGAGACGGAGGTATGCGAGATTGGAGGAAATGGAAGAAGTGTTTCCCTGGTCGCCCCTCACTCCTATTATATAGCGGTTGTTACCCGCCATTTCCGGGAGCCGTTATTACGCGGTGATTACGCCGAAGTTATCATTGGGGTTACCCAACGGCTAGTTTGACCGCAGTTGACGCTCCAACTTCATCTGCTCGATTCGTTGCTCCTGGTGACTCGACGATCCGCCGACCCGATCGCTATAACAACAACAAAGTACTCGCCGACCCGATCGCTATAACAGCGACAAAGTACTCGCCGACCCGATCGCTATAACAACGACTAAGTATTCGCCGACCCGTTCGCCGAGCTGCGACACGATTGGTCGCCGTTATTGCGACCAAAATGACTAGTTCTTTCCTTTGTTCAGGAGTCCGCCGCCGATTCGACTAGGCATCCGCATTGGACCCGCTTACTCCAACTGCCAGCAAACACCTGCGACAAATCAACGACGGCCTCGGGGACTACTGATGGGGATACTCCTACCGGGGTATACCCAGCAGGACGTTTCCCGCTGGCCCAAGCCGTCAGCGAGTGGGCCTACAGGACGGCGACTGGATCAATACTTGGCGTGGACTCAGGCGACTGGAAGCTAAAGGCCCAGAAGCGTAGCTAGGCCCAGTCGGACTAGGTCATAGGACCTCCGAGTCCTTAACCAATTCGGTTATAATCTGTAAACCCTAGCGAGGTGAGCCTATATAAACCTCCCTAGGGGACGCATAGGAGATACGTTCCATCATACACCCAAGAGACTCGCCGCCTAGTCGTCGAGCTCGCCCCATTGTACTCTCACCATAATACAATCTAGTAGGAGTAGGTCTTTACCCTTCGGGGGGCCGAACCTGGGTAAATCCTTGTGTCTCCGCCCTCATCTCGCATCGCAGATGGCTGTCCGCCCTTGCCCCATGTTGTACTACTCGCTGCCGATTGTAGCATGCCGTGGTCATTCCCACGACACCCCTAGGCTGTGTCGCCACCACGTGTGGCTACCTCGTGGCCCCACTTCGGCTGCCCTCTGGACTCTGTGTTCCTTCTAGTAAAATATTGACTTTGGCTTTTGTCCCGTCCAATTCCGAGAATATTTCCTTACTAGATTTTCTAAAACCAAAAACAACGGAAAACATGCAACTTGCACTGCGGCATCTTGTCAATAGGTTAGTTCTGGAAAATGTATAAATATACCTCAAAGTGTAGACAAAACACAAGAAAGTCAATACAAAACAAGCATCACCAAGCTTAACTCCTGCTAGTCCTCGAGTAGGTAAGTGATAAAAAGAATTATTCTTGAGGTGACATGCACCATCACAATCTTCATCAAAATATTTGTAAAGCATTTATAGCTGGGATCAAAGTACTCTAAACATGAGCATGGAAGATGTAGTTCTAACAATAAGACATAGCAACTATGTTGTAACATGAAAAGGTATAAACAAAGATTATGAATAACATTGCATTGAAAGACGTTTGTTTGTTTCACATACAGAAAACATAGCAAGAGTGGTATTCAGCTTGTCCCTCATGGTGTAGCAAAACATAAATGCATAGGACACCTTCAAAGTTAATAAGGGTGACTAGATACAAATAATTTAAGAACAAGCAATATCAACATTATGAATCAATCAATAAGTTTTGGAACAATGCACATAAAACTAAGAATGGAAACTATGCTCTCTTAATTGGTGCATAAAGATAGAAGATGGAGAATCAACATAAAAGTAAGAAGAAAGGCCCTTCACAGAGGGAAGGAGGGATTTCAAGTTTCATAAGAGCTTCCAAAAATTATGGTACTTATTAGCTTTCAGCTCTTATTTCCCCTATCATAAGCATATTGAAGTGATTAAGGTTAAAGTGAAACAAATATGAAGTATATGCTTGACAGATCATAAGTTGGCAATCTCAAGTCCCTTGAGTACGAGGGTCGTTCCTCATGGCACTCAACTTTAGTCACAAGCAAGTCCTTGTCATTGTAAGTATATGTGTATCATAGAGAACCGCAAACGGGGTACCCCTTGCCCCATGACACAGGAGCTATCCCATATTTAAATGACAATGCAATAGACAATGAGCATATCAGCGATCTTTTTATTTGCTATTTGCATAGGTTTTTATTGAGGATGCTTCACAGATTGCTCACTATGGTTATGCTGCAAGTTTACACCATGATAGGCATGGCTTAGGCTAGCCGCCTAGGCGTTTCTTGTTGGGTTCACAACATAGAAAACAAAATTTTTCCTACCATGGGAACTATGTACCAAGATCTATCTACTAGATACAAACAATGGGCGGATGTATATCCGTAGAGACCATACCCTTGAAGACCGACAAAGCTTAACGAGTTCAACTCGTGGTTGATGTAGACGATCTCTTGCCGATCTCAAGATCGAGAGGAAGTCCTAGCGCCGCAAAGCAGCAGCGCATCCGTGCTCGCACACACGTACAAGACACCGAGCAACCTCCGCCTCCTCGCTCCAGCGATGCAGCAGAAGCACAACCCTTTCTTGCCGAATAGCCACCGGGAACATGTATCTCGCTAGTCCGAGACCATGGGGGATAAATTCTAGAGGGGGAGAGAGATCCTTCACGAGGAGGTGTGAGTGAGAGAGAGGAGAGGGGGTGACTTTTATAGGAGGAGGGGGGCACCCAAGGGGGTGGCCGTCGGCCATGGGGGCTGCCCCCTCCCCTCCTTCATTCATGTGGGTGGACACTCCACTCACAAAATGGCCCTTCAATTTTCTCCACTCAAAAATCCACTCAAATTCCCATTAAATTTCCACCAAATTTAATGCAAAATCTCATTAAATAAAACTCTTTTATTTTATTCAGAATTTTGTCAATTACTTTAATGACAAACATTCACAAATAACCCCTTGCTAGAATTCCATTTCACATGCATAACCTCTTTATGCAATTTCACCCGAAAACCTGTTTCGGTATCTAGTGAAATAAATTCCCGCGCTTGTTTATTCTTTCGGCATGAAACATTTGCTCCAACTGGATGTCAGTGTCCCTTAAGTGTGTCACCCTACGGTTCGCGAATAATGCGGACATGATCGAGACCCTTCTTCGATCAATAATCATTAGCGGGACCTAGAGATCCATACTGACTCCCACACATTCAACGATGACTTTTCCTGTGATCGTCGGAACCTTTTACGCTTGTATCTTAAACCCTTTGTTTCACGATATATTACATGTCCGAGATTCGATCATCGGTATCTCCATACCTAGTTTGATCTCGTTACTGACATGCACTCTTTTCTCGTTCCCGTGATATAACATTCTAGTGATCAAATCACTTGCTTGCAAGCTAACCAATGTGATATCACCGAGTGGGCCCAGAGCATATCTATCCATCATTGGGATGAACAAATTCCACTCTTGATCCATGATTCTCAACATAACACTTTAGTAGCTTTGAAGCCATCTTTATAATCACCTAGTTACGGTGTGACGTTTGATGTCAACAAGAAACTCTTCCGGTGTTAGTGATTGGCATGATCTCATGGTCTAAGGATTAGGACTACTTCGTAAGTTGTTTATAGCAATATAAACTCAATGACTTTGATCGTAATGCTATACTTCGGATGAATGTTCATCACACCATTACACTAATGTTGTGATCTCGTTATTAACAACATCCAATGTCTATGATCGGGAAACCTTGATCATCTTTTTAATCAACGAACTAGTTTATGAGAGAGGCATAACTAGGAACTTTCTGTTTGTTTATTAAACACACATGTATTAACGTTTCCGTATTAATACAATTATAGCATGCAAAATAAACATCTATCATATACTTGGAATACACATAATAAACATTTTATTATTGCCTCTCAGGGCATATTCCCTTCAGTCTCCCACTTGCACTAGAGACAATAATCTAGTTACATAGTGATGTATCTAACACCCATGGAGTTCTGGTGTAGATCATGTTTTGCTCTAGGGAGAGTTTTAGTCAACGGATCTGCTACATTGAGATCCGTATGTACTTTACAAATCTTTATATCTCCATCCTTGACATGCTCGCGGATGGAGTGAAACCAGCGCTTAATATGCTTGGAATGCTTGTGAGACCTTGTCTCTTTGGCATTGGCAATGGCACCATTGTTGTCACAATAGATCACCATTGGGTCCAACGCGTTTGCAACCACTCCTAGTTCGGATATGAACTCCTTCATCCAAACTGCTTCCTGAGCCGCTTCTGAAGCAGCAACATATTCGGCCTCCGTTGTTGATCCCGCCACCACAGGTTGTTTAGAGCTCCTCCAACTAACCGCTCCGCCATTCATGAGAAATACGTATCCGGATTGAGACTTAGAGTCATCCGGATTGGTGTCAAAGCTAGCGTCGACATAACACTTAGCAACGAGCTCTTCTTTGCTCCGTATACAAGAAACATATCCTTAGTTCTTCGCAAGTACTTAAGGATATTCTTGACCGCTTTCCAGTGTTCTGAACCTGGATCCGATTGGTACCTACTAGTCAAACTAATAGCATGTGCCACATCCGTTCTTGTACATAGCATGGCGTACATTATAGAGCCTATGGCTGAAGCATAGGGGACCTTGTCCATTTTCTCTCTTTCTTCCGCCGTAGCCGGACTTTGAGTCTTACTCAATGTCGTGCCTTGTGTCATAGGTAAGAACCCCTTCTTACTATCTTCCATTTTAAACTTCTTTAAAATCTTATCAAGGTATGTACTTTGCGATAGCCCTATTAGGCGCCTAGATCTATCTCTATAGATCTTTATGCCTAATATGTATGACGCTTCACCTAGGTCCTTCATTGAAAATTTGCTGTTTAGATAACTTTTAACACTGTTTAAAAGATCTATATCATTTCCGATGAATAATATGTCATCCACATATAATATCAGAAATGCCACATTGCTCCCACTCACTTTCTTGTAAATACAAGCTTCTCCATAAGTTTTGACAAATCCAAACTCTTTGATCACCTCATCAAAGCGGAGATTCCAACTTCGTGATGCTTGCTTCAATCCATAGATGGATCGCTGAAGCTTGCACACCTTGTTAGCATCCTTAGGATCGACAAAACCCTTTGGTTGTATCATATACAACTCTTCTTCAATATTACCATTGAGAAACGCGGTTTTGACATCCATCTGCCATATCTCATAATCAAAATATGCAGCAATTGCTAACATAATCATAATTGATTTTAGCATCGCTACGGGAGAGAATGTCTCATCGTAGTCAACTCCTTGAATTTGTCGAAACCCCTTTGCGACAAGTCGAGCTTTATAGACGGTTACATTACCATCAGCATCAGTTTTCCTTTTGAAAATCCATTTGTTCTCCACAGCCTTTCGGTCGTGAGGTAAGTCCACCAAGTTCCAAACTTGATTTTCATACATGGATTCCATCTCGGATTTCATGGCTTCTAACCATTTGTTGGAATCCAGGCTCATCATCGCTTCTTCATATGTCGCAGGGTCATCATTTTCATCAACCATGAAATTCATGAAAGGATTTCCGTATAGCTCGGGAGCTACACGCGTCCTGCTAGACCTGCGAGGTTCGGTAGTACTCTCTTTCGGAGTTTCATCATCATTATCATTAGTTCCTTCTTCAACAGGTGAAGCCAACTCCGAAACAACTTCCAGTACTGCGCTACTCGCCATACTTTGAAGAGAAGGTTCAATAACCTCTTCGAGTTCTACCTTCCGACTACTCACACCTTTCGCGAGAAACTCTTTCTCTAGAAAGGATCCATTCTTTGCAACAAAAACCTTGCCCTCGGATCTGTGATAGAAGGAATACCCAATAGTTTCCTTAGGGTATCCTATGAAGACGCATTTTTCCGCTTTGGGTTCGAGTTTATCCGGTTGAAGTTTCTTCACACAAACATCGCATCCCCAAACTTTAAGAAATGACAGCTTAGGTGTCACATGCCAAGATTTTCCAAATCTTGTTATGTGAAAAATAAATGAACAAAATAAAATTATTGTTGAAAATCAGGGTGAAAAGAAACTTTTGTTTCTAAAAGGAAACTTAAAATCCCATCTTGAACAAACTTTAATTAAAGTTTGAATTCAACAAAATTCAAATCTAGAGAAATGCATTCCTCAATGAATGTATCTGGAAATTAAACACTTGGAAAATAAATCCAAACCCTAAACCCTAATGGAATAAAAATCATTTCCAGGTTATCTCCAAGCCTATGGATTTGATCCATATAAAAACTTGTCAACAAACATTTACAAATGATCAAGAAAGAAAAATAGAAATATTATAAAGCCATAGAAATTGGTTTCACTTAATTTGGAACCATAAATAAAATCTTATGAATTTAATAAGATGAAGGAATTGAATTCCCAAAGCTAATAAAGCCTTTATCTAAAATCCATACCAAATGGTGAGCAAATAATCCTAAAAGGAATTAAAAAGATAAACAAATATTAAACAAGATTTTACAAATTGGGATCACCAAGTTTGGGTCTCTAAATAAAAAGATAAGGATTATATAAGATAAAGAAAGAAATATTAAATAAGGAATATTTAAAGACCAAATTAAATCTTGGCCAAATCCATGAAACAAATGGAATGAATGGAATCCAAATCCAAATAAAATAAAAGGATAAAGAATTTCCAAAATAAAATAAAATGGCAATAACCATTCTATCCCTATTTTAATAAAGACAAATATTTAATAAGAATAAATATAAAGTTCATGAGAATTAGTATTTTGGAATTTACCCAAGTGAAACAAAAGTTGTTTAATCAACTTAAATAAAATAAATCTTCCAAATAAACTTTAGGGAATTAAAACTATATTTAAATCCATTGGAATTAAAACAAATACCCAATCTTAAATGATTAATAAATCTTATTAAAAACTTTTCCAAATAATTCAAGATGAATTATTTGACACCCTATTAAATAAATAAACCTACTGAACAGGTTTGGTAAAAATATGGATTTCAAATAAAGTTTTAAAACACATTAAAATCTATTTGAAATAAAGACAAATGACTATTTATAAAATAAATAAGAGACCCCAAAAAGAATAAAGGAATTATTCTAAATTTGACTTTAGAATGTATTATTAATCAGTATTTGAATACACACAAAGTTTGGTTGAAGTTTGAAATCAAAATTGTTCTTTGAATTAATTAAACAAAATCGAAACAGATAAATAGAAAAAATAAAGAGGAAAAAGAATCTGTACAAAAAAAATGAACAAAGCAGCCCAGCCAGCAAAGCCCATCTAGCCCAGCAGGCCCATTTCCCCTCTTTTCCCCGAATCGTTTTCTCTCACTCACAGACACACCCACCCAGTCACTGAGCTGCAGACCCCACCCGTTCTCTCTCTCTCTCTCTCACTGACGACGTTACCCCACAGCCACGTCATCGTCTCCTTCACCCCCGCAGACCAGTTCCTCCCCTCCTCGCTGTTTCTGCCCGAAATTTCGCCGAGTAAATTAGTCTTAACATTGCAGCAATTACACCGGCAATTACTCTCGTTAACTCGCCTCACCCTCCTCCTTCTTTTCCCTCAGACCTCACTCGACCAGAGCCACTAGACTGCCCAAATTTCGACCTCAACTCCCTCCGACCCCGACGAGCTTCCCGGCGAGCCCAGCTACTCCTCTGCCCCCTAGACCACACGAGCCTACTCCCCAGCCTCTGGCGCATCTCCCAGTGCCGCCCGTTCAGCTGCGCGAGCACCATAACCTCGACAACCTCTTCACCAGAACAGCGCCACCGTCTGCCATTTCTCCGGCGACGTTCCCAGGTAAAGTTCGACCGCGCCTCCCCGTCTCCTAGATGCACTCGTACTCGCCGCTTCTGTGCGCAGCTAACACACCCTTTTTCATGCCTTAGCGTGAACCGTACACTCGCCTCCGACGACGAACAGAGTCGCCAGACGCCGGCGACAACTACGGCGAGGAATCACCGGTGGTTCAGAGCGCCCCTCGACAAGTGACGACCACGTTGAGCATCAGCGAAGCAAGGCGAACCTGGTAAAGCCCTCCCCCATCACCCTTGCTTCCTAAATCGCCGGCTCCGCCACCGTCTGACCACGCCGCCGCCAACCGCCGCCGCTAGCGCCGCTCAGATATGGTCAGACCCCTGTACACCGTTGGATCTAGATCGCGTGGATAGAATAGAGTCACTTAAGTGAAACGGTATGGAGCGATCTATGCCGCACGATTGTCATTAGATCCAACGCACCACACCGTGTGATCCACGCGAACCGTTATTGGCCAATAAGGACTCGACGCGTGGCACTGTGTTGTTTTAAAAAGCCAGAAACATTTCTATTAGTTGTTGGATTTTGTAAATTGCATAACTTTTAATCTACACGTCCAAATTTTGCAAACTTTATATCAATGGATTCAGGAAAACAAGCCCTAGCCAACCATGCACTTTGTTTAGTAAAAAGCTTCTGGTAAAATGTTTGTTTTTGCAGAAACTTGTGTATGCATGTTTAGGATATAAAAATTGTTTTAAAATGATTTTGAGGATAAAATCTTTTGCAAATGGAGTGTTTTGAACCTACTGACCATAGGAAACAAATTATGGTTTCAAAAATGTATTTGGCAAAGCAAAAGAATAAATCTTTGATTTAAACCATTTCTAGTCAAATGAAAATATGATTTAATTATTAAAAATGGTTTTGGAAGAAAACCTTTGAGAAATGTTTTGGAAATAAACTCTCTGACCCTAAACACAAGATTATATGGTTTGAAAACATATTTTGTGAAACCTATAGAATTTTGCCTTATTAAAAGCATTTTCTCACCACATAAAATAATGACATGGTATGGAAATGGTTTATGGAGTAAAAACTTTTGCAAATGGTTTTTCCACTTTACAAAATGACCATTAGGTGTTTTCAAAGGTTTATGACCCATTAGAAACCACTTCTCCAAATAAAACAATCTTTAGCATGCTTGCATGCATTGTTTTGTTATTATTATATTATGTGTTGAACTGATTGAATGGTAGTTTGAAATATTGTTTGCTTGATTGAGTTGTAGTGACTTGAAGTGTGTGAACATTGCAAAGACCAAGAAGTGAACTTATAATCTCTACCAAAAAGGCAAGTGATGCTTCATACTTTTGTCCCATTATTTTCACTATGCATTAGTGATATTTCTAAGTAGGACTTGCATGGAATTTTTGCTAAGTATAAACCATGCTATGGGAAATCCTAGTAGATGAAACCTTAGTAGAACTTTCCTAAGTTAAGATTCCTAATACTATCATGCTTAGCTTAGCTAGTAGAAAACAAGGGTGGAATATAAATTCATGCTATGGAAAATTTCTAAGTCTGAGGACTTGAGTTTTGTTTAATAAAACAACTAAGTGAATGAATCACCTGGGTGGAATGGAAGGAATGGTTTGTGTTGAGTGGTTACACAAGGCTAGGGGACTGGTGAACCTTGTGTATCTCACTTGTGGATGGCCACCTAGGAACAAAGAGATTTGAGATGTAAAATGTTGAGAAGCTTCTAGTGCAGCCACTTGGCATTATGGGCTCTGCCTGGATCATATAGGTTGCAATAACTTAGCCAAATGGACAGTTGGTGGTAGGGAATGATAGGTTGGAGCACGTCCATTTTGGTCTAAGGGAAGGCTTCTGAAAGATCTTGTCTTGGTGAAACCAAGTCTTGTGGGGAAAGTGCACCACCTCTGCAGAGTGTAAAATCTAAGTACTTATCCATGTCCCTGGCAAAGGACAATTTGAGCATCAAGACATGGAAGCTATCAAGAATATCATCATCCAAATTTCTAAGTTAAAAACTTGTGGTTGAACAAGGGTTTAAGGTTCACCAATTTCTATTGGTGGTTCCTTGGGTGATTTTTGTCAAGCAAAAACTTAGTGTTTTCAAATGATAAGGAAAATCTATTTTGAGCAAAGTAAGCCTAAGCTCCACTTAGCCAAATGCATATAGATGATAGACTCCACTATACTACCATTATATCACTTGCCAATACAATTCAAATGTATTGACCCTTGTGGCTGTAACTTGTTATGTTGCAGGTTTGTTTGATATTAGTGAAGTTTAATGATTAGGATTACAAGTCTACAACCAACATGCCTGCCTGTGGCACTTTGAAGATGAAGGACCCCATGCTTATAGATATTCTACTGCAATGTAATGTAATAGCCAAATGAGCTATGTAAGATGTAATAAATTATTTTATTCCTGGTTATAAAGTTGTATTATGACCCTTGTTTCTTGATATTACATCTTAACTGTGGATGCTAGCTATTGATCCAGGGACTAGCATTGTATTTAAAGGTTGGGAACCTTTAGATGGTATTAGAGCATTGTGTTGCCTGTAGGATTTGTAAACCTAGGATTGGACAAAACCCCTTAGAAAAATAGGAGTTGTATTTGTTACAAAACTTATTTACAAACAATCTTGTAAACTCTTTCCTCAACCATTTTGGTTTTGATTCTACATCTCTTCTATTTCAAACTTGATGGACAAAGCCTACCCCATGGCCAAAGACTTCACCATGTGCAAAGGACTTCATCAACTCTAATGACTTCAACATCTTCAACTCTAATGACTTCAACATCTTAAACATTTTCACCAAGGACTTCAATCTTGGATAACACTAAAGACTACAAGTGAGACAAGAAATGTTATTCAAGACTTGAGGACTAAGGAAACACAACTTAGAAGGAACCATCATCACCTTGAAGTTTTGAGATCAAGATGCAAGAAATTCTCTAAGGATAACAACATCTTGTTCAAGAAGAATCAACCAAGAAGGATGGAAAGATCTCAAGTGAACCATATAGATGGACCACCATATTTAGTTTAAGTCAAACCCACCAACTTATGTGGTGTAACAAAAATATTTTTGGTTGCCTAAAAATATGCTTGAAACTTGTTGATTGAGTGGAATGTTTGTTTGTGATTGCTTGCTCATTGCTTGTGTGAATTATGATGTGTGTGATTAGAATTGAATCGTTAGAAATATTTTGCCTATTCTAATCCCAATCCAACCCAAACAGATGACTTCTCCAAGAGACTCCAACATCAAGGATGACAACAACAACAACCAAGAGAACAACATGAGAGAACAACTACTAGCAAACCAAACCCAGTTGAGCCAAGTGACAACTCAGCTTTTAGCCAACAACAATGGACTAGACCCAGCCATACAAAGGATTTTGAAACTTCAATCCCAATTGTTGCAAGGAATGGCCACTCAAATGATCAACATGGGAGAAAACTCTTCCCAAGGAGTTTGTGACAACAAGGATGACAAAGATGTTATTCTAGAAGAAACCCAAGCTTGCAATATTTGTGGAGACAAGGATCACACTTCCAAGGAGCATGGAGATCAATGCCCCAATTGTGAAGAGAAACATCCAATTGACCAATGCCCCACATCCCAAGCTACTTGTTACCTATGTGAAGGAAACAATCATGTCCCTATCCAATGCCCCATCTATTCCATAGTTGAACAAAGGAAACAAGGTGGAGTGCAACAACTGATTGCAGACTACCATGGGAGAGCCAAGTCTACCAAGAAGGATGAAGACAAAGGAAAATCTCAGCTTGTACCTCCCAGCAACATGACTCAATTTAAAGGACCAAAGAAGAGGCATATGTATTATCCAAGGAGTAATAGAAAGTCAAGGAGACCAGTAGACATTCCTACCTATGAGATAACATATGAAGAACATGAACTAGAAGCACTCCTAGCTTTGGAGAAACCCAAGAAAAAGAAGGACAAAAGCCATGTGCAATGTGGTCATTGCAAAGAAATGGGACATTATGCCAGTGAATGTCCAGAGAAGCAAAAGTATAAGGAGATTAGCCAAGTGTGGTGCAACAACTGCAAAGAGCTAGGCCATTATGTAGCAACTTGCCCACAGAAGATACGTGAAGAACTCAACCTCATCACATGCTACAATTGTGGTAACCAAGGACATTATGCAAGCAACTGTCCAGAAAAGATGAAACACAAGATAAACAAGCCTATGAAGGATCTCAGCCTTATCACATGTTTCAAGTGTGGAAACAAAGGACATTATGCAGATGTTTGCCTAGAGAGATTTCAACAAGACCCCAAGCAAGTCAAGAAGTGATCTAGTTGGAAAATTTTTAAGGGTGGTAGTACCCTAGATGATTTTGAACCAACTTGTACCCCTAGCCTTCCCAAATCTCGGGACGAGATTTATTTTAAGGGTGGTAGCCTGTCACATCCCAAGATTTTCCAAATCTTGTTATGTGAAAAATAAATGAACAAAATAAAATTATTGTTGAAAATCAGGGTGAAAAGAAACTTTTGTTTCTAAAAGGAAACTTAAAATCCCATCTTGAACAAACTTTAATTAAAGTTTGAATTCAACAAAATTCAAATCTAGAGAAATGCATTCCTCAATGAATGTATCTGGAAATTAAACACTTGGAAAATAAATCCAAACCCTAAACCCTAATGGAATAAAAATCATTTCCAGGTTATCTCCAAGCCTATGGATTTGATCCATATAAAAACTTGTCAACAAACATTTACAAATGATCAAGAAAGACAAATAGAAATATTATAAAGCCATAGAAATTGGTTTCACTTAATTTGGAACCATAAATAAAATCTTATGAATTTAATAAGATGAAGGAATTGAATTCCCAAAGCTAATAAAGACTTTATCTAAAATCCATACCAAATGGTGAGCAAATAATCCTAAAAGGAATTAAAAAGATAAACAAATATTAAACAAGATTTTACAAATTGGAATCACCAAGTTTGGGTCTCTAAATAAAAAGATAAGGATTATATAAGATAAAGAAAGAAATATTAAATAAGGAATATTTAAAGACCAAATTAAATCTTGGCCAAATCCATCAAACAAATGGAATGAATGGAATCCAAATCCAAATAAAATGAAAGGATAAAGAATTTCCAAAATAAAATAAAATGGCAATAACCATTCTATCCCTATTTTAATAAAGACAAATCTTTAATAAGAATAAATATAAAGTTCATGAGAATTAGTATTTTGGAATTTACCCAAGTGAAACAAAAGTTGTTTAATCAACTTAAATAAAATAAATCTTCCAAATAAACTTTAGTGAATTAAAACTATATTTAAATCCATTGGAATTAAAACAAATACCCAATCTTAAATGATTAATAAATCTTATTAAAAACTTTTCCAAATAATTCAAGATGAATTATTTGACACCCTATTAAATAAATAAACCTACTGAACAGGTTTGGTAAAAATATGGATTTCAAATAAAGTTTTAAAACACATTAAAATCTATTTGAAATAAAGACAAATGATTATTTATAAAATAAATAAGAGACCCCCAAAAGAATAAAGGAATTATTCTAAATTTGACTTTAGAATGTATTATTAATCAGTATTTGAATACACACAAAGTTTGGTTGAAGTTTGAAAACAAAATTGTTGTTTGAATTAATTAAACAAAATCAAAACAGATAAATAGAAAAAAGAAAGAGGAAAAAGAATCTGTACAAAAAAATGAACAAAGCAGCCCAGCTAGCAAAGCCCATCTAGCCCAGCAAGCCCATTTCCCCTCTTTCCCCGAATCATTTTCCCTCACTCACAGACACACCCACCCAGTCACTGAGCTGCGGACCCCACCCGTTCTCTCTCTCACTGACGACGTTACCCCACAACCACGTCATCCTCTCCTTCACCCCCGCAGACCAGTTCCTCCCCTCCTCGCTGTTTCTGCCCGAAATTTCGCCGAGTAAATTCGTCTTAACGTTGCAGCAATTACACCCGCGATTACTCTCGTTAACTCGCCTCACCATCCTCCTTATTTTCCCTCAGACCTCACTCGACCGGAGCCGCTAGACTGCCCAAATTTTGACCTCAACTCCCTCCGACCCCGACGAGCTTCCCGGCGAAATCCGGCGAGCCCAGCTACTCCTCTGCCCCCTAGACCACACGAGCCTACTCCCTAGCCTCTGGCGCATCTCCCAGTGCCGCCCGTTCAGCTGCGCGAGCACCATAACCTCGACAACCTCTTCACCAGAGCAGCGCCACCGTCTGCCATTTCTCCGGCGACGTTCCCAGGTAAAGTTCGACCGCGCCTCCCCGTCTCCTGGATGCACTCGTACTCGCCGCTTCTGTGCGCAGCTAACGCACCCTTTTTCATGCCTTAGCGTGAACCGTACACTCGCCTCCGATGACGAACAGAGTCGCCAGACGCCGGCGACAACTACGGCGAGGAATCACCGGTGGTTCAGAGCGCCCCTCGACAAGTGACGACCATGTTGAGCATCATCGAAGCAAGGCGAACCTGGTAAAGCCCTCCCCCATCACCCTTGCTTCCTAAATCGCCGGCTCCGCCACCGCCTGACCACGCCGCCGCCAACCGCCGCCGCTAGCGCCGCTCAGATATGGTCAGACCCCTGTACACCGTTGGATCTAGATCGCGTGGATAGAATAGAGTCACTTAAGTGAAACGGTATGGAGCGATCTATGCCGCACGATTGTCATTAGATCCAACGCACCACACCGTGTGATCCACGCGAACCGTTATTGGCCAATAAGGACTCGACGCGTGGCACTGTGTTGTTTTAAAAAGCCAGAAACATTTCTATTAGTTGTTGGATTTTGTAAATTGCATAACTTTTAATCTACACGTCCAAATTTTGCAAACTTTATATCAATGGATTCAGGAAAACAAGCCCTAGCCAACCATGCACTTTGTTTAGTAAAAAGCTTCTGGTAAAATGTTTGTTTTTGCAGAAACTTGTGTATGCATGTTTAGGATATAAAAATTGTTTTAAAATGATTTTGAGGATAAAATCTTTTGCAAATGGAGTGTTTTGAACCTACTGACCATAGGAAACAAATTATGGTTTCAAAAATGTATTTGGCAAAGCAAAAGAATAAATCTTTGATTTAAACCATTTCTAGTCAAATGAAAATATGATTTAATTATTAAAAATGGTTTTGGAAGAAAACCTTTGAGAAATGTTTTGGAAATAAACTCTCTGACCCTAAACACAAGATTATATGGTTTGAAAACATATTTTGTGAAACCTATAGAATTTTGCCTTATTAAAAGCATTTTCTCACCACATAAAATAATGACATGGTATGGAAATGGTTTATGGAGTAAAAACTTTTGCAAATGGTTTTGCCACTTTACAAAATGACCATTAGGTGTTTTCAAAGGTTTATGACCCATTAGAAACCACTTCTCCAAATAAAAGAATCTTTAGCATGCTTGCATGCATTGTTTTGTTATTATTATTTTATGTGTTGAACTGCTTGAATGGTAGTTTGAAATATTGTTTGCTTGATTGAATTGTAGTGACTTGAAGTGCGTGAACATTGCAAAGACCAAGAAGTGAACATATACTCTCTACCAAAAAGGCAAGTGATGCTTCATACTTTTGTCCCATTATTTTCACTATGCATTAGTGATATTTCTAAGTAAGACTTGCATGGAATTTTTGCTAAGTATAAACCATGCTATGGGAAATCCTAGTAGATGACACCTTAGTAGAACTTTCCTAAGTTAAGATTCCTACTACTATCATGCTTAGCTTATGTAACATCCCAAAAATACTAAACTTAGATCATCAACCTCTAATCATCAAGATTAGGGTTAACAAAAACTTTTCTAAATAAACTCATGAATGCATGCATATGTGTATGCATTGATTTTTAATTTCTTTAAAAACCACCTTGTTTGTGTGATCCATTGCTTGTAAAATGTTTCTTAGGTGAAATAAACATCATCTAAAACATTTCCCACACTTTTCCTAAAGACAAGTAAATCAAAACAAATATATTAAGTGAATGGTCATTTCGACCAATTTAACTCCCATGCCTACTTTGGCTGTCTCAAACTTTCAGAACCTAACAGAAACTTTTCTGGATCTTTGCACCCCTTGAATGTACTCATAAAAAGGTATCAAGGCCCACTTTGTGATCACCCATAAACTTTCAAATGCATAGTTTAAATGACAATTCAAAATTGAATCTTCTTCATATGGGAAGATCCCACTTTTTCAAAAACCACTCAAACAAGCTCAACTTTCAAAACCCAAGCATCTGCAGACGCACCAGCACCAATCTAGCAAACCCACCAAAAATCATTTCAAAATTCAAAACTTGATTTCATGCGGCCATTTCATCAAACAGGTTGCAGACACAAATTAAACAAAACATCAAACACTATAGTGTGCAGTGTTTTGAGCCTAACTTGTTCCCTAGTTAGCTCACACACAACTCAGTAGATCATCTAGAAAGGTTAGCCCAACACTAGCACCCCTGTGAGCTTGCCATTGCCATTAATGGTGAACAGCCGAAGCCAACCTTGTCACCCCATTGTGGACAGCAGGCTAGAGGAAGAACTAGCCGTGCCAACCTTGTCTGGGAGGTAGCCCACCGTCCACCGCCACTCCCTGTCCCAGCCTCAAGCGTTGCCAAGCCCTGGACCATGCGCACAAGCCACGCCCAGACCATGCCGAGCGTGCGCCAGAGCGCCACCCTCGACCAGCATCCACAGACCGCGCGCCGCCCTCACCGCGCGCACACATGATCACCACCGACCCAGGAGACCGCCAGACATCCCCGTTTGCCGCCCCGTGCCATACAGCCACCGCCCGCCGTCGAAGACGCCGCCTCTGCCGCGCAGAGCACCGGCCGTTCCAGACCAAACCACACTGACCCATGCCTCGCGACCATGTCGTTGAGCATCGCCAGGAGACACAGCACCGTCCCCTACCCTTGCCCATGCCTTTAGCCGCCTGTAACGTCGCCCCCGACGAGCTCACCGTGCGCCCCGATGGTCCCCTCGCTCGACTATAAATAGAGGCCACCCCCGCACGATTTCTTCACACCATCTCACTCCCCTATCCTCACTGACCGTGCCACACCATTCTCAGAGCAAGGCGAGCACCACCTCGCCGGAATTTCACTGGAGCCTGCCGCTGCCGGAGAAGAAAGGAGCCAGCGATTGGAGCAGCCCCAGGAGCTTCCGCGACCACCCCTGAGTTCGCCGTCGTCGACTTCGTCGTTCGCCCGCCTCGCCGACCCTCGCCAGTACCCCGGTGAGCCCCAGCACCCCTCACTGGCCGCGCTAGGTTTCGTTCTCGCCGGAGTTGTCTCGCGTCGACGATGACCCCCAGCCGTTGGATTAGAACTAGATCGAACGATCCACATTGCCCCATACCGCTTCGCCCAGCCCCGTGTCACTGACGAGTGGGGACACCCACTTAAGCAGCCCGCGGGAGCACTGCGCTTAGCAGGCCGGCCCGTTAGAATTTCCCGCGCAGCCCAGCAATTCAAATTAAAACTTTTCTATTTTATTTCAAACACACTTCAGCACCCATCTTCAAAAATCAACCCAGATCGATTCAGTGCACCAAATTGGATGAAACCAATTTTTTTGGAAAGGTCTTTGAATGCTTAATCCAAGCCCGTTGGATTGAAGTCATTTGGATCCGTAGATCACCCATAGCAAAAATAACAAGGCATAAGCTTTTCTGCATTCAAACATTTTTCAAATTTAAACCATAAAAGCTTTTGAGTTGATTCCAACTCTCAAAAATCACATTTAACCATACCTTTCAGAATATATAAAAATATATATAGGTTTACTTGCAGAAATAATGTTCAAGTAATAAAAGAATGCTTCATAAGCATTTCTAGCCACTTTAATTAATTAAAATAAAAGGGTAAAACCTTATTAAATTGTGACACCACTTTAAATCACATTCCCATGGACTACAATATGTGGTGATGACATGTGTCAACATGATCCCATGTTTAGTTTGGAGAATATTAAATCTTAAGTAATTTTTCAATGAGTAGAAATTACTTTTCTAAAAATAAAAAGATTTAAACCAAGCCTTAACCTTGTAATGTTAGAGATGATGCTAGATCATCAATATGACCCTTGTGTGTGATGATTTAAAGTAGTTAAGTATTGTTTGGTGATTGTGTACCTCGTATTTATTCATAGACGCTAGTACCGACCAAGGATACGAGGAGGAAGGAGGATACTACGAAGAGGAAGCCGAGGAGAACTTCAACCACTGCTCTGCACAAGGCAAGCCTAATACTACTAGTGAATGTGCAAGCTAACACTTGCAAGATACTATACCTATGCAAGCTTATACTGATATTGATGCAAGCTCACTCTTGCAAGATACCCTACTGATGCCACAAACCCATACTTGTGATATGACTACTATATGCCTTAAGCATATGTGATCATAACCACTTGATAAACCAAATCCTAGTTTTATGTGCAAGCTTCTTACTTTATTTCTTTATCAAAGCTTACTTAGAGTCTACCTAAGAGTTTGGTAGATACTAGATAGTTGTGCTGAAGGTTGCATAAAGAGCATAAAATTTGGCCTAAGCTAGAAACCTTGATATCAGCCTAAGATATAAGGTTGGACTTAGTGAAACGCCAATAGTTACCACCCCTCATTAGTACTACCCCCCACTTGTAGATGCTAGTGCTAAGCATAAAACTTGATCAACTTTAGATGGGAATACTTAGTGGAAAAATGGTGATGAAAACCTTGGAATGATGGATCATTCTATTGAAATGTTTTGGACATGTGTTTCCAAACACCGGATGATTCTGGTGATAAAAATGTTGAGGCATGAGCCTTATCCCTTTATAAAACTGATGGTTGTCTGGATGCGATACCATTCCAATTTTAGCGTACAACCACAATACCCGAATATTGGGTAGGGCTTGACTGGAAACTTACATACCTTAGTATTAGTTCCCTCCCGGCCAAGGTCTGAGCTGAGGCTACCTTGTGAAGATTGTCCACCTGTGCAGTACCCAAGATGACAGTGGTCATGGTTGGGAGGCCAAACTCACAGGAGAGGTGCTTATACTAGGGCGTGTAATTGAAAGGTTAGGATTGATTATCCGCATACTGAGTATGGTGAATTCAGGATTTATTCCTGACGGATGTATCGAATGTTGTGGTGAAAGTGTACAATCTCTGCAGAGTGTCAAACTATTCGAATAGCCGCGTCCGCGGTTATGGACAGTTGGAGTGGCCATACTGTTCCCCCGTCAGACCTTTTCAAAATGACTTGTGAAATGAATTGAGACTTTGACTTGACCACAACAGAGTTGTGACCTGAATTACAAGATCCCACTTAGGAGTTATAAAATTGTGACTAGCTTTGGAACTTAGTAGAGATAAACCTGGCTTTTTGAAAAACAACCCTAGAGCCTAGTGTCCTATTATCCAAAAACCCCTTTACTTGTTAGTATTAGTTTGCGAGTACTTAAAGAGTACTCATGGCTTTGTCCCTGGCTATTCCCATGGCCAGACTATGAAGAGGAGTACCTGGAAGATGGACCCCAGGAAGGTTATGACAACTAGGATCATCTCCCATCGTCAGCATTGCCTGTGACCCCGAAGATGGAGCTTCGCCTACGCTACCGTTATTATTACGTATTCCGCTGCTTGATGTTGTATTAAGAACCGGATCATGAGATCCCTATTTGTGTAAGAACTTATGTATCGTTTGTAATGGATGAAGTACTATGGTATCCAATTCTGTTATGTCTCGCAAAAATGGTAATCCTGGGATTGCGATGTATGGCATAACAAGCATCTAGGATTGAAAAATCCGGGTGTTGACAGCTTAGCTAGTAGAAAACAAGGGTGGAATATAAATTCATGCTATGGAAAATTTCTAAGTCTGAGGACTTGAGTTTTGTTTAATAAAACAACTAAGTGAATGAATCACCTGGGTGGAATGGAAGGAATGGTTTGTGTTGAGTGGTTACACAAGGCCAGGGGACTGGTGAACCTTGTGTATCTCACTTGTGGATGGCCACCCAGGAACAAATAGATTTGAGATGTCAAATGTTGAGAAGCTTCTAGTGCAGCCACTTGGCATTATGGGCTCTTCCTGGATCATATAGCTTGCAATAACTTAGCCAAATGGACAGTTGGTGGTAGGGGAATGATAGGTTGGAGCGCGTCCATTTTGGTCTAAGGGAAGGCTTCTGAAAGATCTTGTCTTGGTGAAACCAAGTCTTGTGGAGAAAGTGCACCACCTCTGCAGAGTGTAAAATCTAAGTACTTAGCCATGTCCCTGGCAAAGGACAATTTGAGCATCAAGACATGGAAGCTATCAAGAATCTCATCATCCAAATTTCTAAGTTAAAAACTTGTGGTTGAACAAGGGTTTAAGGTTCACCAATTTCTATTGGTGGTTCCTTGGGTGATTTTTGTCAAGCAAAAACTTAGTGTTTTCAAATGATAAGGAAAATCTATTTTGAGAAAAGCAAGCCTAAGCTCCACTTAGCCAAATGCATATAGATGATAGACTCCACTATACTACCATAGTATCACTTGCCAATACAATTCAAATGTATTGACCCTTGTGGCTGTAACTTGTTATGTTGCAGGTTTGTTTGATATTAGTGAAGTTTAATGATTAGGATTACAAGTTTACAACCAACATGCCTGCCCGTGGCACTTTGAAGATGAAGGACCCCATGCTTATAGATATTCTGCTGCAATGTAATGTAATATCCAAATGAGCTATGTAAGATGTAATAAATTATTTTATTCCTGGTTATAAAGTTGTATTATGACCCTTGTTTCCTGATATTACATCTTAACTGTGGATGCTAGCTATTGATCCAGGGACTAGCATTGTAAACAGAGGGATCTCTACCTTATTAAAGGTTGGGAACCTTACATTAGGTTTGTTTCCAAACCACAATTCATACGGTGTCTTTTCAACGGATTTAGATGGTGCCCGATTTAAAGTGAATGCAGCAGTTTCTAGTGCATAACCCCAAAATGACAACGGCAAGTCCGTCAGAGACATCATAGATCGAACCATATCTAATAAAGTACGATTACGACGTTCCGACACACCATTTCTCTCTGGTGTTCCGGCATGTGTGAGTTGTGAAACAATTCCACACTCTTTCATGTGAGTGCTAAACTCGTAACTTAGATACTCACCTCCACGGTCGGACCGTAGAAATTTGATCTTTCTATTACGATGATTTTACACTTCATTCTGAAATTCCTTGAACTTTTCAAGGGTTTCAGACTTGTGTTTCATCAAGTAGATATAACCGTATCTACTCAAATCATCCGTGAAAGTAAAAAAATAACGATATCCACCTCGCGCCGACACACTCATTGGACCACATACATCAGAATGTATGATTTCCAATAAATCTGTCGCCCGTTCCATTGAACCAGAAAACGGCATTCTAGTCATCTTGCCCATAAGGCATGGCTCACATGTATCAAATGGTTCAAAATCAAGTGATTCCAAAAGTCCATCCGAATGGAGCTTCTTCATGCGTTTAACGCCAATATGACCTAGACGGCAGTGCCACATATATGCGGATATATCATCATTTAGTTTAATCCTTTTAGCATCAACATTATGAATATGTGTAACATTATTATCGAGATCCAATAGAAATAAACCATTCATCATCGGTGCATGACCATAAAAGATTTCATTCATATAAATGGAACAACCATTGTTCTCGGATTTAAATGAATAACCACTTCGCATTAAACACGATCCAGATACAATGTTCATGCTCAGTGCAGGCACCAGATAACAATTATTTAAGTTTATAACTAATCCCGACGGCAAGTGGAGAGATAGCGTTCCGACGGCGATCACATCAACGCTTGATCCATTGCCGACACGCAATTTGACCTCACCCCTTGCTAGCGGTTGCTTGTTCCGCAGCCCCTAATTCGAGTTACAAATATTAGCAACTGAACCGGTATCAAATACCCAGGTGCTACTGCGAGCACTAGTCAAGTACACATCAATAACATGTATATTATATATACCTTTGTTTGCCTTGCCGACCTTCTTGTCTGCCAAAAACTTGGGGCAGTTGCGCTTCCAGTGGCCAGTCCCTTTACAATAGTAGCACTCGGTATCAGACTTAGGTCCAACTCAGGGTTTCTTTTCAGGCACGGCAACCGGCTTGCCGCCCTTACTTCCCTTTCGTTTTCCCTTCTTGTCTTTCTTGAAACCAGTGTTCCTATTGATCATCAACACTTGATGTTCCTTTTTGATCTCCACTTCTGCAGTTTTAAGCATTGACAGAAGCTCGGGGAGAGACTTCTTCATGCCTTGCATATTATAGTTCATCACAAAGCTCTTATAGCTAGGTGGCAGAGACTGCAGAACACGATGGATGCCTAAATCAATGGGAATCATTATTCCCAAGGATACAAGCTTATCGGCGTAACCCGACATCTTGAGTACATGCTCACTAACGGAGTTGTGCTCTTCCATCATGCAGCTAAAGAACTTTTCTGAAGCGTTGTGGCTCTCTACAACAGCATGTGTGTTGAAAATCATTTTTAACTCACCCATTGTATCAAAAGCATTGCCGTTTTCGAAACGCTTTCGAAGTTCCGGCTCTAGCCCATACAATATGCCGCAATGAACTAAGTTGTGGTCCTCCTGACGAGTCTGATAGACATTCTTCTCCTCGTCAGGGGCATCCTCAAAAGGTGGGGGGCCTAGCGGCGCTTCTAGCACATATTGCTTTTGTGCAGCAGAGAGGAGAAACCTCAAATTCATGGCCCATTCGGTAAAGTTTCTACCGTTCGTTGCAAGTTTCTCTTTCTCCATGAACACATTGAAATTAAAAGCAGGTGGTGCCATCTACAATAGAATTTGTAAAGTTTAGACTAAGTTTATGATAGATTGAGTTCAACTAATCCATATTACGAATGAACTCCCACTCAAAAACGACATACCTCATGCCTTTTTGGTGATTACATGAACCAAATCCACTATACCAAGTCCGATCATCACGTGAGTCGGTATAGCTTCAAAGGCGAGCATCAAATGGGCATCATATCTACTATATGACTCATGCTTAACCTTTCGGTCCGTGTTCCTGAAGGGTTTCGCGGCATGGTAAATCAAAATTTTATACGGATGCGAACAGAGGGAAGCCAAGATCTAATCTAGGAGATGCAAACAACGAGAGAGATTGGATTAGATCTTCATATCCTTGAAGATTCTCACAGCGGAACGTTCGTCGGAACGTGGGTGATGTAGTCGTACTCGCTTCTCCTCCTCGCGATCTGATCCGATCTAGCACCACAAGTGGCGATGCCTCCGTGAGATGCACACGTGCGGCACCTCGACGTCTCCTCCTTCCTTGGTCCAGCAAGTATGGTGGAGAGATGGGTTGGATCTACAACGCGACGGCGCGGTGCAATTGGTGGAGAATTTCTGCAGCAGGGCTTCGCCTACAAGCAGTCGGGAGGGATAGAGGAGGGCAGCAGGGCGGCTAGGGTTGGAGGGGAAGGTGTAGGGGGTTGGTGCGCCCCCACCCCTATTTATATAGAGGGGGGGCGCAGACCTAGCCCCTCCCCCAAGCCCAAACCGGCGGCCCGAAAGGATAAGGAGTGGGGGGCAAGGAAACCCCCCCCTTATAGAAGGTCTATCTCGAGTTTAAAACTCTCTTGGCCGGCTGGGCCCTATGGGGCCTTGTGCCCCTGTCCCAATGCGGCCAGGGAACTCCCTCATAGGCCCATGCCCCCTCCCGGAAGGTGGGGCCACGTTGGTACCCTTCCAGAAGGTTCTAGAAGCTTCCGGTACAATACCGATTAACCCGGAACAATTCCGAACTCCAAAAACTGCACTGCCTTATATGAATCTTATTCTCCGGAACCTCTCGTGATGTCCCGGATCCCATCCGAGACTCCGAACAAAAAATCATAAACCAATTATCCAATCTATCCTAGCGTCGAGACACGTTAAGTGTGTGACCCTGCGGGTTCGAGAATATGCAGACATGATCTTCTATCAATAATCAACAACGGGGTCTGGAAACCCATATTGACTCTCACACATTCATCGATGATCATATCGGATGAACCATGATGCCAGGATTCAATCAATCCCATATATATATTCCCTTCGTCTCGCGATATTTTACTTGCCCGAGATTCGATCGTCGGTACCGTCATACCTAGTTCAATCTCGTTCACAGCAAGTACTTTACTCGTTCCGTAATCCGATATCACTTTGTGATTAACTCCTTAACCACATGCTTGCAAGCGGTGTTGATATCGATTACCGAGTGGGCCCGAAGTATATCTCTCCGACTTGGGAGGGACAAATCCCATCTCGATACATACAACCCAACAGATACTTTCCGATCACCTGAGAGCCACCTTTATGATCACCCTCTCATAGGATGACGTTTGATGACCTCAAAGCTTTCTTCCGATACCAGGGAGTTGCATTATCTCATGGTCTAAGGAATACAATATTTGACATAAGAAAAGCTTCGCAAAGACGAACACGATGACACGATCTAATTGCTTCGCTTAGTTTGGGTCTTGTCCATCATATCATTCTCCCAACGATATGATCTCATTATCAATTGACAACTCATGTCTATGGTTAGGAAACCTTAACCATCATTGATCAATGAGCTAGTCCATAGAGGCGTACTAGGGACACGGTGTTGTTCACAAACCACACAAGTATTAAAGTTTCCGCTTAATACAATTCTAGCATGGAATATAAACATTATCATGAACAAGAATTATAATAATAACATCTTTATTATTGCCTCTAGGGCATAATTCCAACAGTCTCCCACTTGCACTAGAGTCAATAATCTAGTTTACATTTGGCAACAATATCACACCCATGGCACTGAGGTGCTGATCATGTTTTGCATGCGGAAGAGGTTTAGTCAACGGATCTGCGACATTCAGATCTGTATGTACTTTGCAAATCTTCAGATCTCCATCTGCTATATAATCTAGGATTATATGAAACTTGCGGTTGATATGCTTGGTCTTTGGATGATATCTTGGTTCCTTAGCGAGTGCTATGGCGCCAGTGTTGTCACACAATATCTCCAGTGGGTCCAATGCACTTGGAACCACGCCAAGCTCAGTGATGAAGTTCCTGATCCAAACTCCTTCACTTGACGCTTCTGCAGCCATGTATTCCGCTTCTACTGTAGGTCCCGCAATCACGCTTTGCTTGTAGCTTCTCCAGCTGACAGCTCCTCCATTCAAAATATACACGTATCCTGTCTGAGATTTAGAATCATCCTTGTCGGTGTCAAAACCCCTATAGACTAAGAACATTTCATTAGTCCTATTTAGGTACTTTAGGATGTTCTTCACGGCTGTCCAGTGTTCCACTCCTGGATCACTTTGATATCTGCTCGTCAAACTAAGAGCATTGGACACATCCGGTCTAGTACACAGCATGGCATACATGATAGAACCTATGGCCGAGGCATAAGGCACTTTTCTCATAGCTTCCCTATCATTTACCGTAGCTGGACACTTAGCCTTGCTCAATATCTTACCTGACGACATAGGCACTGAACCTTTCTTTGCCTTATCCATTCTGAACCTTTTCAGAACTTTGTCTAGGTATGTACTCTGGCTTAAAGCTATCAGGCGTCTTTGTCTATCTCTATAGATCTTGATGCCCAATATATAAGCAGCTTCACCTAGGTCTTTCATTGAAAAACACTTGTTCAAATAACTCTTCACATCGTTAAGCATGTTGATGTCATTTCCGATAATCCATATGTCATCCACATATAGTACCAGAAACGTCACCGAGCTCCCACTCACTTTCTTGTAGATGCAAGCTTCGTAGCAATTTGGAACAAATCCAAAGCTCTTGATCACTTGATCAAAACGAAGGTTCCAACTCCGAGATGCTTGCTTCAGTCCATGAATAGAACGCTGAAGTTTGCATACTTTATCAAAACCTTCGGGTTGCATCATATACAACTCTTCATCAATGTTGCCATTGAGGAAAGCAGTCTTGACATCCATCTGCCATATTTCATAATCATGAAACGCAGCAATTGCTAATAAAATCCAAATGGACTTAAACATCGCTACGGGAGAGAAAGTCTCATCGTAGTCAACACCTTGAACTTGTCGAAAACCTTTCGCGACAAGCCGTGCTTTATAGACGATAACATTACCATCCGCGTCCGTTTTCTTCTTGAAGATCCATTTGCACTCAACGGCCTTACGGTCGCTAGGAGGGTCCACCAAAGTCCATACTTGGTTTTCGCTCATGGATCCCAATTCGGATTTCATGGCTTCTAGCCATTTCTCAGAGTCTGGGCTCATCATCGCTTCCTCATAGATCGTAGGTTCACTGTCTTCTACTAACAAGACAGTCAAGACAGGGTTGCCGTACCACTCAGGAGGGGAACGCGACCTTGTCGACCTGCGACGTTCAGTAGCAGCATCGTCCGAAGCTTCATGATCCTTGTCATTAGCTTCCTCTATTGTTGGTGCAGGCGGCACTGGAACAATTTCAGGTGCTGCGCTACTCTCCAATTCAAAAGAAGGTTCAATAACCTCGTCTAGCTCTACTTTCCTCCCACTCACTTCTTTCGAGAGAAACTCCTTCTCAAGAAAGGAACCGTTCTTTGCGACAAACACTTTGCCTTCAGTTCTGTGATAGAAGGTATACCCAATAGTTTCCTTAGAGTATCCTATGAAGACGCATTTCTCCGCTTTGGGTTCGAGCTTGTCCGGCATCAACTTCTTGACGTAAGCTTCGCATCCCCAAACTTTAAGAAACGACAACTTAGGTTTAGCACCAAACCACAGTTCATACGGTGTCGTCTCAACGGATTTAGATGGAGCCCTATTTAAAGTGAATGCAGCGGTTTCTAATGCATAACCCCAAAATGATAACGGCAAATCAATAAGAGACATCATTGATCGGACCATATCTAATAAGGTTCGAATCCGGCGTTCAGACACACCATTGCGCTGTGGTGTTCCGGGTGGCGTGAGTTGTGAAACGATTCCACTTGCTTTAAGATGCGTGAGAAAATCATAACTCAAATATTCACCTCCACGATCGGATCGTAGAAACTTAATCTTTCTGTTACGATGGTTCTCCACTTCATTCTGAAATTCTTTGAACTTTTCAAACGTTTCAGATTTATGTTTCATTAAATAGATATACCCATATCTACTTGTCATCGGTAAAAGTGAGAAAATAGTGATATCCACCGCGCGTCGAAACACTCATCGGTCCGCATACATCGGTATGTATGATTTCCAACAAGTGCGTTGCTCGCTCCATCATACCGGAGAACGGGGTTTTGATAATCTTGCCCATGAGGCATGGTTCGCATGTGTCAAATGATTCAAAATCAAGAGACTCCAAAAGTCCATCAGAATGGAGTTTCTTCATGCGCTTTACACCAATATGACCTAGACGACAGTGCCACAAATAAGTAGTATTATCACTATCTACTTTGCATCTCTTAGCCTCAATGTTATGGATGTGTGTTTCATCCCTTTCGAGATTTAGAAGAAATAAACCATTCACAAGAGGTGCATGACCATAAAAGATGTTACTCATATAAATAGAACAACCATTATTCTCCGATTTAAATGAATAACCGTCTTGCAATAAACACGATCCAGAAATAATGTTCATGCTCAACGCAGGCACATAATAACATTTATTAAGGTTTAAAACTAATCCCGAAGGTAAAACTAAGGAGAGCGTGCCGACGGCCATCACATCAACTCTTGATCCGTTGCCAACGCGCATCGTCACCTCATCCCTCGCAAGCCGCCGTCTATTCCGTAGCTCCTGTTTCGAGTTACAAATATCAGCAACTGAACCGGTATCAAATACCCAGGCACTACAACGAGGGCTAGTAAGGAAAACATCAATAACATGTATATCAAATATACCTTTGATGGTGCGAGCCTTCTTGTCCGCTAAGTACTTCGGACAGTTGCGCTTCCAGTGACCCTTGTCCTTGCAATAGAAGCACTCAGTGTCCGGCTTAGGACCAGACTTGAGCTTCTTCTCAGCAGGGGCAGTGCGCTTGCCGCCGCCCTTCTTGAAGGGCTTCTTTGCACCCTTACCTTTGTTGAAGGTGGGCTTGTTGACCATCAACACATGATTATCCTTTTTGATGTCCACTTCCGCGGCCTTCAGCTTTGCGAAGAGCTCGGTGATCGTATCAGTGGAACCAATCTGATTATGAGTCACTACAAAACTTTTGTAGCTGGGAGGGAGTGATTGCAGAACCCTGTCAATCTTGAGCTCCTCTGGAATCGTGCATTACAGCTGCTCAAGGCGTTGAGTGTAGCCCGTCATCTTAATGGCGTGCTCACTAACGGAACTCCCTTCCTCCATCTTGCAGTTAAAGAACTTCTCAGAGATCTCATATCTCTCAGAACGGTCCTGAGTCTGAAACATGGTTTTCAGCTCTTCGAGAATCTCAAAGGGCCCGGGATAGTCTTCAAAACGATTTTGAAGTTCCGGTTCCATAGCAAACAACATGGTGCTCTTAATCACACCATAATCATCCTTGCGCGACTGATAGACAGCTTTCTCATCAGCCGGCGCAGTTGTAGCAGGGGGGTCACCTAACGCTTTCCCAAGGACATAGTCCTTTTGACCGCCAGAGAGAATGATTCTTAGATTGCGGAACCAATTGGTGAAGTTAGACCCATTGTTTCTAAGCTTTTCTTTCTCAGCAAAAACGTTGAAGTTGAAGTTGGACTTGGCCATGTGATCTATAGTATTTGCAAGTACAAATTAGACTATGTTCATGATAACTAGTTCAACTTAATCAAATTACTAGATGAACTCCCACTAAATTCAACATCCCTCAAGTTGTTTAGTGAACACGATCCAAATTCACCACACCTAATCCGATCTTCACGAGAAGAGATGTGGTTTCAATGGTGGACAACGAAGTGTCGATCATATCATTCATATGACTCATGCTTAACCTTTCGGTTCATGTGTTCCGAGGCCATGTCTGTACATTCTAGGCTCGTCAAGTTAGACCCAAGTATTTCCGCGTGTGCAAAACTGGCTTGCACCCGTTGTATGTGAGCGTAGAGTCTATAGTACCCGATCATCACGTGATGCTTGGACACGACGAACTTTCGCAACGGTGCATACATGGGGAGAACACGGTTTTTATCTTGATCTTTAAGTGAGGAATCATCTTATAATGCTACCGTCGCGATCTAAGCATAATAAGATACATAAAAGGATAAACATCACATGCATATAACTTTATGTGACATGGTATAGCCAATCTTCGCGCAATGATCTCCATCTTGTGCGTTCCGGCATGATCTCCATCACTCCACCATGATTGCCTCCACCACGAATAGCAACTACAACTATTGCTAACTACTTAGCGATAAAGTGAAGCTATTACATGGCGTATAAGAAGTTGACTCGCAGGTCATACACAATTATAAAGACAACCATATGGCTCCTGCCGGTTGTGTACTCATCGACATGCAAGTCGTGAAACATTACAAAACATGATCATCGCATACAATATACACATCACATCTTGGGCCATACCATATCACAGAAAACACTCCCTGCAAAAACAAGTTAGACGCCTCTACTTTGTTGTTGCATGTTTTACGTGGCTTATGGGAGTAGATGCTAAGAACGATTCTTACCTACGGAAAGCCACAACGGTGATATTATGGTTGCCAAACTCCGATGTTAATCCCATGACAACTATAGTGAGAGAAACTAACATCCACCAGCCGCATGTGTGGAACAAGCCACACGTCAAGTGCGGAGCCGGTCTCGCGAGCGACGTCGCGTAAGGTTGGCCTGGACCGCTTCAATCTCACTATCCCGCGTCATAAGAAGAACACAAACAAGAGGCTTGCAACAGAAAACATCAACGCCCGCAACAACCATGTTGTGTTCTACTCGTGAAACACATCTACGCATAGATCTAGCTCTGATACCACTGAAGGGTTTCACGGCATAGTAAATCAAAATTTTCTACGGATGCGAACAGAGGGAAGCCAAGATCTAATCTAGGAGATGCAAACAACGAGAGAGATTGGATTAGATCTTCATACCCTTGAAGATTCGCATAGCGGAACGTTCGTCGGAACGTGGGTGATGTAGTCGTACTCGCTTCTCCTCCTCGCGATCCGATCCGATCTAGCACCACAAGTGGCGATGACTCCGTGAGATGCACATGTGCGGCACCTCGACGTCTCCTCCTTCCTTGGTCCAACAAGTATGGTGGAGAGATAGGTTGGATCTACAATGCGACGGCGCGGTGCAATTGGTGGAGAATTTCTGCAGCAGGGCTTCGCCTACAAGCAGTCGGGAGGGAGAGAGGAGGGCAGCAGGGCGGCTAGGGTTGGAGGGGAAGGTGTAGGGGGTTGGTGCGCCCCCACCCCTATTTATATAGAGGGGGGCGCAGCCCTTGCCCCTCCCCCAAGCCCAAACCGGCGGCCCCAAAGGATAAGGAGTGGGGGGCAAGGAACCCCCCCCCCTTCTAGAAGGTCTATCTCGAGTTTAAAACTCTCTTGGACGGCTGGGCCCTATGGGGCCTTGTGCCACTGTCCCAATGCGGCCAGGGCACTCCCTCATAGGCCCATGCCCCCTCCCGGAAGGTGGGGCCACGTTGGTCCCCTTCCGGAAGGTTCTAGAAGCTTCCGGTACAATACCGATTAACCCGGAACAATTCCGAACTCCAAAAACTGCACTGCCTTATATGAATCTTATTCTCCGGACCACTCCGGAACCTCTCGTGATGTCCCGGATCCCATCCGAGACTCCGAACAAAAACTCATAAACCAATTATCCAATCTATCCTAGCGTCGAGACACGTTAAGTGTGTGACCCTGCGGGTTCGAGAATATGCAGACATGATCTTCTATCAATAATCAACAGCGGGGTCTGGAAACCCATATTGACTCCCACACATTCATCGATGATCATATCGGATGAACCACGATGCCAGGATTCAATAAATCCCATATATATATTCCCTTCGTCTCGCGATATTTTACTTGCCCGAGATTCGATCGTCGGTACCGTCATACCTAGTTCAATCTCGTTCACAACAAGTACTTTACTCGTTCCGTAATCCGATATCACTTTGTGATTAACTCCTTAACCACATGATTGCAAGCGGTGTTGATATCGATTACCGAGTGGGCCTGAAGTATATCTCTCCGACTTGGGAGGGACAAATCCCATCTCGATACATATAACCCAACAGATACTTTCCGATCACCTGAGAGACACCTTTATGATCACCCTCTCATAGGATGACGTTTGATGACCTCAAAGCTTCCTTCCGATACCAGGGAGTTGCATTATCTCATGGTCTAAGGAATACAATATTTGACATAAGAAAAGCTTCGCAAAGACGAACACGATGACACGATCTAATTGCTTCGCTTAGTTTGGGTCTTGTCCATCATATCATTCTCCCAACGATATGATCTCATTATCAATTGACAACTCATGTCTATGGTTAGGAAACCTTAACCATCATTGATCAATGAGCTAGTCCATAGAGGCGTACTAGGGACACGGTGTTGTTCACAAACCACACAAGTATTAAAGTTTCCGCTTAATACAATTCTAGCTGGAATATAAACATTATCATGAACAAGAATTATAATAATAACATCTTTATTATTGCCTCTAGGGCATAATTCCAACAGTTCTGAGGCCATGTCTGTACATGCTAGGCTCGCCAAGTTAGAACCTTAGTATTCGCGTGTGTAACTGTTTTACACCCGAAATATGGTCGTGGATCCAAGAACACCCGATCATCGCGTGATGTCTTGGAGCGACAAAAACATAATCGGTGCATACTAAAGGAAGAACACATTCTTATCTTGATATTTAAAAGAGGGATCATCTTATTATGCTAACAAAGCGCTAAACAAGCAATATAAGATGCTATCAAACATCACATGTTTATTAGTGAAATGATATGGTTCCCGCATATGATCTCTATCATGTACACCATGGTATGATCACTATCATACCTTTATGTGTAAGTCCAAGGTCTATGGAGATTACACGTTATGTATGTTGTAAGAGTATCATCTCATACTTCTACTTACAACATCACCATATCATAACACTAGCCCAGCAACAATCTAAACTAGACGCCTCTAATTTATCCATTGCAATTTTTACGTGGTTTAGGGCTTTCAAGATAGAACCGTTCTTACCTACGAACATGAACCACAACGAGGATAACCAAATTGTTGACAACTCGTTGCAAAATAGATATTGACTATAGTAGGAGAGACAGACACCCGCTAGCCACTTATGCAAACTAGTTGCATGTCAAGCGTGGAACAAGTCTCATGTGCGAGGACATGTAAAGTTTGTCCGGGCCGCTTCATCCCACTATGCCACCAATATCCAAAATTACAACTAAGAAGAAACAACATGATCATCATCGCCCACATACTCATATGTGTACTACCCGTGTAGAGTATCTACGCATAGATCTGGCTCTGATGCCACTGTTGGGTTCGCAGCATAGAAAACAAAAAATTTCCTACGATGGGAACTATGTACCAAGATCTATCTACTAGATACAAACAACGGGCGGATGTATATCCGTAGAGAACATACCCTTGAAGACCGACAAAGCTTAACGAGTTCAACTCGTGGTTGATGTACGATCTCTTGCCGATCTCAAGATAGAGAGGAAGTCCTAGCGCCGCAAAGGAGCAGCGCATCCGTGCACGCACACATGTACAAGACACCGAGCAACCTCTGTCTCCTCGCTCTAGTGATGCAGCGGAAGCACAACCCTTTCTTGCCGAATATCCACCGGGAACATGTATCTCGCTAGTCCGAGACCATGGGGGATAAATTCTAGAGGGGGAGAGAGATCCTTCACGAGGAGGTGTGAGTGAGAGAGAGGAGAGGGGGTGCCTTTTATAGGAGGAGGGGGGCACCCAAGGGGGTGGCCGCCGGCCATGGGGGATGACCCCTCCCCTCCTTCATTCATGTGGGTGGACACTCCACTCACAAAATGGCCCTTCAATTTTCTCCACTAAAAAATCCACTCAAATTCCCATTAAATTTCCACCAAATTTAATGCAAACTCTCATTAAATAAAACTCTTTTATTTTATTCAGAATTTTGTCAATTACTTTAATGACAAACATTCACAAATAACCCCTTGCTAGAATTCCATTTCACATGCATAACCTCTTTATGCAATTTCACCTGAAAACCTGTTTTGGTATCTAGTGAAATAAATTCATGCGCTTGTTTATTCTTTCGGCATGAAACATTTGATCCAACTGGATGTCAGTGTCCCTTAAGTGTGTCACCCTACGGTTCGCGAATAATACGGACATGATCGAGACCCTTCTCCGATCAATAATCAGTAGCGGGACCTGGAGATCCATACTGACTCCCACACATTCAACGATGACTTTTCCTGTGATCGTCGGAACCTTTTACGCTTGTATCTTAAACCCTTTGTTTCATGATATATTACATGTCCAAGATTCGATCATCGGTATCTCCATACCTAGTTTGATCTCGTTACTGACATGCACTCTTTTCTCGTTCCCGTGATATAACATTCTAGTGATCAAATCACTTGCTTGCAAGCTAACCAATGTGATATCACCGAGAGGGCCCAGAGCATATCTATCCATCATCGGGATGAACAAATTCCACTCTTGATCCATGATTCTCAACATAACACTTTAGTAGCTTTGAAGCCATCTTTATAATCACCCAGTTACGGTGTGACGTTTGATGTCAACAAGAAACTCTTCCGGTGTTAGTCATTGGCATGATCTCATGGTCTAAGGATTAGGACTACTTCGTAAGTTGTTTATAGCAATATAAACTCAATGACTTTGATCGTAATGCTATACTTCGGATGAATGTTCATCACACCATTACACTAATGTTGTGATCTCGTTATTAACAACATCCAATGTCTATGATCGGGAAACCTTGATCATCTTGTTAATCAACGAACTATTTTATGAGAGAGGCATAACTAGGAACTTTCTGTTTGTTTATTAAACACACATGTATTAACATTTCCGTATTAATACAATTATAGCATGCAAAATAAACATCTATCATATACTTGGAATAAACATAATAAACATTTTATTCTTGCCTCTCAGGGCATATTCCCTTCATTTCTCTAACACATATACAATACTACATGGACTTACAAGCTCCCCTTTTATTTCACACCTCCCACATCCATAAACAAAAGATCATGATATCAACTAGATAATATGTACAAGTGTTGAAAGCGTTCCCCATGACAGCATGCTTCTGCTAATTCCCAACTTATAAGTGCAAGCATATAATAACATAGATGACACAATGGTTCAAGTTTATTAGGTGCAAGAAATAAATTGTGCCATCAAGTTTGGGAGAGCTTTAATCACTAATTTTCTCATAACAAGTTTAATTTGGAAGATAGATAAAAACATGAGTATACTTGGAATGGTGTAACACACCATGCATAGGAATTTATAGTGGACTCCTTGGAATAACTTGGTTTCTTGGGAGTTGGATGCATGAGTAGATCTTACTCAGTACAAGCGGAGGCTAGCAAAAGACTAGGAGCGACCAACTAAGAGAGCAATAATGGCCATAATCATGGAGAGCAACAAAACATTATCAATTAAAGCATAAAGTGGTATCACAAGTCAAAAACTAAATGATCATAGAGGCTATGGTTACTGTTCATAGTCATAACATGGTGTGAGCATGTGCCAAGTCAATCCAAACAAAGCATTAAAGGAGAAAGCCACAATATTATGCTTTTGTCTGCTAAAACAACGCATGATTCTTTCAAGGCACATTAAGTAATCTCAATTGTTTGGAACAAGTCATGCTACAACAATAATCACTAAGCATAAGGTCAAAGCAACATCTAGCATGCCATGACAAAGTCTAAGGCACAGTCAAAACAAGCTCCCTTTTGTACCACTTAAGCATGAAACTTCCTACTCTTTTCCAACACCAATCAACTTATTTGAAACAAAATGCGAATGCGGGGTCCAACTAATTTATTCAGCAAACCAAAAAAATATAACTAAAAACAAAAACAAAGATGCTCCAAGAACAACACAAAAGTGCATGAAACAATAAAAATGAAGTGTCTAGAAAGAGACCTGAGATTTTTATTGATGAAGAAGGGGATGTCTTCGGCATCCCCAAGCTTTGACTCTTGTACCTCTTGAATATTTCTTGGCGTGACACGGGGTGGCATCCCCAAGCTTGATATTTTGTCCATTCTTCATCTCATCACATCATTCTTCCCCTACGCTTGAAAATTTCCTTCATACAAAACTTCACACAATCTTCATTAGCAACATTAGTGTATTCAAGATAATAAGCCTTTGGGTTTAGTTTCAACACAAGTAAAACTTACATTAAAACACAAGCTACTGTAGCAATTCCTTTTAAAAGCTCAAGTGATGAAAGAGAACTAAAAAAGAAACCGATTAAGAGGCAAATGCAAATAATGACAGAAATCTGTCAAAACAGACCAATAGGTAAAAACCGATTTTTTCGAAGACATTTTGTTTCTCAAATCGAAAAGTGTTGAACGAACGAAAGTTAGATAATAACCTGGGTCATAAACTTAGAAAATTACAGCTCAAACGAACGTACTGAGAGTTTTCACGAATTTTTACACTGAAGCACAAAAATCTGTTTAGGGACAGCAACTTCCCCAAATCTTACTTCTCTCTCATTAGAGGTTATTCTTGGCACAAAACCACACAAAAAGGATAAGGAGAGGTTATTACAGAATCAATAACTTCCAAGACTCAACAAAAGGAAAACCTACTGAAATTTGGGTTATCTCCCAATTAGTACTTTTCTTTATGCCTTTAAGTTAGGCACATGAAGCAAGAATCTAGTATTTTCAAATGAAGAAGCATTAACATCAAATTTTGCTTTAATAGGAGGAGCAAAAGGTATCTTAAATCTATTTTTAGGGAAGTGTTTTATACCTTTCTTGAGTGGGAATTGATATTTAATGGTGCCTTCCTTCATATCATTAATGGCACCAACGGTTCTAAGAAAAGGTCTTCCCGAAGTAATAGGACAAGAAGCATTGAATTCAACATCCAAAATATAGAAATAAACATGGACAAAGGCATTGTTAACCATAATAAGAACATCATTAATACTCCCCATAAGTTTCTTTTTAGCATTATCATCAAGTTGGACATCTAAATAGCAATCTTCCAAAGGTGGCAAATCAAGCATTTCATAAATCTTTATAGGCATAATAGAGACACTAGAACCAAGGTCACATAAATCTTTGAGATCAAAATCATTCACTTTCATATTAATGATGGGTTCCCAACCATCTTCTAATTTCCTAGGAATAGAAGCTTTATGTTTCAATTTTTCTTCTTTCATTTTAATGAGAGCATCTGTAATGTGTTTTGTAAAAGCCATATTCATAGCACTAGCATTAGGACTTCTATCAAGATTTTGTAGGAACATAATTACTTCAGAAATTTTGCAACCATCAAGATAAAAATCATACTTAGCATCCATGGTAGTAGAACTATTGCTTCCCATATTTCGAAAAATTTCAGCATTCTTATTGGGTTTAGGCATTGTTGTAAAAGGAATGGGGACTTCTTGTGGTTTGCTAGCATCAACATTGGTGGTGGTAATAGTACAAATACTATTTTTTCTAGCAATTTCATCTTCTCTTTCCCACTTAGCATGCAGTTTAGCTAACAGTCTAACATTTTCATCAATTCTAACTTGTATGGCATTAGCAGCAACAAAGGGATCCATGGTTTCAGGTTTAGCGGCCATTTTATTAATCAAAGAGGATTGTGCTTTAGACAAAGATGAAATATTTTTTTCAGCATTCAAAATTTTGGATTGCAAACCAGGAATTTCCCTATTTAAATTCTCAATCTTATGACTAATATTTTCCAAAATAGTAGATTGTTCCTCCATAATTTATTCTGCTCATATTGCATTTGCATGAAGTTTTTAGTGGATCTTTCAACTTCTAGAATCCTATCTTCACTAGGCATTCTAGATTTACCATGATAAGTATTGCTATTATTAGGAGGATATGGCCTATAATTATTATTACCATAAGCATTGTTGACAAAATTATTATTTCTAATGAAGTTCACATCAACTTGCTCTTGAGCAACAAAAGAGGCTAAAGGAATATTATTTGGATCAATATGAGATTTTCCATTAACAAGCATAGACATAATAACATCAATTTTATCACTCAAGGAGGAGGTTTCTTCAACAGAATTTACCTTCTTACCTTATGGAGTTCTCTCAGTGTGCCATTCATAATAGTTAACCATCATATTATCAAGGAGCTTTGTTGCAGCACCCAAAGTAATGGTCATAAGGTACCTTCAGCAGCGGAATCCAACAGATTTCTTGAAAAAAGATTAGTCCTGCATAAAAAGTTTGGATAATAATCCAAACAGTCAGTCCATGAGTGGGACAATTCTTTACCAAAGATTTCATTCTTTCCCAAGATTGAGCAACATGTTAATTGTCAAGTTGTTTCAATTTCATTATTTCACTTCTCATAGATATAATCTTGGCAGGAGGATAGTATTTTCCAATAAAAGCATATTTGCATTTAATCCAAAAATCAATACTATTTCTAGGCAAGGATAGGAACCATTCTTTGGATTTTCCTCTCAAAGAGAAAGGAAACAATTTAAGCTTAATAATATCTCCATCTACATCCTTATATTTTTGCATCTCACAAAGTTCAAAAAAATTATTAAGGTGAGCAGCAGCAGCATCATAACTAGCACCAGATAATTGCTCTTTCATAACAAGATTCAGCAAAGCATGTTTGATTTCATAAAAAGTAGCATCAGAAGCAGGTGGAGCAATAGGTGTGCAAAGGAAATCATTGTTGTTTGTGCTAGTGAAGTCACACAACTTGGTGTTTTCAGGAGTATTCATTTTGGCAAAAGTGAAGGAAGAAAACAGCAGTAGCAACGAAATTAGGAACTATTTTTGATATATTTTTGATAAGAAAAAGCAAGCCAAACAAAACTTTTTTTTTGTATTTTTTGAAAGAAAGAAACACGCAAAACAAAGCAAAAGAAACTAAGCAAAACAAAAACAAAGTAAAGAGATTGGTTGTGAGAGACTCCCCTTGCGAGAATCTTCTTTCTCCCTGAAAGCTAACTGGCGAGGAGAAACATATTGAAGCTGTCCTTATCTCCCCGGCAACGGCGCCAGAAAATCTTGATGCGGCTCGATGACGTAGAGCCTGTTGGGAGACCCCAAGAGCATGGTGTGATGAGCACAACAGCAAGTTTTCCCTCAGTTATGAAACCAAAGTTATCGAACAGTAGGAGTAAGGAAACAACTCCAAGGTGTTGCAAAAAATTTGGAACCTGCACAACACAAACTCAAAACTTTACCCCAACTTACAGTGAGGTTGTCAATCTCACCGGTTTGCTGAAAACAAAGGATTAAACATATAGTGTGGAAGATACTAGTTGCTTGTAGATAGTAAATGGTAACAGTAGATGTTATATCAATGATAAAGGAATGGACCGGGGTCCACAGTTCACTAGAGGTGTTCTCCTTAAGATAGATAGCATGCTGGGTGAACAAATTACAGCGGGGCAATTGACAGATTGAGAAAGCATAACAATGCATATAATAGACATCTTGACTCCTACGAGATTTGACTGGGCATTACAACATAATACATAGACCATAATCCAACTGCATATATGACTAATAATCCACCTTCAGGTTATCATCCGAACCACTTCCAGTACTAAGTTGCAAGCAACAGATAATTGCATTGAGCAATGTGTGTAAAGTAAACAATACAATTTCCCCATGGACAAAGGATTGTTGTTTTCTCCCTAGTAGCAACAACACATCTACAACCTTAGAGATTTCTGTCACTTCCCAGATTACTAGAGGCATGAACCTACCATCGAGCATAAATACTCCCTCTTGGAGTTGCAAGCATCTACTTGGCCAAAGCATCTACGAACAACAGAGAGCATGAAAGATCACAAATAACATAGACATGACAGAATAAATAATCAATCTGACATAGTATCTCAATATCCATCGGATCCCCGCAAACACAACATGTATGATTACAAAAAGATGATCTTGATCATGAACGGAGCTCACAAGATCTAAACATGATAGCACAAATGAGGAGAAACAACCATCTAGCTACTATATGGACCCATAGTCCAAGGGTGAACTACTCACGCATCACTCTGGAGGCTGGCATGGTGATGAAGAAGGCCTCCGGGATGATCTCTCCCCTCCGGCAGGGTGACGGGAAGAGCTTCAGACCCCCCCGATCTAGGGACGATGGTGGCAGCGACTACTGACTGTTTCATGGAGATTTTATCAGTTACTTAGGGTTTCTGCATCAGGGTGATTTTATAGGTGAAGGGGCAAGGTCGGTAGGCACCCGATGGGCCCACACCTAGGGTTGGCGCTCCCCCCAGGACGTGCCGCCACCAGGTGTGGCCGCCTCATGGCCCCACTTCGGCTGCCCTCCGAACTCCGTGTTTCTTCTGGTAAAATATTGACTTTGGCTTTTGTCCCGTCCAATTCCGAGAATATTTCCTTACTAGATTTTCTAAAACCAAAACAGCAGAAAATAGGCAACTAGCACTGTGCTATCTTGTCAATAGGTTAGTTCTGGAAAATGTATAAAAATACCTCAAAGTGTAGACAAAACATAAGAAAGTTGATACAAAACAAGCATGGAGCATCAAAAATTATAGATACGTTTACGACGTATCAGCGCCACGGGAACTCCTTCTGGTGCTGCGCTACTCTCAAATCCGAGAGAAGGTTTGACAACCTCGTTGAGTTCTAGTTTCCTTCTAGTCACGTCTTTTGAGAGAAACTCCTTCTCTAGAAAGAATCTATTCTTAGCAACGAAGATTTTTCCCTCGGATCTATGATAGAAGGTATACCCAATAGTTTCCTTCGGGTATCCTATGAAGACGCATTTTTTCGCTTTGGGTTCAAGCTTGTCGGGCTGTAACTTCTTTACATAAGTTTCGCAACTCCAAACTTTAAGGAACTACAATTTAGGTTTCTTGCCAAACCATAATTCATACGGTGTCATTTCAAATGATGAAGATGGTTCCCTATTTAAAGTGAATGCGGTTGTTTCTAATGCATAACCCCAAAATGACAAAGGTAAATCTGTAAGTGACATCATAGAACGAACCATATCTAATACAGTTCGATTACGACATTCGGACACACTATTACGTTGTGGTGTTCCTGACGGTGTCAATTGTGGAAGTATTCCGCATTTCTTCAAATGCTTTCCAAACTCATAACTTAGATATTCACCTCCATGATTAGATAGTAGAAATTTAATCTTCTTGTTACATTGATTCTCCACTTCACTTTGAAATTCCTTAAACTTCTCTAAAGTTTCGGACTTATGTTTCATGAAATAGATATAGCCATATCTACTCAAGTCATCCGTAAAAGTAAGAACATAACAATAACCACCGGGCGATGACACACTCATCGTACCACACACATCGGTATGTATGATTTCCAATAAGTATGTAGCTCGCTCCATCATACCAGAAAATGGAGTCTTAGTCATTTTACCCATCAGACATGCTTCGCATCTTGCAAGTGATTCGAAATCAAGTGATTCAAGAATTCCATAAGAATGGAATTTCTTCATACGCTTCACTCCAATATGACCAAGACGACAGTGCCACATATATGTTGAGTTATCGCTTAATTTCAAATGTTTAGCTTCTATATTATTAACATATGTATTACTACAATCGAGATTCAACAAGAATAGACCATATATCAAGGGTGCATGTGCATAAAACATATTACTCATATAAATCGAAGAACCATTATTCTCGGACTTATACAAGTAACCGTCTCGCAATAAACATGATCTAGATATAATGTTCATGCTCAACACAAGCACCGAATAACAATTATTTAAGTATAAAACTAATCCTGATGGTAGATGAAGAGGTAGCGTGCCGACCGCGATCACATCAACCTTTGATCCATTTCCAACGTGCATCGTCACCTCGTTCTTCGCTAGTTTCTGTCTATTCTGCAGCACCTGTTTCAAGTTAGAAATATGAGAAATCGAACCAGTATCAAATACCAAGGCACTACTACGACTACTAGTAAGATACACATCAATAACATGTATATCGGATATATCTTTCTTTTTGATGTTGCCATTCTTCAGATCCGCCAAGTACTTGGGGCAATTTCTCTTCCAGTGACCTTATCCCTTGCAGTAAAAGCACTCAGTATCAGTCTTAGGCCCAGCCTTGGTCTTCTTCGCCAGCGCGGTAGCTTTCTTACCGCCCTTCTTGAAGTTTCCCTTTTTATTAGGCTTGCCTTGCTTCTTGAAATTGGTGGTCTTATTGACCATCAACACTTGGTGCTCTTTCTTGATCTCCACTTCTGTAGACTTCAACATAGAGAAGAGTTCTGGCAACGTCTTATCCATGCGCTGCATGTTGTAGTTCATCACAAAGTTCATGTAACTTAGTGGTAGTGATTGGAGGACACAGTGAATCCCCAAAGAATTAGGAATTATTATTCCCAAGCTCTAGAGCTTATTGGCATGCCTAGACATCTTAAGCACATGCTCACTGACGGAGCTGCCCTCCTCCATCTTGCAGTTAAAGACCTTTTTAGAAGCTTCATAACTCTCAACTGCCACGTGAGCCTCAAATATCATTTTCAGTTCACGGACAATATCACGTGGGTGAAAGTTCTCAAACCTCTTTTGAAGCTCCAATTCCAAACCATACAAGATAGCACACTGAACTATGGAGTACTGATTCTTTCGAGTACGGAAAATGTTTTTCTCATCATCAGTAGCATCTTCTGCAGGTGGGTCACCTAGAGGTGCATCCAGCACATAGGTCAAATGACCACCATTGAGGACAATCCTCAAATTGCGGAACCAATCCGCGAAGTTGCTTCCATTGTTTTTCAACTTTTCTTTCTCAAGGAACGCATTAAAATTGATGGTAGGGGCCGCCATTGATCTACAACATATTTGCAATAGTTTAGACTAAGTTTATGACAAATTGAGTTCTAATTGATAGTTAACTTAATCTAGGTGAATTCCCACTCAAAAAAATATCCCTCACATTGTTTTAGTGATCACATGAACCAAATCCACCACATCAAGTTCGATCATCATGAGATATAATGTAGTTTCAAAGGCGAACAATCAACATGTTCATCATATCTACTATATGACTCATCCTTTACCTTTCGGTGATCCGTGTTCCGAGACCATGTTTGTACATGCTAGGATCGTCAAGATCAAACCTTAGTTTCCCCATGAGAAAATCTGGCTTGCTCCCATTGTATACACTCGCAGAATCTAACACACCTGATCATCACGTGGTGCTTCGAAACAATGAGTCTTGGGAATGGTGCCTACTAAGGACGAACACTTTATAACTTGATATTTTGTGAGAGGGATCATCTTATAATGCTACTATCGCGATCTAAGCAATACAAGATGCATAAAAGGATTAACATCACATGCAATTCAAAATATGTGATATGATATGGCCTTTCTTCTTGTGCCTACGATCTCCATCTTCAAGCACGAACATGATCTCCATCATCACTGGCGTGGCATCAAGGTCAATGGCACCGCTCCATGGTTGTCGTCCACCAGTATCAACTATTACAACTACTTTGAATAATAGACACGCATGTCTTAACGAAATTAAAAGACAACCATAAGGCTCATGCCGGTTGCCGACTTATAATAAGGATCATTGCATACATCATATATAATCACAATCATGACCATATCACATCACAACACACCCCTGCAAAACAAAGTTAGATGCCTCTAATTTTCTTTGCATATTTTACATGGTTTGGGGCTTTCAATAAGTATAGTTCTAACTTACGAACAAGAACCACAACATTGATGCTTGAACTATCAAGTGCCCATTGTAAATTGGATCTTTACTATGATGGGAGAGACAAACACCCACAAAGCCACTTATGCAATACAAGTTGCATGTTGAGCGTGGAGCAAGTCTCATGAACGATGTCATGTAAGGTTAGCCTGGGCCGCTTCATCCCACCATATCGCAAGATGCAAAGTAAAAAGAAGCAATTGATAATAAAAGCACCACCGCCCACAATGACCATTGCGTTCTACTTGTGCAACAGATCTACATATAGACACGGCTCTGATACCACTGTAGAGGTTCGTAGCATGGAAAACAAAAAATTCTACCGCATGAACACACACAAGCCAAGATCTATCTACTAGATTGTAGCAACGAGTCGATAGAGTACTCACCCTCGAAGATTCCAAAGCGGTTAACAAGAGAAGATTCTCGTGGGTGATGTAGTTGTTCACTTGCCGATCTCAAGATCGCGAACACGATCCTTCCGTCGCCGTGTTCCGGCAGCTCTCCTGCAGTCGGTCACATGTACGGTACTCGATGAAGACCTTCCTCTCCCTTGTTCCAGCAGGCAGCAGAGGTTGTAGCTCTCTCCTCGCGATTCCGACAGCACGACGGCGTGGTGTCGGAGATTAGAGGGGAGATCCCGTAGGGCTTCTCCTTAAGCTGGAGAGGGTAGGTGGAGTACGGGGTTTCCTTGGCATCTAGGGTTTAGAGGCCAAAGAGGAGGAGGTGGGGCCAGCGGCGGCTAGGGCGGCGGCGCAGCGACGGCTAGGCGGCGGAGGCTTGTGGGGCTTGGTTCGTTGTGGTGTAGGTATTGGGGCAGCCCTCTACCATCTATTTATGAGAGGGAGGGGCAGCTAGGGGAGGGGAGGCCGTATCCTCCCCCAACTCCCTCTCCTTGGCGCGCGTGGTGGAGGGAGAGGATGTTTCCCCTCCTCCCTCCACCAGGAACCATTGTCCTAGTTTTTCTTTTCAAACTTGCCTTTTGACTTTGAATTTTGGAGTTTGATTTATTTCTCTTAAACGCCTAGACAAGTGAAATAGGACATGATGCAATCATTCCAATTAGTCATGACACATTCATGTACCCTTCCCCTTCCAGATCGGTGAACCTTCTAGACCCTTCTAGATCATTCCGATGAAAACACCGAAACTATTCCCGAACTCTAGATTTGGACTTTCCTTATATGAATCTTATTATCCAGACCATTCCGGATCTCCTCATGATATCTCGGATTCCATACGAGACTCCGAACAACATTCGGTCTTATTACTCACACTCCATATCTACTAAACAACATCGAATCCTTAAGTGTGTCTCCCTACGGTTCGTGAATTATGCAGACATGACTGAGACTCTTCTCCGATCAATAACCAATAGAGGAATCTGGAAATTCATATGGCTCCCACATATTTCTACGATTACTTCACGATCAAATGAACCATTTACATATGATACCAATTTCCCTTTGTCTCGTGATATTTTACTTATCCGAGGTCTGATCGTCGGTATCTCTGCATACATAGTTCAACCTCGTTACCGATAAGTACTCTTTACTCGTTAGTGTGATATGTGATCCCTTGTGAGCCAGTCACATGCTTGCAAGCTAATTGGATGACATTCCACCGAGAGGGCCCAGAGTATATCTATCCGTCATATGGATGGACAAATCCCACTCTTGATCCATGTGCCTCAACACATACTTTCCGAACACTCAATGCCACCTTTATAACCACCAAGTTATGAAATGGTGTTTGATGTCATCAAATCATCCGTCCGGTGATGGTGATTAGAATGATCTCATGGTCAAAGGAATTAGGTTACTATGTATCAGAAAGCTTATAGCAACCGAACTATTCAAATGACTTGATCTTTATGCTACGCTTATCTATAGGAGTATGTTCATCACACCATTCTCCTAATGTTATGATCTTGTTGTTAATAACATCTCAATGTTCATGATTAGGAAACCATGATCATCTATCAACCAACAAGCTAGTATTATAAAGAGGCTTTACTAGGGACGCTAATAAGTTTACAAATCACACAAGTATTAATGTTTCCGGTTAATACGATTATAGCATGAATGTAAACATTTATCATAAACACAAAGATATAATAATAACTTTCCTTATATGAATCTTATTCTCCGGACCATTCCGGATCTCCTCGTGATATCCCGGATCCCATCCGAGACTCCGAACAACATTCAGTCTCTTACTCATCATTCCATAACTACTCAAACAACGTCGAATCCTTAAGTGTGTCTCCCTACAGTTCGTGAATTATGCGGACATGATCGAGACACTTCTCCGAACAATAACCAATAGAGGAATCTGGAAATTCATATGACTCCCACATATTTCTACGATTACTTTGCGATCGAATGAACCACTTACATACGATACCAATTTCCCTTTGTCTCACGATAGTTTACTTATCCGAGGTTATGATCGTCGGTATCTCTGCATACCTAGTTCAACCTCGTTATTGATAAGTACTCTTTTCTCGTTCCCGTGATATGTGATCCCTTGTGAGCCAGTCACATGCTTGCAAGCTAATTGGATGACATTTCACCGAGAGGGCCCAGAGTATATCTATCCTTCATATGGATGGACAAATCCCACTCTTGATCCATGTGTCTCAACCAATACTTTCCGAACACTCAATGCCACCTTTATAGCCACCCAGTTACGGTGTGGTGTTTGATGTCATCAAAGCATCCTTCCGGTGAAGGTGATATGCATGATCTCATGGTCGAAGGAATTAGGTTACTATGTATCAGAAAGCATATAGCAATTGAACTATTAAAATGACTTGATCTTTATGCTACGCTTATCTATAGGAGTATGTCCATCATACCATTCTCCTAACGATATGATCTTGTTGTTAATAACATCTCAATGTTCATGATAGGGAAACCACAATCATTTATTAACCAACAAGCTAGTATTATGAAGAGGCTTTACTAGGGACTTGAATTTAAGTTTACAAATCACACAAGTATTAATGTTTCCTTGTTAATACTATTATAGCATGAATGTAAACATTTATCATAAACACAAAGATATAATAATAACTACATTTATTATTTCCTCTAGGGCATATCTCCAATAATAACTACTTTTATTATTGCCTCTAGGGCATATCTCCAATAACTGTGAGGCAATAGCCCCACAACAATTTATTAAAATAAAAACCACAGGAGTTACAACTGTACAAAAAATACAAAAGAAATAGAAAGGCTAATAACTAAATATGTACAAAAGGAAAACTAGAGCAAGGTTGCAATCGAGCCAAGAATTTGATCTCTGTACTTCTTTTTAATTCTATATGCCGTAGACGGGAGATATCATGCACAAAAATGCCTCTCCACCTAGCAAAAGTCAGTCTCTCATTCCTAAATATCATCCCATTCCTAAGTAGCCAAATATTCTAGCAATATGTGATTAGACCTTCCATAAAGAAAGGATGACCAAAACTCTTTCTGGCACAGATATAACTGTCTGAAGATCATCATGTGACTGACAATTAATCTGCAGATAACTCCATATACATGTACTAAAATTACACTAAAAAATAGGTGTATATGATCTTCATAAGCATGCAAAGGGCACAACATAAAATGAGTATCGCGGGTTGTCTTCTTTGCAACAAAGCACGAGTATTTAGTCTGTCCGACAAGAGCAACTAGGAAAATACCTTTGTTTTCATAATGCAACTTGATTTCAATAACCACTTGTAGACATCGGGAACCTGAATATGGGGATGGATGTGCTTATAGAACTTGGTTGGTGCATAAGAGTCAACCTAGCAATAGGACCAAACATGAGGATTCATGAAAGATGATTATCATGCATTGAACTTTTCAGCTCGTCGAGTTCCTGAAAAGTAGGTCGAGATAGTGGCAAATAGAAGATTCTCGTGATGTCTTCATGGGAGTATAACTGTGCTTCAGACATGTTCTCATCAAGCACATATGAGTGCAATCTAGGGAACCTTGACTTAAGCGGACTCATGCTATGATTCAGAGACTAGTTATCAGACCAAAAGAGAAATGTATCCCCACGTCCAAGCATAACAGCAGCGACACCACAAAAATTATCGACATGTTTAAGCACATCACACTACCAGAACAAGCCACATAAATTTTCAGCATGTGCCACTCCATCAGTATAGTATGTGTGCCAGACCAACTGAACCCAAAGAATATCTCGATGGTTATATAATTTGTCCAAGAATTTAATCAGAAGTGCTGCATTTTTCTTCATGCAAAGCTTGTTTTGTTTAAAGAGAAAACCATTGTGCAAACAGAAGTCATCAAATCCCTTGTGAGTTCAGCACTTGGAAAATATTGGACCAAAGAACGGGTCAGAAGCATATAATTTTTTTATGTCATCAAGACCCAAAATATTCACTTTAAGGAGTGTGAGGAGGGTGGTGTTTCTGCAAGAAAGAAAGAGCATCTGCAACCATATTATGTTTGCACTTCTTGTGCTTGAAAATGTAGGGAAAGGACTCCATAAATTCAACCCACTTTGTGTGCCTTTTTCTGAAATGAGCTTGACCCTTAAGGTATTTCAATGACTCATCGTCGGAGTGTATGATAAACTCTTTGGGCTAGAGGTAATGCTGCCAAACTTGCAAGAAACGAAACAAAGGAAAAGTTCTTTGTCATAAATCAGGTAGTTAAGACGTGCTCCATCAAGTTTATCGCTATCGTATGCCAAGTGACATATGTTTTGCATAAGGACTACGCCAATGCCAATACCACTAGCACCACACTCTATCTCAAAAGTTTTTGTAAAATCCGGTAAAGCGAGAAGAGGTGCTTCAGTGAGTATCTTTTTAAGCTCATCAAATGCTTTTTGTTGTGCTTTTCTCCAAACGAATATGACATTCTTTTTAGTCAATTCATTTAAAGGGGACGCAATGATAGAGAAGTCCTTCACAAAGTGACAATAAAAGCCGGTAAGCCCATGAAAACTTTGATGTTCACTCACATTTTGGGGAATAGGCCAATCTCTTATGTATTTAGCTTTGGAAGTATCAACCTCAATACAATTCGAAGAAACAAAAAATCCAAGGAAAATCAATTTATATTTATAAAAGGAACATTTTGGAAGATTTGCATAAAGCTTTTACTTTTGAAGAATTTCCAAAACTTCCCTTCACATGAGTAACATGCTTATCAAGTGACTTGCTATAAACAAGGATGTCATCAAAGTAAACAACAACACTCTTGCCAATGAGAGAACGCAAAATATGATTCATGAGCGCATGAAGTTAGATGGGACATTAGATCAGCCAAAGGGCATGACCAACCATTTATAGATACCAAGTTTGGTCTTGAAGGTGGTTTTCCACTCATCACCCTCTTCCATGCGTATTTGATGGAAGCCACTACAAGGATCAATTTTTTAGAAAATTGTGGATCTACTCAATTCATCAAGCATGTCATCGGGGCGAGGTATAGGATGTCTATAACATACGGTGATAGCATTTGTAGGACGACAATCAATGCACAACCATAATGTATCATCCATTTTTGGCACAAGAATCACGGGGACCGCACTAGGATGATGTCTACGTACTTCTATTCTTGTAGACAGTTGTTGGGCCTCCAAGTGCAGAGGTTTGTAGAATAGCAGCAAGTTTCCCTTAAGTGGATTAACCAAGGTTTATCGAACTCAGGGAGGAAGTGATCAAAGGTATTCCCTCTCAAGCAATCCTGCAATCAAGATAGAAGAAGTCTCTTGTGTCCCCAACACTCCCAATACACTTGTCAGGTGTATAGGTGCACTAGTTCGGCAAAGAGATAGTGAAATACAAGTGGTAATGGTGCCAGAAAATATCTTGACAGTGAGGTAAAGACTAAAGCAAGCAAACATGCAACAGATCTAGATGCAAACGGTGTTTCATTGTTTAGAAACAAGGCCTAGGGATCATACTTTCACTAGTGAACACTCTCTCATATAAATATCCTCTCTTCATGATACTACTCTTAATTACTCTTCGGTTGGACACTCTAATCATCGGTAGGGCTATAACATCACTCCTCAAAGTCCGCCTTCCCCAATCTAGATAACCCCACACTGTCACCTTGAGCGCTAGATGGTTCCAACAAACACCGCAATTTCATAGAGACATCCAACTACAAATATAACTCATAACAAATATTCAATCTGCGGTGACCCAGCATACCACTGCATGATGTAGTACACTATAGTTGTTGACATAACACCAATGAAACACCGTTCACTAGTATTACATTCCTCAGAGTGGTACAACAGAAACACAGCAGGTCTAAGACATAACTATAGGTTACAACTCAACTCTTTACACAAGATCCAGAGAACACTCTAGGTTAAAGAGAGAGAAAGAAACTTCTTACAAAGAAGAATCATAAATAAATAACTCAAAAACTATCATACTATTAAGACTAGTATCTTAACTAATGGTATGACATTGCTGCTATCGCAATACACTACAGAAACAGATTCTATGGCTAGAGATTATATTCCTATCTAATCAGTAACTTCGTCTTCACTTGGGTTGGTGTATATGTTGACCTTCTTGACTTTATTGAAGAGATTTAGCTTTTGATGATGATTCCTGGAGCATAACTTGATGTAGATGTTGTCTTAATGGCTTCAGAATCTAGCAAGGGTTAATAAGATACGTTGAGTATGAGCATACTTAGCAAGTTCACTAGAAAAGGAGTGTATGATGCACTATATCTACAGCCATAGACCATAGGTCATAGGCAATGCAAGTTTTCATAAACATTTCTTCAAAGGTTTCTTTTATTCTGAAAAGAAATGTCCGTCATCCTTCGCGGGTTTACCAGAACTTTCACGGAGTTCCTTTCCCGCCATGTTCGCAGCTCCTTCCCGAAACAGGGAGTAACAAGTTATAGTTCTTACACTCTGCAGAGGTGCGTTACTTTACCCATGAGAGATCAAATCCTTCTTGCATAATCGGACGATCTTTCCCGTCCACACTTCCTATGGTGTGGGGCCCAGTAGATGATCCAAGCCAATCACTGCCCCCTTCGCGACCTCGCGTGCCTCCTTGGTGTACACCTTGCCCACATATTGAATTACGGCAATGGTTTGCACAGACCGTTAGATGCTAGAACTATCGTGGGACGTTGAGGGTTCCCACCCATATGCTGCATATCCTCTACTAATTACCAATTAATATGCACGCTACGAGTGATAACAGCCATGACCTACATATCCGGCTACATGCGAGAGGAAGAAGATACAGCTGACTTCTCCGTCCCATTACAAATCTCATGGTTAACGCGTGATATACGGCGCAAGAATCACTGGCGACATTGGTTGTTACGTCCTAGACAATATGTTCCTTTACCACCGGAACTCTTATAGTAGGTTATTACCTCATGGTAAATAACCTATAATCATATTATTATGAAAATAGTGTTTTCTGACCTTTTCAAATGCAGATGATGACAACACTGGATTTGCAAAATACTTTACAGAAAATAATCAAAGGACATGAGCAAGTGTGAACTTGCCTTTTGTGATTACAAGATTATGCACTCACGGTCTTCGAGAAAATATAAGATCCAATATCTGAAATCAACATCATTGGTCCGGTAAGGACTAATGTTTAAAGAAGCAAGATGCTTTATGCATAAGTAATGTAATGCAAATTGATAAACTCGAATCCCGGGGATAACGTTGATCTAGGTTTTGGAAACTGGAAATGGATTCTTTAGAATGTGTTGTCCTTTTAGATAAGTTTCTTATTTGTGCTTATTATTAAGATTCTTATTTGTGCTTATTATTAAGGCTTATAATTACAATATCATAAAACAATGAGACACACACAAATGTGAAATTCTACTCAAGATTGCTTATATAAGAGTTGTTGTTTGAAGTGGCAAAAAGAATAACATTTGCAGAACAGATTTCTTTTCTAAGGTTTAAACAATCTTTATTGTTAATAGGATGTGTTCAATGTCTTTTGGTGTGTGATTGATTAGTTTGGACTTGAGATGCTTTATGTCTTAATTGGAATAGACCAAAGTTAACTATAAAAACATAAGTGGTTTATTAGACATAATGTTTGTAAGCCTTGAGACTAAAGTTAACTTTAAAAACATAGATGGGGTTCAGGTGTAATGCTTATAATATTTGTATCTTGTTTACTTTATAATGTTTTCTTTAGAGTTAATTAGGGATGGTACTATTTTATTTGGCATAGTGGTTTCTCAAGATTATAATGGAATAGAATCATTTATGTTTTTATAAATGAGGTATTATGGTTTGTATTCAAGGTAATAATATTATTTAGCTACTTATGAATTCACTATAGTGTTTTGGTATGTTGATAAACTTGTGGTTAAAGTAAAGGAATAGGTTTTATTTCACTGCAAATTATTCTTGGAGATTTTATGTTGGATAATGATCCTTTTATAAAATAATCTACACTTATGGTTGAAGGTTAATTCAATAAAATTGTATTTAAAGTGTGTTAAACCATTTTGACTTCATACCATCAATATTTAAGGCTAGTATTACTTATTAGACCTAAATTGGCAATTTTAGAAATATTAACAAATTTTAATTCAAGTTATTAAAGTGTTTAAATTTTTTAGTTACCTCGAAAGTAGGATATTATATTTTTAACATGTAGGTATTATTTTTGTGATCATTTTGGTATATTACATTTATTTTTGTGATTTATAAATAATAAGATATGATTTTTATAATAGTTACTACTTTATAAATACTTAATAGACAATAAATATTTAAATAATTGAAATAATAATTCATGATTATAATTGTAAATTATAGTTCTTATTTTTCTAAGATTTTTGGTATTTTTATTTATATTTTTATCATTTACCATTATTAAAATATGAATTATTAAAGTATTAATACTTATAAAATCTTTATTAAATAATAATTATTTAAATTGTTGTCATAATAATGTCTGGTAATAGTTTAATGTTCTAGATTTTATTTTTCTGAAAATTTTCATATATTAAACATATTTTTCTGAATTATAAAACAAAAGTTATTAAATATTTAAGATTTGATCATTTTATTACATTTCAGGAATTATTCATATTTGATTTTGTAATGTTTTATCTATTTCGTAAACAGAAATTAGTTTTTGTACCGAATATAAACCTAGACTAGGTCGCTGACTGGTGGGGTCACATGCCACGTGTGCAGGGACCAATCAACAGACGCAGGCATGACGTCAGCATGACGCCAGCCTGGTCTCCACCACCAGAATGAGGTCGCCGGTGGCGATCGACGGCGCCCCAGCAAACGTGACCAACCTAGATCGAATAAGCACGACGTGCTAAACCCTAGTGTGGTGGCGCTGCCAAGAAATGGTCGTCGGAACCTCGTCGATGACGAGCTCTGGTGGTGGTGCGGTCGGTATAAACGCGGACAGATGGCTACAACGAGCGGACAACAAATCGGAGTGGACCATCGGAAGCGGAATCTTACCAGGAAGCTAATAGAGGCGACGATGAGAAGTGGCGAGCTCGAACAGCGTCGCCATGATTGATGGTGAGCGGCGGACCGATGAGGTCAGTGACACCGATAGCGAGCGAGAGGGATCAATTCCTACTACTAAACAATCCTGAACAATGATAGGAAGCTTCCAGACCCCATGATTATGCTCGGGGAGGTTGGAAACGATGGGGATTTGAGATGGCCCGAGTTAGGGTTTCGGTGAGGAAGAGGGGTTTGCGCTAGAGAGCGAGGGAGAGGATAAGACTGGTATGGATGGATAGAGGAGATCGTGGTCGAACTTATCAACCAGTTCCGGGGTGGCGGCGAGCATCACTGCGGTCCAATTTCTACTGAAGTTAGTGACCATCATCGGGCGACGACGCTCGTTCCAGGGAGCTGCTTGTGACGTCAAGGAAGACGACAACAAAGCGGTATCCAGGCCTAGGCCGGAATTGGGCCAATGCGGGGCAAGCGGACAGAGGAAGAGTGTGTCGCTGAGCGGCAGTTAGGCAGAGGGAAGTACTGGGACGGCCTGCTGCTCGAGCCAGGTTCCTTTTTTTTCTTTTTGTTTCCCTTTTCTATTTTCTGTTTTGATTTTTTTAGATTTGAATTAGATCATTTGATTTAAATTTCCTTATAGGGTTTATTTGCTGAATACTTGCAACAACAAATAATGTTTATTGAAATTTATTATGTGAACCTTGATAATTTATTTTCTTTATTCCATTCATGAGAGTCAATATTTAATTAATATTTTGTCAGGGCTTTTATTATTAAATTTTCTTTCAGTAATAAACCATGAATTTTATTATGGAATATATCCTTATCTATTTACAGAATTTTATTTTTAATGAATTTATAGTTTGGAGATAAATTTAATGTAAAGATCCTATAACATTATTTGATGCCTGATATTCTAAGGATTTACTATGGTTAATATCATTCCCATGAGTCTAGTAAATAGTAATGTAAATATTTTATTATCACTAATATAGGAGTTAGGTTTTTAGGGATTTATTAATCATATTATACCCTTATAGAATGATTTTTATTTCCTCCTAATGAATGTAATGATAATGGTTTAAGGTAGCTAAATATATGCAAAGCATGTATCCATCTTTATTATTATATAACAATCATTATATAAGAGAATTTAATTATTAGGGTTCTCAGAATGGTGGATTCTATTATTCAAAACCTACTAACAGGTGAATCCTAACCACCATTCTTATTTAAAATATGCATAGTTGTTTTCTGGAACTAGATATTCATTACTTGCTTAAGTGTGATTAATATATGGATATAATATTGGGCATAATGGTTTATATTAATTTCCAATTATGTGACACACATGATGTAAAGGTTTGAAGGTGTCAAAGATATATATGTGAGTGATTTGCTATAGGAAATTATTCCTATAAGACATTGTGGAAATAAGATGATAAATCAATCATTTTATATGGATATTAGGTTTGCATGTTTACCAAGAATTCCTACCTTCCATCTTTCATAATTCACAATCTTGGACTTCTAATTAAGGAATTCCTTTCCTAGATATACTACTTGTTCATATCCATCCTTGGTTATCAAACTATTCTACTATTGATAAGCTCCAATCCAACAAGTGGTTACTTCTAACTCCATTCATACTCTTCCTTAATCATCCATCACCAACATTACTCTAATGGATGTATATATATATCAAATTCTACTTTCCTCAACAGCTTGCTATTCTTTTAAGAGGAATAACACTACTTCTATAACTCCATGCTACACTAGCTTTAGCTTAATCATACTATCTTATATTTACTTTACTCTAATAACTCATACTCCAACTTCACATTATATTAATGTAACTTGTAATGACTACTCTAGGGTAACTTATCTATACTAGGGTTTCAATCATGTTCTACCCACCAATGTCACTTATACATGATATAAGTATTCAATCTTGGTGGCTAAAGCCTGATCATTATAATCCTTTGATCATTTATGGTTTAGGTTTCCAGTTGCCTAATCAAGGCTTCATCCATACAACATTATAGTTGTATTATAATTATCTTCAGTTTATCTCTATTGGACTAAGAGATATCATTCATTGACTATACCTACTTGATCCAATAGGATTACTCATGGTAACTCCCTTCAATACCCATCCTTGTAACCTTTATCTCTGATACTCTTCTATTCATTCAGGAGTGAATTAACTCCATCAATTATCACATTGATTCTATTTTCTTCCATCACCCCCATCCTATAGATGATATTTAAATCTAGCATTACTATTTACCCCTTTTTACTTATTTTTTATAGGCCTTAAGTAAATGCTATGATATGGTCAAGAGTTAATAGATCAAGAATGGATAGGTTAAGAATTGGTGAATCAATAGTTGATTTCTCAACATTGATGAACAACAGATATTAGAATAAGATTCAATAGAGATGATAATGATTGATATGGAAAGAAAGATATGTGGTGAATGGTCTTGGATTTCTTTCCTTCCTACTCCATATAACTAAAGAGTTAGGATTAAGTATTACCATGATCCACATGGTAGAATTGGATAAGAATAAGATAGGCCAATAGTTAGTTATTACATACTTGTTACTTGAGTTATATTCATAGCTTGGTATTCATGGGTTGTTGTGATGAATGCTATGAGATGATCACTAAAGGATCAACTATAAATCATTAAGTAATGTATTAGGGTTTAATTTTATTACATTTGATCTACCCTTAGATCAAATCATGTTTACCCAAAAATAAGGTTTTAGCAAAGGTCATATTGAAACTTATCGCAGTAAACTGGATGATCTACTTCAATTCCATCAAGTTGAGAGACGCTTTAATCACTTTGACAGGTTTTGTTCAAAAGCGCGAAAATTCTTCGGATTTTCTACGCATGAATGCAATGCACACATCTGGGTTCAGCTTATTTCTAAGCTCTAATGCTGGGATGTTACATAATCTAGCCAAAGTGCCACACACGGTATGCACGCTGTCACTTTCACACATGTGGGGAAAAGCATAGATCTATTAAAGCACAAAGAGTATTTATGTAGACTCAAACCTAAGTGCCACCATGGCATGCACGCTGTCACTTTCACACACATGGGGAGAGAAGAGATCTATTAAAGCACTTGAGTAGCAAGGTAGATCTACTTGATTACAAAGCTCATGATGACAATATGACCATGCATAGAGAGAGAGAGATGAACACATAGCTACCGGTAGAGCCCTTAGGCTCGAGGAATAACTACTCCCTCCTCATCATGGGAATCAGCTATGGTGATGAAGATGGCGATGGAGATCGATGGAGATGGCTCCGGGGGCACTTCCCCGTCCCGGCAGGGTGCCGGAACAGAGACTTTCTATCCCCTGAATCCCCCTTTCGGTGTCGGCGGCGCTATGGAGGTTTTTCTGGAAGTATGATGGATTATATAGGATTTATGCATATGGGCTTCTTATAGGCGAAGAGGCGAGGCTGGGAGATGGCCGGAGGGGCCACACCCTGCCCAGGCACGGGTCCACCCTAGCACGCGCCTGGGGGGTGTGGTGGCCCTCTGGCACCTCTCCGTCTCCCCTTCTGTCTTCGTGACCCCCACGGTAAAATATTGACTTTGGCTTTTTTCCTGTCCAATTCCAAGAATATTGATTTTCTTCCTTTCTGGAACGAAAAACAGAAGAAAACAGGCAACTGGCACTGTGGCATATTGTTAATAGGTTAGTACCAGAAAGGGTATAAAAATACCTCAAAGTGTAGACAAAACATAGCAAAGGAGATACTAAACAAGCATGGAGCATCAAAAATTATATATACGTTTTCGACGTATCATAGGACTAAGGCTTTCCTGAATCAAACCTTTGGAGATGAGGTGGTGGATTTGGCATTCTATCCCCTTCGTCTCCTCTGGGTTCGTGCGGTAAGCAACGCAGTTTGGTAGCGGCACATTGGGTATGAGGTCGATGCGGTGCTCTATGCCATGAAGAGGAGGTTGTCCATGAGGTAGTTCTTCGGGAAACACATCATCGAATTCCTGCAAAATAGACATCAAAGAAGGAGGAACGTTTTTCAAGTCGTTAGTTCCTTGTGCCAAGCCCTTGCATACTAGGACATAGTGCAAAATGGTTGGGTTATCCCTCATTTATCTCATATCACTTTTGGTGGCAAGGAGAACTCTCTTGTGTTTGTCACTCATATTTGGCTTGTGTCTCTCACTTCCTTTTTGGTGGTTCTCTCGCTCACCACTCGTCTCACTAGTTGGTTTTGTGGTTTGGACCCTCGCTAATGCCTTTGCATTGTCCAAAATTATTTGGCTAGGAGTCATCAGTTGCAAAACACACGTCTTATCAAGCCACTTGAAGCTATACATATTCGTGCAGCCATCATGGGTGGATCCCTTATCAAATTGCCAAGGGCGTCCAAGCAACATAGGGCAAACCATCATTGGAACAACATCACACTCCAACGTGTCTTTGTATGGTTCAATAGCAAATGTGACAGAGGTCGTGTGTCTAATCTTGACGGATCCATTGTCACTCAACCATTTAACATGATAGGGGTGCTTGTGTGGACGAAGGGGAAGGTTGAGTTTCTCACATAGTTCCATGCTTGCAAGATTGTGAAAACTCTCCCTCGGGAAATGATAACTTTGATGGACTTCCAAAATTTATTCTAGACGAGTTTGAAAGATTTTGCATCTTTGATCTTCATGCTTGTGTGCTTGTGTAGTTAACACTCTTTTGACGACAAGCAATGGACTTGCATCATGCTCACACATTAGAAGGTCTTGATCATTGGTGTCCACTTGTTGTCGTGTCATTGCCTCCTTGACTCTTGATTCAAATTCTTCTTAACTCAAGTATTCCTATTTTCCATTGTCATTGACAAACAAGACTCTGTTGTTACCGCATTGGTAAGACTTGTGTCCTTTGCCTCCACACTTGTAGCATTCTGCTCGAGGTACAGAGTTGGTTCCAATAGGTTTCTTGCCACTTGGAGCAGTTTTCCTTGAGAGGGTGTTGAATTAAACGGAGGCTTGAAGCTACTTGGAGTGCTTCCTTTGAGACTTGGTGTAGGAGCGGGAGTAGAGGACTTGCAGGTGAAATAGGTCTTCGGATTTTTATATTTGAGTTTTCTTGAACTTGATGCTCGGCCTTGGTGGAAATGTGCACAAGCTCAACCATGTTGCGATAGGCTTGGAACTCCGCGATGCGCTTGATAGGGTGATTCAAGCCCATAAGAAAACGAGCCATGATTTGCTCCTCTCGTTCTTCTATGTTAGCGCAGATCATTTGTAGATCCATTTCCATGAAGTACTTTTCCACACTTTTGGTTCCTTGATTAAGCTTTTGAAGCTTGTTGAAGAGATCACACATGTAATGTGACGGAACAAAGCGGGAATGCATGTGATCCTTCATCGCTTGCCACATAGCAATAGGTGGCTCTCTTCTTGCCTCTCGAAAATTTGGAATTGTTCCCACCAAAGATTGGAATAATCATCAAACTCGAGGGATGCCATAGCCACTATCTTTTTATTGCTATAGTTGTGCATTTGCAAGATTTTATCCACCTTAAGTGCTCATGAGAGATATTCTTCAGGGTCATTGGAACCAATAAATTTGGGCATGGTGCACTTGATCTTGTACTACAGGAAATGTGTTGACTAATGACCTTTTCTTAAGGTCCACGAGGCTGGTCATAGTGGGGAGTAACTTAGAGTAGTAACATGCATATGTTACTAGTCTAAGTTACTACCTTTATAGTGGAAAATAATTTAGATGTGATAACATGCAATGCCTCATTAATTAACTTGGACTCTTAGTTACTAGTGAAGTTACTTCCACTATGACCAGCCTGAGTTTTTCTCATAGATCTATGACCATTTCAAACCTCGTAATTTTCTTACAACCAAACTGACATGAAGACCCACGCCAACCTGGTAGGCGGGACCCACTGTTTTGCACGCTAAAGAAAAAATTATAAATTGACATAAGGTAAAAGGATGCCTCGAGGGGATTCGAACCAACGCGCTAAACCTCAGCGTAAATCAACCACGACCTCATTTTATTATATGGGGCCTGTTTTGGGCCTGGGCCACTATGGGCAAGGCCGCATTAGCTTTTTTTTCAAAATTTTCCATTAGCGTGTTGGATGTTCTCTGGGCTGGCTCGGGCCAACGATACATGTATTGCTAGGTTGGCCCATATGACTGGCGGGTTAGCTCGGTCGGACGTCACTAAATTTTTTTCTCTTTATTTTTTATCATTTTCTAAGTTTTTTTGTGTATTTTTTATTTTGAACTCCAAATTGAGTCAAACAAAATTTAGAGAACCTGTAAATTTTTTAGGAAAATTTTAGAATATTATGGAACACTTTTACTTTTCAGGAACAATACAAGGACATGTTTTACATATAATACCTTAATATGTGTAAATAGATATTTTGAATCATGGGTTACAATAAGTGTTTGACCCATGTTTCTAGGTGTTGAATCGGAGGAAACTCTTATCGGATCTCTGATGAAACAACATATTGTCAGTCTAAAAATGATTTTTTCAAAAAATCACCGGACCTGTTTTCTCCCAATTCGGCAGATATTTGTATTTTTCGCGAGGGGTGGACGAAAAAGTTTGAGATACCCCGGTTTAGATATTGTCCATGTAAGGTGGTATAGTATTTTTGAAAAATATGGCGGTAGCATTTTTTATGAGCATTTTGGTGACTGCTTCATAAAACCCCCATTTTAGGCATTCTAAAAATGGAAAATGCGTTTTATGTGTGACCAAAAAGGAAAACTTCCTCCTGCCACATTGTTCGCCATCCCAAGATGCATATGCGCTCACAGTATATGCACATTATCACAAACTATGTCGCGATTCTGGCCATAACATTTGTCGTTTGGCCTGAAAGTCATAAAACCTCGAACATGATAGGTCATTTCTGAGAAGATTTTTTAAGATATTTACAATATACCAAGTTTGAAATTTTTCATTGCAAATATGTCACAAAATAGGATGCCATGCGAAAAATTTACCTTGTTTGGACCGTTTTTGAATTTTGTGCCCGTTTCGAACTATGGTCAAAACGGCGGGCATGAAGGTTCTTAGCTAGGGGATGAGCCTCGCTAAACTTGCTAGGTTCTCTGATAAAACAGCATATTGTGAGTCTAAAAATGATTTTTTCAAAAAAAAACATGAGCATTGGATCATGTACCTGTAGTTCAAATCGGACCCGCTTTCTACCGATTTGACATACATTTGTCTTTTTCACGAGGTGTGGACAGAAAGGTTTGATATATCCCGGTTCGGATATTGTACATGTAAGATGGTATAGTATTTTTTTAAATATGGTGGTAGTATTTTGAATGAGAACTTTGGTGGTTGCTTTATAAAATGCCACGTTTTTGGTATTAGGGAAATGTAAATGCGTTTTCTATGCGATGAAAAAGAAAATTTTCTCCTGCCACATTGTTTGTCATCCCAATATGCACAGGTGTGCACAATATGGACATATTATCACAAACTATGCCGCGATTCTGGCCATAACATTGGTCGTTTGGCCTGAAAACCATGAAACCTCGAACATGATAGGTCATTTCTGAGAAGGTTTTTTTGAGATATTTACAATATACCAAGTATGGTATTTTTCCTGGCAAATATGTCACATAATATGACATCACTTGAAGGATTTATCTTGTTTGGACCATTTTTGAATGTTTATACTCGTTTCAAACTATGGTCAAAACAGCAGGCACGAAGGTTCTTAGCTAGGGGATGAGTCTCGCCAAACTTGCATCGGATATCTGATAAAACAACATATTGTGAGTCTAACAATGATTTTTGCAAAAAATCACAAGCATTAGATCATGTACCTGTAGTTCAAATCAGACCCGCTTTCTACCGATTCGGCAGACATTTGTCTTTTTTGCGAGGATGGACGGAAAGGTTTGAGATACCCCGGTTCAGACATTGTCCATCTAAGGTGGTATAGTATTTTTTTAACAATATGGTGGTAGCACTTTGGTGGTTGCTTCATAAAATGTCCCATTTTTGGCATTCGGAAAATGGAAAATGCGTTTTCTGTGCGACAAAAAATAAAACTTCCTTCTGCCACATTGTTTGCCATCCTAATATGCAAATGTGTGCACAATATGGGCACATTATCACAAACTATGCCGTGATTCTGGATATAACATTGGTTGTTTAGCCTAAAAGCCATGAAACCTCGAATATGATAGGTCATTTCTGAGAAGGTTTTTTGATATATTTACAATATACCAAGTTTGGTATTTTTCCTAGCAAATGTCACATAATATAACGCTATGTGAAGGATTTACCTTGTTTGTACAGTTTTTGAATTTTTTATGCTCGTTTCAAACTATGGTTAAAACGGCGGGCATAAAGGTTCTTAGCTAGGGGATGAGCCTCGCTAAACTTGCATCAAATCTCTAATAAAATAGCATATTATGAGTCTAAAAATGATTTTTTGAAAACATCACGAGCATTAGATCATGTACATGTATTTCAAATCGGACCCGCTTCCTACCGATATAGAAGACATTTGTCTTTTTTTGCAAGGGATGGACAGAAAGGTTTGAGATACCCAGTTCAGACATTGTCCATGTAAAATGGTCTACTATTTTTGAAAAATATGGTGGTAGCATTTTTTAATGAGCACTTTGGTGGTTGCTTCATAAAACGCCCCGTTTTGGCATTCAGTGAATGGAAAATGTGTTTTTTGTGGGACGAAAAGGAAAACTTCTTCCAGCCACATTGTTCGCCATCCCAAGATGCACATACGTGAACAATATGGGCACATTATCACAAACTATTCCGTGATTCTGGCCATAACATTGGTCGTTTGGTCTGAAAGCCATGAAACCTTGAACATGATAGGTTATTTCCGAGAAGTTTTTTTTGAGATATTTACAATATACGAAGTTTGGTATTTTTCCTTGCAACTATGTCACATAATATGACGCCACGCGAAGCATTTACCTTGTTTGGACCGTTTTTGAATTTTTTATACCCGTTTCAAATTATGGTCAAAACGGTGGGTATGGAGGTTCTTAGCTAGGTGATGAGCCTCGCTAAAATTTCATCGGATCTTTGATAAAATAACATAATGTGAGTCTAAAAAGATTTTTGCAAAAAAATCATGAGTATTAGATAATATACCTATAGCTCAAATTAGACCCACTTCCTGCCGATTTGGCAGGCATTTGTCTTTTTCACGAGCGATGCACGAAAAGGTTTAAGATACCCCCGTTGGGACATTGGCCATGCAACATGGTCTAGCATTTTTTTAAAATAGGGTGATACCATTTTATAATTTACTTTTATTGGTTGTTTCACAAAAAACTGGATACTCATGTACCTGGAGAATAGAGATAGCCACTTAGAATAGAGAATGAGACTGTCCACGGATCACTCTATCAAGCAGATCTCGGCCATCCACAAGTCCTCCATCTAACGCCTAGAATTTTGCTTACACAGTCAGAGCGCCAGTTTTTCCCGTATCCCCTTCCCCCACTTTGAAATTAAAATGACCAAAATTCCCTACATTTCCTATAGTCTTCCACCACATAAGTGAGGTGAGGATAGTTTCGTAAAATCTGCACACCACTATCCAGATCACGATCGAACAGACACCCAAAACCCTAATACCATGATGCCCCTCTGCTGTTGCGAGTACCACTTCACCACATCCTCCCAACCCTTCTCCCCGACCTCGCCTCGTGCGCCGCCACCGCCCCACCTCGCCTCATGCGCCGCCAACCCCCACCTTGCCGAGACCCAATCCCCTTTATACCGAGACGCATCTCGCACTCGCCACCTCTGATAGAAGAACTAGCCTAGCTCCACCGGCCACCCCAACCCCGATGCTCGCCGGCCTCCCATCCTTGTCGCTTTGTCCCGCTCCAGTACTATAACCACATCGCAGTCCCGTGCCTCCACCAATCGCCCCCACACGCAAACCCTAGTACACCATGTTGACCGGCGTCCATGACCTCGAACACAGCACGACGCTCCCCTACTGTTATCCTGGTCCGGCGGTAAGGAGACGAACCTGCAACTCGTTTGCGACGTCGCGGAGGTGGCCGCTGTCATCCACACCATTCTTCGTACCCATACCAGGAAGAGGAGGAGAAGTTCGCTCGCGCTCGCGCTCCTCAAAATGGCCGCTTTGTCCACGTCATCCGCGCTCGCTGGGTTTGCCATCACCGCGGGGTTCAAGATCTCCTTCGCCTGCGACATCATCGTCTTTGCTATGGGGGACCTGGCAGCGGTCACCAGCGTCTCGCGGGAGGAGGTCGTGGTCATCGCGGGATGAGGACCTCGCTCGGTGAGCTTCGAAATCACCCCCTTTGTTCCTGCTTTTATTGCTTAATATCTTAGCTTTTTATTTCTTAACATCTTAGCTTTTTATTGTTGAACATCTAGGTTAATATAGTGCCATACATTCTGTGTTCTATGTCTGTCGTCATGGTGGCGGATTTATGTTCAGATGTATAATTGTTATACTTTGCCTTGTATTGGTTTACCTGGTTTTCAACAGTATATATAAATATAGAATTTCTTCCAGTCATTTTGTCATATTTTGCACATTTGCATGCATTGTATATCCAGAAGTTAGTAATCTTAAATGCATAACACCTGCGGGTAATGGTAGCTATGTGATAGCTCTATTTGTACCAAATATTTAATATAGCACCCACCATGGACCTGTTTGTGGACGCTCACGCCCAATCTCTTCAATTGTTTTAGAGTAACACAACACGGGTAACTTAGAAGAGAGTAATACAATACGGGTAACTTAGAACAGAATATTGCAACATGAGAAGTTTAGTGTGTTGTGTTCTTTTATTATTAGCTGCTAAGAGTTTGCATAATATGAGCTCGCCTGAGTGTTTTTTTGAATAATTTGTATGTCATCTGAAATAACAAGCTACAAATATATGATACTGTAGATTTCTTCAGACTGAAGGAGATGACATGTATGTGCATGATGCTGTAATGAAATTTTTGATTGTAGACACAACCACAACTAAGCAAAGTTATACTTCCTTTCTTTTGACCCTACAATATTGTACTGGTAGTGGTATATAGACGTCATCTGTTGGTATTCTGCCATTTTCTGTTATAGTATCAAATTTCATAGGTTGAGATATTGAGTGCCTGATGGAACCCATTTTAGGATCTCCGTAGTTACTACATGTTCATCCTTTTGATCTGAACTTTATATGATCAACTATTGCTGGGAGTACTTGATAGGCTCCTACCATCTACGATTTCATAGTATATTTTTGTTTCACTTTGTTTAGTATGCATAAGAAAAGGATTATGCATGGATGATAAAAATATAATTGATAATATTTTCCACATGTATAGTTTATAGAAGGGGACCAAGGATAGATTCCACATAGAGTAATCACTCTTGAATATATAGATCCAAGTTTATGCATTTTTCAATCTGTTTTGTTTCAATATGTATTGTCTAGCTAAATTAATGATACACATTCATCAAGCTCAAAGTGCCCTGCTTCCTCTCTTTTACAGCGTCCAGTGTGAAGAAGCCTGAAACCTGACCTGACAAAGCAATGAGATGATCCAAGTACATGCTGCCTTTATGGGTTACAACCACACGGTGTCAAATATGCTCGGTGCAGTTGAGCGTGTCAAATATGCTAAACTTGATGCGTAGATGCATGAGAGATGTGAAGCTAAAATTGGACCTATCTGTTTTGAGTTATCCATGTTGTTTATTTGTAATATATGATTATCTCTTTCAAATTTGAATGACTAATAAGCTTGTGCTACTGTATGATGCTGTTGTTATCCAAATATTATTTGATAACAATCAAACAATTGTTGTTTACTGTGAAATCATGGGAATTAAAACCTGATAGCATAACTGTGGGAAATTGAATCTGACGATTGGGTCCTATATGAAATGTTTACTAGTGGGACCTGTGTAGAATTTATACCCGATATGTGGTCCAGCAGGAAACTGGTACTGACATGTAGGACCCATCTAACATGTGGGACCAATTGTGAAAATAAATTAAAACCGAAAATGTTAGGCCAAAGAGAACACCAGAAATTGAAAATATATGGGCTTAAGTTTTGGGCTTGGCCCATGAAATAAATGAACAACAATGGCCAGAATTGTTGGGCTTGGCCCATGTAAAGCACTAACTGGACTGGGCTAAATTTGTTGTCACGTCAGATTCCACGTCAGATTGGTTTACATGGACATGCTAGAATGCCATGACCAAAATTTTGGTAATGGACACTATGACCATCTATTTTGGTCATAGTAGTCCATAAACAGTTCAAAAAAAGGTCGTGAGATGTCTATAGTGACCATCGGCATCTGACCTACTAGTTTTGGTCATAGAAAGGTCATAAATGAATTACTATGATATTTCTATTACCAATATTTGGGGTCACCAGTTAGCACATTCCTTGTAGTGTTGCCAAATGTCTCCTCATCTTGTTGTCGGTGATGGTTGCCATTATGGTGGTGGCGTTGATGTTCCTCATCATCCGAGCTATCATGGTGTAACATCCCAGCATTAGAGCTTAGAAATAAGCTGAACACAGATGTGTGCATTGCATTCATGCATAGAAAATCCGAATAATTTTCGCGCTTTTGAACAAAACTTGTCAAAGTGATTGAAGCTTCTCTCAGCTTGATGGAATTGAAGTAGATCATCAAGTTGACTGTGATAAGTTTCAATATGACCTTTGCTAAAAACATTATTTTGGGTAATGGTAATTTGATCTAAGGGTATATCAAATATAATGAAACTAAACCAATACACATTGATTAATGATTATAATTTGATCCTTAAGTGATCATATGTAGTCTTCATTACAATAACTCATGAATATCAAGTTTAGAATAAAAATCAAGTAACTAGAATTTAATAATTAAATCTTGACCTATCTTAATCTTATATATCTCTATCATGAGTAGCATGGTAATACTTAACCTTAAATCTTTAATAAGATTGAGTAGGAAAGAATCCAAGTAAAGATCATTCACCATATACCTTTCTTCCCATATCAAGCCTTATCATATGTATTGAATCTTATTCTCATATCTATTGTTCAACAATGTTGAGTAATCAACTATTGATTCACCAATTCTTAATTTATCAACTCTTGTCCTTATCATAGCATACACTCTAAAACCTTTAGAGAAAGAAGTAAGAAGATATAGGTGGTAATGCTAGATTTAAATATCATCTATAGGATGGAAGTGTTGGAAGAGAATTAAATCAGTAGGATTATTGATGGAGTTAACTCACTCCTGAATGGATAGAAGAGTTATTTGAAATAAAGATATATGTAGTAACAAAGAGGATTACAAGGATGAATATTGAAGATAGTTACCAAGGAGTAATCCCATTGGATTAACTAGGCATAGTAAATGAATAACATCTCTTAATCCAATAGAGATACTAAGAAGATAATTTCAATACAACTTTAATGTTGTATTGATGAAACTTTGGTTAGCCAACTGGAAACCTAAACTATAAAGGATTAAAGGATTATAATGATCATGCTTTACTCACCAAGATTGAATGCTTATATCATGTATAAGTGACATTGGTGGATAGAACAAGATTAAACCCTAGTATAGATATATTTTCCTAGATTAGTCATCACAAGTCACATTAATATAATGTGAGGTTGGAATGTTAGATACTGGAGTTAAGTAGAGACAAGCTAGTATGATTAAGTTAAAGCTAGAGTAGCATGGAGTAATTGAAGTAGTGTTATTCCTCTTAAAGGATAGTAAGATTTTGAGAAGGGTAGTTGGATATATATATCTACTGGAGAAATATTAGTGATGGATGATTAAGGAAGAGTATGAGTGGAGTTAGAAATAACCACTTGTTGGATAGGAAGTTATCAACAGTAGAATAGTTGATATACCCAAGTATAGATATGAAAAGATTAGGAAATGCTTTAGTGTCAAGCTCATTGGATTTACAAGAGGAGTTAGAAGAATAAAAGGTGGACAAGAATATTCTTGTGAGGTAAAGCTCATCATGTTAACACATGATGATGGATAGGAAGAAGTAGTATATCTAGGAAAGGAATTCCTTAGTTAGAAGTCCAGGATTGTGAATTATGGAATATAGAAATTCTTGGTAAACACTAAAACCTAATTCTATAACCAAACCTAATATCCATATCAAATGATTGATTTATCATCTTATGTCCACAATGGTTAATAGGAATATTTTCCTATATCAACTCACTTAAGCACATCTTTGTCATTTTCAACCATCATTATCATAGGTGCTTAAGAACTATCTTTATCAATTATTTCTCATAAGTTAGCCTAGAAAACAATCCCACTATTTTACTTTAAATGGTGATATCATTAAAAATCACAAACATAAAAACAATATGTTTAACCATTAATTCTTATCCATATTTATAAAAGAATCTGAGTATATTAAATCTCCTAAAAACTCATGATAAGCATTACAGTTCAAACCCTGACTCTTTTGTTAGTTATAATAAAATATATATACTTTGTTATTCCCTAGATTCATGGGAGTAATATTAACCATATTAAATCCTTAGGATATTATGCATCAAATAATAATAAAGGATCGCATATAAAAATTTCCTTAATATTATGAGTTAATGAGAATCAAATCTCATGAGTTAATAGTAATGCATTCTATAATAAGTTTATGGATATTAGCTCAATTAAATGCATATCAAAAGCCCTTACAAATAATAATAGGAAAAGTATATATATAAAGAAAATAAAGAAACTATAGCACTATATAATAAAAACTCACAAAATGATTTTAAATACCATTTATCATTGCTGCAAGTATTAGCAAAGGATTCCATAAAGATAAGTCAAAATTATTACTTAAATAAAAAGTTTAGAAAAGAAAAAAGATAATAGAAATCGAAAAAGAAAAACAAAAACAGAGGGAAAAATAGAGGAATCGGCTCCTGGCCCATGGCCCATTCCCCCTCTCTCTTACTCGTCGCCCGCGAATAGTCAAATGTAGCCCATCTAGCTAAAGTGTGGTATGGCACTGGCCCGAACCTCTTCGGCCTTCTATCTGCGTCGTCTTCCACGCGCCACCGGCGACCTCACGATGCGGCGAAGCAACTCGCTGGCGGCCACCCCATCGCCGGCCGCGTCAAGATCCGCGCCACCGCTCCAGGTCGTCTACAAGAAGCCTTGGACGCTGCCGAGAAAACCCTAGCACGCCATTTCACTTCTCCTTCTTCCTTTTGAGCTCTAGCCAGCAAACCCTAGCCACAGGTGTCCAAGCTCCTCGCCATCTTCGACCTCCCCTCGGTCCGCGGAGGTGTCTATCAGATGCGCAATGATCTTCTCTGTCATTTGCCCCTACTCACGGTGGTTGGGGAGCTCTCTGTCGAGAAAATCGACACCTCATCTCCATCGCCAAACGCCATCGTTCATCGTTAATCGCCGCCACCACAGACTTCCTCCGGTCACGCCGTCGCGCCCTACAGCTTCACGGTGAGATACCGGTGCTCACGCACCCTCTCAAATTCCACCTTGCTTCCTTGTTTACTTCCCCGACGAGCGTCTTCTCCGCCGCCATTAGCCACCGTCGCCACCACTATTTCGGCGACCTAAATCGAGCGGCGCCGCCACTATTAGACTCCCCGCATCTCCATCTTTCCAATAAACCCAAGTACAATTCCGCGTGCACATTCAATAACTGGATTGGTCATCAACTAGATAAGATCAGATGCGAGTGACGTCAGCGTGACACCACGCTGATGTCATATTCATGTTTTTATTATTTTAGAATTTGTGATCATGTTTTCTGTAATAAATAAAAACATGGAAATGACATGGCATAGGTCCCACCAGTCAGTGATTGGGGTAGGATTAGCTCTGGTGATAAAAACACTTCACTTCATGCTGACATCAGCATTACCTAATAAACACATTTAGTTATTTAATTAAAAATTCTTAAAATGATTAAACATTATAAATTCAATAACTTTGGTTTTGTAATTCAGAAAAATATGTATAATATATGAAAATTTGTAGAAAAATAAAATCTAAAACTTAAAACTATTATCAAACATTATTATGTTAACAATTTAAATAATTATTGTTTAACAAATATTTTAAAAGTAATAAAACTTTGATAATTCATATTTTAATAATGGTAAATGTTAAAAAAAATACCAAAAATCTTAGAAAAATAAGAACTATAATTTAAAACTATAATCATGCATTATCATTTAACTTAATTAAATATTTATTATTTATTAAGTATTTATAATGTAATAAATCTTATAAAAATCATATCTTATTATTTAAAAATCACAAAAATAAATGTAATATACCAAAATGATCACAAAAATAATACCTACATGCTAAAAATATAATATTCCAATTTTGAGTTAAATAAAAGTTAAACACTTTAATAACTTGAATTTAAACCTATTTCTTTAGTTAATAATACATATAAGGGTAAATAAAATTAGTTAATATTTCTAAAATTAACCTTTTAAATAGTTTTAATCTTAAATACTAATATTATGAAGTCAAAATGGTTCAACACATTTTAAATTCAATTTTATTGAATTATCATTCAACCATAAGTGTAAATTATTTTCTAAAAAGATTCTTATCCAATATTAAATCTGCAAGAATAATTTGTGACTAAATCAAATCTTTTTCATTACTCAACCACAAGTTTACAAACATACCAAAACACTATAGTGAATCCATTAGTAGTTCAAGTGATATTATTTCCTTGATTACAAATTATAACCACTCACTTATAAAAAAATAAAGGATTCTATTCCATTATACAACTAAGAAACCACTACTCAAATAGAAGTAATGCCATTCTTAAGTAAGTTTAAGGAAACAATATAAACTGAACAAGATACAAGTATCATAAGTAATACACCATAAGTCTATCTATGTCTTTAAAGTTAACTTTAGTCCACAAGACTTCAAATATAATGCTAAAGACTTTATTATGTGTTTTATAGTTAACTTTGGTCTATTTTAACTAAGACCTAAAGCATCTCAATACCAAACTAACCAAGTTAAAAACCAAGATAGATAAGTCTCAAATACTACTAATATCATTATTCAAATGGAGTAATTCTTTCTTACTTAAGGACTATAACTAGAAAGAACACCTAATAAGGTTAACTTAAAGTTTAAATAATTTCACTTAGCTAAGTAAGATTTTCTTCAAAAGTTATTCTTTTAAGATACATTATAAAACAAAACATAAGCATTTTTATGAAAGCTCTAAATGATGAACAAACCTTATATACATAGTCTTCAGATACATTTACCACTTGAGTATTCAATTATTTTGTGTGCTTTATTATAATTACATGTTGTTTCGCACACACTCACAAGCCTTAATAAGAAGCACAAGTGTGAAACTTAATCAAAAGGACAACACATTCTAAAAGTAACCATTCTAGTATACAAACCCTAGATCAACGTTATCCTCAGGATTCGAGTTTATCAACTTGAATTACATTACTTATGCATAAAGCATCTTGCTTCTTTAAACATTAGTCCTTACTGGACCAATGATGCTGATTTCAGATATTGGATCTTATATTGTCTCGAAGACTGTGAGTGCATAATCTTGCAATCACATAAGGAAAGTTCACACTTGCTCATGTCCTTTGATTATTTTATGTAAATTATTTTGCAAATCCAGTGTTGTCATCACCTGCATTTGAAAAAGGATAGAAAACACTATTTTCATAATAATGTGATTATAGGTTATTTACCATGAGGTAATAACCTACTATAAGAGTTCCGGTGGTAAAGGAACATATTATCTAGGACTTAACATCCAATGTCGCCAGTGATTCTTGCGCCGTATATTACGCGTTGACCATGAGATTTGGAATGGGACGAAGAAGTCAGCTGTATCTTTTCCCTCTCGCATGGAGCTGGATGTGTGGGTCGTGGCTGTTATCACTCGTAGCCTGCATATTATATGGTAATTCATAGAGGATATGCAACATATGGGTGGGAGCCCTCAACGTCCCACGATAGTTCCGGCATCTGAACGGTCTCTACTGCCAATTGCCGTAATTCAATAGGTGGGCTGGCATACACGAAGGAGACATGTGGGGTCACGGAGAAGGCAGTGATTGGCTAGGGTCTTAGTCTGGTCCTCACACCAAGGAAGTGTGAACGGGTTCACGGCCCGGATGTGCAACAAAGCTAAGATCTCTCATGGGTAAAGTAACACACCTCTAAAGAGTGTAAGAACTGTAACTTGTTACTCCCTGTTCCAGGAAGGAGCTGCGAACACGGCGGGAAAGGAACTCCATGAAAGTTCTGGTAAACCCATGAAGGCTGACGGATATAGCTTTTTAGAATAAAAGCAACCTTTGAAGAAATGTTTATGAAAACTTGCATGGCCTACGACCTATGGTTTGTGGCTGTAGATATAGTGCATCAAACACTCCTTTTCTAGTGAACTTGCTGAGTACGCTCGTACTCAACGTATCCTCTTAACCCTTGCTAGATTCTGAAGCCATTAAGATGATGTCTACATCAAGTTATGCTGCAAGAATCATCATCAAAATCTAAAGTTCTTCAATGCAGTCAAGAGAGTCAACATATACAACAACTCAAGTGAAGGTGAAGTTACTGATTAGATAGGAATACCATCTCTAGCCATAGAACCTATTTTTGTAGTGTATTGCGATAGAAGCAATGCCAGACCATTAGTTAAGATACTAGCCTTAATAGTATGATAGTTTTTGAGTTATTTATTTCTGATTCTTCTTTGTAAGAAGTTTCTTTCTCTATCTTTAACCTAGAGTGTTCTCTAGATCTTGTGTAAAGAGTTGAGTTGTAACCTATAGTCATGTCTTGGACCTGCTGTGTTTCTGTTGTACCACTCTGAGGGATGTAATACTAGTGAACGGTGTTTCAGTGGTGTTATGTCAACGACTATAGTGTACTACATCATGCAGTGGTATGATGGGTCACCGCAGTTGGTATCAGAGCGTATGCTTTGACCTTAGGATTAAAACCCTTTTAGGAAGATTTGTAGGTTGGATAGTGACTATAGGAGCCATATTATCTAAATCAAATATTCATATGACTTGTGATAAGTATCCACTTGAGGATAACCTTGTCACACCTGAGTCAGATGCTTAAGTCATTCTTTCTTAGGAGTAATTATTTTATCCTTTCTCAGTATAGTATTATTTAGTGTCTTCCGAAGGAGACATAACCCACCAAGATACTGTAGGAAAGTCAATTGGCCGCAGCATATGAGGATCAAGTTTAATACATCAATTGAAGTAGTTCTAATAGTATAGCTTAACCCTAGAATTTAAGTAAGAGCAGTATAATCTTATGGTTAGTTAATAACAAAAGATAACATTACGAATATCATTAGGATAAATATGGAGGTAATAAGTAGTAAACATGTGGGATTCAGTTGGGAATTCTACATGATGAAGTGAAATTATGCTAAGACTTAATAATAGAGTAATGTGAAACAAAGTCATCATGGCCAGATTAGCTCTTAAATCATGATAAATAGGTAAAACATAATAAGATCATGGTGATATTAGCTCCGAAACCATGATAAGAGTATAAATATGACAAGTAATTAGTAAACTATCTTGAGGTAGAAGTAAGAAAATAACATGGTAGAACTATGATAGAACTCATAAGTGCTAAAAAATTACAATAATCTTTGGTTTAAGTTAGCAAATAGAATCTGATTAGTCATTTGGAGTAATCATGTGAGGATAGTTTACCAATAAAGGAAGGTTTGTTATAGTTAATCATTCCAAAAGTGAGATAAAAGGTTAGTCAAAACCAAATTGAGACACTTTGCTTAAGATTATCTTGTTGCAAATGAGCAATTTGGGTAAATATTGAGATAAAGAATAGTTTGACCCTATGTGCTAAGTATCACGATGTAAACCTATACAAGGAGGTGTCATATACTACAGAACTAAGCCTGAATCCTAGAGATATTATACTCAACTACTATGTTCCGGGCTTAGAATATTGTGTGTTATATGTACTACATTTGGATTTATTTGTTTTTCTTGGATCTTCTTGATTGACTAGATCTGTACATAAAGTTTGACTTGATGTGAAAATGCATGTTGCAACATCCACTTATTACTTGATGTTATAGACCTAGATAGGAATGGGAATTCGTGTAAGGGAGTGATGATTTCGAAAGACCAAGATGAAGATTTGCATGAAGAATGAAGCCAAGTGTAAGGAGTATCAAAACAATTTGAAGGTTGAACCAAGTTTTGATCATTGCTAAATAATAAATATCAATAATAAGGAAGATTATTGTAGAAAATATATGGAGCAACAAGAAGTGATGAATTTATATTCACCCAAAGTAGGTAATGTTGCTAAGAAGTTAATGGATTAATTGTACTAGTTCATGGAAGTATCATGAATAAGTGCAAAGAAGAAGTTTAGGAACCAAAATGGTATTCAAGCTCTGACAATTCAGAGAGAATGTCAATAGTACGTCAAAGAACCGTAGGGTAACACATACACCCTAGGATGATCCGCAGCTGGTATTTGATCCACACTTGATATCTTGTCTGCAGCCGGTGTTGGTTGACATAGTTAACCAGATCATCTTAATGGTTGCATAAAGATCATAAAACTTGGCCTAAGCTAAGAAAGACCTAAAGGAGTATAAAATTTATGCGACCGTCTTTCGTGACTCTTCACGAAGTCAGACCTATCCAAGTGAAAATGTCCAAATAGTAAGTAAGACAAATAATGCCGAAAGATTCGCTTCGGAGATCCACAATTGTGTGGGTACACCGTACCATCTTTCCTAAGACTAACTAGGTAGATTATAAGCTGAATAGAGACCAATATCCTAGTTATGAAGCCAATGGTTAGTATATAGACAGTTTGAAGACTATTAGTAAACCCTAAGGGGGAGAGTAAACATTAGAAATGGAAGTAATGTTACCGGACTTTCCAAATAAAGGTTGGAGAAAACGGACTAACCTGCAACAACCATAATTCTTATTTTCATAAGGTTAAAAGAAAGTCATTATTATAAAAGTACTTAAGATAGTAACAAAATATTATCTAAAATCCTATTTTAGTGAGACTTCCTAGACCTTACCTAGTGTGATAAGGAAGTTCGATGATCAAGTGAAGGAGTTGGATTAGGATACCTAATTAGGATAAGGAACTAAAGAAGAGACCCCAAACTAAGGAGTTTATAATAAGGAAATATCCCTAAGGGATTAAAGAAGAACTTTGGGTATTGGAGACAACAAGTTAGAGATTGCCGAGCATGATGAGGATTCACGAAAACTATTTGGATATGGAATTATAAAATTATTTCCATTTGAGGTTACCATGGAGTTGAGACATATCGTAATCATTGTAAGACAATTCCTTACTTCGAAACATGAGAGTATGCGAACTTTGAGGACGAAGTTTATTTTAAGTGGGAGAGTCTGTAACATTCTAGCATTAGAGCTTAGAAATAAGCTGAACACAGATGTGTGCATTGCATTCATGCATAGAAAATCCAAATAATTTTCGCGCTTTTGAACAAAACTTTTCAAAGTGATTGAAGCTTCTCTCAACTTGATGGAATTGAAGTAGATCATCAAGTTGACTGCGATAAGTTTCAATATGACCTTTGCTAAAACATTATTTTAGGTAATGGTAATTTGATATAAGGGTAGATCAAATATAATGAAACTAAACCAATACACATTGATTAATGATTATAATTTGATCCTTAAGTGATCATATGTAGTCTTCATTACAATAACTCATAAATATCAAGTTTAGAATAAAACTCAAGTAACTAGAATTTAATAATTAAATCTTGACCTATCTTAATCTTATATATCTCTACCAGGAGTATCATGGTAATACTTAATCTTAACTCTTTAATAAGATTGAGTAGGAAAGAAGCCAAGTAAAGATCATTCACCATATACCTTTCTTCCCATATTAAGCCTTATCATCTCTATTGAATCTTATTCTCATATATATTGTTCATCAATGTTGAGTAATCAACTATTGATTCACCAATTCTCAATCTATCAACTCTTGTCCTTATCATAGCATCCACTCTAAAACCTTTAGAGAAAGAAGTAACAAGAGATAGGTGGTAATGCTAGATTTAAATATCATCTATAGGATGGAAGTGTTGGAAGAGAATTAAATCAATAGGATTATTGATGGAGTTAACTCACTCCTGAATGGATAGAAGAGTTATTTGAAATAAAGATATATGTAGTAACAAATAGGATTACAAGGATGAATATTGAAGATAGTTACCAAGGAGTAATACCATTGGATTAACTAGGCATAGTAAATGAATACCATCTCTTAATCCAATAGAGATACTAAGAAGATAATTTCAATACAACTGTAATGTTGTATTGATGAAACTTTGGTTAGCCAACTGGAAACGTAAACTATAAAGGATCAAAGGATTATAATGATCATGCTTTACTCACCAAGATTGAATGCTTATATCATGTATAAGTGACATTGGTGGATAGAACATGATTAAACCCTAGTATAGATACATTATCCTAGATTAGTCATCACAAGTCACATTAATATAATGTGAGGTTGGAATGTTAGATACTGGAGTTAAGTAGAGACAAGCTAGTATGATTAAGTTAAAGCTAGAGTAGCATGGAGTAATTGAAGTAGTGTTATTCCTCTTAAAGGATAGTAAGCTTTTGAGAAGGGTAGTTGGATATATATATCTACTGGAGAAATATTAGTGATGGATGATTAAGGAAGAGTATGAGTGGAGTTAGAAATAACCACTTGTTGGATAGGAAGTTATCAACAGTAGAATAGTTGATATACCCAAGTATAGATATGAAAAGATTAGGAAATGCTTTAGTGTCAAGCTCATTGGATTTACAAGAGGAGTTAGAAGAATAAAAGGTGGACAAGAATATTCTTGTGAGGTAAAGCTCATCATGTTAACACATGATGATGGATAGGAAGAAGTAGTATATCTAGGAAAGGAATTCCTTAGTTAGAAGTCCAGGATTGTGAATTATGGAATATAGAAATTCTTGGTAAACACTAAAACCTAATTCTATAACCAAACCTAATATCCATATAAAATGATTGATTTATCATCTTATGTCCACAATGGTTAATAGGAATATTTTCCTATATCAACTCACTTAAGCACATCTTTGTCATTTTCAACCATCATTATCATAGATGCTTAAGAACTATCTTTATCAATTATTTCTCATAAGTTAGCCTAGAAAACAATCCCACTATTTTACTTTAAATGGTGATATCGTTAAAAATCACAAACATAAAAACAAAATGTTTAACCATTAATTCTTATCCATATTTATAAAAGAATATGAGTATATTAAATCTCCTAAAAACTCATGATAAGCATTTACAGTTCAAACCCTAACTCTTTTGTTAGTTATAATAAAATATATATACTTTGTTATTCCCTAGATTCATGGGAGTAATATTAACCATATTAAATCCTTAGGATATTATGCATCAAATAATAATAAAGGATCACATATAAAAATTTCCTTAATATTATGAGTTAATGAGAATCAAATCTCATGAGTTAATAGTAATGCATTCTATAATAAGTTTATGGATATTAGCTCAATTAAATGCATATCAAAAGCCCTTACAAATGATAATAGGAAAAGTATATATTTAAATAAAATAAAGAAATTATAGCACTATATAATAAAAACTCACAAAATGATTTTAAATACCATTTATCATTGCTGCAAGTATTAGCAAAGGAATTGCATAAAGATAAGTCAAAATTATTACTTAAATAAAAAGGTTAGAAAAGAAAACAGATAATAGAAATCGAAAAAGAAAAACAAACAGAGAGAAAAAAATAGAGGAATCACATCCTGGCCCATGGCCCATTCCCCCTCTCTCTTACTCGTCGCCCGCGAACAGCCAAATGCAGCCCATCTGGCCCAAGTGCGGTCCGGCACTGGCCCGTACCTCTTCGGCCTTCTATCCGGGTCGTCTTCCTCACGCCACTGGCGACCTCACGATGCGGCGAAGTAGCTCGCTGGCGGCCACCCCGTCGCCGGCCGCGTCAAGATCCGCGCCACCGCTCCCGGTCGTCTACAAGAAGCCCTGGACGCCGCCGAGAAAACCCTAGCATGCCATTTCGCTTCTCCTTCTTCCTTTTGAGCTCCAGCCAGCAAACCCTAGCCACAGGTGTCCAAGCTCCTCGTCATATCCGACCTCCCCTCGGTCCGCGGAGGTGTCTATCAGATGCGCAATGATCTTCTCCGTCGTTTTCCCCTACTCACGGTGTCTGGGGAGCTCTCTGTCGAGCAAATCGACACCTCATCTCCATCGCCAGACGTCATCGTTAATCGCCGCCACCACAGACTTCCTCCGGTCACGCCGTCGCGCCCTACAGCTTCACGGTGAACTACCGGTGCTCACGCATCCTCTCAAATTCCTCCTTGCTTACTCGTTTACTTCCCCGACGAGCCTTTGTCTCCGTCGCCGTTAGACACTGTCGCCACCACTGTTTCAGTGACCTAAATCGAGCGGTGCCGCCACTATTAGACTCCCCGCATCTCCATCTTTCCAATAAACCCAAGTACAACTCCGTGTGCGCGTTCAATCACTGGATTGATCATCAACCAGAGAGGATCAGACGCGAGTGACGTCAGCGTGACATCACGCTGATGTCATATTCATGTTTTTATTATTTTAGAATTTGTGATCATGTTTTCCGTAATAAATAAAAACATGGAAATGACATGGCATAGGTCCCACTAGTCAGTGACCGGGGTAGGATTAGCTCTGGTGAGAAAAACCCTTCACTTCATGCTGACATCAGCATTACCTAATAAACACATTTAGTTATTTAATAAAAAATTCTTAAAATGATTAAACCTTATAAATTCAATAACTTTGGTTTTGTAATTCAGAAAAATATGTATAATATATGAAATTTTTTAGAAAAATAAAATCTATAACTTAAAACTATTATCAAACATTATATGTTAACAATTTAAATAATTATTGTTTAATAAAGATTTTAAAAGTAATAAAACTTTGATAATTCATATTTTAATAATGGTAAATGTTAAAAAAATAAATAAATAATACCAAAAATCTTAGAAAAATAAGAACTATAATTTAAAACTATAATAATGTATTATTATTTCACTTAATTAAATATTTATTATTTATTAAGTATTTATAATGTAATAAATCTTATAAAAATCATATCTCATTATTTAAAAATCACAAAAATAAATGTAATATACCAAAATGATCACAAAAATAATACCTACATGTTAAAAATTATAATATTCCACTTTGGAGTTAAATAAAAGTTAAACACTTTAATAACTTGAATTTAAACCTATTTCTTTAGTTAATAATTCATATAAGGGTAAATAAAATTTGTTAATATTTCTAAAATTAACCAATTAAAGTCTAATAAATAGTGTTAATCTTAAATACTAATATTATGTAGTCAAAATGGTTCAACACAGTTTAAATGCAATTGTATTGAATTATCATTCAACCATAAGTGTAAATTATTTTCTAAAAAGATTCTTATCCAATATTAAATCTGCAAGAATAATTTGTGACTAAGTGAAATCTTTTTCATTACTCAACCACAAGTTTACAAACATACCAAAACACTATAGTGAATCCATTAGTAGTTCAAGTGATATTATTTCTTTGATTACAAATTATAACCACTCACTTATAAAAAAATAAAGGATTCTATTCCATTATACAAATAAGAAACCACTACTCAAATAGAAGTAATGCCATTCTTAAGTAACTTTAAGGAAACAATATAAACTGAACAAGATACAAGTATCATAAGTAATACACCATAAGTCTATCTATGTCTTTAAAAGTTAAATTTAGTCCACAAGACTTCAAATATATTGCTAAAGACTTTATTATGTGTTTTATAGTTAACTTTGGTCTATTTTAACTAAGACCTAAAGCATCTCAATACCAAACTAACCAAGTTAAAAACCAAGATAGATAAGTCTCAAATACTACTGATATCATTATTCAAATGGAGTAATTCTTTCTTACTTAAGGACTATAACTAGAAAGAACACCTAATAAGGTTAACTTAAAGTTTAAATAATTTCACTTAGCTAAGTAAGATTTTCTTCAAAAGTTATTCTTTTAAGATACATTATAAAACAAAACATAAGCATTTTTATGAAAGCTCTAAATGATGAACAAACCTTATATACATAGTCTTCAGATACATTTACCACTTGAGTATTCAATTATTTTGTGTGCTTTATTATAATTACATGTTGTTTCACACACACTCACAAGCCTTAATAAGAAGCACAAGTGTGAAACTTAATCTAAAAGGACAACACATTCTAAAAGTAACCATTCCAGTATACAAACCCTAGATCAACGTTATCCTCGGGATTCGAGTTTATCAACTTGCATTACATTACTTATGCATAAAGCATCTTGCTTCTTTAAACATTAGTCCTTACCGGACCAATGATGCTGATTTCAGATATTGGATCTTATATTGTCTCGAAGACCATGAGTGAATAATCTTGCAATCACAAAAGGCAAGTTCACACTTGCTCATGTCCTTTGATTATTTTCTGTAAAGTATTTTGAAAATCCAGTGTTGTCATCACCTGCATTTGAAAAAGGATAGAAAACACTATTTTCATAATAATGTGATTATAGGTTATTTACCATGAGGTAATAACCTCCTATAAGAGTTCCAGTGGTAAAGGAACATATTATCTAGGACTTCACATCCAATGTCTCCAGTGACTCTTGCACCGCATATTACGCGTTGACCATGAGATTTGGAATGGGACGAAGAAGTCAGCTGTATCTTTTCCCTCTCGCATGGATCCGTATGTGCGGGTCGTGGCTGTTATCACTCATAGCGTGCATATTATATGGTAATTCGTAGAGGATATGCAGCATATGGGTGGGAGCCCTCAACGTCTCACGATAGTTCCGGCATCTGAACGGTCTCTACTGCCAATTGCCGTAATTCAATAGATGGGCTGGCGTACACCAAGGAGACATGTGGGGTCACGGAGAAGGCAATGATTGGCTTGGGTCTTAGTCTAGGCCTCACACCAAGGAAGTGTGAATGGGTTCGCGGACCGGATGTGCAACAAAGCTAAGATCTCTCATGGGTAAAGTAACACACCTCTGCAGAGTGTAAGAACTGTAACTTGTTACTCCCTGTTTCGGGAAGGAGCTGCGAACGCGGCGGGAAAGGAACTCCATGAAAGTTCTGGTAAACCCGTGAAGGCTGACGGACATAGCTTTTCAGAATAAATTCAACCTTTGAAGAAATGTTTACGAAAACTTGCATGGCCTACGACCTATGGTCTGTGGCTGTAGATATAGTGCATCAAACACTCCTTTTCTAGTGAACTTGCTGAGTACGCTCGTACTCAACGTATCCTCTTAACCCTTGCTAGATTCTAAAGCCATTAAGACGACGTCTACATCAAGTTATGCTCCAAGAATCATCATCAAAAGCTAAAGTCCTTCAATGAAGTCAAGAGAGTCAACATATACATCAACTCAAGTGAAGGAGAAGTTACTGATTAGATAGGAATACCATCTCTACCATAGAACCTATTTCTGTAGTGTATTGCGATAGCAGCAATGCCAGACCATTAGTTAAGATACTAGTCTTAATAGTATGATAGTTTTTGAGTTATTTATTTCTGATTCTGCTTTGTAAGAAGTTTCTTTCTCTCTCTTTAACCTAGAGTGTTCTCTGGATCTTGTGTAAAGAGTTGAGTTGTAACCTATAATCATGTCTTGGACCTGTTGTGTTTCTGTTGTACCACTCTGAGGGATGTAATACTAGTGACGGTGTTTCATTGGTGTTATGTCAACGACTATAGTGTACTACATCATGCAGTGGTATGATGGGTCACCGCACATGGTCACATGCTTGGTGGTTGTTCTGGTGTTGCCGCGGTTTAAGACGGGGAACTTGGGGGTTGTCTTGCCGTGGTTGAGGAACTTGTTGTTGTGGTGGTGGTTGTGCCACATTTGGTGGTGGAGAAACTTGGGGGTTATCTTCCCGCGGTTGAGGAGCTTTTTGTTGTGGTGGTGGTTGTGCCACATTTGGTGGTGGAGGAACGTGGTCCTCACAGTGATGACGATGATTTTGAGCATAGTGGCATGGTTGTGGAACTTGAGGCACATGCCTAGGTTGTTTACGAGGTTGATGTTTCTTGTCATTTGCATGTTGGTGATGATGGTCTCGGTGTTGATGGCCATGTCGGTGATGACGTCTTGGTGGATCTTCAAGTGCTTCACGTCAACGGTGTGCTTGGTCTTCCAAGTTGGAGTCATCGCTTGTTGTCGAGTGATGGTTTTTTGGTTGTTCATTATGCGGAGGTGGAGCTTGAGGTTCCTCTTGGGGTGCTTCCTCGTGGATGGAGGGTGCTCTTTTTTATGCCGATGTCCTTCACGCCTTGATGGAGGTCATGACAAATAATCACCATCGTAGCTTGATGTAGCGGTGTGTTATGGAGATGGAACGTGTTGTGACAAGCTCTCATGATTGCCCATGAGGTCTTCATTGTGTCTTGTAGCACGTGGGTCATGACCGTGACGTCAAGGCGATCGATGGCGCGATGACCTTGAACCACTTGAGTGGTGCCTTGAAGAGCTTGATGTGCGAGAATGTGGCCTTGTGTTGCGCGCGGTCTCGGCCATGGAGCGTTGGAGAGCTTCATTTTGATGTGTGAAGTTGTGGTGCATTGCGTTCATTCGGCACTTGAGGCTATCAAAGTGAGTGTCCATCATCTTGAACTTGGCACAAGTTTCTCCAAATTGTTCATCTTGAGTCTCGAGGGCATTACAACGACCACGAAGTTCTTCACGAATGATGAAGTTGCTTTCTCGTGTCATGTATTATACTTCGCCATCTTGTGTCGGGTCTTGGCTCGACTCACCGTTCCTATCCATGATGCACCAAAGAAAAGTATGTATATGGAAGTGAAATATGTGGATGGGTTAGCCCTTCACCTCACCTTGTATAAAGAGTTGGATAAGTAGACACACTTGAAAAACTAACGACTTGCAAAGCGAATGCGAAAAGCGACCTAACACAAAAAGAAACTAAGACTCTCAAAAGTCCAATGATGGTAGGTTAGGAAGGTGGAAACAAAAAGAAAACAACCAAAGGAAAAGGATTTTGTTAAAAGTGGGTATGATCCAAAAATCCAAAGAAAAAAAGGTATGATCTACAAGAGACACAAAACACACACGTGTAGATGAATGGGGTTGCCACGACTATGAAAAATGAGCTAACAAAATCTATCAAAAGTAAAATCGGTTGTCGTGCCAACTCAAGAGAGATGGTAGCTCGTTTGCAAAAATATGACAACCAACGGATTTGTGCACTTGTCTTGGTCGCTCTTTCTTTTTATCTTTGCTTACAAGCTTGATACTCTCTTTTCTATTGGAGACTTTGTATCTGTTGCTATTTTTCCTTTTTTGATTCTTTTGCTCCCTTATATGCTATGAAGTTAACTTTTGTATTTGCTTACACACACTCACTCTCCAAGTACAAGTGCACACTTGTTAGGAAAACACAAAAGGAGCTACTCTCATAGGATAGATACACATAAAGAAAGATATGTGGTTAACAAGGTGGAGTAAGTTATACCTTTGAGGACGACATGCATCCGGTGGTGGGGGAAATGTTCGGATGTCGCGGTGTCGAGAGCGCGGGTTGAAGATGAGTTGCAGAAGCTTGATGTTAGTTGTTGTGACACACACGTGAAACATGAACTAAACAAGAGGATTAAAGTAAAAAATGAAACCACTGTAGATTTTGGTGGCCAAAACAGCGGCATTGGACCTAGTGTCGATCGTTTCAACCGTGAGTTTAGCGGCGCCGAATCTCACGCTGAACAGCTCAGATATAGGTCCGATTCGCCGGATTGCTCGCCGAAATGAGTTCATGACGAACAACAAAAAGTCAATCCAAGAAATTCTTCGCAAATTGGTCAAAATTGGGACAAGGAATGGTCAAGGAAGGTAGATTGACACCCAAAGCAACATCCTAGGCTATCACCACGCTACCTCCCACTCTGCGGATTGTTCACGTCCGCACATGGTATTTGTCACGTCGAAGGTTTTTTCACCCACTTCGAGCATCACCGCTACACTACACCAGGTAACTTGCATGGTCTCTTCAGGCCGTCGCAGGTCCCACGGGCTACCCCGCACCAGCCTATGATATCAGCATGGCCACTCCATGCCAACGATGGTTTTGCCATCTTCTATGTCTTCGTCCACCATGACTTCGTTACCAACTTCATCGCGCCATCCCTGACTAAACTATTCGTCCTAAGTACTAGCAATACCAACACGGGCCTTCGTCTCCAATGTGTCCTAGGGTCTAGAAAACTCTATTCAGCGTTTCATCTTCATCAGTTTGACAACATATTATTCGACATCGAGTACTCCTCTACTACTAAACCGACGGCGTCATCGACAAGTTCTTCTTTGCATACTCGGTTCTGGCAAAATCAGAGTATGCTTTTGTCCCTGATGTGCACCTAGTTCGAGCGCAACTATGGCCGCACCTCTTCCTCGATGGCTCGTCATTTCCATTGACATACAAGACGACTGTTTCAACGTGTCTCGGTCATTTTTCTCGCACACTATTTTCTCACGGCTTCATGTGGGGCTACTTCTTCACCGACATCCCTGATCACAGTGACCCCTTGCACGGCTACCTCTATTAGACTTATCACGTGTAACATTTTGTGTACGTATATTGTGCATGTCTATGACGTAGTACTCCAAGGCAATCACGATAACATGATAGAGATCCCCTCCTTCCCGTGTTCCTGTGTAACGACCTCGATCTCTATCTTATCCTGTAAATGCTACACATGAGGCTATTTCACGTATTATAAACATGTACCCGATGCTCCCAACAAAGATAGGGTTCCCTGCCAAAAACTAGTTGATTTATATGGTATTAGAGCCTTCCTCTTTCACGATCCAGCTCCCACAAGATACACCACGACCAAGTACATTGCCACCCCCCAAACCCCAAAGAAAAACCACGATCACAATCCCTCCATGACCATGTCATCCTCTACCTCGACGGCATTCACCACCGCCTTGGGATCCCCTCCTTCCACCAAGTTGACCCAGGTGAATTTCCTCTTCTGGAAGACCCTCGTCTACCCCTTCTCTATGGTGCTCAGGTCCTCGGCTTGCTCAGTGGAACTGACATCGTGCTGGAGAATACCTTGGAGGCTTAAGATTCAAACAACAAGAAGATCATGATTCTAAACCCTGCCTATGTGGCATGGCTATCTCAGAGATAATGCTCGGATTCCTCGTGAATACCCTGTCACCAGAAATCATCCCCCCACGTCGTTGGGCTCAGCACATCCGCCTCAGTATGGTTCATCCTCAACAGCATGTTCTCCTCCCTCTCTTGGACACAAACCAACCATCTGAGAGGGGCGTTGAATAACACAAACAAGAGCGATATGACTATCGTGTTTAATAAAGGATCAGGCCACAAGGAGAATTCCATTTAAGGGACCATGCCATGGTGTACTCTACCCACTATTATCTTCCTCTACCGGGTTTCACAAGCAAGCTTTCATCATAATAAAGTCGTCGTATTCTACGTGGCATCACCGTTTAGGACATCCCTCATCCTTTGTGGTTTAACAAGTACTTTGGAAAAATAACATCTCTTATTCTCCTGAAATAAATCCATACATCCGTGATTCTTGTCAACTAGCTAAAAGCCATCAATTATCATATCTTGTCTCTACTAGTGTTTCCCCTGCCCCTTTGAAGCAAGTTTTTTCTGATGTATGGGATCCAGCACCTGCGTCTGCTGGTAAAAATTCATATTATGTAAGCTTTATTTATGATTTTAGCAAATTCACTTGGATTTATTTGCTAAAAAACCATTCTGATGTTTATCAAGTATTCTCAATTTCCAACAACTTGTTGAAAGAAAATTTGCTTGAAAAATAATCACTATGCAAGTTGACTGGGGAGGTGAATATGAAAAGTTGAATAGCTTATTTCAAAAGATTGGAATTACTCATCGTGTTTCTTGTCCACATGCTCATTAGAAAAATGGCTCTGCTGAAAGAAAACATCATCACATCATTGAAGTGGGTCTTGCTTTACTTGCTAACGCATCCATACCTCTCAAGTTCTAGAATGAAGCATTCCTCACTGCCATTTTTCACATAAACCTTCTTCCTAGCAAGGTCATAAATCATGACATCCCTGTTGAACGTATTCTTCATACCACGCCAAACTATGAGTCACTTAGAATTTTTGTCTGTGCTTGTTGGACAAATCTCGGTGCCTACAACAAAAGAAAACTTGCTTTTCGATCCGCCCAATGTATTTTTCGGGGATATAGTCCCTGTCATAAAGGTGTCAAGTGCCTAGATGTTTCAACTAGTCATGTCAACATCTCTAGAGGCGTCGTGTTCGATGAAAATGTATTTCCCTTTTCTGAGCTACATCTTAATGTCGGTTCTTGTCTCCGGAGTGACATTCTTCTTTTACCACAACATACAAAACATAGTGGGGATACATGTGTTAATGACTATATGCCTTTGTCTGTTGTACCTATTGTTGCTAACACTGATGACGACACTATAAAAAATAATGTTGTACTAGTAGATACTCAAATGATGTAGCAAGAAACCACAAGAAATTTGACTCATAAAGATGCATAAACAGAGAAAACGGTGCAATTTGTCTATCAAATAGCACTGCAGAAAACAACGTAAACGCTTATCCCGAGGTTGATCCGATCTAGAGTGATCTCGAGGTGGACCCAGTTTGTTCTGATGATGAGGGATTCCCTGGCACATCCGGTCCCATGCGCGGGCGGATCTTGATGAGTGGATGATCCCCGCCCCAGTCTCCTCCCGTCACGGTCACATCCACGTCACGCTCACCGACCACACCTCGGTCCTCCCTTGCAACATGACGCCAACATGATGCGGTGTCCCGGTCACGAACCATGCCCTGGTCCTCTTCACAAATGGACACAACGTCCTCATCACCACAAAATAATGACTGCAGAAGTTCTCCCATGCGATATACATAACTTGGCGAGCCGCGGTCTCCTACACCCGCATTGGGATCTGCAGCTGCCCCTCGCTTCGTTGATATGGGAGTGCTTCGTCAGGAAACTCCAAGAGCAAGGTGTGAAGCAGCACAGCAGAAAGTTTTCCCTCAGTAAGAAACCAAGGTTATCGAACCAGTAGGAGGAACGAAACGTCTCAAAGGTGTTGCAAGCAACTTGGAAACCTGCATAACACAAACTCAAGACTTTGCCCCAACGAACAGTGAGGTTGTCAATCTCACTGGTTGCGGTAACAAAGGATTAACTGTATGGTATGGAAGGTGATAGTGGTTTGCAGCAAGTAAACAATAACAGTGGAAGATATATCAATGGTAAAGATTGGACCGGGGTCCATAGTTCACTAGAGGTGTTCTCCTTAGATAAACAAACATGGCATGCTGGGTAAACAAATTACAACAGGACAATTGACAAGACTGAGCAAGGCATAACAATGCAATACTAGACATCAAGATCCTATGAGATTCGATTGGCAAATACACCAAGATACATAGACCGCCATCCAACTGCATATATGACTAGAAGTCCACCTTTGGGTTATCATCCAAACCCCCTCCAGTATTAAGTTACAAGCAACAGACAACTGCTTTAAACAAAGTGTGTAAGGTAAAAAATCCACTTGTTCCATAAACAAGAGACCGTTGTTTTCTCCCTAGTGACAACAACACATCTACAGCATTAGAGATTTTTGTCACTTCCCTTAGATTAAATAGAGGCATGAACCCACTATCGAGCATAAATACCCCCTCTTGGAGTCACTAGAAACTACTTGGCCAAGATAGCTACTAACAACAGAGAGCATGCAAGATCATAAACAACACAGACATGATAGAATCAATAAGACAAAACCATTAATCAATCTGGCATAGTAATCTCAATATCCATCGGATCCCCGCAAACACAACATGCATGATTACAAATAGATGAGATCTTGATCATGAACGGAGCTCACAAGATCGAGACATGAAAGCACAAAGGAGGAGATACAACCATCTAGCTACTACATGGACCCGTAGTCCAAGCTAGAACTACTCACCCTTCATACCGGAGGCTGGCATGATGAAGAAGAAGGCCTCCGGGATGATCTCCCCTCCGGCAGGGTGTCGCGAAGAGCTTTAGATCCCCCGATCTAGGGACAATGGTGGCGGCGGCTACAGACGGTTTCGTGGAATATTGATCGGATACTTAGGGTTTAGGCATCGAGGGCTTCTTATAGGCGAAGAGGCGAGGCAGCGAGGCGGCTAGGGGTCCCACACCCTGCCCAGGCGCGACCCTGGGTGGGCCTGCGCCTGGGGCGGTGCGGCCGCCCTGTGGCTCCCCTCCGTATCTCCTCTGGACTCCGTGTTCTCCTTAGTGAAATATTGACTTTGGCTTTTGTCCCGTCCAATTCCGAGAATATTTTCTTACTAGCTTTTCTAGAACCAAAAACAGCAGAAAACAGGCAACTGACACTATGGCATCTTGTTAATAGGTTAGTACCAGAAAACATATAAAAACACCTCAAAGTGTAGACAAAGCAAAGCAAAGTAGATACTAAACAAGCATGAAACATCAAAACTTATAGATACGTTCCGACGTATCAGCCCCTATCGACAGTGACATCAGCCCCAGTGGATCTTCTGCGGGAGGCACCACTACACCAATTTCTACATCGTCGACTCCTCCACCACCTCCACCTGAACCATGAACATGATTGCAAAAAGGTATCAAACATCCAAAAATATATACTGACGACATGGTTCCATATGGCCTATTTACATCTACAGGTGAACCATTACACTTTTAGAGGCTCTCGCGAAGGGCAGGTGGCGATGGAAGAATAATATAATGCCTTAATGCAAAATAAAACATGGCATGTTATTCCTGCGCATTTTACAAAAAAATCTTATTGACTGTAAATGGGTGTATCGTGTCAAGAAACATGCAGATAGTATAATTGACAGGTACAAGGCATGCTTGGTTGCAAAAGGCTTTAAGTAAAGATATGGAATAGATTATGAAGGTACCTACAATCCTGTTGTCAAGGCAATAACTATCAGAAGTGTCATGTTGTTGTTTCTAGGGGCTAGAGTCTACAGTAGTTAGATATCAAAAACGTGTTTTTGTATGGCGTTCTAAAAGAAGAGGTCTATATGAAACAACCCTCGGGTTTTGTGTCTTTCGCTAGTCCAAATTATATTTGCAAACTTTACAAAGCTTTTTTATGGGCTCAAGAAAGCTCCTCGAGCATGGTATTCCAGGCTTAGCACCAAGCTGCAACAACTTGGTTTTTCTCCATCCAAAGCAGATACTTCACTTTTTCTTTGTCATAAAGCTAATGTCATGATATTTGTTCTAATCTATGTTGATGATATCATAGTCACCATTTCATCAAATCAGGCTATATTTTCTCTTCGTCGTGATCTCAATGATGATTTTGCACTCAAGGACTTGGGAGATCTGCACTTCTTTCTAGGCATTGAGGTAAAGAAAACTTAGAATAGATTACAACTTACCCAAGAAAAATATGTTGCTAACTTGTTGGTAGAAGTTGATATGACAAAGTGCACATCCTCTCCCGCACCTTTATTCTCCACTGAAAAATTGACTTTGACTGAGAGAACTGCTCTTGGTCCTGATGATAGTACGCAATACAGAAGCATTATAGGTGCCTTGCAATACTTAACACTTACAAGGCCTGATATTTCTTTCTCAGTAAATAAGGTTTGTCAGTATCTCCATTCTCCAACAACTGCTCATTGGACAGTTGCAATAAGAATCCTAAGATATGTTCATGTTGGTTTGACTTTTCGGAAATCTTTATCTACTTTGTCGAGTGCATTCTCAGATGTAGATTGGACGGGTTGTTTAGATGATAGAAGATCCACTAAAGGGTTTGCTATATTTCTTGGACCAAATTTGTTCTCATGGAGTGCAAGAAAACATGCTACAGTCTCAAGGTCTAGTACTGAGGCTGAATACAAAGCTCTAGCAAACGCTACAATAGAGTGATATAGGTTGAAGCCTTGCTTGGTGAATTCGGTGTTCAACTACAGGTGAAACCATGTTTATAGTGTGATAATTTAGGTGCCACATATCTGTTTGCAAATCCTGTCTTTCATGCAAGAAACAAACATGTTAAGATAGATTATTATTTTATTCGAGAAAGAGTTGCAAACAAGATGCTTGAGATTAAATTTATATCAAGTAAAGATCAAGTTGCAGATGGTTTCACAAAAGCTTTAGCAGTTAAAGATTTGAATGAGTTTAAGCGTAATCTCAACCTTTCAGAAAGTTGTGATTAAGGGGGGCTATTAGATTTATCCTGTGTAACATTTTATGTACGTATATTGTGCGCATCTATGGACTAGTACTCCAAGACAATCATGATACCAGGATGGTGATCCCCTGTTTCCCGTGTAACGATCGCTCGCGATCCACTCATTCCTGTGTAACAACCTTGATGACTATCATTATTCTGTAAACGCTAAATGTGAGGCTATTTCACGTATTATAAACATATACCCGATGCTCCTAATGGAGACATCGTTCCCTGCCAAAAACTAGTCGATTGATAACCTCCACCAAGGTTACATCGCCCAATGCTATCGGCTTTCTCGACATCGGCACAAAGGGCTGTCACCTAGCATGTGCACCTCCTCGGTTACTCTATACTCCAAGCATCCGCGCCCCAACACCGTCCATGACACTCCTGCTGGGACCATGGGCAATGCCCGCTTACTAGGTTCTAATTTGGTTTATCTCCAGTCTGATGGTTCACTATGTTCCCGTTGTTCACAACGCTATCGTTATGACTGCGGAAAGATTGTTGGAGATATATCTGATAGTTGTAGATTGCATGAGATTAGATTAGAATTATTTTCATATTATCTCTATGGCCTTTTTAGCCTCCAAGTTTTGTACTACTATATAACTCGTCAAGAGTCTCGATACAAACATCCAACCAATTCTCTTAGTCTTTCTTCACCTAGCATCGTGGACGATGTTGGGGCACCTCAGTACATTATATCTCGCTTTTAATTTGAAACTCACTTAGCATATTTAGAAGTTTTAAAGAATTACGAAAAATCATTGAAATATGCACATGTTGACAATAGTTATTCATGATAAATGTACATGGATCTATGCAATCTAAGTTCGACAGATTTTGACATGACACCGGAAATTGTAACATATGAATTAACAAATACTCTCTTCGTTTGGAAATATAAAATATTTTAGCTTTGTAAAACAAATATATCTAGACATATTTTAGTGTATAAGTTAGTCAAATCTATATGCTAAAAGATGTCTAAATACATTATATTCACAAACTTAAAAGAGAGAGTATATACTATGAAAAAAATGTACAAAGGATAATAGTGCGTTTGAGAGGTGTCGGTCACCGTACCGATATGGGCCAGCTAGAGCGTAGGTGCGTCGCGCCGCGGCCTGAAGCACCGGCCTACGGGAGGCCGGCGGCGCCGGGATCCTTTGAAGCCAAGCTTATAGGAGTATATGCATCGCGGCGGTTGCTAGAGCAGGGCCTGCTTCGGCGCGTCGCTCGTGGCTTTACGACCATGGAAAAATAGCGCGCTGTTTGGACGATACTGTGGTATAACATGTCTAGCGGAGAGTCCACGCTAAATTAATCAGTGTATAATGTCTTGTTAGTAGCAAGCTATAGCAATGCTAATAGCACGTTTTAAAGCTGGCGCTATATTTTTCTTGTTTACAACCTAATGTCACAAACACTATATGAACAGGAAGAAATTTTGAGAAAAAAACCAATCAATCTCCTACACTACACCTGCCCGGCGCGCGGCGACCGGCGGCGCCGTCTCCTGTATGGTGGCCCTGCAGAGCGGGCAGGTGCGGCTGGTGCGCAGCCAGGCCGCGACGCACCCGCTGTGGAACATGTGGCCGCACGCCGGCAGGACGCTGCACCCGTCGCCGCCGTCCTCATACGGCTCCATGCAGATGACGCACGAGATCCTGTCGTCCGCAGCAGCGGCGTCGTCAGCGCCGTCGCGATCAGAAGCAGCAGGTGGCTGCTGCTGCTGCCGCTGCCGCTGCCGCGCTGCGCCACCAGGCGCGTTCACTTGCTCCCAGTCGTCCGGGATGGGGTCCTCCCCGTGTGCGTTGCGCCGGTCGCGGCGGGCCTCCTCCGCGGCCGTCAGGATTGCCTCCGCGCTCGCCCTGACGGACGTCGTGGTGGCCGTGACCGCGTCGCAGGCAGCGATGACCTTGTGACATGCTCGCACAATCCAGTCCATCAGGCCGTCCACGTTCACCATGGCCCCGGAGATTACCGGCGGCGATCCCTCGACGAGCGCGCGCTCGACCGCTCGTACGTGTGCCTTGAATTCGACTGCTGATGCTGGCTTCGGTAGCTGTCAATTGGTTCCTCGAGGTTACCTGTGAAAGTTGACTTAGGTAGTTAGTACGTTAGGTTAGGTTATGTCTGTTGGAACAGACCGTCCGGATTGTTCTTCAATTAAGAGCTGCGGAGTTGGACTCGATCGTAACACGGCCATATCTGTTTCCAAGAGAAGAGAGAGTCCCGATCGTGCCTGACGACGGGGTACGTGTCCCGTTCCCGATTCGGAGTTCGTTTGCTGGTGGTGTTATTTGTCCACGATAAGTATGTGACCTACACCCACGAACTCGATCACGATCGATCAAGCTTCCCTCGATCAAGTCGACGCAGGATTCGACCGATCACCTCCGTGCAGCGAAGCCAGCGTGTCACCCACCGGTGCAAGAACTAACCTGCTGCTAGCTATGGACGATGCCCTGGCGGTCTTCGCATGTGCCGGCGGGTTCGTCGCTTTCGCTGCTCTCGTGCTGTTCACAATCGACTGCATCGATAAGCGACAACGACGGCATGATCGGGAGGATGTGACGGCCGGGGCGGCGGTCGTGGCGGCCGTCGGGGTGGCGGCGATAGCGCTCACGGTGCTAAACCGCGCGTCGCGGCAACAGGGCGTCGGGCCGACGACGGCGGCGGATAGACCGGAGTGCGCGCTTTGCCTGGGGAAGCTGGAGGACGGCGAGGAGTGGGTTGTGCTGACAATGTGCCCTCACGAGTTTCACCGCAAGTGCTTGGCCAAGTGGCTCGAGAAGAAGAAGAGCGGCTGCCCGACATGCGGGGCGGTGGTGTGGTCAGGTCTAATGCGGGAAACGCCGGCGCTCGCTGATATGGTCTAGATTCACAATGGAGATGCTGGTCTACTAAACCTGATAACTTGCCCCCTCCGATTGGAAACAGAGGGAGTAGAACAATTAATACCGGTCGCGGCAAGTCAGCCAAATTAACTGCTCGCTCGACTTGACATGTATCCGAGCTTCGCATTGTCTACAAGATTGGGCCACGAATTCCTCGTCCAAATTAGTTGAATTACTCCCTCCGGCTCATATTAATTGACTCACATTTGTCTAGATTTAGATAAATCTAGATACTATTTAATATATATAGGTTCATTCAAATTTTGACAAATTAAAGTCAATTAATATGAGTCGAAGGGAGTAGATTTATCTAGATTCGTTTATATCTAGACATGATTTAGTACTTCCTCTAACACATATTAGTTGACTCAAGTTTTCTAGATTTGGATAAATCTAGACACTATTTAGTATATAGGTTTATCTAAATTTTAATAAATTCAAGTCAACTAATATGTATCAAAGGAGTATTAGATTCATCTGTATCTAGATAAATTTGACTTAACTAATTTGTACCGGAGTGAGTACTACAAAAGTATGTCTGATGTTTATGAAGTAACATTGTACTTGTATGTACAGATAAAGTGTTACATTGCCTGTGAAAACGAGATAGATTATACTAGTACTCCAATTATAACAATTTTTAAACAAATCATTGCTCAAAGATCAACCTTTTTTTTTGCGTAATGCTCAAAGATCAACTTTGACTAGTCAAAAATCAAAGTGGCTTCGGTACCCACATTCATCATACTCCGTGGACCATGCTGCTCATCGTGTGCCACCCTCTCTATTTAGGCATCGACATAAACTGCTACAACCATCCCTAGATCTACTACCACCTGATTAACAACATGTTTTTGCCACAATTAACTCTTTGTTCACGCCTCTACAGTCGGTTTGCCACATTGCTACACTATCCTCTCACCTAGTGCACCCACCAAAAACGTTTCAACTATGACACCAGAACCCCCTACATGACAAGTTATAAGAGCATCTCCAACATGCCTCTAAAAATCGTGCGCGGTAAAAAACTTTTCCGGCGTTTGTTTATCAATTTTTGCGCGCGCGGCAGGCGACAGTAATTTGAGGAACAACGCTATAAAATGCAGCATGTCCGACTCGCTTGCCAAACCATAATCAAACAAGAAGATCTCAAGTAGCAAATATGAAACAATTGTCCAACATAGCATATTTCAAATCCACGACATAGATCAAAGAATAATTCGACACACGCATGTTCATGACAAACAAAATTAACACAAACACATGGAGCATTAATGTTCAGGCTCCATATTGTATTTATCAAAGAACTCCTTGATGCTATCCTAATAGGTGTCTAGTTTGGTCCGTGCCAATGGCCGGATCCATGTCCACATTGCACCATGTTTTGCATAGCAGAACATCTTCTCTGGAGGTGTAGCTGGCCGTCCTACATTTCGGTGCATCCATCAAACCCTCATCATCCTTGTCCATTTCAAAATCAACTTCATCTTGTTGAGATGTATATTGTTGGGACAAGTACTCTCCTGAATATGAGGATCCAACATTCATAGTCAACATCAACGTTTCATCATCGACACTACATTGCACAGAAGTGAATAGAAATCAAACTCTATTCATCCACCTCGAAACAATAAGAAAGAACAAATCAAAGCAATAAGAAAGAGAAGAATTCAAACCTTGTCGTCATTTGCTCGAGCACGTTCGGCGCACAGTCAGCCTAGGGAAGTCCGTAGGCACTGGCGCCTGGGGTGGCAGTGGTGGAGGATGTGGCGGCTGGAATTGGGCGCCTGATTGTGTGGCCGGACACGCCGACGGGCGTCGGTCTTGCTGGTCTTTCCTCTTTGACGTGTGATTCAGTTGTTATGGCTTCTCTCTTTGGCTATGTCGATGGCGAGGAGCGGGTGGCGGGTGATCCTTGTGTTGGCGATAGTTCGTAAATGGTGGTTCTCCTATTGTGACATGGACGTATTTTTTGGTAGAGGCGGACGGCCATAGTACCTGGATTTGTATCAGACGTGATTTTAGACGAAAGCACAGATCTTCAATATCAGCAACAACGGTGACCTTGGGTGTCTGAACCCTATAGGGGCGTTGTTGTGGTTACACTAGTAGAAAAAGAGCCATACGTCCACCCTAGTTTGGAGCATTAGTCCCGGTTATGGTTGGACCCGGGACTAATGTGAACATTAGTCCCGGTTCCAACGGCTAGAACGACATACATCTCTACTCCCGGGTCAAACGGGACCTTTAGTCCCGGTTCGTATCACCAACCGGGACTAAAAGGGGTGTCCCGGTGCCAATCCCTTTAGTCCGGGTTGGTAATACGAACCGGGACTAAAGGTCATACCTTTAGTAATACGAACCGGGACTAAAGGTCATACCTTTAGTCCCGGTTGGTGATACGAACCGGGACTAAAGGTATTGGCACTGGGCACCCCTTTTAGTCCCGGTTGGTGATACGAACCGGGACTAAAAGTATTGATCGGGCTAAGCTTAGTGGAGCGTGTCAATAGGTAGTGCTTTCTTTTTCTAATTCAAGCTGGATGTCCATCGTGCTAAGCTGATTATAGCAGTTAATAGGCAATTCTTTTTTTTCTGATTTGAGTTGCTGCACCGATGGAACCTAATGGCGCAGACCAATAAAAGGAAAGAAAACTATATGTCGTGCGAGAACGTGACTTGGACGTAATTAGATGGACCTAGTTAAATCCTAGCCCTAAATTAAAAATCTAATAGTTAATAGTATAATTTTGAAGATGTGTATCAACCTAATGCCTTCAAAACAATCTTTTATATTGATTTTTCTTTATTTCTTTGTCTCTACTCGACGTGTTACAACTTGATGGCTGGACGTTATCTCGACTTGGCAAAAAGGCTCCTAGCCTAACACGGATACGCCTAAGCCTGTGCATCTACGGGTTTAATTTGAGCGGGTTTTGCTGGTTTATCAACCCGGTGAATTTTTTCTGGTTTATCAACGAGCGCTAGATTGAAGCTTGAACCTCCGCTAGCTCCATCCGCAGGAAAAAATCGAAAAGAAAAAAATTATTTTAGTATTTTTTATGTTATATTTGAATTCCTCGCATTTTTCTGATAATAATGGATATATTATTTATTAAATTTCGATTTACAGATTTGAAGATATTGTTTATGTCATATTAAATGAATAAATGGCAAAAATGAATAAAATATTAATTTAATTAGTTTTTACTTTCATTAGAATAAAATGTTATTATTAATTATTTATTGTTGTTTACTAAAATTAGTTGTTCTTAATTTCAAAAAAACGTGTCACATATCGATATGAGTTAATAAGATTGATATACTAGTCTTGACAACAAGATATATTGGTCCTTCGCGCAGGTGGGAGAGATGGAATGAAGAAGTTAAGCGTGCTGGGGGTGGAGTAGTGCTAGGATGGGTGACTAGATGGAAAGTTTGACTGTAAGTACGATTTGAACTAAGATTAAGTATAATTAGTGTTAAAAATGAGAGATGTGGGAGATCAACGAGCCAAATAATTCAAAGGTTTAAGAAAAAATTGAAAAAAAATCAATTTTTTTTAAAAAAAAAAAAAAACTTTTAGTCCCGGTTTGTATTACAAACCGGGACTAAAGGTCCTCCCCACATTGCACGGAGTAGCGGCCACGTGTGCCCCCATTTGTCCCGGTTGGTGGGGCAACCGGGACTAAAGGTTAGAGCTTTAGTCCCGATCGCCCTGTCCCGGTTGGGCAACCGGGACTAATAGCCCTTACCAACCGGGACGCATGGGGCGTTTTCTACCAGTGTTATCATCTCTACACCAGGGCCCGGGATGAAAAACCGTGACGTTTCTTCAACCTCAGAGACGACGTCCTCCTAGGGCATCATTGTGTAGCTCTGACACTGATCGGTCTCGTGATGTTGACATCAGCAGGCATGCTCGGATCCTATCTCGAAGCTCTTCGATCCTAGCATTGTGACCTCCACCACCTCCTACCTTTTTTACACATGATTTTCTTGTCACTGTTCTCGGTATTGCTGGTTATCGGCTGGCAATATCGGCGTTCCATGGCCCGGAGCAATGAAGACATGTAGCCCTGTCCGGAGACAACTTGGTGGGTGCGAGGCACCAATGTTTCACAAGGAGGCATGGTTCTTTTCGTTAGACTTGAGTGTTTCTTTTTTTTAGTGTTTCTTAGAGGGCGGTTACTCCTGTATTTTTCTGTACGATCTTTGTAGCTAGGGGTTTTCTCATCAATGCGTAACATTTTAAAAACGGGTAGAAGGCTTGTTCCGAGAGAGAAGTGGTGACAGTCCCTTACATTTTGGCAAAATTTTACCGATCTATTAATAATTATCAATAGCGGTATAAAAGTTTTAAAAATAGTAAAAATTACAAACACTGACATGAGCCGAAGGCGCGCCACCGTCATCGTTCTTCCATCACCGGAACCGGACAAAGCTTGTCGTAGTAGAGCTTGTTATAGTAGACAGACGGAAAGTCGTCGTGCTAAGGCCCCAAAGAACCAGCTCACCAGAGCAACAACCATCGCCGAAGATGACCAACATAAATCGAAAGAGACTGACCTCAAAACAAACCAACAAAAAAGATCAGATCCCAAGGAATCCACCGGACACACGACTCCACGCGTCCTCCGTCGATGCTAGACACATTACCAAAGCGAGAATAGGACGGGCAGTACTTTATTCTGACTTCAGGACACCGTCGTCTCAACATCCTAAAAAGCACTAAAAATATTCTAAACAAAACACTAAGACCTTCCGCCGACGAGGGGTCGTAGTCCACCACGCCTCCAAGGCCCTAAGGCCGTCGGAGACGGGACAGACTAATGACGTCGCTGACAAAGAGAATGAACTCTAGATGGGTTTTGCCGCCGCCTCTGGGAGAGGCTCTCTTTTGGTCCCATACCGGTTCAAAGAGACCGCTACGATCATCTATATTGAAATATAAATGGATGCATTATTCAAAGAAATCAAGCTTTAGAATTACAAGATGTTCCTGAAGATAATGTAAGCTAAAGAAAAATTGAAGGGAGAAAAAGGAGAATATACATCTAGCCAGGCTTCTCGCTACACCATGTCCTCCGCGGCGTCGGCCTTCCGCCCCACGGCGTCGGCGCCCCCTATGGTGGCCCTGCAGAGCGGGCAGGTGTTGTGGGTGGTGTGCAGCCACGTGGCGACGCAGCCCCTGTGGAAGACGTGGCCGCAGCCCGGCAGGACGCTGCACCGCTCGCCGGCCTCGTACTGCGCCAAGCAGATCACGCACGAGCTCTGGCTCCGGCGCAGCTCCTTGCCGTCGTCGTCATCCAACGGATCAGAGGCGCCGCCGCCGTCCCGGTCGGGGATCTGCTTGTAGGCGACGTCGGGTATGGTCCGCAGCAGCTTCTCGACGGTCAGCGACTGGCAGCGCTTGCGCACGTGGCGGACCAGCTCGGCGATGACGACGACGAGCGACATGGCGGCGCAGAGCGCCAGCAGGACGAGGAGGGCGAACAGTAACCCCCACAGGAACCAGTCCAACATGTCGTCCGCGTCCATGGCGACGACGCGACGGCGGTGGTCGATCGACTTGACGTTCTAAACCCTTTAATGTTTTTTCGCACTTTCCTCTCGGAAGGATCGTGATCGACGCGGGCGAGATAGTAGGTTATGTGGGCGATCGAATCGAATTACGCACTTTCCTCTCGGGAGGGATCGTGATCGATACGGAGATGTCGCCTTTTTTAATTCTCGAGTCTGTGATAGTTTCGATCAACATAGGCACGCAGGCTCGTACGTGCAGCGCCTCGACCGATCGTGTCCGACTCCGAGTACCTAAGACGTTCCCGACAACTTTGGTCTGCTATATATAGTCGTCGTGTACTACAATAGTACACTTACCTCCTTTTCCGCAATTAATTAACGCAGTAAACGGAACTTAATCAGATCGGCCGTAACAACCTACCTACTCCAGTCTGAATCTGTTTCCGCCTAGCACGTCTCTCGTTTCCCGACACGGAATTCGTCTGTCCACGATAAGTACGACGATACCCTCGAATTCATGTTCGATCGATGCGTGGCGTCCCCGGCGAAAGAAGAACTGAGCAATGGATGACCGCGTCGCGTTCTTGATATGGGTCGTGGGGACCTTCGTTTTCTGTCTCGTGGTGCTATACGTCGTCGACTGCATCGAGAGGCGACGGCGACGACGCGAGGAGGATGCGGCGGTGGCGGCGGCGGCGACGGCTGCGGGAGAGCAGTCGCAGCGGCTGTCGATAGCGCTCACGATACTGGACTACGTGTCGTCGCCACGGCAGCACCAGGACGGCGCTGCCGGAGGCGTCGACGGGTCGACGACGACGACGGCAGAGGAAGCGCCGGAGTGCGTGTTTTGCCTGGGGGAGCTGGAGGACGGCGAGGACTGGGTTGTCCTGAGGAACTGCAGGCACGAGTTTCACCGGAAGTGCATGGCCAAGTGGATCCGGCAGATGAAGAGCAGCTGCCCCACGTGCAGGGCGGCCATGTGGCCCAAAACGCCGGATCTCGCTGATATGGTCTAGACTCACGCACTCTAGAGATGTAGGAGTATTTTCACTGGATTGCTTCTAGAATTTGCTACATGCTCCTGCGCGTGTGTGACTTCTCGTCTGGTCCACCGGCGGCCGTGTTTTCATGGTTGCTCCCACTTGCATTGATGTTTGTCAACATAAATGTCGTTGAACGCTGCCCGTGTGAATGGCACATCAGTTACCGTTACCGAGGTTACCACTTGTAGAGTTAGAGACCAAAGTAGTTGCTTAATTTGATGGCATTCCTAGGACCATCCCTAACAGACGATGTATATTTGGCTTGGTGATGTAAAAACTAACTTTTATATCATATTGGCTCAAAAACGCTTCCCCAATAGATGATTGTGATGTATCCGGTGATGTAAACTTTGGAGGTGGTGATGTATAATTCCGGGCCAAGTGATGTAATATATAGATCACACGAGAGTATCTCTAGCAGATACCGCATATTGGCCGGTCCGCAAAATGGCCATTCTAGTTATCGCAACGGTCCCGAACCCGCAAATTGGGCCCGTCAGTGCGGCCTATATTCGGTGCGGAGGGGGGGGGGGGGGGGGAATGCGGCACCCCGCATCGCCTTTCCCCTTTCTCCCCTCGTGCAGAAACCATCGCCGCTGCCTCCGGCCACTCCGGTGCTGGTCCACTCCGCCAGAGGAAACCACATCACCGTTCCCCACTGCCACGCAACCGCCTGATCTCCCTACGTCGGGCAATCGCTGCGCAATTTGGGGGGACGCGACAGCGCTTCTATGTGGCGTGGCGGTAGTGTCTTCCTCACGCGCCACTGCCGTCGTAGGAGGAGATCCACTGTCGCCCCTCTGAGCAAGCATGCGCACGCGGCGCCCTCTCCCGCATCCGCATCACCTCACCTGTGCGGGCAAGGATGTCGTTCCGCCGTGATGCCAAAGATGGCGAGGTCGGAAGCTCGAGCGCGGTGGCGCACGCTGGCCCGGTGCTCCGCGCGCCCGCTCCGCCTCCTGTCGCGCCTGCTCTGCCTCCTGTCGCGCCCGCGATCCCTGTGGCCTCCGACAACGACGACAGTGACGACAATGACGTCGACGAGGCCCATTTCAACTCGTTCAGGACCTTCATCTCCGATGTGTGGGATTGCGCGAAGATCCCCCGCGTCGAGCGCACCGACAAGCAGCGATACCTTCATCATCGCGCCCCTGTGTCGTTCCACACGCGAGCACCAGGCGCGGCTCGGCCTCCTCGTCGTCGACTACTCCGAGGACGACACCATCGACAATGACGTGGAGTAGGCGAGTGATACCGCCATAGATATTCCGGTGAGTATTTACCGCCGGTAGCTGAGCGTGTTTTAGGGTTTGTTTCGATGCCGCAACGACATCAATTTTGCTTGTGTATTTGTTGATCTCGATGTCGGTGATCAAAAAACCCTCCCCTATGTTTGTGTTAGATGTATATATCTGTATATTGTATTTCCCCCATATGTTAGGGGGCTTCCTGCATATTTGCCCTGTATCTGTACTATATATTGTGGCCTTTGGCCCCAGAGGAATACAAGTTGTCTATTCCTAACATGGTATCAGAGCCACGTTAGTCCCGTCCTCTTTCTCACAACTTCGTCGGCGGCCACCGTCCCTGTCGTCGCCGGTCTAGCCGTCGTCGTCGCCGCCGGTTGCTGCCCGTTTTGCCCCGTTTTTAGATCTGGATCGATCTGGATTTGCCAGATCCAAATCGAGATTCATCCACCACCGCGCCTGGATCGGTTCCTGTTCTTCCCTGGATCGATTCCGTTCTTCCCTGGATCGATCCCGTCAACTCCCTGTCTTTCGCCCGTGCTGCTACTCCTCCTGACGCCCATCCTGCCACCCCCGCCGGGTCCCACCTGCCCCCGCCGGGTCCCGCCTGCCCTCCTGCCTGCAGCAGCTGTCTGCCTCACCCGCCGCGCGGCAGCAGCGCCTGCACGCCTCACCCTCCAGGCCCCGCAAGGCTGCTGCACCGCTCTCCCCTGCAGCAGCGCCTGCGCATGCACCGTCGGGCCCGGCTTCCTGCTTGCGTCACGCGTGGTCACGCGTGCCCGACGACCTGCTCCCTGCCTCCTGCCGCGTTCCGCCTGGCCCGCCGCAGGCCGAATCTGGTCCCACCCTCGTCAGATTTCGTCTATTTGCGTCAGGATCGATCAAATCTAGATTGATCTGTGTCCAAAAGAGAGAGAGCGAGAGATAGAGAGATGTCTTCTTCATCGGGTTATGTTGCGATTCCTCGCTGCCCGGTGGTCTTTGATGGCGCGAACTACCCTGATTTCGCTGCCTTTATGCGTGTTCACATGCGCGGTCTCCGTCTTGGGGGTGTGCTCTCCGGCGAGGTCTCCTGTCCGCCGTGCCCCCCTGCTCCTGTGGCTCCTCTTCCGCCGACGCCGATTGTTCTCAGTGCTGATGCTTCTCAGGAGGCCAAGGATGCTGCTCAGAGTGCTGATGATAGTGCTGTTGTTGCTTATGACCTGAAGTTCAAGCAGTACTCTTCTGATCTCGAGGCCTATCGACACGCGCTGACTGCTTACACTCAGTGGGTTGATGAGGACGCTCGTGCTGCTGCTATTCTCACCTCCAGTGTTCTGCCCTAGTATGTTGTTGAGTTCATGAGTCTCCTTGTTGTTGCCGCTCAGTGGGCTCATCTTCGTCAGCACTATCAGCCGTCTGGGGATGCTCTTTACCTGTCTGTGGTTCTCCAGGAACATGCTCTCCAGCAGGGTGATTCTACTATTGATGAGTTCTATACTCAGAGTGCTGCTATCTGGCGTCAGCTTGATTCTCTTCGTACTGCTGTTTGTGGCACATGCTCGTGTTGCCAGATTGTGCGCTCGGATTTGGAGTTTCACCGCATCTATGAGTTTCTGTCTCGGCTCCGTCAGGAGTTTGAGCCCCGGCGTACTCAGCTGAATGCTCGTGGTCGTGTTCCGCTCTCTGAGGTGTTGTCTGAGCTTCGGGCTAAGGAGACCCGTCTCCGTGGTGCTGGTCTTCTTGCGGTTCCATCTGTGCTTGCTACCCGTGGTCCTCCTATGCCGTCTGTTCCCTCAACTCAGCCGCGGTCCTCTATGCCGCCGCCGATACTACCCATTCCTCCAGGTCAGGGCCAGAGTCAGCACCAGCAGTTTCAGGGCCAGAGTCAGCACCAGCAGGCTCGTGGTCAGGGTCGTCGTGGTTCTCTTCGTCAATGCTCTTACTGTAACAAGGATGGCCACACTTGGTCCACCTGTTATACACGGGATCCCAGTCTACGTCAGCAGCACCAGGCTCGTGGGCAGTCGGATCCTTCTGGATCTTCAGCAGTTTCTCTCTCCGATCAGGACATTATCAGGAGTCTTCGCGGTCTGCTTGCTGCTACAGGCTCTTCTTAGACAGGCACTGCCGGTTCTGTGACTGATTCTTCAGGCCCTGTGCGACCACCACCTTCTACACAGTCAAGTACATCCCCATGGTATCTGGATTCTGGAGCTTCTTTTCATATGACCTTTGAGTCTTCTTTTCTGTCCGCTCTTCGTTCTCTCCCTTCTCCCGTCCGTGTTTTCACAGCTGATGGTACCTCTATCCCTGTTTCTAGTCGGGGCACCCTCTCTACTTCTTCCTTTTCTGTTCCTGATATTTCTCATGTCCCTCTTCTTAAGATGAATCTGTTCTCTGCTAGCCAGCTTACTGACTCTGGTTGTCGCGTCATTCTTGATGCTGATTCTTGTGTTGTCTAGGACCGTCGCACGCAGGCTCTGGTTGGAGCTGGTCCTCGCATCCGTGACTCTTCAGGACTTTGGGAGTTAGACTGGCTTCGTGTTCCTTCTGCTGCCACTTCATCTTCCAGTTCTTCTCCGGTCGTCGCCTCTGCTACCAGCTCTTTTCAGCAGGGCATCATCGTCTTGGTCACCTTTGTGACTCTCGCCTGTCATCATTAGTTCATCGCGGTCTTCTGGGGTCTGTCTCAGGAGATGGGTCTTTACATTGTCAGGGCTGTAGGTTGGGAAAACAGATTCAGCTCACCTATCCTACTAGCGCGTCTGTATCTCAGCGACCTTTTGATTTAGTTCATTCAGATGTTTGGGGTCCGGCTCCTTTCGCTTCGAAAGGGGGCCATCGCTACTATATTTTATTCATCGACGATTTATCTCGGTACACTTGGTTGTATTTTATGCGCTCTCGTAGTGAGATTCTCTCCATATATCAGCGTTTTGTGGCCATGGTCCGTATTCAATATTCTACCCCCATTCGTGTGTTTCGTGCTGATTCTGCTGGTGAGTATATCTCCCAGATGTTGCGAGGTGTCCTTGCTGAGCAGGGCACTCTTGCTCAGTTCTCCTGTCCTGGCGCCCATGTCCAGAATGGCGTTGCTGAGCGTAAGCATTGTCATCTTCTTGAGACCACTCGTGCCATGATGATTGCTTCTTCTCTTCCGCTGCATTTTTGGGCTGAGGCTGTTGCTACATCCGCTTACCTCATCAACATTCAGCCTTCTGCTGCTTTGCAGGGTGGTATCCCTCTTGAGCGCCTATCTGGACAGTCTCCAGACTACTCCATGCTTCGCTTGTTTGGTTGTGTTTGCTATGTTCTTCTTGCTCCTCGCGAAACCACCAAACTGACCGCTCAGTCTGTTGAGTGTATTTCTTGGATACAGTAATGAGCATAAGGGCTATCGCTGTTGGGACCCCGTTGGTCGTCGGATGCGTATCTCTCGTGATGTTACTTTTGATGAGACGCGCCCTTTCTATCCTCGTCCCACCGCTAGTACCTACCCGGTGGAAGATATCTCTTTTCTTCTCTTTCCTGACACACCTCCTTCTACTCCCGTTGTGCCTTCTTCAGGATCTCCTACCCCTGATGTCTCTTCTTCTACACCGTCCTCCTCTGATCCGTCTAGTTCTCCTAGTTCTCCTCGTTCTCCGGAGTCTTCCTCTGCTATTCCTTCTTCTTCATCGTCGTCTCCTGAGTCTTCTTCTTCTGATGAGCTTCCCTCTACTCGTCATGTTCGTCAGCGTCGTGCCCCCAACCGTTACTCTCCTAGTCAGTATGGTCTTTTTGTTGCCTCCGAGCCGACTTCTTATCGGGATGCTGAGCATCATCCTGAATGGCAGCTGGCCATGGCTGAGGAGATTGCTGCGCTTGAGCGCACTGGCACATGGGATCTTGTCTCTCCCCCTCCCGGTGTTCGTCCTATCACGTGTAAGTGGGTCTATAAGATTAAGACCCGCTCTGATGGATCTCTTGAGCGCTATAAAGCGCGTCTTGTGGCTCGTGGTTTTCAGCAGGAGCATGGTCGTGACTATGATGAGACGTTTGCTCCTGTGGCTCATATGACCACTGTGCGTACTCTTCTTGTTGTTGCTTCTGTTCGTCACTGGTCTGTGTTCCAGCTTGATGTTCAGAACGCCTTTCTCAATGGTGAGTTGCGTGAGGAGGTTTATATGCAGCCTCCTCCTGGGTATTCTGTTCCCGAGGGGATGGTTTGTCGTCTTCGACGTTTTCTTTATGGCCTCAAACAGGCCCCTCGTGCCTGGTTTGAGCGCTTTGCTTCTGTAGTGACTGCTGCTGGTTTCTCCCCTAGTCCTCATGATCCAGCGCTGTTTGTTCACATTTCTCCTCGTGGTCGCACTCTTCTTCTTCTCTATGTTGATGATATGATCATTACTGGTGATGATTCTGAGTATATCGCCTTTGTTAAGGCTCGTCTTCGTGATCAGTTTCTTATGACTGATCTTGGTCCTCTTCGATACTTTCTTGGGATTGAGGTTTCCTCCACTTTTGATGGCTTTTACATCTCCCAGGAAAAGTATATTCAGGATCTTCTTGCTCGTGCTGCTCTTGGGGATGAGCGCACTGTTGAGACCCCTATGGAGCTTAATGTTAAGCTTCAACCTACTGATGGTGATCCTCTTTCTGATCCGATGCGTTATCGTCATCTTGTTGAAAGCCTTGTTGTAACACCCTCAGAATCGACCCTATGCAAGTTTTAGCGAAACCCGCCAAACCCGCATAGAAACGATTCAAAGGTGCCCACCAGGCACTTTCGTGCGGGTGGAAAACGAAGTAATAACATTACACAACAGTCCTCGATGGGACCCACAGAACAGATATATATACAACAGCGACTCAATGAGTCAAGAATACAGATATAATATGCGGAGATCCAAATCACCTTGAAAATAATAGAGCGTCCGACTACGGACAAGATGCAAATGGGCTAAGAGCCCTGAAGAATAACCAATGGCGTCCATAACCCTGCCCAGGCCAAGCCGGAAGGGTAACCCTGCTAACGACGTCGATCTCAAAACCTGCTTAAACAAAAGGGGTGCCGACAAAGGGCAAAGGAAAAAAAGAGGAGCGTCAGTACTGAGGCCAGTACACGGCGAGACTAGAATTCGGCGGTCCTCGCCTACATAGGTATGGTGGACTGAGCGGCAGCGGCAGCATGCACTAAACAACCTATAGAGACTCGATACAACTGACGGTTATCAGAGAGGGGTAAGAAAGACCTATTCGGAACCAACCGGATGCTACCATCAAACAAACCCATCCTGGTGTTTCCCCCTCGAGACCAGACGAGGAAGTCAACCGAGGAACTCACACCGTTGGCAGTTTTACTCATTCCGTTGTAATTGCGACAATTACTAGTCAAATATAGATAGCATGAGTCATCCTGATATAATAAGCAGTGGGCAGTTTTAGTTAACCATTCCGTTGTAGTTGCAACACTTACTAGTCAGATATGATTAGCATGAGATATCCCAAAACCCAGCAGTTGTTGGTACTTTTATTTAGCCATTCCGTTGCAGTGAAGCTGATTACTAATCATATCAGATACAAGTCAATTTATAACAGTAAACTTTAGTTATAGTTGTCTATGATCAAGCACTGTGCTCCAAGTCGTCCATAACCGCGGACACGGCTTCTCGAAAAGATTTAACCCTGCAGGGGTGCACCAAAGTATCCACAAGCACTTCGACCCTTTTTGCCAGATCAGTTAACATACACCCATCGGTATGTCGGCGGGGCCTAAGTCATGACGTTTCCAGACCCAAAGCAAGCACGGGGGGCCACCCCACTAAGTACACCCGCAACGAAGTCGGCCGGTCTCCGAGACGGACTCAGGGTTTGGGTAGACGGCTGTGAACGACTGGGAACCCGAAAACTCGGGGTGTCGACACCGCGGAATCGTGTCCCGATCCTAAACAGTACAGTGTGCTATCCATCGCACAATCGTAAATAAAGCAGTAAAACATGGCATAAGTATAGGATAGTAATAAAACCCCAAACTAGTTTGTGGCCCCCAGTACAATACTTTGAAATCAGGTACTAATCAATGGGGGGCCCATATCACCCCACCTGTGGTTAGCGCGCTCGATCTCGGAACAGGTGTCAAGAACTCGGGGTCCTACGAGACACAAGTGGACGGGCAACAACCAAATAACATCTATTGCCCACCTGTGCCTCTGCTTACCTACTTCAATTTTAGTTGTTAAACAGTAATTAAAGTGAACAATAAATAAAGCCAGGATCATCTCCAACATTAGACATGCGGCAAAACTCCAACAACTGAGGTACTTGACGACACGCAACAGCACTTGAGCAAACGACTACGACGCGCAAGTCCAACTATCTACCAAACAACAGGTAATAGGATGTGTCCAAGGCAATATAAGGCTGCAAGGGATATCACGGGTACGAAAACTAGAGCAGCGCATCACAAATAGTAATAGATCAACAGGAGGGAAGTAAATACTATAAAAGTAAGATAGGTAGAAAGGGGGAGATGCTCGCCTGAAAAACATTGCCGAAGGTTCACCCGAAGATCGGGTCGACACTCGCATCAACTCAACGGCCTTATCCGCGAAGAAGCAAAACACTAGAAGAAACACCGGATGCAATATTTAATACTACGGCAAAAGATCGGGCATGATGCATGTATGATGTATGACATGGCAAAGATGCGATGCAATTAGGTCATATTAAGCGGAACCGGGGTCCCGACAATTAATTAATTGGTTCAAGTTATTTAACTACCCCGCAATTTAAATGTTGTAATAACAGGGCAAGATAAGTCACCGGTTTGCTACGCAATTTAAATGAGGCCAATATAAGACTAGATTTGCCCGCATATGGGCCCCATATTTAATTATTAGGTGAATCGGCATAAGGCCCCCAACCACATGACAATATGCATGCGAATTGAATGATTTAATGCAACAATTTATATAGTTGACAATTTATAAAATAGGGTTCTCGGATAAGGGTCACACATTAGGGTTCGACGATCTTGGTGTTCCGGGGTTCGGGGTTCGGGGCCGGACTCAGGGTTCAGGGTGCGACGGGGTCGGTCTCGACAGAAACATTCTCGAACAACGGGGCAGATCTTGTCGCATCCGGGTAGTAGGACTTGGTTCGGTGCCGGGGGCGCATCGGACTTTCCCCTGGTTGGTGTCGATCTTGTCGGGCCCGCGCATCAGGTCGGTCTTGGCGTCCGGGATGAAGAACTTGGCGTTCCGCGTCGATGTCCGTACCGTCCGTGTTCTCGAGCATCGCATCCGAGAAGGAGTACTTGTCGCACATATGGTCTTCGGGTCCGGGTAGAAGAGCTCGTCGTCCGGGGATTCTATGGGCCCGCGACCTGCGGTAGCTGGTCTTGGCGTTCGAGGGAAGTACTTGACGTGCCGATGGATCGGTCTTGAATCCGGGAAGGAGAACTCGACGTTCTGTGTTGAAGGCCTTGGAATCCGGCTTCTGGTGGTCGGTGACGTGCTTGACGACTTCGAGAGGCTTGCAATAGCCTTCTGCCGGGGACATAACACGAACACGCCGAGGGAGGGCATGGCGAGACGAAGCAGGCACGTAGGGTTGGTGCGAGGAGTCCGTGTCCTGTTCGGGTGTTATCCCAAACACCTTGCAGGGAGCTGCGACAAGTACTCACACAGCAAAACATGTGGCTCTCGATAGGTACTGGCGAGGACGGCTGCGTGCCGTGTGGTTCCTGGCGACGAGCTCGAAGGCCGGCGAAGCGGAGGCGGGCAGGGTGGCGGTGGATGGCGACGTTGTGGAAGGCGGCTTCGTCAGGGAGAGGCTAGAGGACGGCGGTCGCGACAGCTTGCAGGGGCGCCAGAGGGAGAGGATCGGGTCGCGCTTGCGGACAGACCAAAGGCGGCGCTCGTGAGCGGGGAACAGCGACGACGAGGTGGCCAAGCTCGGCGAGGAGGGCGGCGTCGGGGAAGACGACTGGCAGCCGGGGACGGGGAGGGCGCCCGAGCAGAGCTCCTGCAGGGGAGGGCCAGAGGGGAGCGACCCGAGGCGGAGGGAGCGGTGGCGAGGAAGGTGGGGAGAGGAGGAGAGGTGCGGGCGAGCAGAGCATCGGGGCTGAACGGAGGAGGGAGGCCGGAGCGGAAGGGGCGCCGAGGAGGGTGGTGGCGGAGCTATGCGAGGCGGCGGGGTCGGCGGGACGGTGGCGAGGGGGGGTCGCCGGAGAGGAGGGAGAAGGGGTGGGGGAGACGCGGGCGGCGCGGCGAGGTGGAGGCTGCGGGCGGCGGGAGGCTGCGAGCTCGCTGGCGGTGCGGAGGAGCGGAGCCCGGCGAGGTGGTGGCCGCGGGCTCGAGCGGGGCCGACGGCGCGGGGAAGGAGGAAGAACGGCGGGAGGCGCAGAGGGCAGGCCGCGGCGGCGGGAGGTGGCCAGAGGGGGAGGTGAGACGGGGGACACGCCGGAGCAGAGAGAGGAGGGAAGGCCGAGCGGGAGGAAGGGGAAGGAGGGGGACGCGGGCGCGACGCGTGGGGAGGGAGGTGGCCGGGGTGGGGTCGGGGAGAGGAGCGGTGGGGCCAGGGCGGTAGGTGGGGATGGAAGTGGGGCTGGTGCAGGAGGTGGGGCCGGACTGCAGAGAGAGAGGAGAGAAAGGGGTAAGAAAGGGCTGTGTGAGAAAGAGAGAGGGGGAAAAAGAGGGGGATTGGTGAGGTGGCAAGGTGGGTAGGGATTGGGGGAGAGGGTGAGATGGCAAGCCGGGATTGGTGGGTAGAATAGGATTGGGTGGGGATAGGATTTAGAGTTTGGTTGGACCGTTTTATTCTGGGGGTGGTTGACTGGGTCGGATCGGCCCGTTCGACTGCCCCCTAAAATTAATTAAAGATTTTATTTATTTCAAACAGGCTTTTGCAAACCGATAGCAGACAAAATAAAATAATCCGGAGACCCGGGTTTTGTGTTTGAACAAAGACGGGGCGTTTAGAAAACAAGAACAGGTTTTTCCGCAAATAGTTTTATGCAAGCAAATGCAAGATGGTGACGAGGCTCAAATGCAATGCTGCATGATGACATGAGCATGCGGTCATGATGATGCAATGCACAAAAACAACGCGATTTTCTAGTAGTGGTTTTGCGGGATGCCACAATTCGACACCACTAACAATGGATCTCGCCCTCGAGATCCGCCTCATGGTACCGGAAGGAAGGTCGGCGATCTGCGTCTTCTCGCTTCGTGTAGATCATCGCGACACCACTAACAAGAGATCGTTGTCCCTGATCGTCGAGAGAACACTCCAGAGAACAACGGACGAAGTTAAAGGTAATGCCACCTCTAACTTTCATGGAAGGAGTAGGAGTTGCATCGATCCACCATTCAATATACAAAAGCAAATGATAAGAGTAGTGGTATGGTCGCGACTCCATCCCGCACTCAAAGCATTACTATGTACACGAATAGACAGATTATGCAACCAACCCTCAGGATTCAGACTGAAGATCTCGACAAACAAGGTTCAGGAACAAAGGGGTGATGCAGACTCTGCATCGGATCTAGCGTAGATGATGTCGTCGCGTCGGAAAACACCGGAAGGCACAAACAAGGAACAAAGAATGGTACCACTGATAAAGGATCACTCCGATGGCATGAAGACCCGAAGTAGCAACACCGTTATCAAAGGAGGAGGCGAAACCCTGAAGGTACGACGGAACCCAACCATGAGAATTCCTGGACTCGAAGAAAGAGAAGAGAGCGGATTCAAAACACGCTGAGGTGAGAGGAGAGCAGCAGAGAGGTAAGGAGTAAAATCAGACCTAATCAGAACTATCCAACCGATTTTTCAAAAATAGTTTTGACACTCTACTTCGGCCGTTAGCTAGGTTATCCTACAGGCTGGACTTGTGGGGTATCGCAACTGCTGAGCTCTGATACCACTCTATAACACCCTCAGAATCGACCCTATGCAAGTTTTAGCGAAACCCGCCAAACCCGCATAGAAACGATTCAAAGGTGCCCACCAGGCACTTTCGTGCGGGTGGAAAACGAAGTAATAACATTACACAACAGTCCTCGATGGGACCCACAGAACAGATATATATACAACAGCAACTCAATGAGTCAAGAATACAGATATAATATGCGGAGATCCAAATCACCTTGAAAATAATAGAGCGTCCGACTACGGACAAGATGCAAATGGGCTAAGAGCCCTGAAGAATAACCAATGGCGTCCATAACCCTGCCCAGGCCAAGCCGGAAGGGTAACCCTGCTAACGACGTCGATCTCAAAACCTGCTTAAACAAAAGGGGTGCCGACAAAGGGCAAAGGAAAAAAAGAGGAGCGTCAGTACTGAGGCCAGTACACGGCGAGACTAGAATTCGGCGGTCCTCGCCTACATAGGTATGGTGGACTGAGCGGCAGCGGCAGCATGCACTAAACAACCTATAGAGACTCGATACAACTGACGGCTATCAGAGAGGGGTAAGAAAGACCTATTCGGAACCAACCGGATGCTACCATCAAACAAACCCATCCTGGTGTTTCCCCCTCGAGACCAGACGAGGAAGTCAACCGAGGAACTCACACCGTTGGCAGTTTTACTCATTCCGTTGTAATTGCGACAATTACTAGTCAAATATAGATAGCATGAGTCATCCTGATATAATAAGCAGTGGGCAGTTTTAGTTAACCATTTCGTTGTAGTTGCAACACTTACTAGTCAGATACGATTAGCATGAGATATCCCAAAACCCAGCAGTTGTTGGTACTTTTATTTAGCCATTCCGTTGCAGTGAAGCTGATTACTAATCATATCAGATACAAGTCAATTTATAACAGTAAACTTTAGTTATAGTTGTCTATGATCAAGCACTGTGCTCCAAGTCGTCCATAACCGCGGACACGGCTTCTCGAAAAGATTTAACCCTGCAGGGGTGCACCAAAGTATCCACAAGCACTTCGACCCTTTTTGCCAGATCAGTTAACATACACCCATCGGTATGTCGGCGGGGCCTAAGTCATGACGTTTCCAGACCCAAAGCAAGCACGGGGGGCCACCCCACTAAGTACACCCGCAACGAAGTCGGCCGGTCTCCGAGACGGACTCAGGGTTTGGGTAGACGGCTGTGAACGACTGGGAACCCGAAAACTCGGGGTGTCGACACCGCGGAATCGTGTCCCGATCCTAAACAGTACAGTGTGCTATCCATCGCACAATAGTAAATAAAGCAGTAAAACATGGCATAAGTACAGGATAGTAATAAAACCCCAAGCTAGTTTGTGGCCCCCAGTACAATACTTTGAAATCAGGTACTAATCAATGGGGGGCCCATATCTCCCCACCTATGGTTAGCGCGCTCGATCTCGGAACAGGTGTCAAGAACTCGGGGTCCTACGGGACACAAGTGGACGGGCAACAACCAAATAACATCTATTGCCCACCTGTGCCTCTGCTTACCTACTTCAATTTTAGTTGTTAAACAGTAATTAAAGTGAACAATAAATAAAGCCAGGATCATCTCCAACATTAGACATGCGGCAAAACTCCAACAACTGAGGTACTTTACGACACGCAACAGCACTTGAGCAAACGACTACGATGCGCAGGTTCAACTATCTACCAAACAACAGGTAATAGGATGTGTGCAAGGCAATATAAGGCTGCAAGGGATATCACGGGTACGAAAACTAGAGCAGCGCATCACAGATAGCAATAGATCAACAGGAGGGAAGTAAATACTATAAAAGTAAGACAGGTAGAAAGGGGGAGATGCTCGCCTGAAAAACATTGCCGAAGGTTCACCCGAAGATCGGGTCGACACTCGCATCAACTCAACGGCCTTATCCGCGAAGAAGCAAAACACTAGAAGAAACACCGGATGCAATATTTAATACTACGGCAAAAGATCGGGCATGATGCATGTATGATGTATGACATGGCAAAGATGCGATGCAATTAGGTCATATTAAGCGGAACCGGGGTCCCGACAATTAATTAATTGGTTCAAGTTATTTAACTACCCCGCAATTTAAATGTTGTAATAGCAGGGCAAGATAAGTCACCGGTTCGCTACGCAATTTAAATGAGGCCAATATAAGACTAGATTTGCCCGCATATGGGCCCCATATTTAATTATTAGGTGAATCGGCATAAGGCCCCCAACCACATGACAATATGCATGCGAATTGAATGATTTAATGCAACAATTTATATAGTTGACAATTTATAAAATAGGGTTCTCGGATAAGGGTTACACATTAGGGTTCGACGATCTTGGTGTTCCGGGGTTCGGGGTTCGGGGCCGGACTCAGGGTTCATGGTGCGACGGGGTCGGTCTCGACAGAAACATTCTCGAACAACGGGTCAGATCTTGTCGCATCCGGGTAGCAGGACTTGGTTCGGTGCCGGGGGCGCATCGGACTTTCCCCTGGTTGGTGTCGATCTTGTCGGGCCCGCGCATCAGGTCGGTCTTGGCGTCCGGGATGAAGAACTTGGCGTTCCGCGTCGATGTCCGTACCGTCCGTGTTCTCGAGCATCGCATCCGAGAAGGAGTACTTGTCACACATATGGTCTTCGGGTCCGGGTAGAAGAGCTCGTCGTCCGGGGATTCTATGGGCCCGCGACCTACGGTAGCTGGTCTTGGCGTTCGAGGGAAGTACTTGACGTGCCGATGGATCGGTCTTGAATCCGGGAAGGAGAACTCGACGTTCCGTGTTGAAGGCCTTGGAATCCGGCTTCTGGTGGTCGGTGACGTGCTTGACGACTTCGAGAGGCTTGCAATAGCCTTCTGCCGGGGACATAACACGAACACGCCGAGGGAGGGCATGGCGAGACGAAGCAGGCACGTAGGGTTGGTGCGAGGAGGCCGTGTCCTGTTCGGGTGTTATCCCAAACACCTTGCAGGGAGCTGCGACAAGTACTCACACAGCAAAACATGTGGCTCTCGATAGGTACTGGCGAGGACGGCTGCGTGCCGTGTGGTTCCTGGCGACGAGCTCGAAGGCCGGCGAAGCGGAGGCGGGCAGGGTGGCGGTGGATGGCGACGTTGTGGAAGGCGGCTTCGTCAGGAAGAGGCTAGAGGACGGCGGTCGCTACAGCTTGCAGGGGCGCCAGAGGGAGAGGATCGGGTCGCGCTTGCGGACAGACCAAAGGCGGCGCTCGCGAGCGGGGAACAACGACGACGAGGTGGCCAAGCTCGGCGAGGAGGGCGGCGTCGGGGAATACGACTGGCAGCCGGGGACGGGGAGGGCGCCCGAGCAGAGCTCCTGCAGGGGAGGGCCAGAGGGGAGCGACCCGAGGCGGAGGGAGCGGTGGCGAGGAAGGTGGGGAGAGGAGGGAGGTGCGGGCGAGCAGAGCGTCGGGGCTGAACGGAGGAGGGAGGCCGGAGCGGAAGGGGCGCCGAGGAGGGTGGTGGCGGTGCTATGCGAGGCGGCGGGGCCGACGGGACGGTGGCGAGGGGGGGGGGTCGCCGGAGAGGAGGGAGAAGGGGTGGGGGAGACGCGGGCGGCGCGGCGAGGTGGAGGCCGCGGGCGGCGGGAGGCTGCGAGCTCGCCGGCGGCGCGGAGGAGCGGAGCCCGGCGAGGTGGTGGCCGCGGGCTCGAGCGGGGCCGACGGCGCGGGGAAGGAGGAAGAACGGCGGGAGGCGTAGAGGGCAGGCCGCGGCGGCGGGAGGTGGCCAGAGGGGGAGGTGAGACGGGGGACACGCCGGAGCAGAGAGAGGAGGGAAGGCCGAGCGGGAGGAAGGGGAAGGAGGGGGACGCGGGCGCGACGCGTGGGGAGGGAGGTGGCCGGGGTTTGGTCGGGGAGAGGAGCGGTGGGGCCAGGGCGGTAGGTGGGGATGGAAGTGGGGCTGGCGCAGGAGGTGGGGCCGGACTGCAGAGAGAGAGGAGAGAAAGGGGTAAGAAAGGGCTGTGTGAGAAAGAGAGAGAGGGGGAAAAAGAGGGGGATTGGTGAGGTGGCAAGGTGGGTAGGGATTGGGGGAGAGGGTGAGATGGCAAGCCGGGATTGGTGGGTAGAATAGGATTGGGTGGGGATAGGATTTAGAGTTTGGTTGGACCGTTTTATTCTGGGGGTGGTTGACTGGGTCGGATCGGCCCGTTCGACTGCCCCCTAAAATTAATTAAAGATTTTATTTATTTCAAACAGGCTTTTGCAAACCGATAGCAGATAAAATAAAATAATCCGGAGACCCGGGTTTTGTGTTTGAACAAAGACGGGGCGTTTAGAAAACAAGAACAGGTTTTTCCGCAAATAGTTTTATGCAAGCAAATGCAAGATGATGACGAGGCTCAAATGCAATGCGGCATGATGACATGAGCATGCGGTCATGATGATGCAATGCACAAAAACAATGCGATTTTCTAGTAGTGGTTTTGCGGGATGCCACACTTATTTATGTTGCTGTCACTCGTCCTGACATCTCTTATCCTGTTCATATTCTGAGTCAGTTTGTTTCTGCTCCTACTACTGTTCACTATAGTCATCTTCTTCGTGTTCTTCGTTATCGTCGTGGTACGATCACTCGTCGCCTTTTCTTTCCTCGTTCCAGCTCCCTCCAGCTCCAGTGCTATTCAGACGCTACGTGGGCGAGTGATCCTTCGGATCGCCGTTCCCTTTCTGCTTACTGTGTGTTTCTTGGTGGTTCGCTCATTGCTTGGAAGACGAAGAAATAGATGTTGGAATTATGCCCTAGAGGCAATAATAAATATGTTATTATTATAATTCTTGTTCATGATAATGTTTATATTCCATGCTAGAATTGTATTAAGCGGAAACTTTAATACTTGTGTGGTTTGTGAACAACACCGTGTCCCTAGTACGCCTCTAAGGACTAGCTCATTGATTAATGATGGTTAAGGTTTCCTAACCATGGACATGAGTTGTCAATTAATAATGAGATCATATCATTGGGAGAATGATATGGCGGACAGAACCAAACTAAGCGAAGCAATTAGATCGTGTCATCGTGTTCATCTTTGCGAAGCTTTTCTTATGTCAAATATTGTATTCCTTAGACCATGAGATAATGCAACTCCCTGGTATCGGAAGAAAGCTTTGAGGTCATCAAACGTCATCCTATGAGAGGGTGATCATAAAGGTGTCTCTCAGGTGATCGGAAAGTATCTGTTGGGTTGTATGTATCGAGATGGGATTTGTCCCTCCCAAGTCGGAGAGATATACTTCGGGCCCACTCGGTAATCGATATCAACACCGCTTGCAAGCATGTGGTTAAGGAGTTAATCACAAAGTGATATCGGATTGCGGAACGAGTAAAGTACTTGCTATGAACGAGATTGAACTAGGTATGACGGTACCGACGATCGAATCTTGGGCAAGTAAAATATCGCGAGACGAAGGGAATATATATATGGGATTGATTGAATCCTGGCATCGTGGTTCATCTGATATGATCATCGATGAATGTGTGGGAGTCAATATGGGTTTCCAGACCCCGCTGTTGATTATTGATAGAAGATCATGTCTGCATATTCTCGAACCCGCAGGGTCACACACTTAACGTGTCTCGACGCTAGGATAGAATGGATAATTGGTTTATGAGTTTTTGTTCGGAGTCTCGGATGGGATCCGGGACATCACGAGAGGTTCCGGAGTGGTCCGGAGAATAAGATTCATATAAGGCAGTGCAGTTTTTGAAGTTCAGAATTGTTCCGGGTTAATCGGTATTGTACTGGAAGCTTATAGAACCTTCCGGAAGGGGACCAACGTGGCCCCACCATCCGGGAGGGGGCATGGGCCTATGAGGGAGTGCCCTGGCCGCATTGGGCCAGGGGCATAAGGCGTCATAGGGCCCAGCCGGCCAAAGAGGGTTTAAACCCTAGATAGAGCTTCTAGAAGGGGGGGGGTTTCCTTGCCCCCCCACTCCTCCTCCTTTGGGGCCGCCGGTTTGGGCTTGGGGGAGGGGCTAGGGCTGCGCCCCACCCCTCTATATAAAGAGGGCTAGGGGCGCACCACCCCCTACACCTTCCCCTCCAACCCTAGCTGCCCTGCTGCCCTTCCTCTCTCCCTCCCGACTGCTTGTAGGCGAAGCCCTGCTGCAGAAATTCTCCACCATATACACCACGCCGTCGTGTTGTAGATCCAATCTGTCTCTCCACCATACTTTCTGGTCCGAGGAAGGAGGAGACGTCGAGGTGCCGCACGTGTGCATCTCACGGAGGAATCGCCACTTGTGGTGCTAGATCGGATCGGATCTCGAGGAGGAGAAGCGAGTACGACTACATCACCCACGTTCCGACGAACGTTCCGCTGTGCGAATCTTCAAGGGTATGAAGATCTAATCCAATCTCTCTCGTTGTTTGCATCTCCTAGATTAGATCTTGGCTTTCCCTCTGTTCGCATCCGTAGAAAATTTTGATTTACTATGCCGCGAAACCCTTCAGTGGTATCAGATCTAGATCTATGCGTAGATGTGTTTCACGAGTAGAACGCAACATGGTTGTTGCGGGCATTGATGTTTTCTGTTGCAAGCCTCTTGTTTGTGTTCTTCTTATGACGCGGGATAGTGAGATTGAAGCGGTCCAGGCCAACCTTACGCGACGTCGTTCGCGAGACCGGCTCCGCACTTGACGTGTGGCTTGTTCTACACACGCGGCTGGTGGATGTCAGTTTCTCTCACTATAGTTGTCATGGGACTAACACCGGAGTTTGGCAACCATAATATCACCGTTGTGGCTTTCCGTGGGTAAGAATCGTTCTTAGCATCTACTCCCATAAGCCACGTAAAACATGCAACAACAAAGTAGAGGCGTCTAACTTGTTTTTGCAGGGAGTGTTTTCTGTGATATGGTATGGCCCAAGATGTGATGTGTATAATGTATGCGATGATCATGTTTTGTAATGTTTCACGACTTGCATGTCGATGAGTACACAACCGGCAGGAGCCATATGGTTGTCTTTATAATTGTGTATGACCTGTGTGTCAACTTCTTATACGCCATGTAATAGTTTCACTTTATCGCTAAGTAGTTAGCAATAGTTGTAGTTGCTATTCGTGGTGGAGCCAATCATGGTGGAGTGATGGAGATCATGCCGGCACGCACAAGATGGAGATCATTGCGCGAAGATTGGCTATACCATGTCACATAAAGTTATATGCATGTGATGTTTATCCTTTTATGTATCTTATTATGCTTAGATCGCGACGGTAGCATTATAAGATGATTCCTCAATTAAAGATCAAGATAAAAACTGTGTTCTCCCCAAGTATGCACCGTTGCGAAAGTTCGTCGTGTCCAAGCATCACGTGATGATCGGGTGCTATAGACTCTACGCTCACATACAACGGGTGCAAGCCAGTTTTGCACACGCGGAAATACTTGGGTCTAACTTGACGAGCCTAGCATGTACAGACATGGCCTCGGAACACATGAACCGAAAGGTTAAGCATGAGTCATATGAATGATATGATCGACACTTCGTTGTCCACCATTGAAGCCACATCTCTTCTCGTGATGATCGGATTAGGTGTGGTGAATTTGGATCATGTTCACTAAACAACTTGAGGGACGTTGAATTTAGTGGGAGTTCATCTAGTAATTTGATTAAGTTGAACTAGTTATCATGAACATAGTCTAAATTGTACTTGCAAATACTGTAGATCACATGGCCAAGTCCAACTTCAACTTCAACGTTTTTGCTGAGATAGAAAAGCTTAGAAACAATGGGTCTAACTTCACTAAATGGTTCCGCATTCTGAGAATCATTCTCGCTAGCGGACAAAAGGACTATGTCCTTGAGAAAGCGCTAGGTGACGCCCCTGCTATAGATGCGCCGGCTGATGAAAAAGCTGTTTATCAGTCGCGCAAGGATGATTATGATTTGATTAAGATCGCCATGTTGTATGCTATGGAATCGGATCTTCAAAATCGTTTTGAGGAGTTCGCCGGGCCCTTTGAGATTCTCGAGGAGCTGAAAAACATGTTTCAGACTCAAGCCCGTTCTGAGAGATATGAGATCCCTAAGAAATTCTTAACTACAAAATGGAGGAAGGAAGTTCCGTTAGTGAGCACGCCATTAAGATGTCGGGCTACACTCAACGCCTTGAGCAACTGGAATGCACGATTCCAGAGGAGCTCAAGATTGACAGAGTTCCACAGTCACTCCCTCCTAGCTACAAAAGTTTTGTAGTTGCTCACGATCAGATTGGTTCCACTGATATGATCACTGAGCTCTTCGCTAAGATGAAAGTAGCGAAGGTGGACATCAAAAATAATAGTCATGTGTTGATGGTCAACAAGCCCCCCACCTTCAAGAAAGGTAAGGGTGCAAAGAAGCCCTTCAAGAAAGGCGGCGGCAAGCGTGTTGCCCCTGCTGAGAAGAAGCTCAAGTCTGGTCCTAAGCAGGACACTGAGTGCTTCTATTGCAAGGACAAGGGTCACTAGAAGCGCAACTGTCCGAAGTACTTAGCGGATAAGAAGGCTGGCACCATCAAAGGTATATCTGATATACATGTTATTGATGTTTTCCTTACTAGCCCTCGTTGTAGTGCCTGGGTATTTGATACCGGTTCAGTTGCTAATATTTGTAACTCGAAACAGGAGCTACGGAATAGACGACGGCTTGCAAGGGATGAGGTGACGATGCGCGTTGGCAACGGATCAAGAGTTGATGTGATGGCCGTCGGCACGCTCTCCTTAGTTTTACCTTCGGGATTAGTTTTAAACCTTAATAAGTGTTATTATGTGCCTGCGTTGAGCATCAACATTATTTCTGGATCTTGTTTGTTGCAAGACGGTTATTCATTTAAATCGGAGAATAATGGTTGTTCTATTTATATGAGTAACATCTTTTATGGTCATGCACCTATTGTGAATGGTTTATTTCTTCTAAATCTCGAAAAGGATGAAACACACATCCATAACATTGAGGCTAAGAGAGGCAAAGTAGATAGTGATAATACTACTTATTTGTGGCACTGTCGTCTAGGTCATATTGGTGTAAAGCGCATGAAGAAACTCCATTCTGATGGACTTTTGGAGTCTCTTGATTTTGAATCATTTGACACATGCGAACCATGCCTCATGGGCAAGATGATCAAAACCCCGTTCTCCGGTATGATGGAGCGGGCAACGGACTTGTTGGAAATCATACATACCGATGTATGTGGACCGATGAGTGTTTCGACGCGCGGTGGATATCGCTATTTTCTCACTTTTACCGATGACTTAAGTAGATATGGGTATATCTATTTAATGAAACATAAATCTGAAACGTTTGAAAAGTTCAAAGAATTTCAGAATGAAGTGGAGAACCATCGTAACATAAAGATTAAGTTTCTACGATCCGATCGTGGGGGCGAATATTTGAGTTATGATTTTCTCACGCATCTTAAAGCAAGCGGAATTGTTTCGCAACTCACGCCACCCGGAACACCACAACGCAATGGTGTGTCTGAACGCCGGAATCGAACCCTATTAGATATGGTCCGATCAATGATGTCTCTTACTGATTTGCCGTTATCATTTTGGGGTTATGCATTAGAAACCGCTGCATTCACTTTAAATAGGGCACCATCTAAATCCGTTGAGACGACACCGTATGAACTGTGGTTTGGTGCTAAACCTAAGTTGTCGTTTCTTAAAGTTTGGGGATGCGAAGCTTACGTCAAGAAGTTGATGCCGGACAAGCTCGAACCCAAAGCGGAGAAATGCGTCTTCATAGGATACCCTAAGGAAACTATTGGGTATACCTTCTATCACAGAACCGAAGGCAAAGTGTTTGTCGCAAAGAACGGTTGCTTTCTTGAGAAGGAATTTCTCTCGAAAGAAGTGAGTGGGAGGAAAGTAGAGCTAGACGAGGTTATTGAACCTTCTCTTGAATTGGAGAGTAGCGCAGCACCTGAAATTGTTCCAGTGCCGCCTGCACCAACAATAGAGGAAGCTAATGACAAGGATCATGAAGCTTCGGACAATGCTGCTACTGAACATCGCAGGTCGACAAGGTCGCGTGCCCCTCCTGAGTGGTACGGCAACCCTGTCTTGACTGTCTTGTTAGTAGAAGACAGTGAACCTACGAACTATGAGGAAGCGATGATGAGCCCAGACTCTGAGAAATGGCTAGAAGCCATGAAATCCGAATTGGGATCCATGAGCGAAAACCAAGTATGGACTTTGCTGGACCCTCCTAGCGACCGAAAGGCCGTTGAGTGCAAATGGATCTTCAAGAAGAAAACGGACGCGGATGGTAATGTTACCGTCTATAAAGCACGGCTTGTTGCGAAAGGTCTTCGACAAGTTTAAGGTGTTGACTACGATGGGACTTTCTCTCTCGTAGCGATGTTTAAGTCCATTCGGATTTTATTAGCAATTGCTGCGTTTCATGATTATGAAATATGGCAGATGGATGTCAAGACTGCGTTCCTCAATGGAAACATTGATGAAGAGTTGTATATGATGCAACCCGAAGGTTTTGTCGATCCTAAGGATGCTGATAAAGTATGCAAACTTCAGCGTTCCATTTATGGACTGAAGCAAGCGTCTCGGAGTTGGAACCTTCGTTTTGATCAAGTGATCAAGAGCTTTGTATTTGTTCCAAATTGCTACGAAGCTTGTATCTACAAGAAAGTGAGTGGGAGCTCGGTGACGTTTCTGGTACTATATGTGGATGACATATTGATTATTGGAAATGAAATCAACATGCTTAATGATGTGAAGAGTTATTTGAACAAGTGTTTTTCAATGAAAGACCTAGGTGAAGCTGCTTATATATTGGGCATCAAAATCTATAGAGATAGACAAAGACGCCTGATAGCTTTAAGCCAGAGTACATACCTAGACAAAGTTCTGAAAAGGTTTAGAATGGATAAGGCAAAGAAAGGTTCAGTTCCTATGTTGTCAGGTAAGATATTGAGCAAGGCTCAGTGTCCAGCTACGGTAAATGATAGGGAAGCTATGAGCAAAGTGCCTTATGCCTCGGCCATAGGTTCTATCATGTATGCCATGCTGTGTACTAGACCGGATGTGTCCAATGCTCTTAGTTTGACGAGCAGATATCAAAGTGATCCAGGAGTGGAACACTGGACAGCCGTGAAGAACATCCTAAAGTACCTAAATAGAACTAAAGAAATGTTCTTAGTCTATGGGGGTGATGAACAACTCGTCGTAAAAGGTTACGTCGACGCTAGTTTCGACACCGACAAGGATGATTCTAAATCTCAGACAGGATACGTGTATATTTTGAATGGAGGAGCTGTGAGCTGGAGAAGCTGCAAGCAAAGCGTGATCGCGGGATCTACAGTAGAAGCGGAATACATGGCTGCTGCAGAAGCGTCAAGTGAAGGAGTTTGGATCAGGAACTTCATCACTGAGCTTGGCGTGGTTCCAAGTGCATTGGACCCACTGGAGATATTGTGTGACAACACTGGCGCCATAGCACTCGCTAAGGAACCAAGATATCATCCAAAGACCAAGCATATCAACCGCAAGTTTCATATAATACGAGATTATATAGCAGATGGAGATCTGAAGATTAGCAAAGTACATACAGATCTGAATGTCGCAGATCCATTGACTAAACCTCTTCCACGTGTAAAACATGATCAGCACCTCAGTGCCATGGGTGTGAGATTGTTGCCAAATGTAAACTAGATTATTGACTCTAGTGCAAGTGGGAGACTGTTGGAATTATGCCCTAGAGGCAATAATAAAGATGTTATTATTATAATTCTTGTTCATGATAATGTTTATATTCCATGCTAGAATTGTATTAAGCGGAAACTTTAATACTTGTGTGGTTTGTGAACAACACCGTGTCCCTAGTACGCCTCTAAGGACTAGCTCATTGATTAATGATGGTTAAGGTTTCCTAACCATGGACATGAGTTGTCAATTAATAATGAGATCATATCATTGGGAGAATGATATGGTGGACAGACCCAAACTAAGCGAAGCAATTAGATCGTGTCATCGTGTTCGTCTTTGCGAAGCTTTTCTTATGTCAAATATTGTATTCCTTAGACCATGAGATAATACAACTCCCTGGTATCGGAAGAAAGCTTTGAGGTCATCAAACGTCATCCTATGAGAGGGTGATCATAAAGGTGTCTCTCAGGTGATCGGAAAGTATCTGTTGGGTTGTATGTATCGAGATGGGATTTGTCCCTCCCAAGTCGGAGAGATATACTTCGGGCCCACTCGGTAATCTATATCAACACCGCTTGCAAGCATGTGGTTAAGGAGTTAATCACAAAGTGCTATCGGATTACGGAACGAGTAAAGTACTTGCTGTGAACGAGATTGAACTAGGTATGACGGTACCGACGATCGAATCTCGGGCAAGTAAAATATCGCGAGACGAAGGGAATATATATATGGGATTGATTGAATCCTGGCATCGTGGTTCATCCGATATGATCATCGATGAATGTGTGGGAGTCAATATGGGTTTCCAGACCCCGCTGTTGATTATTGATAGAAGAACATGTCTGCATATTCTCGAACCCGCAGGGTCACACACTTAACGTGTCTCGACGCTAGGATAGATTGGATAATTGGTTTATGAGTTTTTGTTCGGAGTCTCGGATGGGATCCGGGACATCACGAGAGGTTCCGGAGTGGTCCGGAGAATAAGATTCATATAAGGTAGTGCAGTTTTTGGAGTTCGGAATTGTTCCGGGTTAATCGGTATTGTACTGGAAGCTTCTAGAACCTTCCGGAAGGGGACCAACGTGGCCCCACCTTCCGGGAGGGGGCATGGGCCTATGAGGGAGTGCCCTGGCCGCATTGGGCCAGGGGCATAAGGCGTCATAGGGCCCAGCCGGCCAAAGAGGGTTTAAACCCTAGATAGAGCTTCTAGAAGGGGGGGTTTCCTTGCCCCCCACTCCTCCTCCTTTGGGGCCGCCGGTTTGGGCTTGGGGGAGGGGCTAGGGCTGCGCCCCACCCCTCTATATAAAGAGGGCTGGGGGCGCACCACCCCCTACACCTTCCCCTCCAACCCTAGCCGCCCTGCTGCCCTTCCTCTTTCCCTCCCGACTGCTTGTAGGCGAAGCCCTGCTGCAGAAATTCTCCACCATATACACCACGCCGTCGTGTTATAGATCCAATCTGTCTCTCCACCATACTTGCTGGTCCGAGGAAGGAGGATACGTCGAGGTGCCGCACGTGTGCATCTCACGGAGGCATCGCCACTTGTGGTGCTAGATCGGATCGGATCGCGAGGAGGAGAAGCGAGTACGACTACATCACCCACGTTGCGACGAACGTTCCGCTGTGCGAATCTTCAAGGGTATGAAGATCTAATCCAATCTCTCTCGTTGTTTGCATCTCCTAGATTAGATCTTGGCTTTCCCTCTGTTCGCATCCGTAGAAAATTTTGATTTACTATGCCGCGAAACCCTTCAATAGACAGCGGTTTCTCGTTCGAGTGTTGAGGCTGAGCTGCGTGCTATGACCTTGTTGACTGCTGAGGTGACCTGGTTACGGTGGTTACTTGCGGATTTTGGGGTCTCTATTACCACTCAGTCTGGTTTTGTCTGACAGTACATGTGCTATTAGTGTTGCATGTGATCCGGTCAAGCATGAGCTTACCAAGCATATTGGTGTTGATGCTTTCTATACACGTGCTCAGGTGCAGGCTCAGGTTGTTGCGCTTCAGTATGTGCCTTCAGATTTACAGTTGGCGGATTTCTTTACGAAGGCACAGACCAGAGTGCAGCATGATTTCTTACTCTTCAATGGATCCACCATGAGTTTGAGGGGGGGGGGGGTGTTAGATGTATATATTTGTATATTGTATTTTTCCCATATGTTAGGGGGCTTCTTACATATCTGCCTTGTATCTGTACTATATATTATGGCCTCTGGCTTTCAGAGAAATACAAGTTGTCTATTCCTAACAGTATGAACTAATGTGGATCTGGCCGTCAATGATTTTTCTTCAAATTATGCAGTTGGATTGATCCGATCAGTGCGATGGTTTGCAGGAGGTGATGTTTCTAAAAGGAACCGTGGGAAGCCCAACTGCCAACCCGAAAGTTCACCGCCGCTTGATCCCCTCTCCATCGATGGATATAGAACTAGCTTAAAATTACTGTGTGCAGTTAGCTTCTAGCATTTGCATATTTCTGGTTATTAAACTAGCCGATGCACATAGACGGGTACCTATGATCAGAACCAAAAATACAGTGAATATCTATCAATAGTGATTGGATTGTGTATAATCTAGGACTACTAGGCCTGCTGACCTTTTTAGCTTTTTTGTTTTCAGGACGAGAAGAGGAAAGAAAGAAGCAGGGCTACCGAGATGCAGTGAATCATGTACAAGTTTGCTAACGTGAAGCATATATGTTGCTGGATGCTAAACTGAAGCATGTGTAAGTTTTTAAAGTTAATGGAAATGAAATCATGTAGTTGCAGTTGCAACAGTTCACGGAATTATGTAGTTTCAAATTGACCGAATTCATTTCTATAATCAATGTGAATAGTGCAAATAATGGAACTTGAGTGATGTTTTGATTGGATTAAACTGGATGCTATGTTTCCTGTAGATCATAAGCTATTCATCATTATATATGAAATGTCCGTGCAATTCATGTTTAAAAATGCTTGAAAAAATTTCTTTAATTTTTAAGTCATTTGTAAAAAATGCACGTTCATTGTTTTTAAAGGCATTATTATATAATGCCTACAATAGTTTTTTGTGCCTTTATAAAACAACCGTGGTGTAGTGATCGCTGCTCTCGCCGGCCGAATTTGGCTAGTTCGGCGCCTCCCCGCATTGCCGCTCAACGGGCCCTACTGATTCCTCTCCACCGCCTTGATGCGGCGCACTCGCGCGCCAAGTCTACGTTGGCCCGCGCCGCTCGATGCCGCCCGCCAGGCCTTGGCGGTCGATGATCTGACAGCCGCAGCCAGTGCGGTGCACGAATTTCTCGCTATCGAGTGACGATGACCTCAGTCACGACTTATTAGACATCAAGCGCCGGCTGACGGGCTCGCTCGCCGAAGGCTCGCTGCTGCGGTCGACGCCCAGGACCACCCTGCCGTGTTGCGCCTTGCGCGCCTCTTCCCTATCCTCGCTCTCGCGGACGAGGGTCTCCAGGAGCACCAATCGGAAACGACAAGATTTTAGCATTCAATCGACTTGAGAGCATAACTCGCCTACCTACAACGCCGATCCGGACGCTGAAATTCAGTCCGGACGCCAAAAATTGGTCCAGTCGCGAATCTAGGGACCTGTTTTCGGCCGGATTTAGGCAATTTTGGTCCGTACTATTCAGACCGAACCGCCCTGGGAAGGCCGGACGCAGCGAACTCGGCGGAAAAAAAACTAGACGGCGTGTGGACCCGCCGAGTCAGCGACGGAAGCCGAGTCGTCGTCATCCTCGGAACCACGCGGCAACCGCCGGACATTAACTGTCCGTCGCGTCGGCCACGCGTCGCCGAATTAAGGCGCCACCGTCGCCGCCTCGGCTCCCGCGACGGACTGGCGGGCATTAACTTCCCGTCGTTTCCCCTTTTTCACCCACGCCGCTACACCTCTCCCGTCCTCGCGGCCCACCACGGCCTTTATAAGCCGTACCCCTCGCCGGAGATCTTCACACTCTCTCACAACTCCCCAAGTCCACAAGGCCAAACTTCGGTGACCCCACTCTCACACCTTCCCTTCCCAGCCATGGCCGAGCGGTACCCCGACGAAGGCGCGGCGGCGAACGACTTTGGTCGGCGCACCCTCCAGGCTTGGGAGGCGTGTATGTTGTATGACGCCGGCTATATGGCACCGCCGAACACGCGGATGCCTCCGGGGTGGAAGCTAAGCGCCAGCGGCATACCTATCCCGTCGGCGCCGACACCGGAGGAGCTGCCATATGATGTCCAAGAATACATCGGCGGCCTGGACGACCCCTCCGAGGCCGAGAGCGCCGACAACCTCCTGTTCTAGGAGCAGTTCTTCACGGACCGGCGCGAACAGGAGCTCGCGCGCCACAAGGGGCCGTCGAACGAGTCGCCGTCGAAGCGGAACAACTCGGCTGGCCGCCGACATTGGTGGGGCGCGCCAGGCAGGACCCTCGCGGCGGTGATGGAGCACATCAACCGCGGGAACACGCCGCGGCTCGGCTTTCCGCGCACACCGACGCCGACGGCCAGGTCGGGCCGGCGTCCTCCGCCGAACTAGATGCCAAGGAGGATGGCGAGCATGAGCTCGTCCTCCTCCGTGTCGGCATCCCACTCCTCCGGCTCGGCGCCACTGCGCACGCCGACGGCAGTCAAGCGCGAGGCGGACTCGCCTGTGCGCTCGCCGCCGCGGACACGCTCGCGCGGAATCGTCATCGGCGAGCCGCGGCCGACGGCCTCGCCAACCGGCCGCCTGCGTCTCCGCTGCCCCAAGACAGAAGACTCGGCGCTGCCCGAAGACGGCGCCTTGAGGATGGCGCTAGAGCAGTCGCTCCGCGACACGGCGCCGCCGCCGGTGGAGCCCTCCTCGCCGGACATCCTGGAATGGTCTAGGAAGGACTGGGAGAAGGCGGAGCGATAGTGCATCCTCGACATGCAGCAGCAGGCCGAGGAGCAGGCGGCCCGACGACGGGTGTTGTCCGCGCGCGAGCTCGCCTACCAGGGCGCCCCGCTCTACGTCCTCGACGACGACGAGGATGAAGGCCCATCCTACCAGCCGTGGAGGTTCGGCGACCCAGGCCAGGGGAGCTCCCGCCAGAACCAGCCGCCGAGCAACGACGACGACAGCTGCGCCGACCCCGGCTACACGGCTTTCTACAGAAACTTCGGCATGTAGGACGGCGAAGGCACCGGCGGAGGCCACGGCGACGGCCTTTTTTAAGTTTATTATGTACTAGTTTAGTTTAAATTTGACGTAATCCGCCTATATTCGCCCAACTTAATAAAATTCGTCCATCTTTAATGAATTTTAGCCGAACTTGGAAACTCGGCCTGGGTACGCGAGTGGGAAACTGGGCGTACCCAGACCGAAAACTAGTTCTGTCCGACCGAAAAAGGGTCCGATTTTTGGCCTGGGTTCGCCCAACGAGTGGAAATGCTCTGATACTTGGTAATACTCCCTCCATTTTAAAATATAAGATGTTTTAGTTTTGTAAAGAATGTATCTAGACTTATTTTAATGTGTAGATTTGGAGTAAACCTCTATAAACCTAGACACTAAAAGTAGTCGAGATAGATCATCCTCACAGATCTAAAACATCTTATATTATAAAACAGAGGGAGTACTAAGTAAGTAGGAACTGCACTAGGCTCCAATCGACTTTTTTTGTTTAGAATCTACTGATGTATTTGGCGGACTGTCATTTATCTAATGTTGAAATTGAAGGTTAAGTTGTTAAATCCAAAGTTTGAGTTGCTGAATTATTCGAAGTTTGAGGTGTCAAAAAAGGAGTTGTGCTGCTAGGTGACCTGTTTTGGCACAATAGATAAGATAAGGTGATTTGCTCCCAAACCCTCCTCCTCCTCCAGCACCCGCACGGTGGTGCCACGCCGTGCCGGGCGGTCTCCCCTCCCCACCGAGCCCTCCCTCCCGTGGTCTCTCCTCCTCGCCGCCGCCGCCCGGATCGTCGCCAGGCAAAGACTGGGGGCGTGGCAGCGGCGGCCCTGATCGCGATCTGGCGGGAAGACGGCGGCGTCCGTCCTGTCTGATTTGGCGGTGGTGTTGCGGCGAGCGGCGGCCAGTGATCCTCGGCCCAGATGGCGGCAGGAGGTGGCGGGGATCTGGGCCTAGCCGAGATCTGTCCCGTTCGTTGGCCTTGACGTCGTCGTCCAGGCGACCCGGGCCTTGTCCGTGACACTAGGGCGCTTGGGGATTCTGCCCCCGGCATGGTGGTGGTGGCCTCCTTCTCTGTCGGAATGGTCGGCCGGGTGGTCTTGCCGTCTTGCGGCGGATCCTGCTAGTTTTCGACGGGTGGCGTGGGGGCTGCTGGCTCGGTTTCAGTAAAGGAGGTGGTTCTGGATCCCTCTCAAGCCAAGACGATGATCTGCCGGATGTTGGTCTCCATTGATCTGGTTTCTGTGTCGTGTTTCGGAAGACTTCGTCGGCGAACTCCATAAGTGCTATCACGTCATGAGTTTGCTGGAAGGATCGAATTTGGTCATACGCACCCATGTTTTATCCTTACCATTTGGTTTCAGAGGGTGTGCTTCGAAGCTTTGTTAGCTGTCGTTCCATGGTGCTGACCGAGAAAGTCATGGAGACCGAGATCTGAGGACGGACAATGGTGGTTCGAGTCTGGGTGGTGATGAGGAATTGGCTAGGTGACTTGTGAATTGGAGCAGTGGCATGCAAGTGGGGACGACTGCACAGGAGATGTTCATGGTCCTACCTCTCAGGGTGAAAACCCAGGGTCTAGCCTTAATTGGTTGTGTCTGGCAATGACCTTGTTGAAGTATTGTTTTAAGAGCGCGGACTTTTTTCAGGGTGAAAACCTATATCGTTGATCGGGCGATGACGGTGTTTGTGCACTGTCAAGAAGGCGTCGTTTTTGGAGAATCTGGACTTCTGGTGCTGTCTTCGTGGTGGTAGTACTGCTGTTTCAATAAATGAGTCACTGTAGCGGGATTTTTCTTTTTTTTAATCCTTTTTTATTTTTTTGGCTGTGTCCATCCGTGTGACCGCTAGGGCAATGCGTTGTTGTAGAGGCCGGATGTAATTTTCTGATATTAATATTTTTTTTTTTAAAGATGACCTGTTTTACATTACTTGATGCGCCAACCATGCGCTATCATACATCACCAGGAAAACTCAAAACTGCATAGGTGATGTAAAACCCATGTTTTGGTGATGTATAATTTTTACATCATCATGAGTTGTGGGTATCCTATTATACATCACATGTTAGAGTTTCTCTAAAACTATTTGTCTCTCTCTCACCGGCCGCCGCCGCCCCGTGCTGATAAGCCTTAGGCAGCTGGCTGTAGGGTGACCTCAGGCGTGCAACCGGTCCACGGACAATGGCTCGTCGCGGTGTCTGTGCCACGGCCAGAAGCAGCGCAGCACCTCAGATCACCTCAACGGCCAACGGCCAAGGAACAAGCACCGACCCTGCCGCCAGATAGATAGTCATGACTCATGATGAGTTGAGGACTAACACATGATCCCTTTCTATGACGGCAGATCAACCTAGCTAGATAGTAGCTAGTTTTAGCTCTGAATTGGATCCTCGTCTTCTGAGCCAGATCAATTTTATCAAGAAATCAGCAAAGCACAAGGAGAGGCGTGTACATGAACAGGTGGGAGAAACATGGCAAGTACTGTTACATCATCTGAGCTGAGGGACATCCTGCCAATCGTTGCTGCCAAAAAAAGAAGAAGAGAGTACACACAATTTGTCACCCAGAAATCTCAGCGAGTCACTCACATCCGCTGAGCACAAAGATCCAGAGTGTTCTCGATCTTCCCAACATCCTGGAGTGTAATCTGCTGTGTTTGTTCAGAGATGGTTTAGAACTGGACACGGATGAAGACTGAAGGCTAACACTCCAAACACTTCCTTGAGAAAAACTCAGAAAAAACTAGTACTAGTACGTACTAGAATCGTTTCGCAAGCAGTGACACGGGGCGTTCCATGGAACCTGCAGGCCGACTCCGAATCTGAGAAACGGCTTCCCAAATTTCCGATCCGGATGGAAAACATGAGTCCACACCGTGTCGTACTACGTCAGGCCACCGTGAGGAGGACGCTTTCGAACCCGTCTCCGGTTCGAAGATGCATATGCATATCCCGTCTACTTATACCGCCACCTCTTGTCCTCCTCCGTATCGATCCATCTAGCGCCATGGTCTTGTGAAGGTAGCAGCCACCGTCCACGCGATAGACACGAGGATCATCAGCAACAAGCACCAGCGCCGTCAAGGGCCAGCTTCGGCGCCGTTGTCATGGCGTGCCACCGAGCCGCGAGCCAGACCGTCGCCATCAAGTACCTCCGACGCACGGCCACGGACATCGACCGGGAGTCCCGCCTCCTGACCGAGGCCTCAAGGGAAAACCCTTACGTCGCGATGGAGCACGTCGGGCCGAACCTCGGAGATTTCCTATCGGACAGGCCGCCTCTCCCGGAGGCCACCGTGCGCGCCTTCATGTGGCAGCTCCTCACCGGGGCCGAGACGATGCACAAACGCCGCATCGTCCACCGCGACATCAAGCCGGCCAACATCCTCGTCGGAGAAGATGGAAAGACAGTCAAGATCTGCGGCCTCGGGCTGGCCATGTCCCTGGCGACGGAGCGGCAGCCCTACGGCAAGGCCGGCACGACATCCTACATGGCGCCAGAGGTGCTCCTGAACAAGCTGGACTACGACGGACGGGTTGACGCGTGGTCTCTCGGGTGCGTCATGGCCGAGATGCTCACCGGCGGCGAGGCGCTGTTCGAGATCAAGGGCAACAATGTACGCCAGGTTCTAAGCATCTTCAACGTGCTTGGGATGCCAGACTATCCAGGGTTCACGTCGTCCCTGCTAGGGCGCCATCGCCAGCGCAGCAGGCTGCGTGAGCTGTTTCCGTTAGAGAAGTTGTCGGAGGACGGATTTCAGGTCTTGGAAGGACTCTTGGCATGTCACCCTAGAAAGCGGCTGACCGCGGCCGCGGCTCTCAAACTCCCATGGTTCGGGGTGCCTCCTTCTCGTCCAGCCGATGCTGCGAAGGTCACAACTTTAGCATTGCTAAGGAAGAAGGTGGAGGCGGTGTTGCCCATACGGAAGGAGGGACTACGTGCCAAGATCATCCAGCCCAAGAAGAAAACTGATAGTATACTGCCTTCGTTTTTGAAAAGAAGGCGCGTAGATTTTTTCTAATTCAAATAGAATGTAAAGTTTGATCAAGTTTACTTTCTCTGTTTAGCTAGCACTAGGCGGCGCCCTTTACTTTTCCTCTGTCTTTCTTATTTGCACATGCATGTTTGATTTGTATTCCGTTATTTTTATGAGTAATGGAATTCAGTCCTAGTTGGATCCTTGGAAAAAATTGGTTAAACTCATAATCCATGCCCGATGACAAATCGTCGCGACAGCAGCTCCGACTTCACCATCACGGCAAGGTCAGATGGTGACAAAAGGGCATGCCGTGACTCAGATCCGCTCACCGTTGTCATCGTTGCCACACAACTCGCAACGCCAACACCACCCTCGCCCCACTTGTCCCTCCGGTCCGAGCAACTCCAAATCGATGCCCCCTAGAGGGAATGCGACACAAGAGCGCCGCCATCGACTGATCACGACTGATCTAGGGATTCCTCCGGAGCTTCTCAAGACAGCGATGACATGACCTCACCTCAACGATACCATCAAGAAGGGAGCGGCTCCCGTAGCCGTCACCATCGTCGGCCTCGGCCCGCTGCCGGCCGGCCAGCTACTGAGGACAAGGCATTAGCCCGGATCTTGACTTGTCATCCTGCATTGTGCTCAAGGCCAGACCACCTGCAACCATCAGCCCCCGCATGCCGCAACCGCCGCGGCATCTCCTACCGTGGCAATTGCCATGCCGGCTGCGATCTCCACAGCAGCCGCCCCAGGCCGCCTCCCCGGCATCCTCACTCCTGGAGCCAACCAATCTGGAGGAGGAGCACCTTGCCCAGGACCCCCAAGTCGGCAACTCCCAGCCTCGCTGCCTGCACGGGGCCTCCACGCACACCATCACCGCAGCCCGTGGCACCTTGCAGCACCACGACACCGACGCCACCCATCGCCCTAGACTTCACACCCCGGCGACGCACCCACGCTGCGCCGCCACACCCTACGGATTCTTGTAAATGTATACGAATACCCACACACTTTGGTGTGTTTTCGAGAAAAAAATACATGATGGCGAATTGGCCAGTTCACGTTACATGCCAACCTGAAAACACGCATGCAGATTCTGCTACAAGTCTCAACCTAAACTGAATCTGAATTCTCCAAACAGGGCCCTAGAGTACGATATAACACAGCTCAACCCAGAACACCCAGCTCATGCCAATAGCCAAGCAACAGGAGCATCATGGGCTCACAATATATCTGATTTACTGATTAACTCATTGTGCGAGAATGATGGCAGCAAAGAATACAGCTTAACATCCCTCTGATACTTTTTTTTATCGTAAAGAGAGTTTCATTGATTAACGAAATAGGGGATTACATTCTTGGCGTATCAGTTCTGAGATCATCGGCGGAGTGTGGAGGATCCACTCCGAATCAACACCAGAACTCGTTGCCAATTTAGCTAAATCATGAGCTGCCATATTACAAACTCTCATTACTTTGTGCACTTGCACCTGCTGGATACATTCAAAAGTACCCTTTATATCCCTAACACCGGAGACCAACTAGCACGGTTTGACTCTTGCCGTTGGAGTGCCAAGACTACTTCTGCATTGTGCGCCTCGAGAATTATAGGCATGTGAACTTTCTCAAAAGCTGCTCTTGCACCGTAAAGACAGGCCATAGCTTCAGCTTCTACCGCTGATGTGCATCTGGCAATGTGCCGTGCAGCTGCATAGATGACCAGGCCCCTGCAATCTCTTGCGATTACTCCAACACACGAATCCCCGGTGTCCTGGTTAAACGCCGCATCAACATTAACCTTAGCCCAATACTCGGGAGGAGGTATCCATTGATTCTCTACTGTTGTTGCTCGAGGGCCTATGCTAGGCGGTGACGGACACGCATACATCAGTCCCTTCCCCTTGTCCTGATCACAAAAACGAGGTGCTGCCAATGAAGCACCATAATTAGACAGGTAGGATACTGAGTCTGCGATCGTTGCTTTCCCGTTATCATGCATTGCATTATTCCGGAGGTGCCAACATCTCCACAAAAGCATCAGAACATTAGTTCGTATACCTCGTGGGCTCGCGTCCAGCAAAACGAGAAGCCAATTTTGTCCCGTGTACACGAACATACTTTCATCCGGCAATGACCATACTTTCCTCATTGGCGATCTCAGTGCTCTTGCTTTAGTGCATCGAACCACCGCATGGTGGCTATCCTCAATTTCCTGTCCACATAATGGGCAAATCCCATCCTCTTCAAGCGTTCTTTTATGTTTATGTTTCCATGTAGGTAGGCAGTCATGCGCCACTTTCCAGCCAAATATCCTAATCTTTGGCTGAACTTCCGTTTGCCAAAGCGTGTTCCAGATTTTCCTCTCTCCATCAGGGGTTTGACTTGACGCCACAACTCATACACCAATATCCGAGAGAGACCATTCAAGCTTGTACGCGCTTTTCACCGAGAACATGTCGTTCTTCTCTGGAAAACCATGCTGGAAAGTCCTCCATATCTCGTTGGGGAATACGGATTTTCAGAACCGCTTCAGCATCCTCGGGGTGTAGCAAATGCCGAACCAGCGGTTCGTCCTACTGTTTCTCCCCATCTCTCATTAATTCCTTGACATATTTCAACCTGTTCCAACTCCTTTTGCCAATGGTCCTGATATTTGACTCGCGTGGTACCCATTGGTGTCGCCAGATCTTTACAGCATCTCCATTACCTATTCTCCATATCAAGCCCTTCTTTAGGAGTTCCAGACCATACACAGTTCCTTTCCATGGTGCCGATGATTCCGTAGGGAAGGCAGTATCCAGAAGGTCTCCATTAGGGTAGTATTTCGCTTTCAACACCCGTGCACACAAGTTGTCCGGGAACATAACTAATCTCCATGCTTGTCGTGCAAGCAAGGCTTGATTGAAGCATCTCATATCCCTGAATCCTAGTCCACCATATGTCTTGGGACACGTGAGTTTCTCCCAAGCTAGCCAGTGAACTTTCCTTCTGTTTCTTTCATCTCCCCACCAGAAATCTCATACCATCTTCATATAGTCCTCACAAAATTGCGACGACATCTTGAACACCCCCATTAAGTAGGTGGGTATTGCCTATGCGACACTCTTAACTAACACATCCTTAGCTCCTGTTGACATATTTTTTTCCGACCAGTCTGTCAATCTCTTCGAGAACCTCTCTTTGATGGGCTGAAATTTTTCAGCTTTCATGCGGCCTTTTGGAGTTGGCAGTCCCAGATATTTTTCCTCGAAGTGGCTTTGATCCACTCCTAGTTCCTCTTTAATACTCTTCTGTGTGTCTTCTGGACAAAATTCACTAAACAACATTGAGCATTTGGAGGGATTAATAAGTTGTCCAGTACACTTAGCATACATGTGTAAAACTTCCTTAACCGCCCTTGCTTGATCAAGTGTTGCCTTGAAAAATAGCAAACTATCATCTGCAAATAAAAGGTGAGATACACCCGGTGCTCTTATGCATACTTTGATCGGCTGAATTCTCCCTTCCATTGAAAATTTCTGAAGAATATTCGAGAGACCATCAGCAATAAAGAGAAATAAATAAGGTGATAATAGATCACCTTGTCATAATCCCCTAGTTGGGAGGAACGAATCAGTCAGGACACCATTGAGTCTAACACTGTACTCCACCGATGTTACATATGCCATAATCCATTGGATCCATACCTCACAAAAACCCAGTTTCCTCATAACTCCTTCTAAAAAACCCCAATCAACTCTGTCATAGGCTTTTGATAGGTCAAGCTTTAGCGCGCAGAAGTTCTGAGCCTCACTCTTGCATTTGAAGATTGAGTGGAAGCACTCAAATACGATCAGCGCGTTATCTGTAATCATTCTGCCCGGTATGAAAGCGCTTTGGGCTTCCGAAATCAGATTTTGTAGCATCGAACGCAGCCGATTCACCATACACTTTGAGACAATTTTATACACTACATTGCATAAGCTTATGGGTCTGAAATCCTTCAGATCTTCTGCTGGATTTTTCTTTGGGATTAATACAATTGTAGTTGTTAACTCCTTGTTGCATTTCTCCATTCTGAAAGAACTTCTTAACAGCAGCAATTATCTCTTCTTTCATGATCGCCCAATTCTTTTGGAAAAATTGGGCTGGAAATCCATCCGGTCCAGGGGCCTTCATAGGCCCTATTTGGAAAAGCGCATCCGATATCTCCTCATCGGTGAAGGGTTTGCATAAGTTAGCATTCATCTCATTGCTAACCTTCCCTTCAAAGAGGTTCAGCAGAGGTTCTGGGTCAACTTCCCAGTCCTTTGCAAAAAGATTACCAAAGAATGTATGTGTCAAATTTTCCATCTCTTCCGTATCTTCAGTAAATGAATTATCCTCTCTTCGCAGCTTCTTTATTTTATTTTTCCGGGACCTCCATGAAGCTTTTTGGTGGAAATAACTCGTGTTTCTATCACCCTCTTTCAGCCAATTCACTCGCGACCTCTGTCGCCACATGATTTCTTCACGAAACAATAGCTCGTCAAGCTTTTCTTTTGTTTCTTTCACTTCTGGGTCTGTATCGCGGAGCCCCTGTCTCCTCAACCTTCCCAGTTTTTTCCTTGCTTTGGCTAGATCTTTTTTCACATTGCCAACCTTGCTGTCACTCCACCTATGGAGCTTTCTCATCGTTGATTTCAACTTTCCAGCTATTTCACCCAAGGAACTAGCTGGCTGCCCCTCCCAGCTATCCTTGACAATTTCGGGCAATGTTGGTTCTCTCTCCCAAAATGCCTCATACCTCCTGATTTGTTTAGTTGGCCTTTTTTCCTGGCGTTCTTCCCACTCGACCAGAATTGGTACATGGTCAGAACGTGATGAAACAATGTGTGACACCCTCGCATTAGGAAAGCGAGCTTGCCAATCAGGCCTGGACACTGCCCGATCGAGTCTCACTCGAACGTTACGTGCGCCACCTTGCTTATTGTCATATGTCCATTCTGTTCCGATATAGCCTAAATCATGCAGGTCGCATTCTGAAAGCACATCCCTGAAATTTTGCATTTGTCGCTCTGATCTTCTAGTGTTTGAGAGATTCTCAAACTGCCACATGCATTCATTAAAGTCACCCAACATCAACCATGGCTCGTTTGTAATCGGCTTGATTCTCCGTAATAAAGTCCACATGAGGTGCTGATTCTCAGCTCTTGGCTCACCATACACAAAAGTAGCCCGCCACTTTGCACTGGATTCCGACTCTGCTACTAGCACATGAATGTGTCTACCATTGTAGGACTTCAGTTTGTTAGCACAGCCCCTGCCGCCGAGTACTTTCTGACGACACCGACGAGGAAATTCCGACGGGACGACACACACGTATCCGATAACTTCCGCCGAGATGCACGTACTGCTAGCCGATCGATTCTTTTGATCTAACTAGTATACTCACGCACGCACACGCAAAACAACTTTGATCGCCAAAGGCTCTTGTCGAGCCTTGCTTTCTTTCTTGTATTGCTCAACTCACGGTGTTATCCGGTACTAGATTACAACGCCAGGTGTGCATATATATATGCACTACTAGAACCTAATCAACTAGGAGTCGGTGTACCACTCCAAAACCTAGTCTAACACATATACGTATACTATCTGGACACTACACCTATTCGAACTGCAATTCCAATACGTGTAGGACACGTGATTATCTAACAATCACCCCCTAATCACGATGTGCTTCTTTACATCGACCTGGGTTCCAAATGCGCCAGCTGCTCCTCGCGAGCGTCAACCTCGGCATTGCTTTCGCTGCTCCAAACGTCATCCTCCATGTCACCGACTTTGCTTTTATCGGTTTCTCCATGGCTTCACGTCGATCCTCCTCGTCCGCGTCCTTCTTGTCGATAAAGGCCATGAACGTGCCTTCAGTCTTCACTGGTTCCTTGATGAACAAACATTGATTTTCGTACTCCATCTTCACCAGATAATTTACCGTCCGAAATTCTTTCCTCGGAAGTAGCCCAACACGCATCGCATGCGTGCTCGTGTCGGTCGTAGTTGCCTTGTCTCCAGTTCTATCGGAGTCATCACGACATACTCTTCTGCGTCCGACAACGCGCTTGTTTCTCCAGTTTCTGAACCTTGTGTGCCTCCACATAGAGCTCCTGGAGCCAACGGCTCTACATGCAGCGTATCCTGCATGCCTATTTCTGAGCCAATTTCTTGACTCACCACCATATTACATGGCCCTTGCACTTCTGGACACTCCTTTGCCCCAAGCTCTTCACGTGGATCATCACCTCCTGTATTAGCAGATGATGAGCTAAACACAACACCTTCTAGCTCTGTTTTTTCTGACCACGGACTAGCCTTTTCTCCAGACTCTTTGTCTTCTGGAAACATCCCTAGTGCTTCTGGCCTGGTGTCCACGCCTAGAGCATCCCCTAGACCTTCAATCTCTTCTGGGTCCAAATTTGCTAACAAAGATAAGCTTGGTTGATCCATATTTTCTTCATACTCAATATCCCACGTGATGTGAAAAGATGAATATTCCGGTTCTTTGGAGCCCCAATTCCATGATTTCTCTTCCTCAAAGACTACGTCGTCCGTGAAAACCACCTTATTGGTATAGGGGTTGCACAAACGGTATTTCTCCGAGCCTTTATAACCTATCATGATCATTGGAGTACTCTGATTCACCTTATGCGCCACACATCCAAAAGTACGAAGATGATCAACCGAGGGCTTACATCCGTACCATCCTTCATACGGAGTCATACCAACTCCACTCTTAGTTGGTTCCATGTTCAGCAAATACACAGCCGTATTGACTGCCTCACCCCAGAAGTTTCCTGGCAAACCTTTACTCTTCATCATCCTCCATGCCATGGTCAACACGGTTTGATGCAGCTCGCCTTCATGATCAATGCGTAGAGCTCTTATCTTCGCCTCCACCTTAAACTCTTCGGCTTCCTTGATCTTCTCGAATGCTTGTTGTGCTTGATACTTACTTTTCAGCAACACAATCCACATGTATTTACTATGATCATCCACCGCAAGCATGAAGAACTTATTGCCGGACGGAGTTGCAGGTGAAATTCCAACGCATAGATCGCCATGATCAGATTCTGAAGCTTCACTTGCCTCAAACGTGGCTTCACGCGGAAACGGGGCACTCCGTTGCTTGTGATCCACACACGGTAGATCGTGAACCACTTGCGCCACAATCTCCGTACCCGGTGATGGAGGATCCTCCTCATCCTTCAGCTCAGTTACTTCGAGCATCAGCATCATCGGTCCATCATCATCTCCTTCCTGGGCGATGAGAGCCCTCTCCTTCGACGATTTCTTGCAATCCTTCTTAAAGTGACCGAGCTCGCCGCACTTATGACATCTTACTTTCTTGATGTCAAACTTCCTCCGCGGCGGAGGCTCATCCTCGTCCTCCCCTGCGATATACTTTTTCGCTGGGCGAGAATCTTCTCTATCACTCCTGCTGCCGGATGCTTTATCGCCCTTCTTCTCCTTGGCGAACAATGCTCGAGCCATAAGCATGAGATGCTCATCCACTTTCGCGTCGCCATAGGTGATCTTCATCCGCTCGTCGTGCGCCTTGAACCGTCCAACTAGATCATCCATCGTGAGAGTCTTGAGATCAACGCATTGCTCGATCGCCGAGACAACGGGTGAGTAACGCGGCGGCGCCACGCGGAGGAAACGCCTCACAATAGAGATCTCATCCAGTTTTTCGCCGAGTCCGCGAATCCCATTGACCAGTGTAGCGACCCTTGAAGCAAAAGCGTCTAGCGTCTCATCTTCTCCCATCTCCAGATTCTCGTACTTCTTCTGCAAGGTTTGCAGGGTCGCCTCGCGGACGCGCTCGTGCCCAAGATTTAGCGTCTTGAGCGTATCCCACACCTCCTTTGCAGATTTCTTCGAGATCAGGTGTTGCATCAGATCCGTTGGCACCACCGAGCAGATGGCCGTGAGTGCTAGTCGGTCTAGGTGGTACTTCAACGCGCCCTTCTTGAACTCGTCGCCGCCTGGATCGACAGCCTCCCAGAGTCTGGCGCCTTCTAACGCCCACTCCATCTGGACCGCCCAGACCGTGTAGTTGTCGCGGCTGTACCGCGGATACTGCATCGACACCGACGCACCCGCAGACGCACCAGAATACTCGCCTAGCTCCTTGTCCGTCATGACCTCCCGTTACCAGGAGATCCTCCGCGAGGCTCTGATACCAATTGTTAGCACAGCCCCTGCCGCCGAGTACTTTCCGACGACACCGACGAGGAAATTCCGACGAGACGACACACACGTATCCGATAACTTCCGCCGAGATGCACGTACTGCTAGCCGATCGATTCTTTTGATCTAACTAGTATACTCACGCACGCACACGCAAAACAACTTTGATCGCCAAAGGCTCTTGTCGAGCCTTGCTTTCTTTCTTGTATTGCTCAACTCACGGTGTTGTCCGGTACTAGATTACAAGGCCAGGTGTGCATATATATATGCACTACTAGAACCTAATCAACTAGGAGTCGGTGTACCACTCCAAAACCTAGTCTAACACATATACGTATACTACCTGGACACTACACCTATTCGGACTGCAATTCCAATACGTATAGGACACGTGATTATCTAACACAGTTCAACAGACAAACTTTCATCCCAAAACAGTGCAATTCCTCCTCCTTTTCCTTCTCCGTTCACTGCAAAGCAATTGCGTAAACCAAGTATCCACTTTAAATTCCTAACACACTCTTTATCTTGTCTGGTTTCTGAAATAAAAACCAAGTTTGGGCAATACATCTGCACTAGGCAGACTAACTCATGAACTGTCCCAGGGTGCCCTAGCCCTCGACAGTTCCATACCAGGGCATGTTAAAACGAGTTGTAAACCAGGACCAATAGGGGTCCGTGTGCTGTACGTAGTAGCTGACCGAGTCGGTCATTGTACCAGTATTCTTCTATTATATTAATTCATAGAGTCGAGGCCTGAGAGCTATCGACAAACCCACGACGTACGTAACTTTTTATGGTATCAGAGCTCGGCTTCTTCGTCGCATCAAGTCGCTGCTGAGATCAGATCGCATCGCTGCTTCTACAAAATCGCCATGAGCCTGGAAGCTTCTTCATCCTCATCCATGGTGCCCTCTGGAGGTTCGCTTGGCGAATCTCTCTCGGAAAAACTCACGGGAGAGAACTTCATGATCTGGAAAACTCAGGTCATGCCGACAATCCGAGGCGCGCAGTTGGCTGGCTATCTCGATGGATCAATCAAGGCACCAGAGGTGGAGCTCACCGCCAAGGATGATACTGGGAAGGACGTGAAGATCCCCAATCCCGCCTACGCACGCTGGATCGCACAAGATCAAGCCGTGCTTGGTTACCTCCTCAGGAATATGACGAGGGAAGTTTTGATTCAAGTCTCCGGGTTAGAAAGCTCGGCGGAAGTATGGGCACGGTGACGGAGATGTTCTCCGCGGTGTCACAGAGTCGGATCGTCCAGCTACGGACTGCGTTGGCCAAGACTCAAAAAGAAAACATGTCCGGAAAATCTTATTTTAACCGGATCAAATCTCTTGCCGATGAGATGGCAAACGCCGGGCAGAAATTGGATGATTCGCAGATAATCTCCTATATCCTAGCTGGTCTAGATGATCAGTATGATGGGTTCGTGGCATCGATCACAGCGTTGTTGAAGACTGCAACGAAAGTCACAATCAGTGACCTTTACTCCATGTTTCTTCCCTATGAAGCCCGTCTGGAAGGTAGGGCTCCTGGTAACAATGGAGCCTTTGGCGGTGATATCTCCGCTAATGCTGCGTCGCGTGGAGGCTATGGAAACCGCGGAGGTGGCGGTGGCTTTGGACAGCGAGGCGGTGGACGTGGCGGGCGTGGAAACTATGGTGGTGGCCGTGGCAATGGTCCACAAAATTACAGTGGTGGGGGTGGCTATTACCCCCAGAACAACAATGGTGGAGGAGGAGGCTATTTTCCCCAAGGCGGACAGCAGCGCCAAGGAGGGGGTGGACGTGGTCCGGGAGGTGGAGCTCCTGGTGTCATCTGTCAAATATGTGGCAAAGAGGGACATCCAGCGTTCCGATGTTGGAAGCGCTTCAACAAGAACTATCAACCCCAGGTTGAAAGATCTGCGGGTGCAGTAACAAGTTCTTATGGCATAGATACAAATTGGTATAGTGACACAGGGGCGACAAATCATATCACAGGAGAGCTCGACAAATTGGCCGTGAGAGATCATTATCATGGTCAAGATCAAGTCCACAATGCTAATGGTGCAGGTATGGATATACATCACATTGGTCACTCCTTACATCATACCCCTAATCACGATCTTCGCCTCAATAATATTCTTCATGTACCTAGTGCCACTAAAAGTCTCCTTTCTACCCATCAACTTACAAAAGATAATCATGTTTTTGCTGAATATTGGCCTAATCACTTCTATTTTAAGGATCAGGACACGAGGAACATAGTTCTGGAAGGTAGATGCGTGGGTGGCCTCTATCCACTACCTCCTTCGTCTTCATCATCCGGAAAACAAGCTTTTGGTGTCCAATCTTCCTCCCATTGGCATAGGCGCCTAGGACATCCTTCATCGGTCATAGTCCAACAAATTCTTCGAGATAATAATATTCAGTTTAGTAATTCAAATAAAGGGTCAGTGTGTGATGCCTGTCAAAAGGCTAAGAGTCATCAGTTACCTTATCCTAAGTCCTCCAGTGTATCTTCTGCTCCTTTAGAACTTGTGTTCTCTGATGTATGGGGTCCTGCTCCACCTTCAGTTGGTCGTAATAAATATTATGTTAGTTTTATTGATGATTATAGCAAATATACCTGGATCTATTTGTTGAAAAATAAGTCTGATGTTTTTCAGAGGTTCCATGATTTCCAGCATCATGTTGAGAGACAGTTTGATAAGAAAATCCTTGCTCTTCAAACTGATTGGGGGGGTGAGTATCAAAAACTCAATTCTTTTTTTCAAAAGGTTGGAATTTGTCACCATGTTTCATGTCCCCATGCTCATCAGCAGAATGGCTCTGCTGAACGCAAACATAGGCACATTGTTGAGGTTGGCCTATCTCTTCTTGCTCATGCTTCCATGCCTCTCAAATTTTGGGATGAGGCGTTTTCCACGGCGGTTTATTTGATTAATCGCCTTCCTAGCAAAGTTATTGCTTCCCAATCACCACTTGAGCGTCTTTTTAAAACCAAACCTGACTATTCTTTTTTACGTATTTTTGGGTGTGCGGTTTGGCCAAATCTTCGTCCTTACAATGCTCGCAAGCTCGAGTTTCGTTCAAAAAAATGTACCTTCCTTGGATATAGTAGTCTTCACAAAGGGTACAAATGTCTTGATATTTCCACTGGTCGTGTGTATATCTCACGTGATGTCATTTTTGATGAGTCAGTCTTTCCTTTTGCTGATCTCCATCCTAATGCCGGTGCACAACTACGTACTGCAATATCTCTTCTTTCTCCTGATCTTTATTTACCTGTGATTGGGGGTCATGATTTAGGAGCTAATGTTGATGCTAATCCTGCTAATCATCTGCCTGCTGAGTCTATTGTGCAGGAATCTGAAAATTTTATGTCAAATAATAATTTTGGAGAGGATTCCAGTGCTGTTTCCCTGTGCCGATAGAATCAGCGCTAGGAACAGCGCCCAGCTTTCCTACGGATCGCGCACCTGGAGCAGACAACCAACCCGCGAGAAGCTATTTTCCCGCCAGTCACGCGGCGTCTCCTGGGTCTCGTGCGTCCTCTGCAGGAAACTCGCTGGGTCCCGTAGTTCCTGCGCGCGCGATAGCGACGGATGGCCCCGCGCATGCGTCAGCAGAGGATGGCCCCGTGCATGCATGCGAAACTCCCACGCGCGATGCTTCTTCCAAGCTAATTTCTACACCTGTACCTGCACATGTGCATGCTCGTATAGATTCTGATGAGACTTCGGGATCTTCTGCACCGGTCGACGTGGTAGCTCCAGTTTTGACCAGGCCGGTTACTCGTCTTCAACGAGGTATTGTACAACCCAAAATTATTATAGATGGTCGTATTCGCTATGGTAATTTTTGTGCTACGGGAGAACCTGACAATTTGCAAGAAGCACTTAATGATTCTCGTTGGAAACAAGCTATGGATGAAGAATATTCAGCTCTTATACGGAATAATACGTGGCATCTTGTTCCTGCTACTCAGGGGCGCAACATCATTGATTGCAAGTGGGTGTATAAGGTCAAGAGGAAAGCTGATGGTACTATTGATCGGTACAAAGCGCGGTTGGTTGCCAAAGGATTCAAGCAATGTTACGGAATTGACTATGAGGACACCTTCAGTCCTGTGGTCAAGGCAGCTACTATTCGTCTGGTTCTTGCTTTGTCTGTTTCTCGAAATTGGAAGATGCGACAGTTAGATGTGAAGAACGCGTTTTTGCATGGTGTTCTGGAAGAAGAGGTCTTTATGCGGCAACCTCCTGGCTATGAGTATCGTACTCGTGTGGGACATGTTTGCAAGTTTGATAAGGCCTTATATGGCTTAAAACAGGCTCCTCGTGCTTGGTTTGCACGGTTGAGTTCTAAACTTCATGGTCTTGGTTTTTCGGCATCCAAGGCCGATACCTCATTATTTTTCTACAACAAAGGGGGCGTATCTATCTATATGCTTATATATGTTGATGATATTGTTGTAGTCAGCTCCTCGGATCAGGCTGTTAATGCTTTGCTTCATGATCTTGGCTTGACATTTGCCTTGAAAGATCTAGGTGAATTGCATTACTTCTTGGGCATAGAAGTGAGGAAAGTTTCTGATGGAGTAGTACTCAGCCCAAGAAAAATATGCACAAGACTTGCTTGCTCGTGTGAATATGAAGACATGCAAGTCAGTTGATACTCCTTTATCAACTTCTGAGAAGTTGTCTATAGCTGGTGGTGATGCTTTAAGTAGTGAGGATTCTACTCGATACAGGAGTATAGTTGGAGCCCTCCAGTATCTTACTCTCACCAGACCTGATATAGCTTTCTCAGTTAATAAGGTTTGCCAGTTTTTGCATGCTCCTACTACACTTCATTGGACAGCAGTCAAGAGAATATTAAGATATTTGAGAGGGACTATTTCAGTTGGCTTACGTTTTAGCAAGTCAGATTCTGTTCTTGTAAGTGCATTCTCTGATGCTGATTGGGCAGGATGTACAGATGACAGAAGGTCTACAGGTGGCTTTGCTGTGTTTTTAGGATCAAATTTAATTTCATGGTCTGCGAGGAAGCAAGCTACCGTGTCTCGTTCGAGTACAGAAGCTGAGTATAAAGCTCTAGCAAATGCTACTGCAGAAGTCATCTGGATACAGACTCTGCTAAAAGAATTGGGAGTACCGCAGCCAAGAGCTGCATGTTTATGGTGTGACAATATTGGAGCTACGTATCTCTCTGCTAATCCAGTCTTTCATGCTAGGACCAAGCATATTGAAGTGGACTATCATTTTGTTCGTGAGAGGGTGGCTCAGAAACTTCTAGACATTCGATTTATACCGTCGGGAGATCAATTGGCGGATGGATTTACGAAAGCTGTTTCTAGTAGACAGTTAGAAGTTTTTACACACAATCTTAACTTAAGTTAAGTTATGATTGAGGAGGAGTGTTAAAACGAGTTGTAAACCAGGACCAATAGGGGTCCGTGTGCTGTACGTAGTAGCTGACCGAGTCGGTCATTGTACCAGTATTCTTCTATTATATTAATTCATAGAGTCGAGGCCTGAGAGCTATCGACAAACCCACGACGTACGTAACTTTTTAGGGCACTCATTGGGCCCGGCAGCGCCCCTCGAGGAGGCCTGCCGATGTTGCCAAGTCATCAGTTGTAAGTCCTTCATCTCCTTTCTTCACCCTTTTGCTGTTACATGAGGAGGTCGAGCTATTCTCATTGTTATCGAGCTCCTCTTTCTGCCTTTTCTCCTCCTCTTCAGTTTGCATTTCATGCATCCCACCTTCGGTTGTATTTTATGTCAACAAGAGCGTGCCCTTTAGCGATGGGGGAGCTTCCTCCTTCTCTAGCTCAAGCCTTCTTTTTGGCTTGCCACTCCCTGCAAGATCTCCTTTTGTTTTCACAGGGCTTGATGCCGTACTACGCAGGTCTTCATCCTCCTCGTAACACCCTGTTTTAGTGTGGGTCTTAAACGCCTCACCCCTTCCTGCTCGTCCATGTCCTCGACCCCTGCCTGCACCGCGCCCTCCTCTGCCTCCTACTCCATGCATCCATGTTGCGCCCCGACGGAATGCCGCCACAATTAGCGACGCGAGATAGATAATTTTCTCCTCAGGCCATACTCCATCCCCACACTCCTTCAGAACATGGCCAACCATTCCACAAACGCCACAAAAATCCGGCATCTTTTCATACTGAAGTCGAAAATACATCTTTTGATGATGCAAGGTTATACTGGCTACTCGCGCAATTGACTTACGTGCGTCGATCTTCACTCTTACACGCACTCCTTCCCCTGCACCCTTAACTGAGAGTTCATCAATCAAAATATATGAGCCTGCCCGCTTTGACAATTGCTTTGCTATATTGCCTGTGCGCATCTTCTCCCTCAGATCTAACACATGAACCCATGCAGGAAATTCATTGAGTTCAACAGAATTGGGGTCTGCCCAGCCATCATACTCTGCCATCAGTAAGGGAGATCCACGAAAAATCCATGGGCCTCCATGCATCACACGTTCCCAGTCAGCAAGACATTGAAATTGCATCGAGAAGAGATTGTCTTCAATCGCCCTAAACTTAACCTCTTTGGCAAGGTTCCATGCTGCTCTCATGTCACCATACATCGCACCATGGCTGAAAGTTCTGGTGGTGAACACTCTTGCTAGCGCTGACCATCTTGCCTTTGCAGCTAGTTCGTCAGGGTATTCCTCCAGGATTATATCCTCCTCTTCATCCTCGCGCAGATGCAGCGAGGTAAGTAGTTCATCTATGGGGATCTTCCCTGTCTTTCCAGAGTGCCTGCTTCCTTCTGAATCAGACTTCTTAGTCGACGGCGACGGAATTGGATCTGCAGCCGCCGTCCCTTCTCTTTTCGTCGTGAACGAGTTCTCAGACTCCATCGCCTCTACTCACACAATCGATCGGTCCCCGCCTTCGCGTGATGATCAGGCAACACGCGACGGTGTACCAGCCAGAGCCGGCAAGGAATCCGGCCCGGAGTGGGTTTATCGGAGGGAAACTCTCGGTGCCGCCCGAGAGGATAGAAACCCTAGCGCACTAGGGGAAAAACACTTTTTTAGGCAAGTATATACATCTGCCGAAAAGTATCCACACTACTGATAATACATGAATGAAGTGCTTATTTAAGCTAAAAATTTCAACCAAAATATGCAAGAACGAATGGTCTATAGAAACAACTGGATACATGTGGCAGGGAGGCGATGCGTCTAGGCGCTGCCACTAGCAGCCTCCTGGAGATACTTCACGGTGCTATCATAGTTCATGAATCCCATGGACCAGAACTTATGGTTATCAACAGAAACAACTTGGATGTACCTCTTGCGGTGGGAGTTACTGATCTCAGGCTAGGTACGGCTACAAATACCTACAATACATTTCAGATATGAATATGAAGGCTAGATGATACGAAGATCTTGTTTTTCTTCCAGTGTGCATGATCCAGATGAGTAACAAAGAGAAACAATGTTCCTGTGCCTGAATACTAGTCATATGTATAAAATACAAAAGGATTGTTTTGCCACATACAAGTAGTAATATACTTCCATATCAGCAATCAATGTTCTCAAAATCTATAGTTTCCTTCCCCTTGAAATAACCTTTTACGCGTAGCAACCACACAATACAACCATGATAGCCTTGAAAGGAAAGAACATGCTAGGATAGCAGCAAACACATGCTCAAAAGAAGAAGAAAAGAAACAGAACAGAGAGAGAGGGAAATCAACAAAACGAAGGTGATCTGCAACCGCTATGCCCTCTAGAGAAATACCACCACCATGCTCCTACCACTGAATCATTAAGTACCAAGCAACACCTTCAAGAAGAGAATAGATGACGTTGTTCCCTGGACCAGAGACTAGTCCTAGGGTTTCCCCTAGTGCACAGAGGGAAGTGGACAAAGGGTAGCCACCACATCCTCCAAGAAGGAATGGAGCCGCCCTCATGCATCCCCTCATCGGTGTTGGACACACCATCAAGGATTTCTCCCAAAAACCCTTATACATAACCCCTAGGCGATCCATTGAACAGGCGCTCCACGAGGCCGAGGCCTTGGCACCACCAAACTTGTCATCCACGAAAATGTGCCCCTACGATCACAAAGCTGCCATCATCATCCCACAGAGGTTAACATCACGAGGTCTACAAGACAGAGGCGAATAGTAGCTTGAATCAGCTCTAGTTGTACTACGGCCGCACGGGAGGGAAGTGTCTCCACCACCAAAGGCGGTAGTCGACTGGACACAACGACAGGCACACCAGTCCCAGTTGGGTCCAGCTGGGCCTAGTGGGCCCATAAATCTCCCACGGGGGCAAAACAGTCCCAAGAGGGTCTCGCTAGATCAGCCCCGTAAAGCCCACTGCCACGCTGCAATAGGCCAATCGCCGCCCCGTCGCTAGCCCCTCGCGAGCTACATCACCGCTATCTACAGAGCATGCAGTGTATAGGGCAGTCCCACCCGCTCCTGACCTAGATGGGGCCTGGCGTGGGGTATCCGCAGCAATGCCCATGGATGATGGACTTGGGTTCTAGGGAAGAAGGTGCGCTGGTAGATTCGTCGGCTAACAAACAAGGGAGAAGGCGAGGTTTACCCAGCTTTAGGCCCCCGAAGGGTAATACCCTACTCCTACTTGTCTGCTCTTGATTATTGATGGAGATTACAATGTCGTGTAGATCGGGTCTTGCCTAGGAAAAATTATGCGTGAGTTGGAGAGTCCTCCCCGGCGCCTCCTCCTAGTATTTATATGGGAGGCTTAGGTCTTAGGTACCGTGAACGAGTTGGTTACAGGTTAGAGGAAACCCCTAGGGTTTTCCAAACATGTGCTTTATTCTTGCTCCATGCACCAGGAATCTAGGCTTCTGATACTCCGTAGCTGCCAACTTAGCTGGGGCTTCGTGGTCTCCAGCAAACCATCATGTGGGCCTTCAATTGGGCTAGACCGGTATACTAACAGTGGGTACCGATATGATATACCCACGTCAGGGCCCTATGGGCCTAGTTCTAGACCGAAAGGGCTTGGCCGACGCTCCCTACCTTCGATCGTCCCGTGATGTCCCGCAGCAACACGTCCACACTGCCGCATCGCCACCTCACTGTTGTAGTCGGACCACTACCGCCTTGGAGCACCTCTTGGAGGTTGGGAGCCCTGACCCCGAGCTCCCGGGGAGAAGTACTCTGCCACCACTGATGCCTCCCAGGTTGTGCATGTCGGCCCTGCCGGCAGCAGCGACGGAGGAAGGAGACGGGAGATGGGAGAGGAGCCCCTTTTGCCCTAGGGGTTGGGTGGGGGGTGTCGGGCGTGGGGTAGTTTTTTTCATATAGTGTAAATTTGATTGACTTGCATAATAATATTGCTTGAGGGGTACAAAGTATATATGGGGTACAAAACTTGTCGCCCAAGATGACTTAAAACGACTCTAAAACAAACTGTAATAAATCAAAACCGACTCAACGTTGTCAAGTCTAACATCCTCCCGCAGTCTCATCGGCGAGCTCAACGACGTTGAGACTGGATCATATGTGTGGCATCCCGCAAAACCACTACTAGAAAATCACGTTGTTTTTGTGCATTGCATCATCATGAACGCATGCTCATGTCATCATGCCACATTGCATTTGATCATCGTCATCATCTTGCATTTGCTTGCATAAAACTATTTTCGGAAAAACCTATTTTTGTTTTCTAAACGCCCCGTCTTTGTTCAAACGCAAAACCCGGGTCTCCGGATTATTTTGTTTTGTCTGCTATCGATTTGCAAAAGCCCTGTTTGAAATAAATAAAATATTTAATTATTTTTAGGGGGCAGCCGAACGGGCCGATTCGACCCAGTCGACCACCCCCAGAATAAAATCGGTTCACCCAAACTCTAAACCTAAACTCACCCAATTCTAGTCTACCCACCTATCCCAGCTCGCCACCTCACCCCTGGACCCAATCCCTACCCACCTTGCCACCTCACCAATCCCCCTCTTTTTCCCCCTCTCTCTCTTTCTCACCCAGCCATCCACACACCCCTCTCTCTCCCTCTCTCTTACACCCTGGCCCCACGCCACACACACACCCAGCGGCCCACCTCCCCACACCGACCCACTCCCTCCCAACTTCCCCTGGACCCCGCCCCACCTAGCCGACCCCACCACCTACCCCACCTCTCCCTGGCCCACCCCGCAGGCCCCACCGCCCACCAGCGCCCCGTCTCCTTCCTCCCCGCGTCTCCCACTTCCCGCCTCCTCTCCTCTCCCCGACGAGCCCCCCCTCGCCGCGGCGCCGCCCTGCACCTCCTCCCCCGGCGCGCCCGAGCTCGCCCCTCCCCTCTCCGGCCACCGCCTTCCTCACCGGCGTCGCCTCCTGCAGCCCGCTCTCGGCCACCGCCCACCTCACCTCCTCACCTCGCCTCGCCGTCGGCCCTCGCCCCACCCTCTCCTCTCTCCACCTCGCGCGGCCCTCTTCTCTGCCCGCCGTCGAGGCCCACCGCTCCTCCCTCCTCCTGGCCCAGCGCCGCCGGTGCGGAGGCTCGCCGGCGCCGCCCCTCCTCCTTGCTTCGGCCCTCCACCCGAGCTGCACTCTCTCCGCCGCCGGGCACCCCTCCTTCGCCGCCATTCTCCGTCGTCCCCACCTCCTCGCCCCCGAGCTCCCCCGCCCCAGCCCGTCCGCCTCCGTCCGCTGCTTCTCCGGGCCCGCCCCAGGGCACCGCCGCCCGGCGCCTTGGCCCCGTCCGCCGCCGCTGGCCAGCACCTCCGCCTCCACCGACCTCCGCGCGCCCCGCCTTCCTCCTTGTCGGCCGCCGCCGCCGCGACGACCTCGGCCTCGCCGCCGTTCCCGTCGGGCCTGCCGCCTCCGGCCAGAACCGCCGCTGGGCCCCCTCTGCGCTTCTCCCCGCGGGCGCCTCCTCTCTTCGGCAGGTGCCGCCCGTCCGCGAGACGCCCTCCGCCCCCGCTGCCTCTAGTGCGAGCCCTCCCGCGATCGCGTGTTCCGTCGGTCGCGTCGCTGTGCGCGCTTCCCCTGCAAGCTAGGCAAGGGCAGCATGTTCTCAGCAGTATCAGACGTCCTCTGGTGCAGCCTCGCAGCACAGTCGGGCGTCAGACGCAAGATCTGCAGTACCGATGAAGTTCGTCAGTGTTCGGTGGAACGCCAAGACCATTCGGCTGTAGCCGTCTGTGACATCGCCAAGATCTTCGGCAAGGACCCAAAGTATCCGAAGATTGAACCGTGGAACCGAGACCGAACCCGAACCCCTTGGAACCTCAAGGTCTTCGCCGCTCGAAGTGTTCCGACAAGATCGCCATCGACATTGGGACCAAGGCCGAACCCGGTGGCTTTTGCTGGACCATCAACAAGATCTACAATGGGACGCCATGACTGGGACCCCGGAACCGAAGACCACCGGTGCGACAAGTACTTCTTCCCGGATGCGTTGCGCGAGAACCCGGACGGTAAGGACACCGACGCAGAACGCCAAGTTCTTCATCCCGAACGCCATGACCGTCGACATGACCCAAAGACCACGGATGCGACAAGACCTACCTCCGTCATCCGAGAACGATCCCACCGAGACCGAACCCCGTCGAACCCTGTCGAACCCCGAACCCCCGGACCAAGATCGCCGAACCCTAATGTGTGACCCTTATCCGAGAACCCTATTTTATAAATTGTCAACTAAATAAACTTGTTGCATATTGAATTGTCATACTCGCATGCATATTATCATGTGGTTTGGGGGCCTTATGCCGATTCACCTTATAATTAAATATGGGGCCCATATGCGGGCAAATCCAGTCGTATATTGGTCCCACTTAACTTGGTGTAGCGAACCGGTGATATCTTTTGCCATGTTAAGACAACATTTAAATTGCAGGGGTTCTAAATAACATGAACCATCTAATTAATTGTCGGGACCCTGGTTCCGCTTAATATTGTCTAATCGCATCGCACTCTTGCCATGTCATTCATCATACATGCATCATGCCCGATCTTTTGCCGTAGTATTAAATAGTGCATCCGGTGTTTATTCTAGCGTTTTGCTTCTTCGCGGATAAGGCCGTTGAGTTGATGTGAGCTTCGCCCCGATCTTCGGATGAACCTTCGGCAATGTTTTCAGGCGAGCATCTCCCCCTTTCTACCTATCTTACTTTTATAGTATTTATTCCCTCCTGTTGATCTATTGCTATCTATGTTGCGATGCTCTAGTTTTCGTACCCGTGATATCCCTTGCAGCCTTATATTGCCTTGGACACATCCTATTACCTGTTGTTTGGTAGATAGTTGGTCTTGCGCAGCATAGTCGCTTGCTCAAGTGTTGTTGCGTGTCGTCCATTACCACAGTTGTTGGAGTATTGCCGCATGTTTGATGTTGGAGATGATCATGGCTTTACTTATCGTTCACTTTAATTACTGCTTAACAACTAAAATTGAAGTAAGTAAGCAGAGGCACAGGTGGGCAATAGATGTTATTTGGTTGTTAACCGTCCACTTGTGTCCCGTAGGACCCCGAGTGCTTGATACCTGTTCCTTGATTTATCGCGCTATCCACATCCGGGAGGCTTATGGGACCCCCCTGAGCCAGAGCTTGATTCCGTCTTATTTCTTGGGGCCACAAACTAGTTTGAGGTTTTATTTACTATCCTGTACTTATGTCATGTTACTGCTTTATTACGATTGTGCGAGGAGCACACTGTACTGTTTAGGATCGTGGCACGATTCCGCGGTATCGACAAGCCCAGTTTTGGGTTCCCAGTCGTTTACAGCCGTCCCCACAACCTTGAGTCCGTCTCGGAGCCGGCCGGCTTCGTTGCGGGTCTACTTTAAGGGGTGGCCCCCTGAAATATTTCTGAATCCTGTGATTGCTTTGTCGTGAAGGCCTCGTTGGGTTTTGATTTGGTTTTTCCGAGGTTGATCGAGTGTGTGTTGCTATTGGTGCACCCCGGCCGGGAAAAACTTTCTGAAAGTCGTGTCCGTGGTTATGGACGACTTGGAGCACAGTATCTCGATCATAGACAACTATAACTAAAGTAGTGCTATAAATTTGACTTCATAATGACTAGTAATCAGCTTCACTATAATGGAATGGCTAAATAAACCTGCCAACAATTGCTTGTTTGAGTTGTCGCTTGCGACCATTGTACCTGACTAGTAAGTATTGCAACTATAACGGAATGGCTAAATAAAAGTACCAACAACTGCTGGGTTTGGGGTTATCTCATGTTAATTGTATCTGACTAGTAATTGTTGCAACTACAATGAAATGGTTAAATAAAACTGCCCACGGCTTATTTTATCAGGATGACTATCTATACCTGACTAGTAATTGGTGTAACGAGAACCGAATAAATAAAACTGCCAACGGTGTGAGTTCCTCGGTTGACTTCCTCGATTGGTCTCGAGGGGGAAACGCTGGGATGGGTTTGTTTGATGGTAGAATCAGGTTGGTTCCGAATAGGTCTTTCTTATCCCCCCTCTGATAGCCGCCAGTTGTACCGAGTCTCTATAGGTTGTTTAGTGCATGCTGCCGCTGCCGCTTCAGTCCACCATACCTTTGTAGGCGAGGACCGCCGAATTCTAGTCTCGCCGTGTACTGGCCTCAGTACTGACGCTCCTCTTTTTCCTTTGCCCTTTGTCGGCACCCCTTTTGTTTAAGCAGGTTTTGAGATCGACGTCGTTAGCAGGGTTACCCTTCCGGCTTGGCCTGGGCAGGGTTATGGACGCCATTGGTTATTCTTCAGGGCTCTTAGCCCCATTTGCATCTTGTCCGTAGCTGGACGCTCTATCATTTTCAAGGTGATTTGGATCTTTGTATATTATATCTGTATTCTTGACTCATGGAGTCGTGTTGTATATATATCTGTTCTGTGGGTCCCATCGAGGACTGTTGTGTAATGTTATTACTTCGTTTTCCACCCGCACGAAAGTGCCTGGTGGGCACCTTTGAATCGTTTCTATGCGGGTTTGGCGGGAATCGCTGAAACTTGCATAGGGTCGATTCTGAGGGTGTTACAATATGTCAATGAATGGTGCAGTAGCAAGCCCCATGGTGAAGATGTCAGCAAATTGCGCCGTGGTTGGAACATGAAGAACACGAACTTGTCCAAGAGCAACCTTCTCGTGAACAAAATGTATGTCGATCTCAATATGTTTTGTCCTCCGATGCTGAACTGGGTTGCCCGCCATATAAACTGCAAAGATATTATCACAATACACAATGGTAGCCTGCTGAATTGGGCGATGAAGCTCGGCAATAAGTTGACACAACCACACCGTTTCGGCAACCGCATGTGCAACCGCGCGGTGCTCAGCCTCAGCAGACGAACAAGAAACTTTTAGCTGACGCTTAGAAGACCAAGAAATCAAATTATTGCCAAGAAAAACACAGTAACCAGATGTGGACCGACGAGTCTTAGGACATCCAGCCCAGTCTGCATCGGAATATGCTGTCAAATTTGTTGGGGAAGAAGAATTAATATGAAGGCAATGATCAAGAGTTCCTTTGAGATATCGAAGAATTCTTTTGACTAGATTATAATGAGGAAGGCGTGGATCATGCATGAAAAGGCACGCTTGTTGAACAGCATAGGAAATTTCGGGATGTGTGAAAGTGAGATATTGAAGTGCTCCTGCGAGACTTCGATATAGGGTGGGATCAAATAATAATTCTCCTGTAGAAGAAAATTTAGAAGTGGTGTCGATGGGGGTGCGGGATGGTTGGCAGTCCGACATGCCAGCACGAGAGAGAAGATCAAGAGTATATTGTCGTTGAGAAAGAAAAAGGCCAGAAGAATCACGAGTTACAGCAATGCCCAAAAAATGATGAAGCACACCTAGATCAGTCATAGAGAATTCGTGTTGAAGACTAGAGATGATAGAGTTGAGAAAAGTTTATGTGGAGGCTGTGAGAATAATGTCATCAACTTAAAGGAGAAGATATGCAATGTTATTATTTGATTGATAGACAAAGAGAGATGTGTCGGAGAAAGAGGGAATAAACCCTATAGTTTGGATGAATGTAGAAAAGCTCTGAAACCATGCACGAGGTGCTTGCTTCAGGCCATAGAGAGACTTTTTGAGAAGACATACATGATTGGGTGAACTAGGATCTTCGAAACTTAAAGGTTGTTGACAGTAGACAGTTTCTTGAAGAGAACCATGAAGAAAGGCGTTTTTGACATCAAGTTGATGAATAGGCCAAGAAGAGGAAACGACAATGCTAAGAATGGTGCGAATTGTGCTTGGTTTGACAACAGGAGAAAAGGTTTCATCATAGTCAATTCCTTGTTGTTGAGAATAGCCACGCCATACCCAACGGGCTTTGTAGCGAGAGAGAGTACCATCGGAGTGAAATTTTTGATGAAAGACCCATTTACCAGAAACAATGTTTGAATTAGAAGGACGAGGAACTAGCTGCCATGTATCATTGGTGACCAAAGCATGGTATTCTTCTTTCATAGCAGCGGACCAGTTAGGATCGAGAAGAGCAGATTTGTAGGATTTTGGGATGGGAGAAAGGTTGGGTTGAGCTAAAAAATTAAGACGTTTGGAGGGTAGACGAAAACCAGATTTGTCGCGGATACGCATAGTATGATCATTGGTGGATGTTGGAATAGGAATAGCATAGGAGGGTAATTGTGGGGAAGGAGACGGATCTTCCTCAGAAGTGAGTGCCGAAGAGGGAGGCGTGATAGTGCGGTTGGGTGATGCATCGGATGAGGTTTGTGATGCAGAAGGAGAATGTACCGTGGGTGGAGAGGGTAGTAGGGCGACAGGCTGCCGTGAGCCCGTGGCAGGCTGCCATGAGGGCTCGGCAGAGCGCGCGGCAGAGCTCGCGGCAGGAGAAGTGAGCGAAGCGCCCGACGCAGCGGATGTAGGTTCGAGCATAGGGGGTTGTGTGATGTGTAGGGGATTAGGTGGTGTAGCTGAACGGGTCGAGGGAGAGGGATCGGTGGAGATCGAATCATGGGGAGATGTACGTGTGGTGAAAGGAAAAGAGTTTTCAACGAAAGTAACATGACGAGAGACATGGACACGACCAGAAACTGGGTCGAAACATCTATAACCTTTGTGCTCATCGGAATAACCTAGAAAAATGTAGGGTAGAGATCTACGGGCTAGTTTATGAGGTAAAGTGACATAGGTATTTGGAAAACAGAGACAACCGAATACTCGAAGTTTAGGATAATTGGGATGACATAGAAAGAGAGAGTATTATGGCGTGGTTTGTGGGTTAAGTTGGGAGGGACTAATGTTGAGTAGATATGTGGCTGTTTGGAGAGCTTCGGCCCAAAAACATGGGGGCATAGAAGCTTGGATAATAAGGGTTCTAATTATGTCGTTTATAGTGCGGAGAGATCTCTCAGCTTTGCCGTTTTGAGGGAAAGTGTAGGGGCAGGAAAAACGAAGGAGAATGCCATGGTGGAGAAAGAAATTACGATTTTGATTGTTGTCAAATTCTTTTCCATTATCACATTGGATGAACCAAATGGGGAGAAAGAAGTGAGTTGCAACATAGCGTTGAAAATTGAGAAAGATGGTGTGCACATCAGATTTTTTGCATAAAGGAAAAGTCCATATATAATGAGTGAAATCATCCTAGATCACAAGATAGTACTTAAAACCAGAAATACTCTCAATAGGTGACGTCCATAAATCACAATGTAATAATTCAAAGGGAAAAGTACTATAAGAAGTAGAAGAATTGAACAGAAGACGCACATGTTTTCCTTGTTGACAAGATTCACAAACTAGAGAATTATGACTATCACGATTACAAGGAATAGAGAAATCACTAAGAAGAGAATCTAAGACGATTTTATTGGGGTGGCCTAGACGTTGATGCAAATCTCGACCGAAGCAACCATGGATGAGGGTTGAGCAGCCGTGGGAACACCATGGAGGGAGTAGGGATCTCCATCACTATTGAAGCGAGCGATCTCTGCCTTGGTCAGAAAATCCTTCACAGAAACACCAAAGGAGTCAAATTCGAGAGAAACATGATTGTCACGAGTGAATTGTCGAACGGAGATTAAATTTTTAATGAGATCGGGTACAACAAGAATATTATGAAGGAGGAGAGTTTTTGTGGGTGAGAGAAGTTGTGCATTACCAACACCAGAGATAGGGATAGTAGAACCATTGCCAATAGTTATAGAGGAAAAATGCGATGTGGAAAAATTTGACAGCATATTATTCGAAGAAGACATGTGACTAGAAGCACCAGCATCGAAGATCCAATCGGTACCTGAGTTTCCTTGAGCATCAAAGTGGTTCATGGCCTGGATAAACGCCGCTTGGTCCCATCTCGGTGATGAGGAAGAGGACGGCAACGGTGCAGGCAGCGGAGCAGGCGGTGATGGCACGTAGATCGACATGTAGGCACCAGCAGGCGTCGAAGGAGGGGCTGGAGCGATGTACTGCTGGTAATATGTCGGACCAGGCATGTAGGTCGGTGCAGTCATGTAGGCTTGGTGCGGAGGGCGAGTGTCGAGGAGGCCCGGAGAGCCGGCGTGGGGGCGCATGCCCGGCGTCCAGGCGCCAGAGTACGCCAGGGGAGCAGCAATCGGGGAGGGCGCGGTCCAGGGCATGGGTCAGGCCTGGACAAGCCCTGTCCATGGGTCGTGCATCGGGCGCCAGCTAGGAGACACAGGAGGTGCCGGGGCTGGAGGCGTCGGGCCACTGGGAGGAGCCGTGGGTGGTCGAGGCGACCGGTAGATAGGGTTTTTGCCCTTGTAGTTCGGACTAGGGCGCCACCCTGGAGGTGGCTGCACCGGTGATGGAGGAGGCGGTGCAGGAGCAGGAGGTCGCTAGATCGCGGCGAAGACTTGATGGCACGCCTCTTTATTTGCGAGGGCACGGTCGGCCCACTGCAGCATAGATCGGACCTCGGTGAAGGTAGGACGGGGCCGCATCATGGGAATAAAGGAAGTCTGCTTTTCGAAGCGGTCACCGAGCCCGACTAGGAGGATGTTGATCAGTTGACGGTCGTCGACGGGGTCACCGAGCTCTTGGAGTTCATCGGCGATCGTCTTGAGCTTTTGTAACACCCTCAGAATCGGCCCTATGCAAGTTTTAGCGAAACCCGCCAAACCCGCATAGAAACGATTCGAAGGTGCCCACCAGGCACTTGCGTGCGGGTGGAAAACGAAGTAATAACATTACACAACAGTCCTCGATGGGACCCACAGAACAGATATATATACAACACGACTCCATGAGTCAAGAATACAGATATACAGTACAAAGATCCAAATCACCTTGAAAACGACAGAGCGTCCAGCTACGGACAAGATGCAAATGGGGCTAAGAGCCCTGAAGAATAACCAATGGCGTCCATAACCCTGCCCAGGCCAAGCCGGAAGGGTAACCCTGCTAACGACGTCGATCTCAAAACCTGCTTAAATAAAAGGGGTGCCGACAAAGGGCAAAGGAAAAAGAAGGAGCGTCAGTACTGAGGCCAGTACACGGCGAGACTAGAATTCGGCGGTCCTCGCCTACATAGGTATGGTGGACTGAGCGGCAGCGGCAGCATGCACTAAACAACCTATAGAGACTCGATACAACTAGCGGTTATCAGAGAGGGATAAGAAGACCTATCCGGATCCAACCTGAAGCTAACACCAAACAAACCCGTCCTGGTGTTTCCCCCTCGAGACCAAACGAGGAAGTCAACCGAGGAACTCCCACAGTTGGCAGTTTTATTTATTCGGTTATCGTTGCGGCAATTACTAGTCAGGTATAGATAATCGTCCTGATAAATCAATCAGTGGGCAGTTTTATTTAACCATTCCGTTGTAGTTGCGACACTTACTAGTCAAATATACGATAGCATGAGATATCCCAAAACCCAGCAGTTGTTGGTACTTTTATTTAGCCATTCCGTTACAGTGAAGCTGATTACTAATCATATCAGATACAAGTCAAATTATAACGGTAAACTTTAGTTATAGTTTTCTATGATCAAGCACTGTGCTCCAAGTCGTCCATAACCGCGGACACGGCTTCTCGAAAAGATTTAACCCTGCAGGGGTGCACCAAAGTATCCACAAGCACTTCGACCCTTTTTGCCAGATCAGTTAACATACACCCATCGGTATGTCGGCGGGGCCTAAGTCACGACGTTCCCAGACCCAAAGCAAGCACGGGGGGGCCACCCCACTAAGTACACCCGCAACGAAGTCGGCCGGTCTCCGAGACGGACTCAGGGTTTGCGACAGTGGCTGTAAACGACAGCAAATCCCAAAACTGGGACTGTCGATACCGCGAAAACACTCCGCCTCCAAAACAGTACAGCGTGCTCCTCACACAATCGTAAATAAAGCAGTAAAGCATGGCATAAGTACAGGATAGTAATAAAGCCCCAAACTACTTGTGGCCCCCAGTACAATACTTTGAAATCAGGTACTAATCGATGGGGGGCCCATATCTCCCCACCTGTGGTTAGCGCGCTCGATCTCGGAACAGGTGTCAAGAACTCGGGGTCCTACGGGACACAAGTGGGCGGTCGGAAACCAGATATTATCTATCACCCACCGGTGCCTCTGCTTACCTACTTCAGTTTTAGTTGTTAAACAGTAATTAAAGTGAACAATAATTAAAACCATGATCATCTCCAACATTGAACATGCGGCAATACTCCAACAACTGTGGTACTTGACGACACTCAACAGCACTTGAGCGAGCGACTACGACACGCAAGTCCAACTATCTACCAATCAACATGTGATAGGATGTGTCCAAGGCAATATATGGCTGCAAGGGATATCACGGGTACGGAAACTAGAGCATCGCAACACAGATAGCAATAGATCAACAGGAGGGAAATAAATACTATAAAAGTAAGATAGGTAGAAAGGGGGAGATGCTCGCCTGAAAACATTGCCGAAGGTTCAACCGAAGAACGGGGCGAAGCTCACATCAACTCAACGGCCTTATCCGCGAAGAACCAAAACACTAGCATAAACACCGGATGCAATATTTAAGATTACGGCAGAAGATCGGGCATGATGCATGTATGATGTATGGCATGGCAAGGTGCGATGCAATTATGCAGGATTAAGCGGAACCGGGGTCCCGACAATTAATCAAACGGTTCAAGTTATTTAGGACCCCCGCAATTTAAATGTTGTTTTTAACAGGGCAAAGCAATGTCACCGGTTCGCTACACCAATTTAAATGAGGCCAATATAAGACCAGATCTGCCCGCATATGGGCCCCATATTTAATTATATGGTGAATTGGTATAAGGCCCCCAAACCACACAAATATGCATGCGAGTATGACAATTTAATATGCGACAAGTTGTATTATATTATAAAATAGGGTTTCGGGAAGGGGTTCACACTTTAGAGGGCCTCGACGAACTTGGGGTTCCGGGGGTTCGGGGTTCGACAGGGTTCGACGGGATCGGTCTCGGGGTTGGTTACAAGGTGAAGAACTTGGCATTCCGGGAAGAAGGACTTGGTTCGGTGTCGGGGGCGCATCGGACTCGCCCAGGTCGGTGTCGTTCTTGTCGCATCCGTGGTCTTCGGGTCATGTCGACGGTCATGGCGTTCGGGAGACGATCTTGTCGCATCCGGGAGAAGGACTGGACGTTCCGCGGTGGAGTGCTGGTTGCTCCGGTGGCGATCTTGGCGGTCATCGGGTTCTCGGTCATCGGTAGATCTTGTCATCGCTTTGGTGTTGGTCTCGACACATATGATGTAGATCTTGGGGTACCACCTTGATTATCGGAGGCGACTTGGGGCTCGACGCCGGGGCCTTCAGGGTTCCCTGTCGGAGTGCTAGATGTTCCGTGATGGAGTTCTTGTCGGAGATTCTTCGGACACCTTCGGCTCGGTACGGTCTTGGAGTCTCGCGCCCGTGGTCTTGTGCGGTCCTTCGGTCCCGTGTTGGTCTTGGCTTCCGCTTGAGCACCAGCGGGCACACACGCGGAACGGGTGCAACAACAGCATGACAAGGTGCACCGATAGCTGGCCGGGTCGGAGAAGGCCGATGGGCGGCGCTGCAAGGCACAGCAAGCCCGGGCGCGGGCGAGGTGGTGCTCGGGCCGTACTGCAGCGGAACAGCGATGCCGAGGCGAGGAAGGAGCCGGTCGGAGGAAGCTTGACGGGGGAGGGGCGGCGGCCGGCCGGAGGAGAGGAGGTCCAGGGGCGGCTCGGCGGGCCAGGCTCAGGAGCACGCCGGCGAGAGGCGCCTGCAGCGGCGGACGGCGGCGCTCTGGCGGGCCCGGCGAGCTCCACGCCGAGGGCGCGCGGGCAGGAAGAGGAAGGAGGAAGGCCGGGAGAGCGGGGTGGTCGCCGGCGGCGGTGACGCGGGGAGGACCCCTGGCTGCGGCGTCTGTCGGGGCCGGCGAGGCGGGGGGGCCCGCAGGGCGGTGCTTGGGCCACGCGGCGGCGGAGGAGAGGGTCGGGGCGGAGGTGAGGAGGGCGGCGGCCGGAGGAGGTTCTGCCCGCGGGGGTTGCGGGCGAGCGCGGCGTCGGGCGGGCGGCGCCGGAGGAGAGGGGAGGAAGGCCGGCGAGGCCTGCAGGCGGGCACGCGGCCGGGGCGGGGAGCTTGGCGGGGCGAGGCCGACGGTGGCGCCGTCGAGGAGGCGCGGAGGGGAGGAGGACCGGCGGTTCCGGGCCGAGGAGGAGGAGGGGCGGCGCCTGGCCGGAGCTGAGAGAGGACGGGAGGCCGGAGGCAGCGGTGCGCGCGGGGAGAGGTGGTGGGCGCGTCGGGGAAGGAGAGGGTGGGGGAGGAGAGAGGTGGGGGTGGGTCCGGGGAGTGGGTGGGACCGCGGGGCAGGTCGGCCAGGGGTAGGGAGGCTGGGTCGGTGGCGTGTGGGTGTTGCTGTGGGGAGGGGTGGGACCCAAGGAGAGAGAGGGGGAGAGAGAGAGAGGAGTGGGGGCTGGCATGTGGGAGATGAGGTGGCAGCAGATGAGAGGTGGGGGGTTTGGGGAGGGGTGAGGTGGCGACATAGGATAGGTTGGGGTGAGGTGGAGGCAGGGTGGGTAGTTTAGGTCTGGGTATAAAAAGGATTCGGGTGGGCTGGTTTAGGTGGACCGATTTTATTTCAGGGGTGGTCGACTGGGTCGAATCGGCCCGTTCGACTGCCCCACTAAAAATAATTAAATATTTTATTTATTTCAAACAGGGCTTTTGCAATCCGATAGCAGACAAAACAAAATAATCTGGAGACCCGGGTTTTGTGTTTGAACAAAGACGGGGCGTTTAGAAAACATGAACCGGTTTTTCCGCAAATAATTTTATGCAAGCAAATGCAAGATGATGACGATGCTCAAATGCAATGTGGCATGATGACATGAGCATGCGGTCATGATGATGCAATGCACAAAAACAACGCGATTTTCTAGTAGTGGTTTTGCGGGATGCCACAGCTTTTGACATTAGACGCCGATGGGAGAGTCACCTTGGACGGTGTTGCGAAGCTCGGTGTGGAGGGTGTTGACGTGGGCGTCGACATTGTCTTGGAAGAGCTGTCGGAGGGCCACCCAGAGGGCGGCTGCGCTGGTGGCGTCGCGAAACACGAGATTGAAGATCTCAGTGGACACCCGCTGGTAGATCCATTAGATAATGGCGAGATCGTCCTTGACCCAGCGAGGATCGGTAGGCCGGGGAACGGCGTTGTCGGCGACGTGGTCGAGAAGATTGCACCGACCGAGATGAACCTCGTGACGCCAATGGTAGTAATTATGTTTTGGTAGATCTAAAGTGATTGGAATAAAGGGGCTAACATCTGAGATTGTATCGGCATAGTGGATAGTTAGGAGGGTAGGAGAGGTTAGAGCAAGGGAGGTGTTGGAGGTTTGGCCGGCGTCACCTAGGGAAGCGGCGGCGGCGGCCTTTTTGGTGAAGTAGTCGGGAGGGGGAAGAGGGGGCGGCGTCGGTGGCGGCACTATGCCCTAGGATCTAATTGTCTGATACCATGTAAATTTGATTGACTTGCATATAATATTGCTTGAGGGGTATGGGGTACAAAACTTGTCAACCAAGATGACTTAAACCGATCCTAAAATAAACTCTAACAAATCAAGACCTGTCCAGTCTAACATATAGTTTCCCTCTGATGTATCAGCTTCCAATCTAGCTAGAGCTTCGAATCGCACGGGGTGGATGGTTGGAATTTGTTTGGGAGTGTTCTTTCCATGTACGTACGTACAATCCGAGTTAGTTTTTGACACGCACCATACTTTGCTGGTAGCATAAGTTTTGTGTGCCTCCGATTATGACGACGGCAAAGCCAACACACATATACGCCGGCACTCGCGAGATCGAAGAATCACGAACACCGGCGGGCCGGCGCGGGCATGCCTCATCTATCTCCTCTGGAGCAGGAGCTGCTCTCGGACGCCGAGATCTTTGGCCCGTTCATCATCATATCAGCCCTGATCTTCTGGTGGCTCCACTGGCGACGGCGGAAAGAGTTCGCGAAGATGATAGACTATGTGTCGTCGTACACACGGCCCCAACAAGGCCAAGGCAGCGGCAGCGCGTCGGCCACGGGCGGCGAACCGGCGGCGGCGGAGGAGTGCGCCGTGTGCCTGGGGGCGCTGGAGGACGGCGACGTGTGCTGCGTGCTGCCGGCGTGCCGGCACGAGTTCCACCGGGAGTGCATGCGGAGGTGGTTCATGACCTGCAACAGCACCTGCCCCTTGTGCCGGACCATGGTTCACCGGCCGTCTGTCGCCGAAATCGTGTAGCTAGCTAGCCATGTGTATTCTGTCTGTTTCAGGAGTAGAAGTAGTACTAAACGTTGGTCGATTGGGCTTTGCAATTAGTCATGCTTCTGAGGCAGTATGGACAAAATTGACCTAAAGTTTAAAGAAATTTACAAAATGAACTTTTGATGAAAGTATTTCACTTAACTAACCCTTTTGGTTAACGCCCAACACAAATGCGCTATGCTTAACATGGTAGCGCCTCTCTAAAAGGCGCTATCCTCTTTCACGCCGGCACGTCACTGTACATAGAATAGCGCCTATGTGTAAGACGCTACACTAGTCTATATATATAAAGTCTGTATATTTGTGACAAAAAACTCTAGTGGCTGAGTTGGTAGAGCCTTTTTGTTGCTAGCTCTAGCAGGTTGTGAGTTCAAGTCTTCAAAACAACATTTTTGTTTTTCTTTTTAAAATGCTGTGACATTGATTTTATTGTTGTACGTATGAAAATATAGTAATCCTAGCAGTCTTATTTATTTTTAAAAAATAGAAACCAAGTATGCAAGTTTATAATATCTGTTTAAAATAGAAAATACAAAATTTTCAAAAGCATGAAACCAAATAACTTTTAGCATTGCTATAGTAATTCTAGCAGTCTTATTTATTTTTAAAAAATAGAAACCAAGTATACAAGTTTATAATATCTGTTTAAAATAGAAAATACAAAATTTTCAAAAGCATGAAACCAAATGGTTTTTGGAACCTTGCTAGCTTTAACAAACTCAATCGGCGATTCACTGGCAGACGGCGGGAGAACAACTACCTGCCGACGCTGCTCAATGCTAACTTCCAGCACAACGGCGTGGACTACCCGGGTCGCGAGCCCACCGGCAGGTTCAGCAACGGCAAGAACTTCGTCGACTTCCTCGATGCGTTTATATACTTGTCTCTTGTTTTTTAAAATGAAATATACTGTTTGAAAGACAGCGAACCTCTTGCATTACTGTCCAAAGTTAATTATAACTTTAATTGATCGAAGCGATCCCCTAAACTAGCGCTAACTAAGATATTAAATAATCAAGTGCCTCATTACATAAGAATCGACCCAACGATGAGGTTTTTGTAGACACAATCTGCTTCTATATACAGGTTCCAAAAGTTACTCGGTTTCTAAAAAATTTGGATTCTTCTAATTTAAACAGACAATATAAACTTGCATACTCGATTTCTATTTTTTAAAAATAAATAAGACTGCTAGAATTACTATATTTTCATACATACAATAATAAAATCAATGTCACAGCATTCTTCTAATTTAAACAGACAATATAAACTTGCATAATTGATTTCTATTTTTTAAAAATAAATAAGACTACCAGAATTACTATACGTACAACAATAAAATCAATGTCACATGCATTTAAAAAAGAAAAAAGAAAAGTGTCAATTGGAGACTTGAACTCACAACCTGCTAAAGCTAACAACAAAAGGGCTCTACCAACTTAGCCACTAGAGTTCTTTGTCATAAATATACAGACTTTGTATATATAGACTAGTGTAGCGCCTTACACATAGGCGCTATCCTATGTACAGTGACGTGCCACGCTGGCAAGGAGTATAGCGTCTTTCGGAGAGGCGCTACCATGTTGAGCATAGCGCCTTTGTGTTGGGCGTTACCCAAAATGGTTAGTTGAATGAAATACTTTCGTCAAAAGTTTATTTCATGAATTTTTTTAAACTTTAGGTCAATTTTGTCCATACTGTCTGCTTCTGACCTTGCTTGGGGATCTGTGCTCCAGCAACCTCGCCGTCCTCCTCTAGCTTCTGGGTCTTCGCAATTTGTTTCATGCTATACGCACCTCACCCAATTTGTTTTGTTGGTTGATAGCTGATTCTTTTTTTTAATAAACGAGTTGATAGCTGAATACTTCCTCCGGTCCATATTAATGGTCCAATTTTAAATCTAAATAAATTGAAGGCATTAATATAAACCGGAGGAAATACTAATATGCCTACTATCATTGTATCAATTAATCTACTACTGAATTGTCATTGTCATGAGTAGTTCAAATGTGCAACGTGTCGTGCATGAAAACAGTGTGATTACCTACTTGGCTACTTACAAGGACGAAGGTCGTTTTCAACCCGAGGCAGAGGTAGTGACGAAAACGGAGCGAAAGCGAACGAAACTGACCGGTGCCACATTTGTATTCATATTTTTTGTGGAAGCGAAAACGAATACAGAAACACCGAAAACAAAAGCAGAAGCAGATATTGTCAGAAACAGATATGGGTCGAATATGGTGCAGACGCGAAACAAAGCAAATTTTACCCGGAACCAAGATAACTCTAAATTCATGCAACAAATCTTAAGCATTTAAGAAAACCAATAAAGTAGTTTCCTGATTATAGCACGATTATAGGTTTACAAGGGAATAATGAAAAGATCAAATCATGGAAGCCTACTCAAATGCGTGAAGGGATTACATGATCATCGGTTCTTGGATCGGCAACTTTGCAAATTGGGTCTGACAAGGTCATGTAATGGGTCTATTAGATTTGTCTATGCACATCAATCCTAAAACAGAAATTTCATATTAGACGGAAAAGGAAATTCCATTTCCATGTCTGTTCCGTCGGAAAACGCTGTTCCGTTGTTTCCGTTTTCGCCAAACCAATTCCATTTCCATTTTTTTTGGCAAAATTCCGTTTCCATTTCCGTATTTTCACCCTGTTTCCGTTTCTCAGCGGAAAAGTCAGGTTGCTTGGTTGGGAAGATCATAGCGACAACTAGACCCACCAGTCCACCGGTCTGCTAACCCGAGCAGAAATGTAGAGCTCCCCCTTACCCTCGTGTTGTCTCCCCGCACGAGGTGGCCGCGCGGCCCCTGCTTGCCTCTCCAATGACCTTTCTCCCTGACCTCCTCACCTCCCACCGTCGGCGGCATCGCAGTGTTGCCCTTGTCATTGTGGGGCCATGAAATAGCCGACTGTGGCAGCCATCTCTAGATCCTGAGCATGGGAGGCGCTTCTCGGGTGCGCGACCAAGCGGCAGTGAGGCTAGGCCAAGGTGGCTCCGGCGTGGTTCCGGGTGGCGAGGTGGCGTTGCTGCAGAGCAGCACGGTTGCCTAGGGTGGTGGCAACGGCAACACGCCAAGTGCAGCGGGCTGCTGGAGCTTCACAAGCCCGATTTGGTCTCGGACGGGCCGAAGAGGCCTGGTTTGCTCGGGATGCTGTGTCCGGTCGGTTACCGCCATCAGCAGTGGAGTTTGTTCCATCCCGCGTGGGTGTTGTACTGCCGCTTCTCGTTCCCAGCTTCCTCCGATCGGTCTTGCCGTCCTTGCGATGTTGGCTACAGTGAGACGGTGATGATGTTCGCGTGGTTGCGCATGTTGGTGGATGACACATTTGGTGGAGTGCGAATCGGTTGTACGTGGTTGTGGTTTTTTAGGGGTCGCCAGAAATCCCTGTCGGGCGGTAACACATATAACTTGCATGCATCTATGTGCAGATCTAGGGAAACGGGCTTTAGTGCAATAGCAAGGCAACATTTTTGTAGGTTTTGGTGTTTGTATAAGTGTTTTTGCCTCATCGTAAAAAGATTGTACACATATAAATTACATGCTAGTTCGTACCTTATTCCCCAACAAATGAAATTATTACTTCATATTTTAAGATTATATGGTAAGGACTGTTGTGTACCTTAATTCCCAGATAGGAACTTTTTCTACTGTTTACTCGCTCACTGGTAACTCGCGGTACTTACCATTTGAAAGATTATGTGTGTTAATACTGTTGTTGATTCAATATGGAGATGAGGATCGGTGTTGGTCACGATCGAGAGTGAGGAATATAGATAAAAAATGAGTGTACATGTATGTCGATTCAAGTGTGTCCCATCAAGAGTGGCCACGCACCATTTGTTTTTTGGAATTATTGTGACACAAGACTTTATAATGCCAATAATAGAGTAAAATTGTTAGAAAAATCTTTCAACAATCTCGTGTTATAAGGACATGTTCAATGGTTACTGTGGTCTTCTCTTGTGTAGTTCACAATATTTAGAGGAGACCAAAAACATGTTATAATACAAGGGATTATTGCCTAATGTTACCACACACAATTAATACTCACACTCATATAAAAATATGAGATGAATAAACCTAATTAAGATAAGGTGTGATGAAAAGGTATCAACACATGCAATTGAGAGAGCTATCTCATTTTTCATTTGAATAAATCATGTCTTAGATAATAGAAGACATCCCTATTTTTTCATTTCTATATGCTCCATGTTAGTAATTTATGCAACATTGTCAATATAGCACTGTTGCACGTTCTCTGACATATTTAATCTTATATAAGAAGACTAAGGTAATAAACATACCATATGCATCATTTTGATGCAGGGGCCCAGGCTATCCCATTTCGGAAAGATATAAAAAGTCTATGGCGAATAAAGACCTTTGAGAAATATTAGAAAAACAGTGTAAGATTCTAAAAAATGGGTGTAGGTGTGTTGTTTTAGCGGTGAGTAATAGAGAACTTAACTGATCTATTATTTGAATGCCATCTTGCTTGTCTCTCATGGAGATCTGTTAAGTTGCCAACCACACTAAGTGTCTTGACAGGGAGTACTTTCTTAGTAACGAGTTAAGAAATAGCTTGTCGGAGATATTCCAATTTTGTTCACTGGAGTCCAAGAGCAGAGATGAATGTAGCCAGAATTCCAACTAGAGGACAAATGAATCAATGTAGACATGATTTTGCACCAGGTTAAGAGCTATCTGTATGTGCCCTGGAAACAGATATGCAAGCTGCAGCGAATGGAGGGAACCAGAATTGTGAACTAGATTCGTTGCACTCCTGAAAACAAGCTTAGCAGAGTAGAATTTATAATTTTTATGTCCTGAATTAGATGTCACAGCTTTGTCTAGCGCGCTAGATATATGCAAATCTAGACAAATTTGCGGACCTAATTTGAGACTGAGGGTGTAGCTTGAAAAGCAGTAAAGCTAGAGGAACATCAACACTACCACAAGATTAGGAGAAGCATTGGCTCAAGTCCATTTAGTCAGGTTTAGCTACAGAAAATGTTGATTCCAGTGTAGTCGTGGACTTGATTGAAGGCAGATCTAAAATCACAATGGTACTTATGTACTACTAGGTAATTATATTGATTCATCCCCGCAAAAACTTATATTGATTTATTAAGTGTTTTTCATACAGGAATAGCCTCTTGTTAATTTTAACTTTCCACTTCACATTTTGTTTTTATATCTACTTCCGCATAGTCAGTGTGTAGATTTCAACTTCTGCTACTCAAAATATATCTAGGTTTGATCTCCAATACTACAATAAAATAACATCTAAAACCCACCATATTGATGTTACCAGAACGATCTTTGAACATACTTCATGATGCATATTTAGTCTGATTTGTAGCGACATGTTTTCATAAAAGTTGATCAAAGTAATGGTTTACAAATCCCTTGTGATCTTTTGTACATGTCTTGGTGTGCAAATGGACAGTTCTTCCATATGCCCAGTGCATATAGTCAATGCTACTAAGCATCCCTGGAAACCCTCTTCCTACATTCTATGCCAGGATCCGAGTTGTGTCTTCTGTATTGGGTGTTCTCAGATACTTCTTCTCAAACACTGTCATAATTATCCAGCAAAACCTGTACATGCAAATAATGGTTGTGGACTTGGCCATGTGTGGGTAGTCGTCCTTTGTATCTCCATAAATTCCATATGCAAGCATCCGGAGAGTAACTGTACATTTCTTAATTGTGGAGAAACCAAGCAAGCCGGCGGCGTCTCTCTCTTCAGTTTGAAGTAGTCATCGAACTCCCTCAAGTTTTCGACAATCTTTAGAAAGAGCTTCATAGTCACGACCATGCTCCTGCTGAAAACCACGAGCCACAAGACGCGCTTTATAGCGCTCAAGAGATCCATCAGAGCGGGTATTAATCTTATAGACCCACTTACACGTGATAGGGCGAACACCGGGAGGGGGAGAAACAAGATCCCAGGTGCCAGTGCGCTCAAGCGCAGCAACCTCCTCAGCCATGGCCAGCTGCCATTCAGGATGATGCTCAGCATCCCGATAAGAAGTCGGCTCAGAGGCAACAGAAAGACCATACTGACTAGGAGAGTAACGGTTGGGAGCACGACGCTGCCTAACAGGCCGAGTAGAGGGAAGCTCATCAGAGGAAGACGGCTCAGAAGACGATGATGAAGAAGAAGGAATAGCAGAGGAAGACTCTAGAGAACGAGGAGAACTAGGAGAACTAGACGGAGCAGAGGAGGACGATGTCGAAGAAGAGACATCAGGGGGAGGAGATCCTGAAGAAGACACAACAGGAGTAGAAGGAGGTGTGTCAGGAAAGAGAAGAAAAGAGATATCTTCCACCGGGTAGGTACCAACGGTGGGACGAGGATAGAAAGGACGCATCTCATCAAAAGTAACATCACGAGAGATACGCATCCGACGACCAACATGGTCCCAACAGCGATAGCCCTTATGCTCATCACTATATCGAAGAAAGACACACTCAACAGACTGAGCGGTCAGTTTGGTGCGTTCACGAGGAGCAAGAAGAACATAGCAAACACAACCAAACAAGCGAAGCATGGAGTAGTCTGGAGACTGTCCAGATAGGCGCTCAAGGGGGATACCACCCTGCAGAGCGGTGGAAGGCTGAATATTGATGAGGTAAGCCGATGTAGCGACAGCCTCAGCCCAGAAATGCGACGGAAGAGAAGAAGCAATCATCATGGCACGAGTGGTCTCAAGAAGATGATGATGCTTACGCTCAGCAATACCATTCTGGGCATGTGCGCCAGGACAGGAGAACTGAGCAAGGGTGCCCTGCTCAGCAAGAACACCTCGCAACATCTGGGAGATATATTCACCTGCAGAATCAGCACGAAACACACGAATGGGTGTAGAATATTGAGTACGGACCATGGCCACAAAACGCTGATATATTGAGAGCACTTCACTATGATAGCGCATAAAATACAACCAAGTGTACCGAGAAAAATCATCGATGAATAAAATATAGTAGCGATGGCCCCCTTTCGAAGCGAAAGGAGACGAACCCCAAACACCGGAATGAACTAAATCAAAAGGTCGCTGAGATACAGACGCGCTAGTAGGATAGGGAAGCTGAATCTGTTTACCCAACCTACAGCCCTGATAATGTAAAGATCCATCTCCTGAGACAGACCCCAGAAGACCACGATGAACTAATGACGACAGACGAGAGTCACAAAGGTGACCAAGACGATGATGCCACTGCTGAAAGGAGCTGGTAGCAGAGGCGACGACCGGAGAAGAACTGGCAGATGAAGTGACAGCGGAAGGAACACGAAGCCAGTCTAACTCCCAAAGTCCTGAAGAGTCATGGCTGCGAGGGCCAGCTCCAACTAGGGCCTGTGTGCGACGGTCCTGGACAACACAAGAATCAGCATCAAGAATGACGTGACAACCAGAGTCAGTAAGCTGGCTAGCAGAGAATAGATTCATTTTAAGAAGAGGAACATGAGAAATATCAGGAACAGAAAAAGAAGAGGTAGAAAGGGTGCCCCGACTAGAAATAGGAAGAGAGGTACCATCAGCCGTGAAAACACGAACATGAGAAGGGAGAGAACGAAGAGCGGACAGAAAACAAGACTCAACGGTCATATGAAACGAAGCTCCAGAATCCAGATACCATAGGGACGTACCTGACTGTGTAGAAGGTGGTGGTCGGGCAGTGCCAGAAGAATCAGTCACAGAACCAGCAGTGCCTGTCGAAGAAGAGCCTGTAGCAGCAAGCAGACCACGAAAACTCCTGATAATGTCCTGATCGGAGAGAGCAACCGCTGAAGATCCGGAAGGAGCCGACTGCCCACGAGCCTGGTGCTGCTGATGTAAACTGGGATCCCGTGTATAATAGGTGGCCCAAGTATGACCATCCTTGTTACAGTAAGAGCAGTGGCGAAGAGAACCACGGCGACCCTGACCACGAGCCTGCTGGTGCTGAGCCTGACCCTGAGACTGCTGGTGCTGACTCTGACCCTGACCTGGAGGAGTGAGTAGTATCGGAGGCGGCACTGAGGACCGCGGCTGAGTCAAGAGAGCAGACGGCATAGGAGGACCACGAGTAGCAAGCACAGATGGAACCGCAAGAAGACCAGCACCACGGAGACGGGTCTCCTTAGCCCGAAGCTTAGACAACACCTCAGAGAGCGGAACACGAACACGAGCATTCAGTTGAGCACGCCGGGGCTCAAACTCCTGGCGGAGCCGAGACAGAAACTCATAGATGCGATGAAACTCCAAATCCGAGCGCACAATCTGGCAGCACGAGCATGTGCCACAAACAGCAGTACAGAGAGAATCAAGTTGGCGCCAGATAGCAGCACTCTGAGTATAGAACTCATCAATAGTGGAATCACTCTGCTGAAGATCATGCTCCTGGCGAACCACGGACAGGTAAAGAGCATCCCCAGACGGCTGATAGCGCTGACGAAGATGTGCCCACTGAGCGGCAACAGTAGGAAGACTCATGAACTCAGCAGCATACTGGCGCAGAACACTGGAGGTGAGAACAGCAGCAGCACGGGCATCCTCATCGATCCACTGAGTGTAGGCAGTCAGAGCATGATGATAGGTCTCGATATCAGCAGAGTACTGTTTGAACTTCAGCTCATAAGCAGCAACATCACTATCATCGGCACTCTGAGCAGCATTCTTGGCCTCCTGAGAAGCATCAGCGCCAAGAACAATCGGCGTCGGCGGAAAAGGAGCCACATGAGCAGGGGGCACGGCGGACAGGAGACCTCGCCGGAGATCACACCCCAAAGACAGAGACCGCGCATGTGAACACGCATAAAGGCAGCGAAATCAGGATAATCCGCGCCATCGAAGATCAACGGGCAGCGAGGAATTGCAACATAGCCAAGACATCTTTCTCTCTCAATTTTTCTTTTACAATTTTTTTGTCAACACTCAAACAGATCGAGCAGCAGGCAGACAGAGAAGGCCTGGGCGTCGATCAAAGCAGAGACGGCCGGTGGAAGGGCCAGCAGCTGGAGACCGGCGGAGAGGAGCCTGGGCGGGCGAAGGGGAGTCGGAGAGCCGGAGGTTGGAGAGCCGGAGGGGAGCCGAGGCGGGCGCCGGCGAGATCGATGACGGGCTGGCGTTGGGCGACGACGGGCTGGCGTCGGGCGACGGAGGGCGTCGGGCGACGGGCTGAGCGGGGGTCGAGCCAGCAACTGGGCGCTAGGCATCGGGGATCGGTCGAATCTGGAGGGCGTCTGGCGTTAGGCTTCAGGCGCTCGTCAAGCTGGGCGGGCGTCGGGCCAGCAGGTCCAGATCGAATCTGATACCAGCAGATCGAATCTAATACCAGCAGATCGAATCTGATAACTGTAGGGGTTCGTAGCATGGAAAACAAAAAAATTCTACCGCATGCAAACAAACAAGCCAAGATCTATCTACTAGAATATAACAACGAGTCGATAGAGGAACTCACCCTCGAAGATTCCAAAGTGTTTAACGAGAGCAGATTCTCATGGGTGATGTAGTCGTACTCTTGCCGATCTCAAGATCGTGTAGACGATCCTTCTGGCGCTGCGTTCCGGCAGCGCTTTCGCAGCCGATCACACGTTCGGTACTCAATGAATACCTTCCTCTCCCTTGTTCCAGCAGGCAGCAGAGGTTGTAGCACTCTCCTCGCGATTCCGGCAGCACGACGGCATGGTACCGGAAGTAGAGGGGAGATCTCGCAGGGCTTCGCCTTAAGCCGGAGCGAGTATGGTGGACTATGAGAGATGCCTTGGTGATCTAGGGTTTAGAGGCACCAAGGGAGGAGGCTAGGCCGACGGCTAGGGCTTGGGGAAATCCCCAACTCGGCGGCTAGGGCAAACCCTAGGGCGGCGGCGACTTGTGGTGGCCGGCGGCTAGGGCTAGGGTTTTTGGTTGAGAGAGGTGTAGGCTAGAGGGGGCACCCCTGCCCCTTCTTTTATAGGTGGGAGGGCGCCGGCCAAGGGGAGGGAGTCCTCCCCCAAGTCGGCCTCCTTGGCCGACGGGTGGAGGGAGAGGAACTCCTCCCCAAGTAGGTTTCCTACTCTCCCTCCACCAAGCAAAACTGCCGTTTGACTTTTCAAATTGGCGTTTGACTTTTCAAACTAGGATTTGATTTATCCCTTTATTTTTCTCAGCCATGATACCTAGTACATGATGCAACCATTCCACATTGTCATGACACATTCATGCACCCTTCCCCTCCGGTGTGCCAGACCTTCCGGAACCTTCTAGAACATTCCCGATGAAAACACCGGAATCATTCCCCAACTCTGAAACATGACTTTCCTTATATGAATCTTATTCTCCGGACCATTCCGGATCTCCTCGTGATATCCCGGATCCCATCCGAGACTCCGAATAACATTCAGTATCTTACTCATCATTCCATAACTACTCAACAACATCGAATCCTTAAGTGTGTCTCCCTATGATTCGTGAATTATACGGACATGATCGAGACACTTCTCCGAACAATAACCAATAGAGGAATATGGAAATTCATATGGCTCCCACATATTTCTACGATTAATTTGCGATCGAATGAACCACTTACATACGATACCAATTTCCCTTTGTCTCACGATAGTTTACTTATCCGAGGTTTTGATCGTTGGTATCTTTGCATACCTAGTTCAACCTAGTTACCGATAAGTACTCTTTTCTCGTTCCCGTGGTATGTGAGCCAGTAACATGCTTGCAAGCTAATTGGATGACATTCCACCGAGAGGGTCTGGAGTATACCTATCCGCCATATGGATGGCCAAATCCCATTCTTGATCCATGTGTATCAACCCATACTTTCCGAACACTCAATGCCACCTTTATAGCCACCCAGTTACGGTGTGGTGTTTGATGTCATCAAAGCATCCTTCCGGTGATGGTGATAAGCATGATCTCATGGTCAAAGGAATTAGGTTACTATGTATCAGAAAGCTTATAGCAATTGAACTATTAAAATGACTTGATCTTTATGCTACGCTTATCTATAGGAGGATGTCCATCATACCATTCTCCTAATGATATGATATTGTCGTTAATAACATCTCAATGTTCATGATAGGGAAACCACAATCATATATTAACCAACAAGCTAGTATTATGAAGAGGCTTTTACTAGGGACTCTAATCTAGTTTACAAATCACACAAGTATTAAAGTTTCCTGGTTAATACTATTATAGCATGAATGTAAACATTTATCATAAACACAAAGATATAATAATAATAACTACATTTATTATTGCCTTTAGGGCATATCTCCAACAGTCTCCCACTTGCACTAGAGTCAACTAATCTAGATTACATGGTAATATACCGAACACCTATGGCAGTTTGGTGTTGGTCATGTTTTGCCCTCGGGAGAGGTTTAGTCAACTGATCCGCCACATTCAGATTTGTGTGTACTTTGCAAATCTTTATGTCACCATCTTGGACATGTTCTCGAATAGCGTGAAAATGTAGCTTGATGTGCTTCAGCTTCTTGTGTGACCTTGGTTCTTGCGCATTGGCTATGGAGCCCATGTTATCACAGTAGATAGACATTGGGTCCAGCGCACTTGGAACCACACCGAGCTCTGTAATGAACTCCTTCATCCATATCGCTTCTTGTGAAGCCTCCGAAACAGCCATGTATTCCGATTCAGTTGAAGATCTCGCCACAACGCTTTGCTTTGCACTCCTCCAGCTAACTGCTGCACCATTCAAAGTAAATACGTATCCAGATTGTGATTTAGAATCATCCTGATCGGTGTTCCAACTAGCATCGGTGTAACCATTAACAACGAGTTGTTCATTACCTCCATAAGAAAGAACCAGATCCTTAGTTCTTCTCAAGTACTTAAGGATGTTTTTGACCGCTGTCCAATGATCCACTCCTGGATCACTTTGATATCTGCTAGTCAAACTAAAAGCATATGCAATGTCGGGTCTAGTACATAGCATGGAATACATTAGAGATCCTATGGCTGAGGCATAGGGAGTCTTACTCATCCTTTCTCTATCTTTTGCCGTTGCTAGACTTTGAGTTTTACTCAATGTCGTATTGGGCAACATGGGCAAGAACCCTTTCTTGCTATCTTCCATTCCAAACCTCTTTAGAACTTTGTCCAAATATGTACTTTGTGACGATGATATTAGGCGTCTCGATCTATCTATATAAATCTTTATGCCTAATATGTAAGCTGCTTCGCCAAGATCTTTCATTGAAAAACTATTATTCAAATATTCCTTGACACTATTAAGAAGGTCTACATCATTCCCAATCAACAATATGTCATCTACATATAGTAGTAAGAATGCTATAGAGCTCCCACTCACTTTCTTGTAAATACAAGCTTCTCCATAAGTTTGTATAAAACCAAAACTTTTGATTACCTTATCAAAACGTTGATTCCAACTTCGGGATGCTTGCTTCAACCCATATATGGACCGTTGAAGTTTGCACACCTTGTTAGCATCTTTAGGATCGACAAAACCTTTGGGTTGCATCATATACAACTCTTCATCAATGTCTCCATTGAGGAACGCTGTTTTGACATCCATCTGCCATATCTTATAATCATAATATGCAGCGATTGCTAACATAATCCTCACAGACTTTAGCTTCGCTACTGGTGAGAAAGTCTCATCGTAGTCAACTCCTTGAATTTGTCGAAACCCTTTTGCGACAAGTCGAGCTTTATAGACAGTAACATTACCATCAGCATCTGTTTTCTTCTTGAAAATCCATTTGTTCTCGACAGCCTTCCGGCCATCCGGTAAGTCCACCAAAGTCCATACTTGGTTTTCGTACATGGATCCAATTTCGGATTTCATGGCATCTTGCCATTTATTGGAATCCGGGCTCATCATCGCTTCCTCATACATCGCAGGGTCATCGGTGTTGTCTACCAACATGACACTCATAACGGGATCATACCAATCAGGAGTGGTACGACTTCTCGTTGACCTGCGAGGCTCCGTAGCAACTTCAACCGAAGTTTCATGATCATCATCATTAGCTTCCTCTCTTATTGGTGTAGGCGCCACAGTAACTACTTTCGGTGCTGCGCTACTCGCAAGTTCGAGAGAAGGTTCGACAACCTCGTCGAGTTCTACTTTCCTTCCAGTCACTTCTTTCGAGAGAAATTCCTTCTCTAGAAAGGATCCATTCTTGGCAACGAAGATTTTGCCTTCGGATCTATGATAGAAGGTATACCCAATAGTTTCCTTCGGGTATCCTATGAAGACGCATTTTTACGCTTTGGGTTCAAGCTTGTCCGGTTGTAACTTCTTTACATAGGCTTCGCAACCCCAAACTTTAAGGAACGACAATTTAGGTTTCTTCCCAAACCATAATTCATACGGTGTCGTTTCAACAGATTTAGATGGTGCCCTATTTAAAGTGAATGCGGCTGTTTCTAATGCATAACCCCAAAATGATAGCAGTAAATCTGTAAGTGACATCATAGAACGAACCATATCTAAGAGAGTTTGATTACGACGTTCGGACACACCATTACGCTGTGGTGTTCCCGGCGGTGTCAATTGTGAAAGTATTCCGCATTTCTTCAAATGCTCGCCAAACTCGTAACTTAGATATTCACCTCCACGATCAGAATGTAGAAATTTAATCTTCTTGTTACGTTGATTCTCTACCTCACTTTGAAATTCCTTAAACTTCTCGAAAGTTTCGGACTTATGTTTCATGAAATAGATATACCCATATCTACTCAAGTCATCCGTGAAGGTAAGAACATAACGATAACCACCGCGCGATGCTACACTCATTGGACCACACACATCGGTATGTATGATTTCCAATAAGTCCGTAGCTCGCTCCATCATACCAGAAAATGGAGTCTTAGTCATTTTACCCATCAGACATGCTTCGCATCTTTCAAGTGATTCAAGAAGTCCATCGGAATGAAGTTTCTTCATACGCTTCACTCCGATATGACCAAGACGACAGTGCCACATATAGGTCGAGTTATCGCTCAATTTCAAACGTTTAGCTTCAATGTTATTAATATGTGTATTTACATTATCGAGATTCAATAAGAATAGACCATCTATCAAAGGTGCATGTGCATAAAACATATTACTCATATAAACCGAACAACCATTATTCTCGGACTTAAACAAGTTACCGTCTCGCAACAAACATGATCCAGATATAATGTTCATGCTCAACGCAGGCACCAAATAACAATTATTTAAGTATAAAACTAATCCCGGTGGTAGATGAAGAGGTAGCGTGCCGACCGCGATCACATCAACCTTTGATCCATTTCCAACGCGCATCGTCACCTCGTTCTTCGCTAGCTTCCGTTTATTCCGCAGCACCTGTTTCGAGTTACAAATATGAGCAACCGAACCAGTATCAAATACCCAGGCACTACTACGAGTACTAGTGAGATACACATCAATAACATGTATATCGGATATACCTTTCTTCTTGATGTTGCCGTTCTTCAAATCCGCCAAGTACTTTGGGCAATTCCGCTTCCAGTGACCTTCTCCCTTGCAGTAAAAACACTCAGTATCAGGCTTAGGCCTAGCCTTGGTCTTCTTCGCCGGCATGGTAACTTTCTTACCACCCTTCTTGAAGTTTCCCTTTTTCTTAGACTTGCCTTGCTTCTTGAATTTGTTGGTCTTATTGACCATCAACACTTGGTGCTCTTTCTTGATCTCCACTTCCGCAGACTTTAACATGGAGAAGAGTTCGGGCAACGACTTGTCCATGTTTTGCATATTGTAGTTCATCACAAAGTTCTTGTAACTTGGTGGTAGTGATGGGAGGACACGGTGAATCCCCAAAGCATTAGGAATCACTATACCCAAGCTTTGAAGCTTGCTTGCGTGCCCATACATATTAAGCACGTGCTCACTAATGGAGTTGCCCTCTTCCATCTTGCAGTTAAAGAACTTTTCAGAAGCCTCATAACTCTCAACTGCCGCGTGAGCCTCAAATATCATTTTGAGTTCACGTACAATATCATGTGGGTCATGGTTCTCAAACCTTTTCTAAAGCTCTGATTCCAAACCATACAACATAGCACACTGAACTGTGGAGTACTGATTCTTCTGAGTGAGGAAAACATTCTTCACCTTATCGGTAGCATCAGCTGCAGGTGGGTCACCCAGCGGTGCATCCAGCACATAGGTCAAATTACCAGCATTGAGGACAATCCTCAAGTTACGGAGCCAATCCGTGAAGTTGCTTCCATTGTTTTTCAACTTTTCTTTCTCTAGGAACACATTAAAATTGATGGTAGGGGCCGCCATTGATCTACAACATATTTGCAATAGTTTAGACTAAGTTTATGACAAATTGAGTTCTAATTAATAGTTAAATTAATCTTGGTGAACTCCCACTCAAAACAATATCCCTCATATTGTTTTAGTGATCACACGAACCAAATCCACCACATCAAAACCGATCATCACGAGAGTTGATGTAGCTTCAATGGCGAACAATCGACATGTTCATCATATCTACTATATGATTCATGCTTTACCTTTCGGTGATCCGTGTTCCGAGACCATGTCTATACATGCTAGGCTCGTCAAGATCAAACCTTAGATTCCGCATGAGCAAATCTGGCTTGCTCACGTTGTATACACTTGCAGAATCTAACACACCCGATCATCACGTGGTGCTTCGAAACAACAAGCTTTAGCAACGGTGCTTACTAAGGATGAACACTTTAAAACTTGAAATTTCTGTTCTTGAGGGATCATCTTATAATGCTACCGTCGTTAACTAAGCAATACAATATGCATAAAGGATTAACATCACATGCAATTCATAATATGTGATATGATATGGCCTTTCTTATTTGTGCTTCCGATCTCCATCTTCAAGCACGAACATGATCTCCATCATCATCGGCATTGCATCAAGGTCAATGACGCCGCTCCATGGTTGTCGTCCACCAGCTTCAACTATTACAACTACTTTGAATAGACACGCGGGTCTTAACAGAATTTAAAGACAACCATATGGCTCCTGCCGGTTGCCAACTTACAATAAGGATCATTGCATACATCAAATATAATCACAATCATGGACATATCACATCACAACACACCCCTTCAAAACAAAGTTAGACGCCTCTAATTTTCTTTTCATATTTTACGTGGTTTGGGGATTTCAATAAGTGTCGATCTAACTTACGAACAAGAACCACAACGTTGATGTTTGAACTATCAAGTGCCCGTTGTAAATTGGATCTATACTATAATGGGAGAGACAGACACCCGCAAAGCCACTTATGCAATACAAGTTGCATGTCGAGCGTGGAGCAAGTCTCATGAACGATGTCATATAAGGTTAGCCCGGGCCGCTTCATCCCATCATACCGCAAGATGCAAAGTACACAAGAAGCAATTGATAATAAAAGCACCACCGCCCACAATGACATTGTGTTCTACTCGTGCAATAGATCTGCATATAGACATGGCTCTGATACCACTGTAGGGGTTCGTAGCATGGAACACAAAATTTTTCTACCGCATGCAAACAAACAAGCCAAGATCTATCTACTAGATTGTAGCAACGAGTCGATAGACGAACTCACCCTCGAAGATTCCAAAGTGTTTAACGAGAGCAGATTCTCGTGGGTGATGTAGTCGTACTCTTGCCAATCTCAAGATCATGTAGACGATCCTTCCGGCGCTGCGTTCCGGCAGCGCTTCCGCAGTCGGTCACACGTTCGGTACTCGATGAAGACCATCCTCTCCCTTATTCCAGCAGGCAGCGGAGGTTGTAGCACTCTCCTCGCGATTCCGGCAGCACGACGGCGTGGTACCGGAAGTAGAGGGGAGATCTCGCAGGGCTTCGCCTTAAGCCCGAGAGAGTATGGTGGACTATGAGAGAGGCCTTGGTGATCTAAGGTTTAGAGACACCAAGGGGGGAGGCTAGTCCGGCGGCTAGGGCTTGGGGAAAGCCCCAACTCAGCGGCTAGGGAAAACACTAGGGCGGCGGCGACTTGTGGTGGCCGGCGGATAGGGCTTGGGGAAAGCCCCAACTCGGCGGCTAGGGCAAACCCTAGGGCGGCGGCGACTTGTGGTGGCCGGCGGCTAGGGCTAGGGTTTCTGGTGGAGAGAGGTGTAGGCTAGAGGGGGCACCCCTGCTCCTTCTTTTATAGGTGGGAGGGCGCCGGCCAAGGGGAGGGAGTCCTCCCCCAAGTCGGCCTCCTTGGCCGGCGGGTGGAGGGAGAGGAACTCCTCCCCAAGTAGGTTTCCTACTCTCCCTCCACCAAGCAAAACTGTCGTTTGACTTTTCAAATTGGCGTTTGACTTTTCAAACTAGGATTTGATTTATCCCTTTATTTTGCTCAACCATGATACCTAGTACATGATGCAACCATTCCACATTTTCATGAAACATTCATGCACCCTTCCCCTCCAGAGTGTCGGACCTTCCGGAACCTTCTAGAACATTCCCGATGAAAACACCGGAATCATTCCCCAACTCCTAAACAGGACTTTCCTTATATGAATCTTATTCTTCGGACCATTCCGGATCTCCTCGTGATAACCCGGATCCCATCCGAGACTCTGAACAACATTCAGTTGTTGGAGATATGCCCAAGAGGCAATAATAAAGTGGTTATTATCATATCTTCATACTTATGATAAATGTTTACATACCATGCTATAATTGTATTAACAGGAAACATTAATACTTGTGTGATTTGTAAACATAAAAAAGTCCCTAGTAAAGCCTCTTGTTAAACTAGCTTGTTGGTTAATATATGATCATGGTTTCCTGATCATGAACATAGAGATGTTATTAACAACAGGGTCATATCATTAGGAGAATGATGTGATGGACATACTCCTATAGTTAAGCGTAGCATAAAGATCAAGTCATTTAATATAGTTCATTTGCTATAAGCTTTCTGATACATAGTAACCTAATTCCTTCGACCATGAGATCATGTTAATCACCATCACCGGAAGGATGCTTTGATGACATCAAACACCACACCGTAACTGGGTGGCTATAAAGGTGGCATTGAGTGTTTGGAAAGTATGGGTTGAGGCACATGGATCAAGAGTGGGATTTGTCCATCCATATGACGGATAGATATACTCTGGGCCCTCTCGGTGGAATGTCATCCAATTAGCTTGCAAGCATGTGACTGGCTCACAAGGGATCACATACCACGGGAACGAGAAAAGAGTACTTATCGGTAACGAGGTTGAACTAGGTATGCAGAGATACCGACGATCAAAACCTCGGATAAGTAAACTATCGTGAGACAAAGGGAAATTGGTATCGTATGTAAGTGGTTCATTCGATCGCAAAGTAATCGTAGAAATATATGGGAGCCATATGAATTTCCAGATTCCTCTATTGGTTATTGTTCGGAGAAGTATCTCGATCATGTCCGCATAATTCACGAACCGTAGGGAGACACACTTAAGGATTCGACGTTGTTTGAGTAGTTATGGAATGAATGAGAAAGAGACCGAATGTTGTTCGGAGTCTCGGATGGGATCCGGGATATCACGAGGAGATCCGGAATGGTCCGGAGAATAAGATTCATATAAGGAAAGTCCCGTTTCGGAGTTGGCGAATGATTCCGGTGTTTTCATCGGGAATGTTCTAGAAGGTTCCAGAATGTCCGGCACTCTGGAGGGGAAGGGGTACATGAATGTGTCATTGCAAGTTGGAATGATTGCATCATGTACTAAGTGTCATCGTTGTTCCAAATAAAGGATTAATCGAATCCTAGTTTGAAAAGTCAAATAGCTAAATTGAAAAGTCAAACGGCTAAATTTGGAAAGTGGAAAAGAGGAGGAGGAGGTGAAACCGAGTTGGGGAGGGAGTCCTCATCCCCAAGCCGGCGCACCACCCAAGCCGAGTTGGGGAGGGACTCCACTCCCTCCCCTTGGCCGCCGGCCCCTCCACCTATATAAGGAGGGACAGGGCTCCCTCCTAGGACACACAAGATCCTCTCCTCTAAAACCCTAATTTGGTGCCGTCACCTCCTGTAGCTGCCGCCACCTCCTAGGGCTCACCTTGGCGCCGACTTGGGCAAGACCCAAACCCTAGCCGCCGCCCAAGCACCTCTTCCTCGGCGTGTCTAAACCCTAGATCGTCGAGGGCTCTCTCATAGTCCACCATACTCGCTCCGGCTTAAGGCGAAGCCCTGCGAGATCTCCCCTCTACTTCCGGTACCACGCCGTCGTGCTGCCGGAATCGCGAGGAGAGTGCTACAACCTCCGCTGCCTGCTGGAACAAGGGAGAGGAAGGTCTTCGTCGAATACCGAACGTGTGACCGACTGCGGGAGCGCTGCCGGAACGCAGCGCCGGAAGGATCGTCTACGCGATCTTGAGATCGGCAAGTGTATGACTACATCACCCACGAGAATCTGCTCTCGTTAACCGCTTTGGAATCTTCGAGGGTAAGTTCCTCTATCGACTCGTTGCTACAATCTAGTAGATAGATCTTGGCTTGTTTGTGTGCATGCGGTAGAAATTTTTTGTTTTCCATGCTACGAACCCCTACAGTGGTATCAGAGCCGTGTCTATATGTAGATCTGTTTGCACGAGTAGAACACAATGGTCATTGTGGGCGTTGATGCTTTTATTGTCGATTGCTTCTTGTGTACTTTGCATCTTGCGGTATGTTGGGATGAAGCGGCCCGGGCTAACCTTACATGACATCGTTCATGAGACTTGCTCCACGCTTGACATGCAACTTGTATTGCATAAGTGGCTTTGCGGGTGCCTGTTTCTCCTAGCATAGTTAAGATCCAATTTACAACGGGTGATTAACAATACTAGTATCAATGTTGTGGTTCTTGTTCGTAAGTTAGAACGACACTTATTGAAAGCCCCAAACCACGCAAAATATGCAAAGAAAGTAGAGGCGTCTAACTTTGTTTTGCAGGGGTGTGCAGTGATGTGATATGGCCATGATTGTGATTATATATGATGTATGCAATGTTCCTTATTGTAAGTTGGCAACCGGCAGGAGCCATATGGTTGTCTTTAGTTTCTGTTAAGACCCGCGTGTCTATTCAAAGTAGTTGTAATAGTTGAAGCTGGTGGACGACAACCATGGAGCAGCGTCATTGACCTTGATGCAATGCCGGTGATGATGAAGATCATGTTCGTGCTTGAAGATGGAGATCGGAAGCACAAAGAAGAAAGGCCATATCATATCACAAATTATGAATTGCATGTGATGTTAATCCTTTATGCATCTTGTATTGCTTAGTAGACGACGGTAGCATTATAAGATGATCCCTCATGCACATGAATTTCAAGTCATAAAGTGTTCACCCTTAGTTAGCACCGTTGCTAAAGCTTGTTGTTTCGAAGCACCACGTGATGATCGGGTGTGTTAGATTCCGCAAGTGTATACAACGTGGGCAAGCCAGATTTGCTCATGCGGAAGCTAAGGTTTGATCTTGATGAGCCTAGCATGTACAGACATGGTCTCAGGAACACGGATCACCGAAAGGTAAAGCATGAGTCATATAGTAGATATGATGAACATGTTGATTGTTCGCCATTGAAGCTATATCAACTCTCGTGATGATCGGTTTTGATGTGGTGGATTTGGTTCGTGTGATCACTAAAACAATGTGAGGGATGTTGTTTTGAGTGGGAGTTCACCTAGATTAATTTAATTATTAATTAGAACTCAATTTATCATAAATTAAATCAAAGTGAATTTGCATAGTTGTTGTAGTCATTGGCATCCGTTTACCACCTTGCGCTTAGTTATAATTGAGATGATAGAACCATAGAATTCTGGTTAGTTACTTTACGAACTGGTATCGTATTGTTTTGAAGTGTTAATCTAAAGTTTAAAAGTCCTATTGCAAACTTTCAGTAAGTTCCAGTTACTCCATGAAGTTTAATAATTGGTATTAAATCAAGAGTGACAATTCCAAGTGTTAGTGTATGAGTATCGTGTTTGTCTCCATGATTCTTGATATTCAAAGGATTGTCTTAATATCAAGGTTATCTAGGATCTGAAAGAGTTGTTTCAGAAACCATGATGTGTGGAAGATATTGTGATATCTGAAACGAAGTTTTGGTTGCAACATGATAGAGTATAATATGGCAAAGTTCATGTTTCTCATATTTTGATGAGAATTTGCAAAGGTTTGGAGACACTTGTTGTCCTAATCCTCCAAAAGGTTTTGGATAGCAACATTATACTCGTAATTCATCGTTATAAGCTAAAAGTAGCTTGATCATGGACGATTCCATGATAAAGGTGAATATTTGATGTAGGTAAAATGTTTACTACACCAAGAGATTACTAAAGAAAGGAATTTGAAAGAACACCAAACATTTTATAATGGTGATCTACTTCAAAGTGCAAGTCCAAATACATTGGTATTTAACTATACACGCTTTGGACTATGTGTCATGTATATGACTCCACTATTGATGTTGATAGATTCTTTCAAACAGAAAAGGAAATACTGAAAGAGAATCTCATAAATATATGGCAGAAAAGAAAAGACTAGAATTGTTCAGTTTAAGTATATAGATGATATACATGTTATGGCTATATTCTTTGCTTATTAAACAATGTGGTTCTTAAGTATTTGATACTTAATTTGTTGGTGTGAATCGTCATACGAAACAACACAATTCATGAACTACAATGGCCCAAGTAACTAGCAAAAGAATATGTGATGATGTTCATCGAGAACAAATAAAGGGTTATTGTGTTGCTCGTTAAACATCAAAGCTTGCCTTCAAGATTTGTTTTATCAGGTATTATGAGAACAAAAGGGTTGTTCAAATAATTGCCGTAATCTATAAAAGATGGATGATTCACAAATCTCGTTGGAGAAATCACATCCATAAAACTAGTGCTAAAAAAATGTCGAAAGACAAATTGATTGAAATATCACTTAGGAAGTGACATCGCCGTTTAAATTATATTGGAAAGAAAACATGAAGAAACTCCATGTGGATGGAATTTTAGAGTCTTTTGATTTTGATCAAATGACGCTTGTGAAACTTTCCTAGAAATAATTAAAACTTCGTTCATAGGCCAAAAAGGGAACGAATGACTAGCTTATTGGAACTTGTACATATTGTTGTACGAAGTCCATTATGTGTAGTCGAGAGCGATGGATTTCAACTTCATATGCTTTCTCTGAAAATTTGAGTGAATATATGAATATTTACTTAATAAGGATGAAGTATGAAACATTTGAAAAGTTCAAAGACTTTCAAGATGAAGTGCAAAATCATTGTAACAAGAATATAAACAGTTTATGATAAAGATCATAAAGGAAGATATTTGAGTTACAAAGTTTAGCATAATACCTAAGATTTATGGAATCGTTCCGTGGATTTGCATTTCCCGAAACACCATAAGAGTATGGAGCATTCGAGATATGTAATTAAACCTTGTTTGACATGGTAAGATCAAAGGTATAATTCATAAAACTGCCATTATATTTTAAAGATTAAAAGCTTTAGTTACTACCGTTTTTCCACTGAAAAGAGCTTCATCATAATCCATTGAAATGACACCATATAAAGTTATGGTTTGGGATAAAACCCAAGTAATCCTTTCTTAAAACATTGGTATGCTATGCATAAGAAAGATGTGTGCAACCAAAGTCGGATGAACCTATCTTTGTATAACTGTTAAGTATTCCTCCATAAACACCGGAGACAAAAGTGTTTGTTGCTTAGAACGTCAAGTTTCTTTGAGAAGGAATTTTTCGTGAAAAGTTAAGTGGGAGGACAATAGAACTTGGTAAGGTTAAAAGAACCTTAGCTATATGTGCAAAGTTGCGCAACGCCGAAAAGTGTTCCGGAGGTAGCAACAATGCTCATGGCTCACGTACCTCAAAGGTTGTGGTCACGGAGATCCAAGTTCCTATTGAAACAAGTAGGTCGGATGAACAATCGAATACCAAGATTTGAGAGTTAAATCATTATTTGACAATAATGATCCGACTACATGCAAAGAAGCGATGATGAGCCCTGACTCCGTCAAATGGCTTGAAGCCATAAAATCCGTGATAGTTCCATACATGAGAAATCGAGTTTTGAACTTGAAGGACCCTCGAGAAAGGTGTAAGACCTTACAGTCGTGTTTGGATCTATAAAGAAATAGACATGGATGTTTTACATCTATGAAATAGTCGACATGTTGGGAAAAAGTTCACAACAATGTTCAAAGGTTGACTATGATAAGATTTGATCTTTCATAACGATATTTAGTCTAGACGGATTAATGTAGCAACCACTACATATAATTTTGTTATATGGTAGTTGGATAAACAAAACAAATTCTTCTAATAGAAGGGTTACCTAGGACGTGTGCATGACACGGTCCAAAGGGTTTTGTTAATTCAAAGGATGCTAAATGCATATGCAAACTTCAATGGTTGAAGTAAGCATTGCGGAGTTGGAATCTTCACTATGATGAAACTGTTAAAGGAGTTTAAATTCGTCGGAGACAATGAAGATGCTTGCATTTGCAAGAAATTAAGTGGGAGCGCTAAGACATGTTTCTAATACATTATGTGGAAGACATATTGTTGATTGGAAATGATGTATCTTTTATTAACACAAAATAAGAATTTCATCTCGATGAAAGGCTTAGGCAAAACCCAAATATTTGGCATCAATAGACGCTAATATGGTTGTGCCGAAAGTACATAGATGATGTATTCAATGAGTTCAATATAGAAACTACAAGAAAGGTTCTTGTCACACAGAAAGGATTGAATGAGTTCAATATTGATGATATATTCAAGTGTATTGACACTTGGTAAGTGAAACAAAGATTCAAGTATAGATTGATACTTGATGTATGAAATCACAAAGAATATTTATATCAATCATACTGTGATATGTACAAATCCAGATATGTCCTATGCTCTAAATGTTATGAGCATGTACCAGAATGATTCATAAGATGATCATTGGACAATAGTAAGGATATTCTTATGATCTTTTGGAAGAACTAAGAGTATATTATTTGTAGAAGTGACAAATAGATGATTAGTTTATTGTAAAAGTACTACATTGATACTAGTTTTGTCACAAAGTACAAATTAAGTTTATCTCAATCTAAACTAAGGGTGGCACAATATAATGGAAAGTAAGTTCCATAATGGATTTGGATGAGTTCCAAAGTTAAGACATTGTGACAGATACTACAACAAAAGGCTAAGTATATGACTGCAATTATAGCAGCAAAAGAGGGCATTTGTGTCAAGTAGTTTGTTATCAAACTAGGTGTAGTTCACAGTGGGATAGTACTATGAAGATATATTGTACGACAATATTATCAACATGTTTTAACCCCAAAGAACTAAAGGTCACACCAAAGGACCAAATTAGTACGAAGCCATCTCATTAGAGAATGAGTGATGCGTAGAGACGCAAAGACATGCAATTACACACGGACCTGGAAGTGTCAGATCCGGAGATCAGTTGACCACTAGCAATCGTGTACATACAACACCGGAAAGCCATAGGTGTTGAATACACAAAGGTTTGAAACTAGATTATTGACTCTAGTGCAAGTGGGAGACTGTTGGAGATATGCCCAAGAGGCAATAATAAAGTGGTTATTATCATATCTTCATACTTATGATAAATGTTTACATACCATGCTATAATTGTATTAATAGGAAACATTAATACTTGTGTGATTTGTAAACATAAAAGAGTCCCTAGTAAAGCCTCTTGTTAAACTAGCTTGTTGGTTAATATATGATCATGGTTTCCTGATCATGAACATAGAGATGTTATTAACAATAGGGTCATATCATTAGGAGAATGATGTGATGGACATACTCCTATAGTTAAGCGTAGCATAAAGATCAAGTCATTTAATATAGTTCATTTGCTATAAGCTTTCTGATACATAGTAACCTAATTCCTTCGACCATGAGATCATGTTAATCACCATCACCGGAAGGATGCTTTGATGACATCAAACACCACACCGTAACTGGGTGGCTATAAAGGTGGCATTGAGTGTTTGGAAAGTATGGGTTGAGGCACATGGATCAAGAGTGGGATTTGTCCATCCATATGACGGATAGATATACTCTGGGCCCTCTCGGTGGAATGTCATCCAATTAGCTTGCAAGCATGTGACTGGCTCACAAGGGATCACATACCACGGGAACGAGAAAAGAGTACTTATCGGTAACGAGGTTGAACTAGGTATGCAGAGATACCGACGATCAAAACCTCGGATAAGTAAACTATCGTGAGACAAAGGGAAATTGGTATCGTATGTAAGTGGTTCATTCAATCGCAAAGTAATCGTAGAAATATGTGGGAGCCATATGAATTTCCAGATTCCTCTATTGGTTATTGTTCGGAGAAGTATCTCGATCATGTCCGCATAATTCACGAACCGTAGGGAGACACACTTAAGGATTCGACGTTGTTTGAGTAGTTATGGAATGAATGAGAAAGAGACCGAATGTTGTTCGGAGTCTCGAATGGGATCCGGGATATCACGAGGAGATCCAGAATGGTCCGGAGAATAAGATTCATATAAGGAAAGTCCCGTTTCGGAGTTGGGGAATGATTCCGGTGTTTTCATCGGGAATGTTCTAGAAGGTTCCAGAATGTCCGGCACTCCGGAGGGGAAGGGGTACATGAATGTGTCATTGCAAGTTGGAATGATTGCATCATGTACTAAGTGTCATCGCTGTTCCAAATAAAGGATTAATCGAATCCTAGTTTAAAAAGTCAAATAGCTAAATTGAAAAGTCAAACGGCTAAATTTGGAAAGTGGAAAAGAGGAGGAGGAGGTGAAACCGAGTTGGGGAGGGAGTCCTCCTCCCCAAGCCGGCGCACCACCCAAGCCGAGTTGGGGAGGGACTCCACTCCCTCCCCTTGGCCGCCGGCCCCTCCACCTATATAAGGAGGGGCAGGGCTCCCTCCTAGGACACACAAGATCCTCTCCTCTAAAACCCTAATTTGGTGCCGCCACCTCCTGTAGCTGCCGCCACCTCCTAGGGCTCACCTTGGCGCCGACTTGGGCAAGACCCAAACCCTAGCCGCCGCCCAGCACCTCTTCCTCGGCGTGTCTAAACCCTAGATCGTCGAGGGCTCTCTCATAGTCCACCATACTCGCTCCGGCTTAAGGCGAAGCCCTGCGAGATCTCCCCTCTACTTCCGGTACCACGCCGTCGTGCTGCCGAAATCGCGAGGAGAGTGCTACAACCTCCGCTGCCTGCTGGAACAAGGGAGAGGAAGGTCTTCGTCGAGTACCGAACGTGTGACCGACTGCGGGAGCGCTGCCGGAACGCAGCGCCGGAAGGATCGTCTACGCGATCTTGAGATCGGCAAGTGTACGACTACATCACCCACGAGAATCTGCTCTCGTTAACCGCTTTGGAATCTTCGAGGGTAAGTTCCTCTATCGACTCGTTGCTACAATCTAGTAGATAGATTTTGGCTTGTTTGTGTGCATGCGGTAGAAATTTTTTGTTTTCCATGCTACGAATCCCTACATCAGTCTCTTACTCATCATTCCATAACTACTCAACAACATCGAATCCTTACGTGTGTCTCCCTACAGTTCGTGAATTATGCGAACATGATCGAGACACTTCTCCGAACAATAACCAATAGAGGAATCTGGAAATTCATATGGCTCCCACATATTTATACGATTACTTTGCGATCGAATGAACCACTTACATACGATACCAATTTCCCTTTGTCTCACGATAGTTTACTTATCCGAGGTTTTGATCGTCGGTATCTCTGCATACCTAGTTCAACCTCGTTACCGATAAGTACTCTTTTCTCGTTCCCGTGGTATGTTATCCCTTGTGGGCCAGTCACATGCTTGCAAGCTAATTGGATGACATTCCACCGAGAGGGCCCAGATTATATCTATCCGTCATATGGATGGACAAATCCCATTCTTGATCCATGTGTCTCAACCCATACTTTCCGAACACTCAATGCCACCTTTATAGCCACCCAGTTACGGTGTGGTGTTTGATGTCATCAAAGCATCCTTCCGGTGATGGTGATAAGCATGATCTCATGGTCAAAGGAATTAGGTTACTATGTATCAGAAAGCTTATAGCAATTGAACTATTAAAATGACTTGATCTTTATGCTACGCTTATCTATAGAAGTATGTCCACCATACCATTCTCCTAATGATATGATCTTGTTGTTAATAACATCTCAATGTTCATGATAGGGAAACCACAATCATCTATTAACCAACAAGCTAGTATTATGAAGAGGCTTTTACTAGGGACTCTAATCTAGTTTACAAATCACACAAGTATTAATGTTTCCTGGTTAATACTATTATAACATGAATATAAACATTTATCATAAACATAAAGATATAATAATAATAACTACATTTATTATTGCCTCTAGGGCATATCTCCAACAATAACAGGTCCAGACGGATCCGATCTGGCGAGCCGAAAAGTTGACGAGCAGAACAAGGAACTCCACGTACGCGGCCAGAACGGAAACCGGCGGTGACCGGGAAGAGCTGGCGGTGGCGGTGATCACAAGCAGAGGACCGGTGGGCACGGGAACCCTAAAACCGGCTCTGATACCATGTTAGGAATAGACAAGTTATATTCCTCTACGGGCCAAAGGCCACAATATATAGTACAGGTACAGGTGCAAATATGCAGAAAGCCCCCTAACATATGGGGAAAATATAATATACAATTATATACATCTAACAATCACATCACCTTGCAATGAGTCGTCGGTGAAGTAGTCGGCGTATAGCATGAATTAGCCTTCCATCCTCTGCATCGGCTTGCTCTTGCGGCGCCCCGGCTTAGAGCCTCCAGCAGACAACTTTTCATCGTCGGTGATCTAGGAGGACGGTGAGGATCATAACATGATCGTCGTCGCCGACATAGTATTTCACGCCAGCAGCAACGACGACTTCATCGTCCATCAGAGTGGCGAACATCTTTTCCTTGTCTGAATCCATCGCCGAGGCAAACCGCCGAACACCTACCATGCAGGGTGGCCCCGGGGTGGGCTTGGAGCTACCAGGGAGGCCGAACATTGGTGAGACGGAGGCAGTGCGGAGGCACACGAGACGGGGAAGTATATGTGGTGGCTGGGTGAGTTTTCTACCGAAGGAAACAGTGGGTGGTTGCTGCGGCGAACTGCGGTGAGTTGGCAGTCGCATAGAGGAAAGTCAAGATAGGGTGGGAATTCCTGTTTGTATCGCCAACAGGGCTTCCCGCGTCGTTTTCTTGTCCATCTGGTGCCATCAGTTCGTCCCAAAGCCGCTGGATAACTAAATAGACCACGCCAGCGCCAAGTAAGAATTGGGGAACGGGTTAGGCATGATTTTGGACGCCAGAACCGGATAGCCGTTTGGGGGCCTAAAACTTAGGCGCCCGAGTGAAGATACTCTTAGGCATTATCTTTGTGGAAGATGAATTTTCATGTAATCTGTTGAATTTTACGATACTTCCTTAAATAGTTATCCTCTGTTGTGATAGCTATAAAATCCAAATGACATCATAGCCAGGGGGCCACACGTGTCCCGCTTGATCTTAATTTTGCCGACAAACTCATCCTCCTATCTCAATGAGTGGCCGGGCGGAGCTCCTGCATCCCCGGTAGAGAAACTAGCCTATCTACGCAATCTGCCATGACGAGTTCCTTTTTTTTTTTGCAATAATGGAGAATATAATATAAACCGCTCCCTTCGTACAGTATATAATCAAGAGAGTCAGACAAGACACTGAGTGTGGTTGGCGTTTCTCCTTGCATTTTCAAAAGCGTGTAATAGCGGTTGTTGGTTGGTGATCATTGCATGTGGTGCCACGACTCGACTCCGTTGTCACACATCTATGATTGAGTGTCATGTTTTGTTGTTTTTTCTTTCGAAAATGTCACTCTCGGTTCTTTCCAGTCATACACTCATACTCACTACTTGTTTTTTAATCAGAGTTTCTTCATTATGGCGTTATGAAGTGTATTATTATCCATCTATTTTCTTTTAAAAAATATGTCTCTTTGGTTTAAAGAGTAATTAAGAGTCTTCTAGAAGTGTTCATCTGCTTACCTCTGGGAAGGATCCCTATACTTTTTTCAACTGTGAATAAGAAAGCATCCTTTTGTACAAATTCATATGTATTGAAAAAAAAAACCTCACCTCCTCACCCCCTCCCCCCCCCCACCACCACCACCACGAGCCGAGGGAGCGCCGACACCTCCTTTCCGGCCGGTACCCCCTCCCTCCTCCTTCTCCCGTCGCTGCCACTGGAAGGGGTCACCGGGCTCAACCCGGGTGGCACCGGCACCAGCGGTTCTGCCTCTCCTTACGTGCTTGGAGGCAGGGTCGGGGCCCTCACCTTCTTTGGGGCGGTGCTTCTAGTCTTGAAGATGTTCAGCTACGGCCGGGCGGTGGTCTCATGGTAGCGTAGCCGTGGTGCTGCGGGGGTGGTGCGACGCGACGGGGCGGCATGCAGTGACAGAACAACGCCAGTCGAGCCCCCAAACAGCCAGATCTAGTACTTTAGGGCCCTATCTAGGTCAGGCGGGCAGGCTTGCCCTCCACACAACTTGTTCTGTAAGCGGAGTTGATGTAGCTAGTGCAGCAGGTAGCAGCAATGACGACCAACAAGTTGCAGCATGGCAGCGGGCTTTACGAGCTTGATGTGGGCCCAAATGGACCCTCTTTGGACTAGTGTGACTACGCACTGGCTTTACAAGACTGATGGGCCCTGTCTAAGCTGACTAGGACTGTGTGTTCTGCGGTCGCATCCGGTCGACTACCGCCTTTGGCGGTGGAGGCAGTTTTCGCTCGCGAGGTCGCGGAACTACTGGCCCCAACTCAAGCCACTATTCTCCTCCATCTTGCAGGCCTTGTGATGGTAACCTCATGGAGATGGTGATGGAGTCTTCGTGATCATAGTGACACATGTTGGTGGACGGCGAGTTGGGTGGTGTCGAGGCCTCGACATCGCGGGTCTCCTATGCAACAGATCGTCCGAGGGGGTTTATAGGGTTTGTCAGGAGAAATCTTTGTCGGCTCGCCTGACAGCGACACGGTGTCGCCCTCGGGACATGTCACCATTCCTTCCTGGAGGGCATCGTGGCTACCATTCGTCCACTTCCCTCCGTGTGCCGGGGAAAACCCTAGTACCAGTGCTCTAGTTCGGGTAGCAAGGTCCTCACTTTGCTTCTTGAAGGTGATGCCTGATACTTGACGATTCATGCTAGGAGCGTGGTGAAACTTCTCCGATGAGCGCAGCGGTCGCGGGTCACCTTTATTCAGTTACGTTGATCATCCTCTATCTTCATTTTGATTCTTCCGTTTCGAGACTCTCGTGGTTGTATCATGTGTTTAATATACCAATATAGCGCGACAAAATGTTGTTTCGAGGAGCAAATCCGTATGTATTGTTTCCGGGTAGTATGTTCTCTAAAAAGCTATTTGCTCAGAGTAACATTAAGTATTTTGTGAGATGGTATAGGAGTAGTGGGTGGGCAGAATTGGAGGTATGCTATGTGCTGGGGCACCCGTTGTTTTCAGGATGGGACAATATATATGGTTGTTATTTAACCTGCATCCATCCATCCATCCACATGAAAACACCATCATCCATCCCTGGTCCATGGAACGGGCCAGCCTGCCCTTGACTCAGCAGTGCATAGGATAGAGATAAGGCGAGCACATCTACATTCATAATAATTCAGGTAAAATATACAATCACGCAGACCACATGCACGGGAACGGGAAGGTAGGTAATTTGTTAGTTTCCTCCCCATCTCTGCAACGGAAACAGCCGAGAGCATATAGGCGTCCTGGCTGGCAACTTACTGCGCCCTGCTGTCACATGACCACATGACACGCCATCAACGGCTTGTAAATGCAGGACTATACACTGTCGCCAGGTGGTTAATTACGTGTGATGTGAACTCTGATAGCCGTGGTGTGGATTACAAGTTTTCCTGCCAACAACCGGCGAGAAAAGATCAGAATATGCCGTGTGCGCCTCGTGCGATGCGGTGCCCTGGAAACGCAGCCAGGACCCAGGAGGGTATTTTGGTCATACCGCGTCCCTCGATGTCGAGCTGGTCTTCTCATCCTTCTATCTCCTTCTGTTCTGCCTCCGGTATAAAGACTGCGCGGCCTCCTCGGATCCGTTCTTCAACCCGTCAGCCTGACACACTACATACAGAGCCATCACCGTCAGCAGCACCTGGACTCCAGGAGTGAGGAAGGAAACCTCGTCTTCCACGCCGACGCCGGAGGAGGTCTCTCCACTTCCGTCTTCGTCTTTGTGCCGCCGCCGCCGCCGCCGCCGCCCAAGGTAACGATTCTCTATCGATTCTGCCCCTGCTTTCTTTCTTGATGCGTACCCGCATTGGATTTCCCTCCTCGGCCCGTTCGTGGTGGGACGGTATATCGTGCCGTCGATGGATCTTCTTCTTGAGAAAGAAGAAGAAATCTCGCTTTCTGGTATGGCCGTATGGGCACATTGATTGGAGAAGGGGGAAAAGATGGCATTCTTGAGTAGTATAGATGCGCAAAACTGTAGATCCTTTAGGTTGCCCTGAGGTTAAACCGGCGGTACGTACATTCTTCCAATCATGTGTGGCCCGTGTGGTTAGATTTGGAAATTCGCTACAGTTTCTCTAGAGAATCCTGCTAGATGTGGAACCATTAGATGCAGAAAGGTGGCACAGCTTTCTCTGTCTCTCTCTTTTTCCGTAGATTCATCTAGGTAGTTTCTTTCTGGAGATCCGATTCTCTCTCTTGCCGAGTTGTTGGTTACCGCCGTGTTCTACCAATATCTGGTTTGTTGAGGTATACATGATTTGGAAAGTCTTATTACTGGCACAGCAAATTGTGTCGCAGCAATTCAGCACTGCTAAGTATAGTAGTTCCTTACAAAATATTCTTTCAACTCTCAGTTCCAGGCCTAGTTTTTATATTAGTATTACTAGTATTATTTTTCTTCCCTTACAGCTTATTACTGTGCTCTCAATTGTGTTCCCATGCATCTATATTTTCTTTCTTTATGTTTTTGCTCAAGTTACTTTATTTCCAAGAGAACTCTGATCGTATTTCATAATTCATCTATATGCAATACATGTAAAATCGACAAGTTTTCTCTAGTTCTACTCAATAATTTGCACAGCAAATACTGTTAATTTGCTCTGATTTCCGAATCTGAAGGTTTCTTCTTTTTCAGATAACTCATCCAAACCAAGAAATCAAAGTGGGAATGCTGAAAGATGTGCTTGCATAGAGGAAATTTCTCCTGCGAGACCAAGAAGATCGCCGCTCTGCGAGGGCCCACTCTGCCAACTCTTGATGTGAGCACCCACATTGCCTGCATCAACTCCACCCCATTTAGACTCCGCTATGACGAATCCACGAGAGTGCTGGATCATGACTTCGGGGAGGCTGGCTGACATGTTGTTCCACTACATCTGAGTCATAGCCACAAGAACGGTACAGGCCACTGTTGAAAACATGGAGAGCAGCGGGAAGATTGTAATGGGGAGGTATGAACTGGGGAGATTGTTAGGGAAAGGAGCATTTGGCAAGGTGCACTACGCGAAGAACCTTGAGTCCAACCGAAGTGTCGCCATAAAGATGATGGACAAGGAGATGGTGCTGAAGGTTGGGCTCTCGGAGCAGGTCAGGCGTGAGATCACAACCATGAGGTTGGTGGAGCATAAGAGCATTGTTCAGCTCCATGAGGTCATGGCAACCCGAAGCAAGATATATTTCGTCATGGAGTACATGAAAGGTGGTGAGCTCTTTGACAAGGTCACCAAGAGTGGCAAGCTCACAGAGGGTGCTGCACATAAGTACTTCCAGCAGCTCATCAGTGCGGTGGATTACTGCCATAGCCGAGGCGTGTATCACCGGGACCTGAAGCCCGAGAACCTATTGCTGGATGAGAATGAAAACCTGAAGGTATCAGATTTTGGACTGAGCGCACTTTCAGAGTCGAAGAGGCAAGACGGCTTGCTCCACACCGCTTGTGGATCGCCTGCATATGTAGCTCCAGAGGTGATAGGCAAGGGAGGCTATGATGGCGCAAAATCAGATATCTGGTCTTGTGGTGTTATCCTTTTTGTTCTTGTTGCTGGTTACCTCCCTTTCCAAGGTCTGAACTTGATGGAGATGTACCGGAAGATTGAGAAAGGCGATTTCAGGTGCCCTGGCTGGTTTTCACAAAAACTTCAGAAGCTGCTATACAAGATCATGGACCCTGACCCGAGCAAGAGGATATCAATCCAGAAGATAAAGGAGTCCACCTGGTTCCGAAAAGGTCCCGGGGTGACCCTTACAGTGAAGGAACCAAGTGAGAATGCCACCACAAATGCTGCTCCAACACTTGGTGTGAGGCGCAGAAAGAACAATCATGAAGACGCCAAGCCACTGGTGGTGACAAATTTAAATGCCTTTGAAATCATCTCTTTCTCCACAGGGTTTGACCTCTCTGGCCTATTCCTTGAAAAGGAGAACAAAAAGGAAGCAAGGTTCACTTCAGAAAATCCTGCCTCAACCATCGTCTCAAAGCTGGAAGATGTTGCGAAGGCGCTGAATCTCAGGGTGAGGAAGAAGGATAATGGTGTTGTCAAGATGCAAGGGAGGAGGGAAGGTAGGAATGGTGTTCTTCAGTTTGATTCAGAGATCTTTGAGATCACCCCTTCCTACCATCTCATCGAGATGAAACAAACAAGCGGTGATTCACTGGAGTACCAGAAGCTATTGGAGGAGGGCATCCGCCCAGCACTGAAGGAAATAATCTGGGCCTGGCATGGAGATGATGAGCAACAGGTGCATCAAGGGTAGCTTTGGATGTCTCGGTTTACTCCAGTTTGTTGGTTTTCAGCTCGAGAAATTTATTGTTGTACTCTACAATCTACACGAGTGTGTTCTTTGTAGCAAATAAATTGTTATTTTTCCTGTATTTGATGAAGCAATATCTGTTGAGAAACTGGGACCATGGATGACGTTCTGAAAGCTGTTTCTTTGGTGTAATGTATCCCACTTGACAATGAAATACATGTTGAAGAACTTTGTATAACTATTCCATCTTCTGAACTACTAATGGCATATTTTGGTGCATCGCTATATTATTATTTGGTACTTATTGAATTTGCGTATGCAAAAATTGTACAGGTGATAATAAGTTGAAAACCAATGTGATATGTTACAGACTCTTCAGAGAAAGCTAGAATTGTTTTTTTCTCGTAAAGCATGACATCATTTTCCTTCCAAAGTGATAGGGATATGCCTACCGGGGTATACACAGCAGGATGTTTCCGACTGGCCCAGAAACTGACGAGTGGGCCTGCAAGACGGCGACTGGATCAAGACCCGGTGAAGATCCAAGCGACTGGAAGCTGAAGGCTCGGGCGAGTAGATAGGCCCAGTCGGATTATGTTAAACGAGTACCAAAGCCTTAACTGATTCGGTTGAGATATGTAAACCCTAGGGGAGGTGAGTCTATATAAACCTCCCTACAGGGCGTGTAGAGATACGTTCATCATACACCCAAGCGACTCGCCGCCTAGCCGCCGAGCTCGCACCATTGTACCACCATCATAATACAATCTAGCAGGAGTAGGTCTTTACCCTCCGGGGGGCCGAACCTGGGTAAAACCCTGTGTCTCCGTCCTCATCTCGCACCGCAGATGGCTGGCCGCCCTTGCCCCTCGTTCTACTACTCGCTGCCGATTGCAGCATCTGCCGTGACCATTCTCACGACAATGGCGCCCACCGTGGGGCCTGGCCGGTCTGGCCGGTGTTCTACAGCGAGATCCAATCTGACCATCAACGAGACGGTCGCCACCGGCCGCATGATAGCGATCGGCGAGGTGCTCCAGATCCTGCCGAGCAGCTACGTCCCGGCGGCGCGACCCGTCACGCACAGCGTGATCCTGCCGGTCGGCACGATCAACCTCTTCGTCGGCCTCACCGACGTCATCGCCTCGGAGGACTCGGCTCGCATCCGCGAGTCGCCGCCGCGCGATCGGCTCTCCGAGAGCCAGGTCCGCACAATCCACCGCCTCGCCTCCGAGTACAACTCGGCCCACAGCAACGTGGCCGAGAACTCCGCGGCCGCGGAAGACGTGGCCCTCAACAACGACGCCGACTCGGCGACCCCGGCGTCACTCGCCGGATCCATCACCGCGGCTTCACCCGCGGGCTCCATCACCCAGGTCTCCAACATGGGAGACTTCGAGGATCGCTCCATCCTTGGGATCTTCGACTTCGACTCCGGATCGGAAAACTCCGCCGATCTCCGCGAAGGGACCAGTCGCCACGCCGCGACTTACATGGCGACTGGCACCGATCCGCCGGAGGATCCCTTCTCCACCCCGATCCCTCCTAACGCCATGGCAACAGAGGTCGAGGAACTTCGCCTAAAGCTGGCGGAGGCAGTCCGCAAGGAACAAGCCGAGCGTGAAAAATTTCGCCTCGAGCAGGTGACGGCGCAGGAGCTGTCGCGCTACCACCAGCAGCGAATCAGGTCGCGCCTGAACCCCACCGTCCAGGGGCGCGCCCTGAACTTCGATGACGAGAATGACCCGGTCCGCGTGGCCGAGCGCGCGATCTGTGAGAACGCCGCCAGGAGGAAGCGCCCGGCCCCCACCAGGGTCGACGGCGAACGGCGCCCCACCTCCACCCAACCGCACACCCCCCAGGGATCAACCGCGGATAGTGGTCTCCTCACAGGAGCGCGACGCGAATGGCCTACCATTGTTCTCCACCCCGATGGACAACCTCGTGGCAGGTCGAGCAGCCGCCGACAATATCATGGCCACCGGCGACGGCGCCCTACAGATCCAGTACGTCAGGGCCCTGCTCGCAAAGGCGGTCGAGCAGCAAAACGCGGGCGCCGACTCACAGGGTCGGGTGTACTCGCGTTCTTCGGGCAGCAGAGCGGCCTCAAGCGGCCGCCCGTTGGCGGCAAACACCCTCAACTGCCCGCCACCAGAGCCACTGCAGCTCCAACATCGACCCGCGAACGCGGCACTCTCCACCAACGACCCCAGGCCAGCGACCAACTTCGTCGCCGCCAACGGTCAGCCCATCGACGCCCGCACCCACATCATCAACAACCAAAGCTGGCGTGCACGCCAGCCCGACGACCTGCGACACACCCTAACCAATCGCCGCGACGGCGAGCCGATGGGGTCGCTAAGCCGACTCGGGCCCAGGTGCTTCGGACCGATGATCTGAGGCGAAAAATACCCGATGAACTTCAAGGCGCCGAAGGAAATAGAGAAGTACGACCCTTCGTACGACCCCTCCGTGTGGCTGGATACATACCTCATGGCGATGGGGATCGCGGGCCACACCGACCTGCTAGCCGCCCATTACCTCCCCTTGATGATGGAGGGGACGTGCAGGCAGTGGATCAACACCCTCCCCCAGGATAGTATCAACTCCTGGGAGGAGATGCGCGACGCCTTCGTCAGGCACTTCGAGTGCTCCTACACCCGCGCCACCACCATCGAGGACCTGGAGCGATGCGTCCAGGGACCCCGCGAGTCGACCCGCAATTGGGTCCAGCGGTGGCAAGAACTATGGTACAACGCGGTCGGCATCCACCCGGACACCGCGATCCATTGCTTCAAGACCTCGTGCCGCTACGAGCCCTTGGTCGCCAAGCTCAAGCGACATTCTCGCACGCTCGACAACATACCGGACCTCCTCGAGATCGCCAAACGGTACGTGGAGGAAGATCCAAACCAGGAAACCGACGACGAGTCGGGAGGCCAACGCCGCACGAGCGGCAACGACAATGGACGACGGTCCGACCTACGCTACAGCAACACTCGCCTCACTGGCAAGCGCCACAATGACGGGCGAGTCGAATTCGTCGCCAACGCCGGGCACGCGCAGCGCGAGCCCAAGAGCTTCCGCCGCGACGGCGAAAACTACAAGGAGAAACCAAGGTTCGACCCCGCGGCCCTCCTTAACCAACCTTGTGCGTTTCACAGCAGGGAAGGGAAGCCCGCTACACACACGACCGCTGACTGCCACACTCTCAGGGAGATTGAGAAGGCACGGCGAGCGCGGGAGGACCCCGGCAACAACCCGCCAAACGGCGGAAAATTCGGCAATGTGGCCGGCTCGCTCCATACCTTCACAGGTTTCAACACGAAGCGCGAGAAGAAGGTCATCGCCCGCGCCGTTGCCGTCAACGCGGTGGCCCAGGTGGACGTTCCCCAGTTCCTCAACTGGTCGGAGCAGCCCATCACCTGGAGCCGCCAGGACCACTTGCCACGCATCGAGTACCCAGGCCGAGTCGCCCTGGTGGTCAAGCCTAAGGTGGGCGACTACTGGCTCCCCAAGACATTGATGGACAGCGGCAGCTCCATCAACATCATGTACCTGGACACCTTCAGGCGACTGCGGCTCCCGCAGTCAATGGTCGAGACGACCTACACCACGTTCCACGGCATCGGCCCCGGTCGGAAGGCGTACCCGATCGGCAAGGTCACGCTGCCAGTCACCTTCGGCACACCAGCAAACTTCCGCACCGAGCGGATCGTCTTCGAGCTGGTACCCTTCGACAGCCCCTACCACTGCGTCCTGGGGCGCCAGGCGTTCGCCAAATTCATGGCAGCGCCCCACTACGCGTACAACGCAATGAAGCTCCCCGGGCCATACGGCGTCATCACCATCAACGGCGACCCCGACATGGCCGCCGAGTGCGAGGCCAAAGGAGCCTAACTCGCCGACGCCGTCATCGCGGCAGAGACCAACCACGCCGACGAGCTTGCCAAGTACGCGAGTGGGGTCAACAACGATGACCCCACCATACTCAAGAAGCCCAACTCAGAGGGCGCAAACACCTCAGCCTTCGAGGCAACGACGCACACCCGCACCGTCGAGATGGTCCCAGGCGACTCCAGCCAGACGGTGACGATCGGGACGGGCATGAGCCCAGCCTAGGAAGGTGCGCTCATCGAGTTCCTCCGTGAGAATAGGGACATCTTCGCATGGAAGCCCTCTGACATGCCGGGTGTCCCTAGGGAGCTCACTGAGCACAAACTAAACGCCGACCACAAAGTGCGACCCGTCAAGCAGTCGCTGCGGCCCTTTAATGAAGAGCGCCGCCGAGCTATCGCCGAGGAGGTGCAGCGTCTACTCGCTGTAGGCTTCATCTGGCCAATTAAATACTCCAAGTGGCTGGCAAACCCAGTCTTGGTCGAGAAGAAGAACGGGACCTGGAGGATGTGTATCGACTACACAAACTTGAACAGCGCCTGCCCGAAGGAGCAGTTCGTCCTCCCGCGGATCGACCAAATAATCGACTCCACCGCGGGCTCGGAGTCGCTGTGTTTCCTCGACGCCTACTCTGGGTACAACCAGATCAAAATGGCTTTTGAGGACGAGGAGAAGACGGCGTTCATCACGCCATTCAGAGCCTTCTGCTACACCGCCATGACCTTCGGCCTCAAGAACGCCGGGGCGACCTACCAGCGGTGCATGCAGGAGTGCCTCGCGAGCCAAATTGGCCGCAACATCCACGTCTACATCGACGACGTGGTCGTAAAGTCCGCTCGCCAGGGCGATCTACTCGCCGACCTGGCGGAAACATTCGCCAACCTGCGGAAATACGAGATAAAGCTCAACCCAGGCAAATGCACCTTCGGTGTACCAGCAGGACAACTACTGGGGTACGTCGTCTGCAAGCGCGGGATCGAGGCGAACCCCACCAAGATCTACACGATCGCTCGACTCGGCAAACCCGAGTGCCTGCGCGACGTCCAGAAGCTGGCCGGGCGAGTAGCGGCTCTCAGTCGCTTCATCCCCCGCCTGGGCGAAAAGGCGATGCCCCTATACCGCCTGATGCGCAAGAGCCCCACCTTCCAGTGGGACAAGGAGGCGGACGACACGCTCCGCGACCTCAAGAAGGTGCTACTCGCCGCACCGCTACTCGCCGCCCCCGCCGACAAAGAACCCATGCTGGTCTACGTCGCGGCTTCCGAGCGCGTCGTCAGCGCCGTCATGGTCGTCGAACGGACAGAGGAAGGAAAGGAGCGCCCGGTACAGCGACCGGTGTACTAAATCAGCGAGGTCCTCACCGAGTCGCGCCAGCGGTACCCGCAGTACCAGAAACTGGTATACGCGGTCTTTAGAGCACAGCGGCGCCTGCCGCACTACTTCCAGGAGCACCCAATCACGGTCGTCTCCTCAGCACCGTTGCAGGACATCATCCGCAACCGCGAGGCGACCGGGCGAGTCGCCAAGTGGGCCGTCGAAATCGGCGTCCACAACATCAAGTACGAGCCACGAAAAGCGATCAAGTCGTAGGCTCCAGCGGACTTCATCGCCGATTGGGAAGAGGCCCAGCAGCCAGAAAAGCTGCCATACCTCCACTACTGGAGCCTCCACTTCGACGGCTCCAAGAACGCGGACGGTGCAGGAGCAGGGATCGTGCTGACTTCACCGAAGGGCGACAAGCTCCGCTACGTCCTCTGCCTCGACTTCACCCCCTGCACCAACAACATGGCCGAGTACGAGGCACTACTCCACGGCATGCGAGCTGCCAAGGAGATGAACGTCAACCGCCTACGCTGCTACGGAGACTCCGACCTCGTCGTTGGGCAAGTCGCTGGCACTTGCGACGCCGTGTCTCCCACCATGGTGGCATACCGCCAAGCAGTAGACAAGCTGGGGGGACATTTTGCAGGGTACTCCGTCGAGTGGATTGACAGGCGGAAGAACGAGGAGGCTGACTCACTCTCTCGCATCGGGTCGGCTCGACTCGCACCACCCGCCGGCGTCTTCCTCGACACGATCACCAAGCCTTCAGTCTCTCCCCCAAGGGAGATCGACATCGGAGTCCCGCTGCAACCGGAGGCAGCCCTGGTCGCACTCGTCGCCGAGCCAGACGACTGGACCAAGCCGTACGTCGCCTACCTGGAGGCTGGCACCTTGCCGGCAGACGAGACAGACGCCCGGATGATTGCACGCCGATGCAAATCCTTCACCATCATCGACGGCGAGCTCCACAATCGCAGCGTGACCGGCGTGTTCCAACGCTACGTCCAACCCGCCGAAGGACGCAAGATCCTCCACGACATCCACTCCGGCGACTGCGGCCACCACGCCGGCGCCCGCTCTCTGGTCGCCAAGGCTATGCGACACGGCTTCTACTGGCCCACCGCACACGATGCCGTCGACATTGTCCAGCGGTGCGTCGGGTGCCAGAAGTACGCCAACCAGACACACGTGCTGAGCTCAGCGCTCAAGACAATCCCCATCACCTGGCCATTCGTCGTGTGGGGTATGGACATGGTAGGCCCCTTCAAAAAGGCCCCCTCCGGCTTCACCCACCTACTGGTCGCGGTCGACAAATTCACAAAGTGGGTCGAGGCCAAGCCAGTCCGGAAATGCGGTGGGAAGACCGCCACCAAATTCCTACGCAAGCTCATATATCGCTACGGATTCCCAAACAGCATCATCACGGACAACGGCACCAACTTCGCCAAAGGAGCCATGGCCGAATTCTGCGAGGAACACCACATACGGCTCGACCTCGCGTCAGTCGCCCACCCGGAGTCCAACGGCCAGGCAGAACGAGCCAACCAGAGCATCCTCCACGGCCTGAAGCCGCGGCTCCAAGTACCACTCGAGCACACCGCCGGGTGCTGGGTGGAGGAGCTACCCTCCGTCATCTGGGGCATCCGCACCTCGGTCAACAGGTCGACAGGGTTCACCCCCTTCTTCATGGTGTACGGCGCCGAGGTAATCATGCCCACCGACCTCGGGCACGACTCGCCAAGGGTCGTCCACTACACGGAGGCCGCGAACGAACTCGCACGACAGGATGGAGTCGATCAACTCGACAGAGGCACGCGACCTAGCCCGATCACGCACCGCCATCTACCAGCAAGGACTCCGCCGTTACCACAGCCGGCGGGTGAAAACTCGCACCTTCCAAGAAGGCGACCTAGTGCTACGCCTCATCCAGGACAAGAAAGGCATGCACAAGCTTTCCCCCCCGTGGGAGGGACCATTCGCCATCGGGCGAGTACTCGGCAACGACGCCTACTACCTCATCGATGTCCGCGGGGACGGCAAGCTCGACGTCAAGCGACCATGGAATGTAAACCTCCTACGGAAGTGCTACTCCTAGAACCCCACATATGTATCCTCCAGTCGCTATGAAATAAAGAGAATTGGTTACCGCAAATTGCGCCTCCTCTCCGTGTCTTGTGCCACTCGCACTCGTAATAACAGCGCCAAGCTAACCGCAGAAGTCAACCTCTGGTACAGTGATCGGCACGGCCAAGTAGTGCGTTACAAGGGCACTGGGTCACCCTAGATCTTGTAACGTCCACGAAAAATGCCTACCCGGAGCCCCATTGGAGTCGCCTAGCTCGACTGGCTCTACGAGCCAAGACAACTGCCCTCGCTTCTCACAGTGACCATGATCCTCCGCGTCCTCGACATAGCGACTCGAACGGCCAAGTACCACGCTCGGGGACTGACGACCAGTCCAGCACGAGCGGCTAGGGAAAACGCCAAGTATGAGATCATGCCCAGGACTCGCCATGCGACTGACCCGACGGGCCAGGCAGGAGTGATGCGCTCACCCTAACGCGCCAAGTCCTCATCCACCCTCGAGTCGTGCCTAGAACAACCAAGTACCACGCTCGGGGACTTGGCCACCCAACCTCGTTCGCGCAAGGGAAAACGGTGAAGTACAGAGCACTTATGGGAGTCGCCTTGCGACTGGCTTTCCAAGCTCGGGCGAGTCGACCTCAATAACAAAACATTCAAAACCGCAAACACACAACAAACGAGGTAAACCCCATAGAAAGGGTGGACGCGCTCGGGGACTCGTTCAACCCTCAAGCAAAACACACGACAATTCACAAAACAACACGATATCTCATTATAACATATCGCAATTGTCACAAAATACAAGGTATGCCCAATGGCAGAAGTGCTACTAACGCCCTAGGGCACAATATTCTACTCCGCAGGCTTCGATGACGATTCGCCACCACCCTTGCGACTGCGAATGAAGGGAGTGTACGGGTTTGACGGGTACGTCGTTAGCTCACCCGCCATCGCCGCGCGGAAGGGCTGCTCGATCTTGAAGTCCCGGTGTTGCGGCTCAGGGTCGTTGGGCGCGACGACCGTTTCCTGATAAGGAAGGAGGTCGCCCATCGCCCAGACGCGCTCGGAGTATACCGCGGCGCGGTCCGTCAACTTCAGCACCTCGGAGATCTCCACCGAACCAGTCAACGACGGGTAGCCAC